>CM070710.1:15646364-16846364 GCA_036346265.1 Melocanna baccifera
GAAAGAGAGATACTCGCTTGTGATTTTTGATGATACAGATATTAGTTTTTTAACGTGTACTACAATTAACTTATAGTCCCTATTTTTAAAAAATACTATGTTTAAAAGTTAGTTACTGTAGCAAAAGCTAAAAGCGACTTTTAGAAGCCGTAAAGAACAGGGTCTATATAGCATATCACTAATAAATACTTGTGCACTCGCACGTACAACTCATGCATTTGCATCTCTAGTTGAATAATTGCTTCAACAATTAACGTCAGGATCTCATGCATCGTAGTTTGTACATTGACGGTCAGCTGGTGAGTCCAAAGTCCGATTTTCTTTGTCCTCCGGTTGACACATACATCTATTGTGGCAAATGTGTTGGTAAATCCTTTACTACAATGAAGGGCGATTATCTGGTCTTTGTTTGGATGGGCCAAGAGTGATGAGATTCCCACTCGACAGTCAACAACGTGAATATTAGGGCACGCTTAGAACGCATGAATTAATTATGCAAGAATCGTTAGGGTCGTACAGGAAATAGTGCAGATTCTGTAAGGGTCATGCAAAATTTTCATGTTAATTCAAAACAAGGCCTTAGTTCTCCTCCGCGTAGATCCATCCACCGTGAACATATCTGAACAACACGTCAGTGAAAATATATTCTATCGGAGGTTTGCATATCTGCGGAATGAACTTCTAACTACAATATTGCACCTTTCTCCCGTGGTTATAAGATCCAAAAGCAACCGCATATGTCATTAGTGGTGGCAATGTGCCTACTGGCTACCGCTAATGACGTGGCCTTGGGTTAGGGTCTGTTCTTTTTGGCTATGACTGATGACTTTTAGCTGTGGCTGATGGTTTTTCGGCTGTTTGCGATAGATATTGTGGAAAGAGAAATATTCACTTGCGATTTTTGATGGTACAGATATTAGTTTTTTAACGTGTACTACAATTAACTTGTAGACCTCACCTTAAAAAAATACTCCGTTTAAAAATTAGTTACTGTAGCAAAAACCAAAAGCGGCTTTTAGAAACCGCAAAGAACAGAACCTTAGTTTAGATTGTAAGTGTTTTACCCACCCAAAAAAAAAAAGAAGAGAAGCTTATAATAGGATTCTCGGTGATCTGTAAAAAAATATGGTGAACCATCAAACGTTGGTTAGTCGTGGCACCTAGATTTTGCAATCAAACGGTAGGTTTTGATTGCCACTAACTACGTGTTGGTTTCGGCAATGGACTCTTTGCTCATTTTCCGTGACATTTATGTGTTCGAAAATATAAAAGCAGTATATAGTTGTAATATGTTTACGATAGATTTATTTTAAAAAATAAAGATCTAAAAGGTTTCTCTTATTTAAAAAAATCCGAGCCAGGCCACGGGCTACTCGTGGCGCCCGATTCCACATCCACGGACACCAATAAATCTACTGAAAAAAAAATATTATGGTGTGATCTCATGTAAGACTTCTCTCATCCACCATTGGATCAAGATGGTGATCTTAATCTAACGGCCGAGGAGAAAGACCTCACCTCCCCCTCCCCCTATAAAAATCCCTTCCGAATCTACCGGTCCAGGCTGGCACGCACAACCTTAAGCTCCCCGAGTCCGACCCCACCAGCAGCCACAGAGCCCCCACGCACCTCATCCCAATGCCCGCCACCTTCGTAGCCTAACCCCGGCCGACCGCGCCTACCGGTGATGGGGAAAACCTTAGCTTCGTGTGCAGATTTCGCGCGTCCTTTGCTCGCTTGTAGGCATCACTGACGATAGAAAAGATGTGCGTTTACTTACATGTAGGAGAAGGGGAAAGGTTAGCAGAGGACTCTTTTCAGTTCTTTTTTTTTTTTTGGCTGATGCTGATCGTGGCAAGAAGGCTACAACACAAAAACAAGTGCCGTTCTGCCTGCATCCATTCTTCATATAATTGGTAATGATTCCAATGAGTGAAACCATAATTAACAAATGAATCTCTCATATATGGATCATGTTAATCTCTCATATATCTTTTTTTTTTGAAAGATATCCTTGGAAGAAAACATGCAAACTTCCTGCCTAGCTAGCTAGAGAAGCAGGATAGATTTTCGTATGTGTTCTGGCTGCTGGTGGCACAGACCAACCAAAGGTTTGTCACACTTGTTTATAGTGATCCTACCAAATAAGAGGACCATGCCTAGCGAATCGAGCACCTCCTATCCTGTCACCGATGATTCTCGACACCACTGCGAGTTTGGAGTGAAAAGTAGAAGTTTTCAAATCTCCCTGCCTTGCCTGATGAGCAGAATACTCCGGATATTAAAATTGGGAAAGTGCCCGGGTGGCCACTCCATCCATGTGTCATATTTTACAAAAAAATTCTCTAAATTTTTATAATTACGTACAGGCTCTCGGTTCTTATGAAAAGACCTTTGATTTTTTTTAATGAAAAAACCCCTCCACTCTTCTTTTATTCGATAACGCCCCGTGATTTCTTTGAAATTACGCGCGGATCCTTGGTTTTTTACGGAGAGGTCCCTGACACGTCATTTCTTCCTCAAACCCCCTCTGTTCTCTGAAATTATGTACAGATCCTCCATATTTTCATGGAGGTCCTCCTTTTTCTCGATAGCGCCCCACGGTTTTCGCGAAAATACGCAGGGATACTTGGTTTTATGCAAAAAGACCCTTTGTCTTCACTGAAAATATGTTCGGGCCCTCGCCTTTTCAGATAATCCCCTCATACGAATTTTTGTCTCTTTTACTTCGGTTCATATGGTAGTTAGCGCGGTGTAGCGTCGTACTTATGTTGCTAGTTCCTTACAAGAGAGGAAGAAAACTACTTGCCTACCTTGTGACAGTGGGCTCCTACAGAATGGCACCAACCATCGATCGATCAACTCGCAACGAATAATTTTTGCCTGCTGATGTTGATCAGTTTGTGTCTTACAGGCAATAGATGTGTCTGACTGTTCTCTTCCCCGGCTTTGTTAAGCTCATATTTGTATTAGCTTTTACTTAGAAAAGTTAAAAAACCAGTATAAACATCTAAGTTCTCGAGTGATTTCTTAACTTCTCTCGCTACCGTCTCACTTTAGAGATAAGATAGGAGGTCATGGATGTATCACGTGTCCCACTCCTTTCTCTCCCATCACGCGTATATGTATCTCTTCATCACTTTCCTTATCGCTCGCGCTCTCTCTTAAAGTTACTTATTTCAATTACTACTATTTATTTTTAACTAAAAATTATCAACAAAAACTAATACAAACGTCTCGTAACACACGGTAGCCTAGAGCCCATGCTGTTTGCCAGTGTTACCAGCCGACCAGGAAAGATTCTGCCATTTATGTCTGTGGAATTAGGGTCCGGAGACTTCTTGGATATCCTGCACATATGCCACACGTCTGTCCGGCTCACAACACTTCTGCATTGAATTGCACACTCGGCCCAGTTAGGAACACGTTGCAAGTCTGCAGAGGAGCCGTATAAACCTGCACTGAGATAGCATAAACATCTTATATATGTAACGGTTCCATAAGATAAGCAGATCCACGGCAGATAGTTAAGTTTGGCTTGATCTCCAGTGACTGGCCACAGTGAAGACTGAACTATACTGGCAGTCACTGGCAATGTCACGTTGCAAAGCGTGCTCTCGTAAGAACTTTCATGAGACAGACTTCCAGTTTCATGCATGCCGTTGTACTTGAGCAATGTGATTCAATTTTTTTTTCTTGCAGGCCTCCCGAGATTGATGGAATCTAACGAATCCGCTGTCCTGCGACGCTCCGAGCATGCCGAACCGGACGCCGCCGGTGTTCACATCCCGACCAGCCGCTCCGCCGAGGAGCCGGTCTTCAGAGTAAGTCCTCGTGTCACCGGATATTGTGATCAAGCGATGTGAAGCACGATTCTGAACAGTTGCGTGTCACTGTAGGAGCGGCACGGCGACCCGATCTCCATGGCGCCCCGGACTCGCAGTTCCACGCGCCCGTGCTCGCGCGGCGCGCCTGGTCTCCATCAGCCTGCCGGCGTCGCCGACCAGGTTCGACGTCGCTAGGACGGAGGTGGAGCTGCAGCGGCACGCCATCGCGGACGCGTCGCGCATGCTGCCGCTCCCGGCGCGGCCCGAGACGATGGCCGTCGCGTTCGCGCAGCCGGACAAGGTGGTGTTCCGCTCCCAGCCGGTCCCCGCCGCCGCCGCGCTGCCCCAGGCCAGGAACTCGCAGGTGCACGACGACTCAAGCAGCGGGAGCGCGCCGCGCATGACGAGGAGCAAGGCGCGCAGGGACACGAGCTTCGACTCGTTCAAGACGTGGTCCGCGAAGCAGGACAGGCAGATCGCCACCCACCTACCAGGCGGCGGGCAGCAGGAGGAGGAGGAGGAGGAGCCCGAGGAAGATCACGCCGCGGCAAGCAGCCGCCTCAACTCCTCCATGCCCAGAGTCCAGCGCTTCTTCGCCGCACTGGAAGGCCCCGAACTCGACAAGCTCAGGGTACATCAGTACATCACGAGCAACTCTTTCCACGTCTCAGATTGATCCAACCGTGGTTTTACGTACGTAGCTGACGTGCTGTTGCCAATCTCATCCTGTCGTGTCAGTCGGAGGAGGAGCTGGTTCTGCCGTCGGACAAGACGTGGCCGTTCCTGCTCCGCTTCCCGATATCCACCTTCGGCATGTGCGTCGGCATGAGCAGCCAGTCGACCCTGTGGAAGAACATCGCGATATCGACGTCGACGCGGTTCCTGCACATCTCGCTCAAGATCAACCTCGCGCTTTGGTGCATCTCGGTCGCGCTCATGTGTGTCGTCTCATCGCTGTACGCCTGCAAGATCGTCTTCTACTTCAAGGCCGTGCGCCGCGAGTACTACCACCCTATCCGGGCCAACTTCTTCTTCGCGCCGTGGATCGCGTGCCTATTCCTGGCCATCGGCGTGCCGCGGCTGGTCGTGGCGAGCCTCCCGCACTGGCTCTGGTACGTGCTCATGGCGCCCATCATGTGCCTCGAGCTCAAGATCTACGGGCAGTGGCTCTCCGGCGGACAGAGGCGGCTCGCGGGTGGCGAACCCGTCGAACCACCTGTCCATCGTCGGCAACTTCGTCGGCGCGCTGCTCGGTGCCATCATGGGCCTCAGGGAAGGGCCCATCTTCTTCTTTGCCGTCGGGCTCACGCACTACATCGTGCTGTTCGTCACGCTGTACCAGAGGCTGCCCACGAGCGAGACGCTGCCGCGGGATCTCCACCCGGTGTTCTTCCTCTTCGTGGCAGCGCCGAGCGTCGCCTGCCAGGCCTGGGCGAGGATCACCGGCGAGTTCGGGTACGGCTCCCGGATCGCCTACTTCATCGCCATGTTCCTCTACGCGTCGCTGGTAAGCACGTCGTACGTAGCTAGTGTCCATCTAACACGCAGCCTTGAAGCGTGCGTGCATGGCATTGCCTAACTGCTGCGTCGATCTCTTGTGGCGTGCCGTTGCATTGCAGGCTGTTCGGATCAACCTGTTCAGAGGGTTCAGGTTCTCGCTGGCGTGGTGGGCGTACACGTACCCGATGACGAGCGCGGCGAACGCGTCGATACGCTACTCGTCGGAGGTGAAGAACGCGTTCACGCAGTCGCTGTGCATCGCGCTCTCCGTGCTGGCGACGCTCACGGTGATCGCGCTCTTCCTCACCACGCTGCTGCACGCGGCCGTGCACCGCGACCTCTTCCCCAACGACATCGCCATCGCCATCACGGAGATACACGAGCACGACAAGGGAGCGGCCGCCGCCGCCAGAGACCTGGAAGCTGCAGCTGCAACGACGGCATCCTAGACGACGCCGGTTGAGCTTGCGCATTGGGTAGTCGAGTTGAACAATTTGTGAACGCGAGTACGTGTTGTATTCGTGGATCGATGACGGTGGATCGCCTCGATCGACGTTAATTCGTGGAAGAATTCGAGCGTCCTTAAATGGGGTTGACTGCCGTGCGGGGCAGTGCGGCGCGGCCGGATCAACACGTCGTGTGATTACGCGAGTGTGACAGAGCGAACTCGATGCCGTGCTAGATGGTGGCACAAATCCGTCTTTGTATGTACATTATTGATGCGACGGCTGAATAAATCAGTCACTGTATGTAGCATTATTATCCATCACCAAGGAAGATAGTGATTAAGAAGTGAAAAAAAAACTAGAGAATGGTGGACCGTTCCTCGACCATCCAACGGGATACCACTAGATGGTTGATGTGTTGGGTCCGTCGACGCACTGAGAGCCATTGGATGCAGGGCGTTTGTGTTGTTGCTGCTACTTGTGTGGCGCTCGTCAAGGTCGCTGCCTGGCAGCTCATCGAGGTGGCCGACGGCGCCGATGTGTCCATCGCCTCCACCCCTCCCTCCTGGTGCTGTAATTATTGCTTCCTCTCTCCCGATACTGCAACTACTGCTTTCTCTCTTTCATTGCTTTCTATCTTTGTGCCTTTGTGGATATTGGAGAATAGAAATAGTACTGGTTTTGATTTTTAGTTTACGTTTTGACGAGGATAGAATAATCCTTAAAATTATTATGTTATTATATACTTTAAATATATCTCTTATCAATACGATAGAAATCACATAGTGATCGTAAGCTCTACTGCGACCATCCCATAGTCGTAAAGCTATCTTACAACTACCTGGTTTTAATCCTTCTACGACCATCTCATAGTCGTAAGTTCTTCTACGACCATGAGTTAGTCGTAAGTGGTCTTACAATCACCTTATGATTATAGATCTTTCTGCGACTAAAGTATCTTCAACCAGCCTATCGACAACGATATACCACGCTGTGGGTTTGTCTGACAAGGCAGGTAGAACGTGCGTTTATGCCCAATAACTGCACACGATCTCTTTCTGACAATAACCGTTATACGACAAATAGCTAGCTATGTTTCTCTTACAGTAACTTCCCTCTGGCGGTAATATACTGAAGTGTTAGGATGTCTCTTAGAACGGGACAATGGATGCACCTCCAATCACGAAGAAAGAAGTTAAAAAACTCATTGGATGCACAGTAGCTTTAAGTGGTTTCAGTGCATGTCTGGGAGAGAAAGATCCCCTTTCTTCAAGCTTCTAAGAAAATATGAGAGTTTCGAGTGGTCGAAAGAAACTAACGATGCCTTCGAGAACGTCAAGAGATATCTCGCGAGTGCTATTCTGATTTCTCCGAAGCCAGGCGAGACACTCTTAGTATATCTATCCGCCACACCATAGGTAGTAAGCATAGTGCTAGTCGCAGAGCGTGAGAACATTCAACGGCCAGTCTATTATGTAAGTAAAGTCTTACAGGGATCTAAGAAGCGCTACTCTTAGCTTCAAAAACTTTTATATGCCAACCTCATATCTTCGAGTAAGCAATATGAGTTCCAGGAGTTCTCCAAGAGTTCAACTCCTGCTCTCAACCTAGGAACAATATGAGTTCAAATCTTCTTTCATAACTTTCGGAATTTCTTGGTAGTTTCATAGAGAAGCCCAAAGTGGCTCTATTTCATTCTATTTCACTTTCTAGCAATCATTCTATTTCACTTTCTAGCACTTCCTATCCTTCAATATCCATCCCTTTGGTCTTATTTACATAAGAGATGTCATGACTATCTCTCATTTGCTAGTTCATTTTTCTTTGTGATACGGGGTCGCCCGATCTTCTCGACGTAGGATGGATACTCGCGGGAGTCTTGATGAATCGTAACTATCCTCCAATACCAATGCAAGGGACGAACACTCTTTAATCCGCCAAAACACACTCGCATGGATTTCGCCGACCACCAAGCGAAGATCTATTTTTGACAATTATCTCATTGCGATCACGACATGACATAAAAGGTTGTTTATCTATAATATGCAATTTTAAATTAGCAAGCTTATCACATGTAATGCAAATTCTGTGAACATAAAATTTTTCATCTACACCATAATCTCCAATCAAATTGAACTTATATGTGTAGGCATAGGTATTAACTAGTGATTTTGAACTTAAAATTTCAGCAACATTATAAATCACACTTGATAGCTCTCTAAGATCATCAAACATGATATAGCACAAAGAATCATTAGAAGATATTCTAGTAAGAATTTCCTTATGAGTAATCAATTCCACATTATGTAAATTGAGCAAAGAAATTTCAGAACATGGAATTGTTGGTTGATCATATGACTCTCACAATTATTCACCTTTGCACAATTAAATTCAGCACCAATAGTGTTACCTTTGTCGTCCTCCTCAAATGATGTAGGTGCTGGGTGTTTAAAATTATTAGGACGCACCCACGGGGCAGCAAGCACTTTATCCCTTTCCGTGGTTATCTCCTCCTCATTTGGCTTCAAAGGTGCCGGTTGTTGAATGTTCAATTCTTCATCTTTAATGTCAACCTGCATAATGTGAGAAACAACACTAGAAGTAGATATTAATGTGTTAGTTTCAGATGCATCATCACTTTGTCTATCTTCTACTTCTCTCTTTTCTTTTGATGTCTCTCTCACACTCTCAATTTGGATGCTCTCAACCTCACATATGGTGGAATCACACACTCAGTCTTTTATCACTCTCACTCAATTTGGCTATGTGGCTCTCATCCTCACATAGGTTGTGGTGTATCTTAGGAGCTATATGTAGTTTTGGAATACTATATATCTCCTTGACCGAAGGGAAAGTCCCATGCTCACCATCTTCTCATATGTCACACTAGTAGAAGCAAAGAGAATTGAAGTATGGATCGGGAGAAAACGTGGTGTACGTCTCTCCATAAGTCTCTTCTCCTCTTGAATAGCACAATTCACAAGATCTTCTACAGTACCAAAATATTTATGTTGAAGTGTAGCGGCAATCTTAAAATTCAATCCTCTTTTAAAGTATGTCTTCTTTTGTAGTTCACAAATGACACCGGCTCGACGTAATGCATCTTGTAGCTCAAAATAATATTCTTGCACTGTACTACTCCCTTGTGTGATACTCTCCAGATAGCGAAGCAATCCCCATGCATAATAGGGTGGCACAAATTCTGTCCTCATGAGTGCCTTCAAATCACCAAGATTTAATGAATTGCTTTCAGATTGTTGATGCCACCAACTATAAGCATAATCTTCAAATTCTCTAGTGGCACACGTCACCTCTTGGTCTTTGGGAAGCTTTTGAAATCTAAATACTTTCTTCATTCGCCATTCCCACTCAAGATACTCCTCTGGATCTTCACTGCTATAGAAAGAATTAAAGCTATCTTCGACTTGTTGTGGATGAAGTGCCCGCATAACATCATTCACGATGTTCGAGCGTAACAATTTCATTTGATGATTGAATTCAATGCGCATATCTTGTGCGAAATTGTTCATCTCGGTCTTGAGTTGCGCTTTCAAGGTGGAAGAAGTGGTGGTGAACTCGTTGCGCAAAGTTCCCCACAAAGTGTGGAATTGAAAACGATCCACCGGGGTATGCTTCTCTTCTATATTATCGTCTCCACCTGTCATGATTAGTGGCACAAAGAACGCACAAATACCACAACATATATTCGATATGTGGAGTTCACACTATCTCACTTTTTCCTCACCAAGTAAAGTTCTTACTTTTCCGAAGTGAATTGAGGCCCAAAAGAAACTTACACTTGGTGGTGGCTACAATAGCAAGTGATGATCAAGCGGATTTAAAAGTGACCCACAATTGCACGGCAAAGGATATTTAGGGGAGCTTGGTATGAAAGTGTTTATCCTACACAATCTGAATTTCGCGATGTTGTTGAATTAAGTAATAATCCAAGCTAGAAAGTATTGCCTATGTGCCGATCCAAATGATATAAGTGAAGTATATGAACGCACACGCAATGATCAATGTGACTCAATGCAAACAAAAGGAATGAGCTAAAGGAAACAATCGGGAATATTAGCTCGTTTTGCACCAAGTACTAGGAGAGACGCTAGCCAATTGCAATAATATGAATTTGAGGGCACAAGATTGTCCAAAGAAATTAAATACACAATCTGAATTTATGGACTAAGATTAACTCACCCAAATTCGGCCAATGCTTTCTTTTCTTGCTTTCTTTTTCTTTCTTTCTTTCTTTGTTTTTTTTTGGTCAAGCTGTGGCTCCTCTTTTTTTTAATCGGCTGCCTTCTATTTTTTTTGGCTCTTTTTTTATACTCAAGGCCGAACTAGGTTTAATTGTTCGTAGATTCTACGCAAGTCCAAAGTTGTTCAGCAATGTGTAGATAATTCTAGAACAGCCCTAAAACAATTATCAAAGACTAATCTCAAGGTTCAAAAGATTTAAGGGAAGATCTTAACAGATGCTCAGAAATCAAACCGCAACAAATTTCAGACGGTCTGAATGTGTCCAACTAAGGTTCTCATGGCAGTTAGGGTTTCTTGTGGCCAAATCAAACAAGAAAAGGAAACACAGATATTTCAGATATGATATTCTTTCAAGATGTGCAAAGATCTTATGTGGACAACAAGAACAAGATTTCAAAAAGTAAATTGAATGTACTTTTTTTGGATGCTAATTGAAAGATCAACTAGCGGATTTTCAAGGGTTCAAAATAACAACGATTAAGCAACGCAAAAGGACACTAAGATCAGCACGTAAACAAAATTTCTAATGGATCAAAACTTAATAAAACTCACGAAAATAATAGATGCGAAATTAGGGTTTAGATTTTTTTGTTGCAATTTTCGGTTTATTAGACTATAGGACAGAAATAAATCAATCTAAAAGTAAAGGGATAAGATCCTACCAAGTAAACCGCGCTCTGATACTGATGATACGGGTCGCCCGATCTTCTCGACGTAGGATGAATACTCGCGGGAGTCTTGATGAATCGTAGCTATCCTCCAATGTCAATACAAGGGACGAACACTCTTTAATCCGCCAAAACACACTCGCGTGGATTTCGCCGACCACCAAGCGAAGATCTATCGTGCACCCAATTCCCAGCGGAAAGACTGAACTATCTTGATTGAAGAACACTCCTAATTCCCTCACGGAATTTCGGCAGCAATGATAAACTCGAACAAACTTTAGTAGATTGATTATTCTCAAAGGTGGTCTCCATTGCTTTGCCATCGACAAACCTAAGAATGCACCATTTAATGACATGAGGTAGTATTCTATTCTTATGAATAACAACATTATATTTAGTTTGGAATGAGTTCACCTGGTAATGTTTGATGCGGCTCAATAACTCTTTCCAGTTGAATAATATATTTAACTGAAAAGTACAAGACACGTGCGTATCCGTATCACTTTGGTTGTTTCATTTCTCCGAAAGATTTGTGCTCCAAAGAACCTAATTTGTTACATTGATAGATTAGGAGCCACAGGCAAGCACAACACAGTTGATGGCTTGATTTTGAGACAAAATCGGTTTGAAACTTCCTAAAATTTTCTGAAACATGTTTGAAACTCGAGCATTTTTTTTTGTGAATCTTGCATGAAACTTTATTGAAATTCTCTTGAATTTTTGAAACCCTGTCAAAACTTGTTTGAAACTTGTGTTTCCATGAAGTTTTATAACTAAATTTTATAGTGTCATATAAAGTTTTAGAAGGTTTTATGTCAAAATTAACTAAGATTTATAAGATTTTATATCTAAGTTTCATGATATTTCGTGAGATTTTATAAAATTAAAGAGATTTTATGCTTAAGTTGACTAAGTTTTATAAAGCACGTCCGAAACCCTTTAAAACCTTGTAAAACACATAAAACTTGGTAAAACTTGTCATACCGTTAGAATCCTCGGACTAAACATTACCCAACCTGTGAAATATGATTTCCACGCCTTTTCGTGTATGAGTAAGTGGTGTTTGATATACACGCTACTACACCAAACTTTGGCCAGCGTAAGTATCTGCATTTACGATCGATATCCGTTCGATGCTAGTCTTCACATTTTGGCTCCATGTCCTGTTTAATGGATTTTTTTGTGAGAAAGGTTTTTTCTCGCCCGTTCAGCAAGGGCCGTGGTCGGGTGCCAAAGAGGCCCATGGGCAGGCAGAATCAACTGGTCGCCAACGGGCTCATGCTGGATTGTCGTTAGGGCCACAGTTGGCCGCACTTGAGTCGTGCCGACCGATTTACGTCCATCCACACACGGGATGTTATTACAGACCAATCCTTTGTCCCCGCAGTAATCGCCTCTTTTTGTCCCCGAGATTGGAATTGAATACTTTCAGGTTTAACTGTTGCTCTTGTCTTGTTTCAGTTTAACCTGTTGCTCTTGTCTTGCTCTTGCTTGTTGACCTTGCAACACTCGATCCAATCCAGTGCATAACTCCTGAATAATCCAGCCCAGGCATGACTCCTCTAGATCTTTGTCGACGATCTTAACAGTCCAGCCAAGGAATTACTTCAAAAGTTAAACCTCTCTGCATGGAGCAACTCCCGATCTCCGCACAGCAGGTAGAACTGATCAGCAGCTAACAGACAGGCGAGAAGACGTTAGCTCGCTGGTGGTACAGCAGACGGCATGCAAAGTGGCCGCCGGCATGGTCCCGGCCGTGCGTGATTGATCCTTTTTTCCCAGGACTTTTGGGGAGGCCATGCTGCTGATCCAATAGGGCGGATCCAATAGGTTACATCCCCGTCACTCGACTTGAATTCTATGCGCATGAGATGATGAATCCCATGTATGATGTATCCCGATCCCGATCCTTCACCTCCCGTGTAAGTTACATCCATGCAGGAATGTGGTGCGCCTTTGGGGCCTTGAGAATGTGCGAAAGCCGGTTCTTTTGCGCGATATATGCAGGGCCCAGAGCCGCCTGCTGCCTAGCTCGTCGGCGACAAGCCATGGACATATAGTTTATCCCGCCACCAACAAACGTCATAGGAGTGAGCTAGCCCGGGCAGGCATCCGTCGCGGCGAGAAGCGGAGAGCTCGGCGTCGGATTGCGTCTCTTGAGAGGATGGCAAGGAGGGGCACGCCACGCGTGGGCACTAGGTCGCACGATGCGCACCGCCGTGTGTGCCTAGGCTCAAAAAAAAATCTGGCTCCATCACTAATCGAACATTAGGAGGGCAAGGGTTTGCTCTCTTTTGTGCGCAATTTTCATGTTCTAAATCGAACATTAGGATGTGTCCTATCCAACATATAATTCATCAATAATTAACATATGTTCTCGTGTGGTTCCTATTCTCTTTTTTCTTGGACGATTGCATATAATTCTTGTTATACTCAGATATCTCTTCTTATATGTAGCAGCCTTTAAATTGGATCGAGAGTTTATGAGATACAAAGAAAACTATGCACAATATCAAAATGAAGAAGATGAATCTCTTAAAGAGAACCAAAATAACAATGCTGAAGCAACCACGACAAGGCAAAAGATTTGACAAAATTCGATCGTACATTTCTTGAGCACAATCTCAAAAGAGTACAAAGAATTGTCACTATCTCACAACCCTATCAAATCTTTTAGGATCCCTTGGATCCTTACTTGATGCAAGAATCTAGTGCTAAATAATTACCTAGCCTTTAATCCTCTCATGCACTTCTAACTTTGGATGAGTAACTTATTTGCTTTGTTATTTAGTTGCTTGAGTTCTCCATGGCCATCCCCTATAGGTTTATATAGTCCCCTTAGTCTTTCTCCAAAGTAGAGTAGGAATCCTACTCTAAAAGAAAGTAGAAATCCTAATCCTATTAGAATTCATCTAGAACTCCTTATAACACCGCTTTCCAAATCCTAAAAGACTAGAATATAAGTCACACTTCAATAATTTTCACCTTGACTCTTATCCATTAAAGGCACTGTACTTCTCTAAGAACTCGTTTTAAGTCGGCTTTATATTTTTTGTTGTTATTTTTCCTCCCACCTTTAGAAGTGTCCCCACCACAGGGACTCATGCACATCATCATAATGTGTGTGTCAGTGTTCAGGCTAGCCTACCTAGACCAGTTTGATTAACCACGCCTTATGTTCCTATGGCCTTCCATACCATACGTTTGTACCTCTTTCAAGCTCTACTCGCTTGACGATACCGTATGTTTGGTCCCACCATGTCTTCCTTCTTCCAACAACTCGTACCTTCGCTTTTGTGTCTGCTAGATTTTGCAACTATTTTTATAGTTCTGCACATAATTGTAGATGAGATCTGAGTACTTACCATTGATGACACGGTTTCCTTTTCCTGACCAGGATTTTTATCAGACCTCTCATTGTGCCATTCCTTTAGATGTACTCATCAATCGGTATCATCTATTGCTCTAGATATTTTCCATGATCACATATCCTTTACAAGTAAATTCCATGACTCCACCTCGAAATAATAGATCACAACATTTGAGTTCAAGCGACCTCACAGATATTATATTCTTTTTTAAGCCAATAACATATCGAATTCTTGCCAATGTGTGATGTGCTTTATCAAACATTTTCAATGTAACAATTCCCACCTCGGTAATTACATACTCATTGCCATCCTCTAAGTGAACAATTCTATACTGGATGTTGAGATCCTTCACAAACATCTCCCTCACCGAACATATATGGAAGCAACAACCTGAATCTAATATCCATGCATGAGAAATATCTGATTGATTGATGACTAATACATCTAAATCACCTTTTGCTACTGTCATTGAGCATGCACCCTTCATTTGCTTCAAACTCGGATAATTTTTTTATCATATGACCTTTCTTGTCACATAAGTAGCATATATGTGTGCCCTTGCTCTTGCCCTTCTTCTTCTAGTGATATTTGCTTCTGCCTGCAATACCTATAATATCAAATGCTTAATCACTCGATGATGAAGATTCTGACGGTGCCTCATTGAAGTCGATGGTGGTTTTCCTAATGAGGATATTCATCACCATTTGTTCCTATGATGGTGGTAGAGATAATACTAGTATGACGACCTTGTTGTTTTTCTCAATTTTCTCATCTACATTAGTCAACTGTATGGTAAGCTTATTGAATATATTAAGATAGTTAACGAACTGTGTACCTTTGTCCATATGCAACTTGTACAGTTATTGATTTAGCGCCCATTGGTTTATTAGTAACTTTGCCATATACAATTCTTCTAAATCCTCCTATAATTTTTTTGGCGAATTTTCCTTGAGCACTAAGTACTACTTTATCTCATCGGAGAGACAGACAAATTATACTAATAGTCTTCTATTCCATCATATTCAGTCTTCTTCGGAAATCTTTTCCAGGAGGAGGGAGGGAGGCATACGTGGTCTGATGGGCTCCTATGCGGTGAACTCTGGCCACGAATGATGATGAGCCGTACGAGAGGGGGATGAGCAGTGGAGGTAGATGGGGGAAGATAAAAAAAGCATTAAGGGGAATGGATAAGATGAGTATGATATGATACTACCGGATGCTGATGCTACGTACGCACTGTTTCAAACTAGTTTGAAAATGAAGGCGGCCAAGTGCGTCCGTTGTGCCTGCAAAGTCCACGTAGTTCGCAAAATCTGTTGCGTATGCTTGTGGCGTGAATAGTTGCTTCCGGGAATCGAACGTGGGTAAGTCCAAAGCGGCACGAGGAATTTGTCCGAATTCCGAGGCGCCCGTGTGGCCGTGTTCCCTTCCATTTCGCAGCAATGGCTACTACTGAATCATCACAACCTGCTACGGGAGCTGAGGCCATCTGGTATTCTGCTTGCAATCCATGTGCATTTAAAAATGCCCATTAAAAAAATGCTGTAGTATTCCATCCACAAGCTAGCTAACCTTAATATATACTACAAAATATTATCTGCTTCTATTCTTTTCTCTTTAACAAAAAAATAACACTAATTTAAAAGTATATAAAGATATAATTAGCGTCTATCTATTATTTATAGTATTTTAAAAAATATACAAATCATTATTAAAAAAACAAAACACCTTCTTTTGGTGTGCAGATGCGTTACATGCCATGCATGGGACAGTATGGATCGATATGACTGTTGGTGACAAGAAGCTGAGCGAACAGCTGCCTCGGTGTTGACGTGATACGTTGAAGGCATGCAGTCTTAACTCCACAAACTACACAGATCACTGACTGCACGCAGGATCAATATATTCAGCGGTACACTTCCATAGCTCCATGCATTGCATACCATGCGTTGCATGTTTGTGCTACAAAAGCTTGCCGTTGCACTGTCGGCTCAATCTTACGTCAACTCAGCTCACAAGTGCAGCATGCATTTCCATCGAGGCCAGAGAGCTTAGTAGAGCTTTTTCCCCCCTTGTTATACCATCCAAAGCTGGTGCAAAACTCGTGAATTGCCACAAGATCTTGCAGCTTATATCAACATAAGCCTTTTGCGACAGAATTACACGTACGTAAGTGCAGTGTTTCGAGTTCCTTTTCTACTTGGAAAGGTCTTGTGAGTTGTGAAACAGCAGTAGTAGTGCTGGCTAGCTACCACAGTCGTAGGCTGTTCAGGATAAGAGGTTGAAGGGACTATAGAGGCAAAAGGGCCCAACAGGTTGCAGGTGATTAGATGTTGGGGATGAATGCGTTTAAAATTTAGTCCATACGGTCCTTTTGAATTCAATGTTCAACAGATAAGTACTCGGGAATTGATCTACAAGGGTGCGTGCCTCCAAGCGACAAACAATCTGATGGTCTCAAAACTCTGCATCCTGTCTGCATGCACTACTGTTGAGAAGCCTGTTGGAAGTGGAGAGTTCGTTGACTAGATTTTTGAACTGTTGCAGAGTACTACAAACCTTACTATGCAACATTGAAACTGCCTAATTGGATGTATGTAGATGCACAGTTAACACGCATGAACCATACAGAGTATTCTGAATTGTGCTCATGGAAGATTGTAGGGTTATTTTTTACATCAATTTCCTTGCGTAGCTCTTCGGCTGGACACTAGCAGCCACTAGTAGCTGGTGACTAGGGCATGGTGTCAGCCATGAGACCAGAAAGGATAGGAATGAATGAAGCTATGGAGGCCCATATGGCCATCTGACTTGAGTAACTGAGTTTTGCCTATATGAGAAAAGCATGATAGTAAATGGAGGATCAGGACATATAGCTGCTCCCAGTAATGTTTGTATGCAGCATCTATCATTGCTCCATACATGCATGTCCAACAAGCTAGCATTTTGTAAAACTCTACCAAGGCCTAGAGTAGGGGTGCAGAGTCCATATGACAGGTAGCTAGCTATATATACTGTTGGATAAACAATTTTAATTTTCGAGATTCTTTTATGGAGACATACAGTATGTTTTAAGAAAATATATTTGTGGACGCATTAAGGGCTTCTGAGCTGTGTTCTAGCTTGTGCAGCCAGAGTCGCTGCAGCAGAAGTGCGGAGATAGTAAAGGAAGCAGGTGGATGAGGCAGAGGAGGAGAAGGAGAAGGCCTTGAAACATACTCTTTGCTAGGAGAAATAATGAGGCCGTCCATTTCAAATGTCACAAAGCAGAAAGATCCTTCTTTACTACAGCTACTCCTACTTTCTTGCAATATAATACATGTTTGATTCCTTTGGATCCAGAGCTAGTAGAGATCTGAATGTAGCATTCATGGCGATCGATCGGATCGGTCTGGAATGTGTATCTGAGCACGCATGTCTGCTAGCGGCAGAACATCGTTTGGTGCTCCTCCTCGGTGCTCTCTCCAAGGAAATTACTCCTATACTAGACTAGATGTAAACTGTAAAGCATTTCCTAACAGTACAGATCAATGCAACCACTGAATCTCATTAGGGCATGCAACAATTTTCTTTGTGACAAAGCAACGAGGTACATACGTATAACTTGCCACAATAACAAACTTACAGAGTTACCTGTACAGTATCAATGAGCATAAAGAAGTTCCTATAGCAATTACAGTTCATGGCAACAGGAGGCTATGCCTGGTACATTGAATGATATTTTTTTAGGGAATGATACATTGAATGATATCGATTGAATTGCCTAGGCTGATACTCTAAACTTCACTGTTTGCCTGCTGAAACCTATTTTTGAGGCAACCTAGTTACAGCATTGGCAGCCCAGATCAGGAATCGGGGCCCCACTATGCTTGCATACATCCACAGGTTTTTAGGCAGCTGCTTCTGTTTATTTCTTCTGAAATAGAGCAAGTCCTGGATGCAGAAAGCTACACATTACGTTATGCATCGCAATTCGCAAGCCTGCAGCAGCCTTGTGTCTCCCCTTTACGTGTAACAATTCAATGCGCCCGCTAGGCCGTTACAGTAACCGGACAGCGTTTTTACTGGGCCGGGGCAGATCGAGTCCTGTAGCTGGGTTTACCCGAGGGGAAACTTGAATCTCTCGGATTACCATCGTTTTAATCCGGTTGAAAATATTTACTGCCCACCGCTTGTTCTTACGGTTCGATCTCATCTCGTAGGGTTCCGTTCGCCAACTGCTTGGCGTGAGTTTATATGACCTCGGTCGATCTATGTCGAAGTATATACAAGTAGATTATCCTTCTCCGTCTGGCGAAAGTTTCACCATGTGATACGCGAGAGAAGTATCAAGCGATTAATAATAGCATCGCAGGTCTCTGAATCTCGTTCCTAACATGCCGAGAGCAAAGGAAGAACACGAATGACAGGGCGCCTCTTTTCGCGCGCGTGCAAACACGAGCCTTAATTCCCAACGCACTCACCACCTTGTACAGAGGCGGTGTTTACCACTGTGGATTGCATGCGTGTACGCAGCCCGGCCACCACGGCATGCGCGCGGTGAAGGGGACGGCAGCTTGAGCGCGGCGAGCCGACCGATGGATGCGTACGTGCGCGCACGGCGCGTCTGCCGCCCTCGCGGCGAGCAGCCCAGGTGAGGGATGGACCTCCACCGAAACAGCGCCTCCACTCTCCGCTCCGCTCCGCCGATGGTGAAGAGACAAGGCGTGCAGCGCAGAGCCACGCCACGGCACGCGGCGCAGGCAGGTTTCGTACGTGCCGACCGCGCGCGGCCCCCATCTCGCCCTCGATTGTCGTGGAGCTCGGCGAAGGAATGGCACGGCGCGCGCGCGGCCGGTACGGGGTACCTGGTTGGCCAGTACCGGTGTGCTGCCTGCACTGCACGTAAAAAGCACGCGCGCGAGTAGGGCATGCACATGGTAAATAGTATGTGCTCCCTCCGGTACCACCGATGAACTTCTTGGCGTGAAGTTTTGCAAAACTCAAAATTTCTTCCAAACAGGACTTTGGTGATTACTCTATCGTGGAATGGACATTTAGGCCCTATTTAGGACTCAGGATTTTTTTTATGGAATCGGGGACTTAGGATTTTTTGTTCTTTTAAGCTTATGATTTTTTCGAACAAATAAACGAGTCGTCTTTTTCATTATTATTTTGAAGTGGCTTTCGAGGTAACTTTTTAGAACAACTTATCGGCATTCGATTCGTTCGCCACTGCAAGGCCGTTGCTGCCCACTGCCCACAGGAGCACGCCACTGCTTTCCGATGTAGGCGTGAAACAACACCACTGCCACCTTCAAGACTTGGCCACAGAGCACACCGCTGCCGCCATCTTCCCTGATCCAACCGAGTAGTGCCACAGGGCTACTGTCCCGAGCTATTGTAGGGCTGCATTCAGTGCGCAGAGAAAAAGAGGGGGAGGGAAGAAGAGAAGCTTGGATGGCGCAGACAGTGCCGTGCTCTGGGATGTGATAAAAGTGGAGACCTTTCATCCTAACGTAAATATGTAACAATATATTTTATATCAATTGCAAAAGTTAAAGTCCAATATAGTAACCATTAGATAGTACATTACAAAATGCAAAAGTATTTATTGATGACATTAGACTTAGTACATCACAAAATACAAAGTACTTATTGACGACAATCCACCGGCATGTTAATATTATGAATAACTGTTACAAAACTATAACATACCACTAAGGACAAAATAATTTAGGAAAAAACTACATTAGCTAAAGCACACTAAGGAAGAGCCATAAGCCATCATCTATCACCTGCCGAACAAGCAAACAAGTTATGAATAGAACAATCACATAAAGCAATTTCTTCTAATATTTCTTGATGCAAAGTCATTGATAATAGTATCAACATTAATCTAATCCAACATATCCTTTTCAATGCATAAAGTAGCCAAACCATTCAACATTTCATGGGACATTGATGATCTCAAGTAAATTTTCAATACGTCTCTCTTAGATTCAATCAATATCTTTATATAAAAAAGAAACTAATGTTACAAGAAAGTTTTGCGTTGGAGATTTGAAGTGGTATTTAACAGATAATTAAGGAACAAAAATTCAGAAAAATGTACCATATATGCAACGGCTATATGAGAAGATTTTGAGTAGAACCATTGCAAAGTAAAGAAATTGAAGACGAATTGGTTGGGAATTGATGAAATCGGGCTATACTCCTCCATTAATAACGACAACAGCTGCATTTATTTTGGGAAAGAGAAGATTGGAAGAGTGGAGAGGTCAAGGGCGCACGCGTGTGCGTGGTCGATTGGATCCGATGGATGACTTACTCGATGCATTCTTTCACAATGTGCATATTTGGATATTTAGGGAACGCTCAGCGTTGGCATGCACAGCATGGACCAAATGGACCGTTACTTACTTTGATAACTAGCCCAACTAATCATTAATCAATTATGTTCAATATTCAGTACATAAGTTATACCAAGCATGCATACATACTAACATATATGGACTAGATGTCGCTAGCTTTCGTGAGCCCTAGGCGACCACCCCTGCTAACTAAGCCTAGGGCCAACCCTGGACGCAGATGGAGAGGAACAAAGAAGAGAAATGGAGGAAGAAGAGTATTACTCACTAACATGCGAGCCCAGTGTGTAAGAATTTTTCTTTATTTGATGTACTAAATAATCGCCACGTCATTAGTCATGCCATCCGCCATGTTGATAAAACCACCGTTAATACCACTTTTCATGGGATTATTTGAACTGTTTTGTGCAGTTTATAGATGTGTTTAAACGGTTTTGTAGCCTGGAGGTGAAGTACATGCCGTCCCAGTA
The DNA here is from genome assembly GCA_036346265.1 of Melocanna baccifera. Classification (NCBI taxonomy): domain Eukaryota; kingdom Viridiplantae; phylum Streptophyta; class Magnoliopsida; order Poales; family Poaceae; genus Melocanna; species Melocanna baccifera. The sequence goes on from CM070710.1 coordinate 15,667,260, forward strand.
GTTCAGGACCAAATAGGCCTTTTTCCTAACGAAAGGCTTACAGGGCAAATCTCTGTCGACTTATCCAGCATGAACGAGAACTCGTCACGTGTCCTACTTTTCACGCACGGCTCCTAGTGCGCGTACTGGCCTCCGCGCCGTACCGCGCACACTAACCATTTCAAAAACGCGACGCCCCTAGCTACACTTAGGGGTGGCAATTCCACGCGGGCCCGCGGAATATCCTCATGAGGCGGGTCGGGTAATATCCTCATGAAACAGGCCCCCCGCTAACGGACGGGACGGGTCATCTCACATGCCTACACTGACCGATAAAAATAAAAATAAATATATTTAATAATAGATTATTATTTTTAATATAAGAGATTGTATTCTTTTCTTGTATATTTAGACTAAAACTTGAATTTATATATTAGAATATATATTTTGAAGCTATATTTTTAAAAATAATATGCTTAAGTAATTATAAATTAATAAATAAAATCAAAAATTTATTTTTAAATAATAAATTTAATTTTTAATCCCATGGACCCCGTGGAATGTCCCCCGAGATCGTGACAATCTCCGCATCTCGCAAGGCTAACGGGCGGGCGGGGCGGGCGGGGCGGGGGCGGGTTCGCGGGGCGGGGCGCGAGGCTTCCCGCCCGCCCGCTTACACCTCTAGCTACACTTCACTCCCGTCATGTTTGTTTGGTTTCCGACTCCGACTTATACACACACACTAGTGTGTTCGTACTTTATAGTAAATTTTTTCTCTCTCAATAAGGTGTTTTACGAAACTAGATAATTTATCTTACAGTAAGTAATTTAATAAAAATTAAAACTAATATTTCTTTTGGATTTTTCGAATTTGTGCAAAAATATTTAAACTATTTTATTACGGCATTTCTATATTCGTAAAAAAACAATTGACATGTTCAACCTGCACTATCCATGATAGAGGCAGAGAGAAAATATGGTAAACGGACAAACTCCTCTATATATATTTGATTTACTAATCTAATAAATAATAAGTATCGAGCAATATCAAAAATCGATGAAAGCAAAAAAAAAAAGAGTTAAGCAGTGTTTCTATACTTTTCTCTCTAATAAAAATAGTATTAATTTTAAAGTAAATAAAAGGATAGATAATATTTATATATTATTTATTATACTTTAAAAATTATATAAATTACTATTAAGAAAAGCATACAGAAGCCTCACAGAGTTATATATATCACTGGCTCCCCGCTAGTGAGCTCTCCTGCTTCAAGAACCAACGCGTCCGGCGTTAGTGGCTGCTATCACTAGATCAATGGATCATGGCGGCGGCAGGAGCAGCAGCCGGCTCCGGGACCGGCTGGCCCGGATGTTCCGGCCGGGCTCGCTGCTCCGCTCGACCTGTAACAACACCACCGCCTCCAGCTCGGCCTCGTCGTGCTCGGCTGCCGGCGCGGCGGGCGGGGTGGCGACGTCGTCTGCCGCCGCCCCGGACTCCACCTGCTCCTCCAGCCGCGCGCTCCTCTCCGCCGACGCCGCCGTCGCCCGCGACAGGACTCGTTCCTCGCCTCCTCACGCCGCGACTACGCCTCCGTCGTCGGCCGCACCGAGTCCTTCTCCACAGCCCTCGACAGCCTCCACCGCCGCCCTGGCGCAGCGGCGGCTCCCCTGGCACCAGCCCGGTTCTCCGTCGACGTGCCGCCTCTGCTCGAGAGTAAGAGGAAGGAAGAGAAGGAGAAGAGCCCTCGCGGTGCTCACCAGTACCACCGCCACCGCCTCGGTGGCGGCGTGAAGAACGACAAGAGGAAGAAGCTGCTCTCCAACAACCCCTACGGCTTCAGCAGCTCGGACGACGACGCCGACACCGACGGCGACGACGTCTTCAGCAGCGATGCCGAAGAGCGCGGCGCAGCGGCGCCAAGAAGCAGGGGAGGCGGAGGCCTTCTTTCCTCCTCGAGAAGCTTCTCCGACTCCTCCGAGTTCTACACCAAGAGGAAGAATAAGTCGTCCAAGAAGTCCCCTGCCGCATTGGCGCTCAAACCGCCGCTGCCGCCGAGGGCGAGGAGCCAGCGGCGCAAGCGGCGCGCGGCCAGCAGCTGCGACACGTGCGGCGTGAGGAACGGGTTCCGGCCGGTGGTGTCGGCGGCGGAGGAGCAGGTGCGCAGGGGTTTCGCGGTGGTGAAGCGGTCGCGGGACCCTACGCCGACTTCCAGGTGTCGATGGTAGAAATGGTCGTGGGCGGCAGCTCTTCGGCGCGGCGGAGCTGGAGCGGCTGCTGCGGTCGTACATCTCCTCAACGCGCCGCGCCACCACCCCATCATCCTCCAGGCCTTCTCCGACATCTGGGTCGTCCTCCACGGCAGCTAGCGCGCTAGCTCACTAGCTCGGCCAACTACTCCGTTTAGCCCCAGGACGCTTGATTAACTAGAACTATCTTAATTAATCATGTCACGGATGTACGTGTTGAGCTTCTTATGGTGCGCTGTTCATGATTAATTAGAGCTATCTTAATCAACTCCATCTTAGTTTTGATCCTAATTACAATGGGCTCTGCGCCTCTGTGTAATGTACTACTGTTCTTGGCTCTGACTCAGTGTGCTAGCAAGCTAGTTTCTGATTTGGAAGTGGATTTGGATTCCTGGGTTTGTTTGCTAGCTAGAGGAGCTGTACTACGTTTGATTTTTGGGGTCAATCATTTGGAAATCATGATGGCATTGCAGAAACCATTGGGTTTGCACTATCTTGTGTATACCACTATAGGGCATATTCTTTTTAGTTACAGCTTATGGTTTTTGGTTGAAATTTTTAAATTTTAGCGATTTATGATAGAGATTACAGTGAAATATACTCGCCATACTGATGTTTGTGTCGGCAGCTATTGGGTCGAATGCCCGTCAATTTACATTTGAAAGCGATCGATCAATATTCAGTCATCCCTATCTACCAACTGTATCATCTATGTCGCTCAAAGAAAAAAAAGTACCATCTAGATCTAGTAATATGGTTAACCATGCACATCAATATGGAACTAGGGTGGGTTCTTTTATATTTATGGCTTAAGTATTTGAAATCTTATTGTTCACGAGAGGTAATATGTACAGGAAAACAATCGCATACGATTTTAGCTAGTATAACTGAACTCAGTACACTTTTTATTATAATCTTTCTGTTGACCTTGTCTTAAAAAAATGCACCGTTTAAAAACTAGTTTATGTAGTTCGTACAATTATAAGTCAGCTGAAAGTGAAAAAAACTCAGCCCTATCCTACCTCGCAAAAGTTACTACCCTGCACAAGATTGTCTTTTCATATAGGTATTTTATAACAGTCTGTAATGCACATATGAACTCCCAAAAGTTAGCCTTTTGTACGCATAATAACACTTAACTTAGATAAGGAATGTAAGGTCAGTTCAGCGCATATTGGCAAAGACTACCTGTCAAATGGCACTTCAATTGTAGTGTAGTCACCACCTCAGTTTACAGTTCACTACACTTGCTCTGCTGAAAAAAGGCATACAGCCAAACAAGCAACCCTGTATAGGGAGTGAGTATATCACCTCATCAGCCAGCCGCATAGAAATTCTCCTGTGAGTATTACACGGATGAAGATAGAGATAGAGAGACTACATAAACATGCTCCTCAACCTCCTCAAAAGAATGGAAGAGCCTTTGCCTGCAGAAGAGGTCAAGGGAATGGAAGATGGCAATGGAGTCTGCCTTTCTATGCGCAAGTCGATCAGCAGCTTGGGATTTGAGCGTCGCATCGCTACTCTCCTGCCTAGCTTTTCTCCCCGTCGCCTATCAGATCCGAATCAAATCGAGAGATGTGTTTCTAGTGCAACACAAGCAAAGGCAGTGTAGTACCAGTACGTGATTTGAGTCTAGTAGTACTACTAGTAAGACGTTGGACTTACCTTTGAGCAGGAGCTGCACCTTTCTCCAAGGACTTGGAATAGTGCTGGAAAAGGGTGCAGGCTAAACTAAATAATACAGGTAGATCTGCTTGCATTTGAGCTTTGAAAAAGTTGATGGCCTTGGCGCATTCTCCAAATCATGCCATTGGATGTACCCTGTCTGTTCAAGGCGATGGGTTCGGATTAGGTTTGTGGGGCAGCGTCTCCTTAAAATATTTCAATGCACTTAAGCCTTGTTCTCTTCTGCTTAGAAGGGACACTGGCCAAGGCGACCTGAATGCCATGCCATGCCATGCCTTTGTTCTGATGTGCAGTATCACTTTCTGAGTAGGAGGTAGGAACTACTGGTGGGATATTCATAATCGATGACGTTACTTTGTTAGTTATCACGGCAGCATCATGTTGTACTTGTATGGACATACGCTAGAGCAATTAATGCCAATTTTCTACTGAACATAGCAGCAAGAACTAACCATGGATGAAATTCTGTGGCATGGCAGCACTGCATTTTTTCTAGCTAGGCACATGCATGCCTAACTATGGCATTGACATTTCAGCCGAAACTTGTCCGTTTTGCAGACACCCACTTTTTCAGCATTGCGATCACATCAGCTCGAGGTGCAGAATTCAAACGCGATCAACGGTACTTCTCAGCAGCAACAAGCATGCAATGTACGCATGCTGTCCTGGGGCTGCGCTGTGTTTGACAATGTTCATATCACTGGTTAGTGCGGCTAAGGTTTATGAAAGACAGCTTGTCTAATATATGCTCCATAAAGCTAGAGTGGGGAACTAGACAGTGTTCTCTCACTTCTAAGCAAAGGGTAAACAGCTAGATGCCCTTTGACTTGCGTGGTGGCTAACCTCCATTGTTTGCACTGGAACCTTTCCATGGATGTCTCCTCCGGCCACCTTTCTTGTTGGAAAAAAGAGTTCGGAAAAGGCGATCGCTTTTAAGAGCATCCACAGTGTTGATGATTTTTGGCCTCCAAGAGGAGAGAGAATCCTTTGGAGGCTGCCTCTAACCATTCCGTGATGTTTGAAGGCTACCTCCAGACTTGGAGACTGATGCCAACGAGTAGAAAAATAAAAGAAATTAGTGAAAGAGGGGTAGATGTAGTGCTAATTTTTTTCTGAATTTTTATTATAGTTATAGATCTGATCTTAAAGATAGTAGTAGTTTCTATATATTACGTAAAATTATACTAAATTTAAAAATTATCTACAAATTTTAGTTTTAAAGATATATAGCTTCTAAATATTTTAGATACCCTGACAGTCCTTGTCGCCAGCCTGAAAGGTCACCTCGGTAGTGGCTTCGACTATTTGGAGACCTCGGTAATGGCTTCAGTTTTTTGCTATGAAAAGCCAATGACCACAAGAGATCTCTCCGATCCACGAATCAACAATCCCATGCTTGTAACATCCGAATTTTGTGTTGTAAATCGATCGCATGAAAACGCCTAAAATTTTAAATTTTTATGCGTCTTGTTGATATCAGATTTTCCTAAATCATTATTTGGGTTTTTTTGGAAATTGAATTATGAAAATTAGTGCAAGAAAAGATATACAATAAACAAAACAAATTAGATTAAAAAGGCGAATATAAAAAGATGATCCATAAAGTAGCGCATGAGAATTTTTAGTGAAATTAATTTAGAGAAAAATAGAAGCAAAGCTAAAATTTGAAATCAAAATTTATTTCTTTAAAGCAAAATCTAAGTTAAAATTTAGGGAAAGAAATTTGGATCGGAAATTTGAATCAAAAATCAAAATCCAAGAATGTAGATTTTAAAATAATAAACCATTTTCAAATCCAGTCTAAATTAAAATCAAATATAAGTTCAATTCAAAATTTAGAATCCAAAATTCAATTACAAAACAAAAGCAACCTGAATTCAAAATAGAAAAGAAAAATTGAAATTTGGAAAAATAGTGTTGGGCCCAGCCCATTTTCTTTCCCCTGTCCCGACGCCATCTGGCCAAACTAGCCCAACTAGCCTGCTCCTCCCTGGCTCGGCCTAGCCGGTGCCTCTCGCCTCTCTTTCTCGCTCGCCATGCTCGTCGCGCCCACGCCACCTATGCCACGCGCTCCTCGCCATGACGGCCACACCAAACTTGTATGCCAACTCCTTCTGCACACACTCGCTCCCCGACCTGGCCACCCCGCTCTTCACTCGCACACCTGCGTCCTGACCTGCGCCCCTGTGCCAACAAAATCATGCCAGCTCGTCACTACCGCAATTCTTAATCACGTCGCCACCCACCTTCGCACCCAGCTCATGTCACCGTAGTCCCATCCCTCACCTACTGCCTTAACTCACTTCGCGACACAATGCACCGCACCGTCACGCCACAACTCCGTTGTCACCTCATGTTAGCTGCCACGCCAGCGACTACGTCGTGAGAGCACTTTCACACCGCACTGCACCGCTCGATCCCTCAGACGCCGTGCGCGCCCTGCCTCATCACAACACCTGTGCCCATGCCGAGGTGATGCTGGCCACCACTTCTCCACTGTGTCACCCCTATGCTCGCGCAGTGCACCGCCCATGCCACCTGGTCACCTCCACCGGTTATAAAAGCTGCCTGAGCCTCGCACTGTCAACTCACACCTCCAACTCCATTCCCCTTCTCTCAATTGAGCTTCCCCTCGCACGAATTTTGTTGGAATCACCATCGTCTTTCTCTCCAATTAAATTGACCACCACACCGCATTTCTCCTCATGAGTCTCCGGTCAATTCTCATGCCCAAGCATCTTCGCTCTCCCTCTCACTCCGCCTACACTCAATTTGGGCGACCTTGACACCACTCACCAGTGTCATGATCTTCCGCCGCTAACCCGGTCAACGATGCCACTCACCTTGAACCTCCTCGAGCCGCCAACCCCTCCAGTGAGCTCTCCATGTCCCTTAGATGCTCTCGCACCCTTTAATTGTTTTCTCACTGCTGAGCCATGGCATGGCGGCCGACCCCACATGTCACCTCTGTAAGATTTCAAATACAAAATAAATCAAAAAATAAATTAGAGTGGGGCTGCTGTGTTTGACAATGTTCATATCACTGCTTAGTGCGGCTAAGGTTTATGAAAGACAGCTTGTCTAATATATGCTCCATAAAGCTAGAGTGGGCGATAATAACTAGACAGTGTTCTCTCACTTCTAAGCAAAAGGGTAAACAGCTAGCTGCCCTTTGACTTCGAGCTACTCTCCATTGTTTGCACTGAACTCTTCCATGGATGTCTCCTCCGCCACTTTCTTGTTGGAAAGAAGAGTTCGGAAAAGGCGATCGCTTTTAAGAGCACCCACAGTGTTGATGATTTTTGGCCTCCAAGAGGAGAGAGAATCCTTTGGAGGCTGCCTCTAACCAATGCGTGCTGTTTGAAGGCTACCTCCACTTGGAGATCGGTGCCAACTAGTAGAAAAATAAAAGAAATTAGTGAAAGGTCCTTGGCCGCCGAGGGCGAAATTAGTGAAATTAGTGCCAACTATCAGGGTACATTTAAAAATTATCTGCAAATTTTAGTTTTAAGGCTATACAGCCTCTAAACATTTTAGAAACCCTGATAGTCCTTGGCCGCCAGCCTGAAAGGTCACCTCGGTAGTGGCTTCGACTGTTTGGAGACCTCGGTAATGGCTTCAGTTTTTTGCTATGAAAAGCCAATGACCACAAGAGATCTCTCCGATCCACGCATCAACAATCCCATGCTTGTAACATCCGAATTTTGTGTTGTAAATCGATCGCATGAAAACACCTAAATTTTTAAATTTTTTATGCGTCTTGTTGATATTAGATTTTCCTAAATCATTATTTGGGTTTTTCTGGAAATTGATTTATGAAAATTAATGCAAGAAAAGATATACAACAAACAAAACAAATTAGAATAAAAAGGTGAATATGAAAAGATGATCCATAAAGTAGCGCAGGAGAATTTATAGTGAAATTAATTTAGGGAAAAATTGAAGCAAAGCTAAAATTTGAAATCAAAATTTATTTCTTTAAAACAAAATCTGAGTTAAAATTTAGGGAAAGAAATTTGGATCGGAAAGTTGAATCAAAAATCAAAATCCAAGATGTAAATTTTAAAATAATACACCATTTTGAAATCCAATCAAATTAAAATCAAATATAAGTTCAATTCAGAATTTAGAATCCAAAATTCAATTACAAAACAAAAGCAACCTGAATTCAAAATAGAAAAGAAAAATTGAAATTTGGAAAAATAGTGTTGGGCCCAGCCCATTTTCTTTCCCCTGTTCCGACGCCATCCAGTCAAACTGGCCCGACTAGCCTGCTCCTCCTTGGCTCGGCCTAGCCGGTGCCTCTGCCCTCTTTCTAGCTCGCCGTGCTCTGGTCGCGCCCACGTCACCTGTGCCACGTGCTCCTCGCCATGACGGCTACACCAAACTCGTATGCCAACTCTTCGCGCGACGCCGCTTCCCTGCCACGCCGCTCTTCACTCACACACCTACGTCCTGACCTGCGCCCCTATGCCAGTAGAATCACGCCAGCTCATCACTGTCGCAATTCTTAATCACATCATCACCCGCCTTCGTGTGCGCCTAGCTCATGTCACCGCAGAGCACGCCACAGCTCCGTTGTCGCCTCATGTTGGCTACCACGCCAAGAACTACACCGTGAGAGCACTTTCACCGCCGCACTGCACCGCCGATCCTCTGTATCATCGTGTGCGCCTACCTCATCACAACACCTATGCCCATGCTAAGGTGATGTCGACCACCACTTCTCCACTACGTCACCCCTATGCTCGCCGGTGCACCGCCATGCCACTGGTCATCTCCACCGGCTATAAAGCCGCTCGAGCCCCGTGACTGTCTCCTCACACCTCCACTCCATTCCCTTTCTCTCAATTGAGCTTCCTTGCGCGAATTTTGTCGAATCACCATCGTCTTTCTCTCCTGAAATTGACCACCACACCGTCATTTCTCCTCATGAATCTCCGGTCAATTCTCATGCCTAAAGCATCTTTGCTCTCCTCTCACTCGCTTACACTCAATTTGGGTAGACCTCGACCCTAGCACACCAGCCACATGGTCTTCCACCGCGCTAACCTGTGTCAACAATGCCACCACCCGAACCTCCTCGAGCCGCCAACCCCTCCGGTGAGCTCTCCATGTCCTTAGATGCTCTAAGACCCTTTAATTGTTTTCTCATCGCCGAGCCATGGTCGCCATGGTGGTGACCCCACATGTCACCTCTGTAAGATTTTGAAAATGGAATAAATAAAAATAAATTAAGCCATGGGGCCTAGCTATCGCAGCATGACATAGTCTCTCTCATCTGCTTATTTTAGGATTTTCCTTAATTTAAACTTTGGAAGGCCTGTTCTCACTGCTCGTGATCTTCTTAATCTGCATGTCCGAGGAAACATGTGAAATATAACAAGTTGATTATCCGTTGTAGATAAAGTGTGCGACTTTTACAGAGTGAAAATCATAGAACACCATGCCCACGGTCATGAGCGAACATGAAAACTTACTTAAGTTAGTGCCTATTTATAAAATAATCTTTGTGGGTGGGATGAAAATGATAAGTGGATGTAATCCTGGATTGAGTTGCCTTGGGTGGATGTGACAATGATAAATAATATGTGGATGTAACCATGGTAACCAAACTATCATAAGATGGAGGTAACCATGTAAAAGGTGGAACCTACACTACTATTATTGTATTCTTTCACACACTTTAGAAAAACTGATTTAGTAAAATTTGCTAAGTCTCAGGAATTTTCTTACTTATTGTAGCTTTCAACTGAAGGTATTTAGTAAATAAAAGAACCCAAGCCTTCCTTTGTTCAGCCATGTATCTATATTATTTCATTCCGTGTATTGGCTCGCAGAGCATGATTATTTGTGCTCACCCCCGCTCACTTAATTAACTCAGAACATATGGATCATGACCCTATATCTACTATACCGCTCTAGGAACAGATAGAAAAGAAGATGGTGGAGATTGGGACGTTCTCTGGTATTCTAGTTCTTACCTCAGAGGTAAACTTTGATGATGATTGTATGTACATCTATTTCCCAAATTCACGGAAAGGAGTATGGCATCATTTACTCCTAGCCGCTTGTTTGTGGTAAGGTGTGGTCTTACCTTTTGCTTCCACTTTTATGTAATGTAAATATTTGGTATGATCAATTTATATTGTAAATTTACCCATTATCAGTTATTTAAATTTTGATATATAATATAAGTGTTTGGTATGGTTCATGTGATATATAAAATAATTCAGTAATGTATCTGTAAATACTATCTACTGATCAAGCAAATAGTATAGTGAAATTCAGAGGGTTCCAAATAGCAAATTCGGGGTCCCACAATGTTTTTGCCAAATGTACATCTGTACTAGTACTACTACTAGTACGTTCTCTGAAAGAGTAAAACATTGAGCTCCATATACCAGTCAGTACATCCAAAAGGTTAAGTTTATGGATGAATTGGTTGGTACATACAACTCAATACGGAGCTTGTTTGTAGTGGACAGATCGACTTGTGTGGCTGTGTACGTACGTACTGGCCGGCCTGTACTCTCTGAAGTCTGAAGCCTTGTCAAAGCATCTCTTTACGGTTTTAAATCTTGTCCATATACATTTGTACGCATCCTGCTTGTACAAGCATACGTTCTCGAGATCCATATACATTTGTCGCGCGAGAAGGCAAGTGTGATACTTACGAGCAGGAGTTACTGCCGATCTAGCTGGGGCAAAAGGGAAAGCAAGCGAGCAGGCGCCGGGTGTTTGCAGGATTCAGGAAGCTGCCATGCAAGATGGCCGCGCAGGCTAGCGCGGTGTCTGGAAGCCGTGCGCGAACATGGCGGCAGCTGCCGTTTCGGAGTTTGGGACCCCGACGTACGCTGCAGGCATGCAGCGACTGGGGTCGGCCCGCAGAGAGCTAGCTAGAGCTCGGCCGCCGCAGCGGCCGGCGCCCAAAGCCTGCGCTCCGCTGCGCCGCGCTGACGCTGCCGCGGCACGGGCGCTGGCGCTGGCGTTAAGCCGTGCGCAGTGGTGCGCTGGATGGCGCGGCAATGTTTGGTCGGGCGCAGGAGGGGCCAAGTGCCGCGGCCTGTGCGTCTCTGTAGGCGAACAGCGCGCCGAAGGACGCGTGCTGTACGAACGACCCCTCTCGCACGCTGTAACATGGCCCGGCTAGTGGCTACTGACTGAGTCGACGGCAGGCCCGCACTTAAGAGCGCGCGCGGCCTAGCTAGCTTCTCCCGATCGATCTGCTGCTCTTGTTTCATGAATCGTGTTCGATGGGAAACACTGTTCCTGGTCCGTGAGCCCGTGTTATCTATCATCCAGATTATATCCTTATCAAACACTTCAAGCTAGCTGCTACGCATCGACTCTAATTCCCCTAGATTTCCTGAAAAATTTGCGAAATGTTACGTCTTTCTATATGTTTAAGGCTTGATCAAGCACTTCTTATATGTATATAGTTTTCGTCGCTCCGTCGGCTGACTCATTGAAGTGTAAATTAACTAGCCGAATGGCCCGCGCAATTTGGCTACATTTGTTACAATTTGTTTTGTACTACAGAACAATTTAGGTGCTGTAGACTAATCATATATTGTTGCAGTGTTTTGGGATTATTATATTTTGTTGCCAATCATTCTTAGGTGCTTAAGAAACATTGGAAATGCTAAGAAAAGTTCGAAATGTAAAATACATCTTTTTTAAAAGAAAAACATATTAAGAAAACATAATCGAAGGATAACCTTTGATTGAAAAAATTCCGTGAGCATGATATGTTGCGACAGCATCAAAAAAGTGCTAGTGAATATGGCTTTTAGGGAAAAATAGTCACTCAAATTTTCAAGCAATGATCCTTTTGGTCGAAATTTATCGCTTTTCCAGTTCTCTATATCCTTTATGTACCTCTCTTTCATGCTTTAGTCCCGACTCCCGGCTCCTGAGTTGGCAAAAATATAGCAAGATTAGCATGGGATAGTAGGTAGCAGCGAGAGAAGCACAATGACATTGAGGACCACAACATCCAACACTGCTTTGCTATAGCTGCAATCGCCATTATTTCCATTTATACTTTCATCATACAATAGATAGAATTCGTCTTGCATTTGGTCCATTGCATGAATTAGCATCAAGGAAATAATTAATCTTCCCGCAGTCTGTTGGTCTCTTCTCAGACTTGGCTACATCGATTCTTTTGTGTTGTATCCCTTATCCCTGAATGCCACTTGGATCTAGATTGAAAGAAATTTGTAGGCCACACATAGATAGCTCAAGGTCTACATCTTATCGACGGCTAGATGAGGCCAATTTAGGGGTGATCGAATAGCGATGGCTTTTATAAAAACATCAGAATGGGCTGAAAACACACAGAATGAATTAGTGGATAGTATAGTGAATAGTGAAAAAAGCTAAAACTAGAAGTCAAGTCGAAAAGCCGAAATGATCAGGGCCTAGTCTTGATTGGTATTAATACACAACTTTCTTTTTATGTCATGAGTGGAATGAGGCCAATTTAATCTTGATTGGTATTAACCTGCATCTCGTATTAACCTGCATCTTTCTATGGCATGAGATGAATGGTTTATACATGAGGTATTTTTTTCTTATATGGATTGTTTTCTTATATATTTTAGATTATTTAGGTGTACAATATAATTCCTAGCTTAAAATTGAGTTATATTCGTCAATCTCTATGGTATTCAAACATATTTTTGTTTAATTTGCATTGTTAGAATCTGAACCCAACCTTTTGTTTTTGCACCAACTAACATGATAATTTGCCCTTGAGAAAGAACATAGTGACTTCTTTGTTTTTAGATGGAATTTGATTAAGGCTGCGCCGATTTGTTTTCATAGTGGACGCTGACAAACGACCTTCACTGACTTTTGCATATGCGGATGCATGCTAGAGCCTTCTTGTTTCTATCAAATATCCTTTTTCTCTATTGCTCTAATTATGGGCCCACTCTCTCTCGTTCCTAAATGCTGCATATATAGATTGACATATCTCAATAACATGTGTTGTATTCTTCTACAATATTAGAGAACTATTTGTTATCAAAGTGTATTGCCTTCTACAATAACTCCAATATTAGGTTGGAGTTTTCATTTCATTTTTATTATGATTTTTAGATATTTAGTTGATTTAATTTGGCATTCATATAAAAATCAAATAGTTAATTTGCCATTAATTTTTATTCCAAACTTTTATATTGTGGGTTTGTGCATGACATGGAGTTTTGTATAGTTTTAGGTTCAATCGTATACAAATTCAATTGGTTTTTTGTTTCACTTTATTCAGAATTTAATCTATTTAGGATTTTACTTTGGAGTTCATATGGAAATTAAATTGCCAATTTATTTTATTTTTATTCTGATTTGCATTTTAGGTTAGAAATCGTCTACAAATCTAACTACTGATTTTCATTTAATTTTTATTTGGAATTTCAGTTTTCTTTGAAGTTTGTGTGAAAAATCAAATTGCTAATTTTCTTTCATTTTTATTCTGAATTTCTGTTTTCTTATTGTACTTGACATGGAATCTTACTTTTAATCTAAATCAAATTGCTAATTTTATTTTATTTTTATTCTAAATTTTAGTTTTATGTTGGAATTCATATAAAAATCCAACCACTAATTTTTATTTATTTTTATTCTAAATTTTAGTTTTAGTTTTACTTTCAAGTTCATGTGAAAATCAAATTGCTAATTTTATTTTACTTTTATTCTGAATTTCTGTTATGTTTTAGTGTATATGACATGGACTCTTTCTTTTAATCTAAATTAAATTGCTAATTTTGTTATATTTGTTTATTCTAAATTTAAGTTTTAGGTTGGAATTTATGTACAAATCTAACTACTAATTTTTATTTATTTTTTTGGAACTTTAGTTTTATTATGAAGTTCGATGGAAATCAAATTGCTAATTATCTTTTATTTTTATTTACACATTTAGTTATTTTTATTGTACATGTACTCTTTCTGTTAATCTAAATCAAATTGCTAATTTTATTTTATCTTTATTCTAAATTTCAATTTTAGGTTGAAATTCGTATACAAATCCTAATTTTTATTTAATTTTTATTCTAATTTTTTTACTTTGAAGTTCATATGGAAATCAAATTGCTAATTTTGTTTTATTGTTATTCCATATTTCAATTATTTTTTTATTATACTTGATATGTACTTTTTCTTTAACTTAAGTCATTATAACTTTGGTCTGCTAGATGGATGCCTAGATCTTTTCTTCTTTTCTTTTGATTAATATGGGAATTTCTAGCTCTTGAGAGCGAACGTTGTGGCTTTTTTTTGCATCTACTTTTATAATATAATAGATTTTAATTATTTTTTTATTGTACTTAGTATGTACTCTTTCTTATAATCTAAGCCGTTATAACTTGGGTCTGGCAAATGGACGACTAGATCTTCTCTTTTTTCTCTGATTAAAATATAAATTTTCAGCCCTTAAGAGTTACCGTGGTTGCTTCTTTTGCCTTTACTTTAATAATACGATAGATATGCGCCAAACCAGGTCGTCGGGTGACTATGAAGCGTAATTGTGCGCCAAACTCTACAATGATGATCATGCTATATGTGCAATTTTCCTTTTAAGAAAACATTTATTTTTTATCAATATTTCGATGCGCATATATTATGGCAGGATTTTAGTAGCAAATCTCCGCACTCGCCAGTCTCGCCTTAGGTGGCTGGCTTTCATACAACTTCGGAACGGAAGTGCATCCTGTGCCAGTGCTACCACAATGGCAGAGCTATAGATTTTCACCGTTAGCTCTCTCCCACCCATTGATAAGTATGAACGCATCAGGTCAAATGCTACCGTTTGTTCCGTTGCTACAATATACTTGCTGAAGGGCCAGGATTGATCTCACACACTTCTTCTTTTTTTTTTATCTAACCATTCAAATTGATAATGGTACGGGCGGAGGATGCGCTTCGATCTGGACGAACTCCCCTTCGTCGCATTTGCCGTGAATTCGCCATGGAGGGAGAGAGAGAGAGAGAGAATTCCACCGTCCTCTCTGTTGCCTGCGAGAATTGGCAGCTTCCTGCGAGCAATTCGGACGGAGCGGCAACCGAGGCGCCTTAATTGCGTCACGGCTCACGACGACGAAGACCATTCCAATAGCCGGTTGGCCCTCGAGGAAGCAGCAGCAGTACGTGCTGCGAGCATTCGGCAGCAGCGGCTTAAATGCCTTTTGGCCGTCGACCAGACCGGCCGGCGCTAGCTCGTCGTCCCGTCTGCGCTGCCCGCACCGCAGAGCATGCAGGCGCGCCCAGGCTCAGACGGCCCGGCCCTGTGTCCGCCCGTGTTTTGCACCGGTTTCTGTCGTCTTGCTCCGCCAAGGAAACTAACTGGGCAAGAGGTGTCATGGGCGGAAGTGATGACTGATGAATTGCGTAGTGCGCATTACTGGGGATTTTACTGCCAAGTGTTCGAGTCAAAATGGCCTCGCCGGTTTGATCTTCAGGTGGACTCTCACCCATTTAAAGGCTATAAAAAGCTCAAGCTTATGAACTACTTAAATTCGCTCATTCTAGATTTGATTTGAGCTCAATTCAAGCTTTAAACGAGCCGAACTTGATCTTGATTTCGAGCTCACGAGCTTCACTAAACTGAACTCGAATAGTTCGTAAGTCTTAATTCAAGCTTAAATAGTGATACATATTAATTCTACCGAACTTACCGAACCAAACTCGAGCTCGAACTTTTCTTATTATTGAAAATTAGTGTATATTTGAATTATTTTGACTATTATCGAATTTATTCGAGCCAAGCTCACACTAATCTTTCTTATTTTTGAAAATTAGTGTATAATAAATTATTTTAATTGTTATCGAAGTTTCAACGAGTTGAGTTCGAGCCTACTTGAGCTTAGACCGAGCTAAGCTCGAGCCCAAGTTTAGGCTCGACTTAACTCAAGCTCGCTCGAGTTTCTACCGAGTTTGAGCTAGAAGGTCAAGTTTACTCAAGCTCACTGCATACCTTACACCCATTCGTAACTCCTGCTTCCCTCATTAAAATATAGTGTAAGTAGTCATGAAAATTCAAAATCAAATGATAGCATTGACATAAAATCAATTTATCATGTCATAAAATTTTAAATCTAAATTAACAAAAAGACAAAATCCGTTGAAAAAAAATTATAAAATAAAACAAAAAAGGAAAAAGATAAATATACTATGCACTAAAATTTATCTTTTTTGTGTCTTGTAATGTAACCAACGTTTTCAATTGAATTTTTGTAGGATACTTGATTATACCATAACTAATCTGACGAGGATTAAGCAATCCTTAATAAATAGACTTAATACCTACAGTAGACATCGGGACACAGATTTGTTCCGATAGCCCTCACGAGTACCCTTGGCTGGAGAATATGCTCAAGCTTATTTAATCATGGACCACCCCTTGGTCGGAAGGGCTCAAAATCAAACATGTGGACCTAACCTTTGACCGGATAGCATGTTCATCGCAATCCACCATGTGCGGTAGTTAAAAGAACAAGGCGCTTTTATCTTCTTGACATAACCACATGTATTCGAACTCTATCTCTGATAATAACCACTTGATGATCGTGCGTAGAGGGAAGTCTCACTAAGAATAACCATCGTCCATGTGCGGGTTCAAGGAATCGACGTGGCATCTCTTCACATAAAAAGAATCGCCATCTCTTCGACGCTTCGTAAGGGATGGCACTAGGAGATGGAGGACAGAAGAGCAAGATCACAATACATATCTTTGTAGCATTAGTCGCACCTTGTGCGCTTTATTGTAATCTCTCAATAAAATAATACATGAAGTAGGATTTATTATTTTCTTCAGAGAAGATCCAATCTGTCTAAAACAACATGGTACTACTTTTTGGGCTTTTGAGATGCCTTTTGGCTTTGGCTTCTCAAAAGTCAAAACAAATGGGACGGCTTCTCCAAGTGGTTTCTTGAAACTGTCTCTCCAAATGGCTTCTCGATCTTGTCGACACGTGCGTCATCCATGTCAACGTTTCCGCCGTTCACCACTATCTCAAAAAGCACACACAAAAAAATATCAACTACAACCAAAAGCCATCACCATGCACTGTAAGAACAAGCCCCCTATCTTTCCTTACGTGATCACGAGTGCCGTGTTCTTCGTATTTACGTCATAAGATCGATAGTAATTCATTGATATAATCTATCAAAATTTTTCAAAATTTTTTACAACTATTTGTACCGTGTTTCGACGAGGGGAAGTAAAAGAGTACTTGAAGGGTGGGAAGTGGTGACTCGGTCATCTGTCTGTGAAGTTCTTTCCTTCGTTCTTTCATTGTGAGTCTCTAGTTTACGCTGTACGGGAAGTCGGAACAGTCGGATATGTGATTGTGGCCCTCGAAACAAAGCCCAACAAATTGGACCGTCGATGGACCTGGAGTTAGTTCGAGCCCGTGTTTGGAGCCGACTTAATAAGCCGCCAGCCGTGGCGCACGCTCGCCGAGTTCGACGTCCCAACTCCAAAGAGGCGTTCCAAGCATCACTTCAAGGAAAGCGTAAGATCAAAAGTTGGAGTACGACCGCTCTCTCGGAATGGTCCTTACGCACCTTTTAAGGTAACCTCCGGGTTACTTGACTTATTCAGATGCCAAGATTTGATCTTAAGTTCATTCCGAACTCTCTCGTATGTTGATAGTTTAATACAAACTTATACTGCGTTGGGCATGGTCAAGTGTTCATGATTTCCAAACCACAAGATTCTGTAATAAATAGTAAAACAAGATCGACTCAAACATACAAAGAAAACAAGGTCACTTTCTCGTGCATCTTGCCAATTTCTTATTTATTTCCTTTTTTTGCTAGGATTTGCAGTGTGACTATTTTATCTAGAGTCGACTGTAGTGAACGACCGCATAATTACCACGGGTAATTACGCTTAGTCAACGGATTATTATTCGCTTTAGCCGTATAACACCGCTTCTAACGAATAATAAGCCCATCGAGTTAATACAAAGCAGAACAACAATTAGAGCTAATACAATCCATACAATCATATTGCCACGCAGGCTAAATATCATACAACCGATAAGTCCAACTACTACAACTCTAATACGTAAGTCCGTAGCAAACCGATGATACAAGATGAGAATGTCCTGTAAGTACGGTATGCTACGGGTGCGGTGATCAAGGCGTGGAGCCTGGATCGCCCCTACAACCCTAGTCCTCCCAGCCGCCCAAATGAGGTGTAGCTCCCATACGGCCCGCCTCAAAGCCAATGCCCTCTCCAGGAGTAGGGCTCCTCCTGTCTGCCTCATCTCCTCAGAGTGTATGGGCTATCCTCTAACAAAAATAATACAAGGATGAGTACAGAGTACTCAGAAGTTTATATAACAAATATGCATCAAAAGTCTTTATCTTTTCTTTCTCGCTCATTCTTTCTCTTTCTTTAATCTTGTACTCTGAGTCAATTTATGCTTATATGAGAAAATAAGATTTGTGGTTGCAAAGATTCGATTTTTATTACTTTTTAAAATCTATCAACATTTGTATGAATAGCGAAGAACCTCCTGGTTCCCGTAATCTCCTATCCCGAGATGGGCATGAATCCATGATTTGAAAAGCATTGCGCAAGCCTCAGATCACTTTACCCAACATCATTCGATCTTATCGCATGTGATTTCCGCATTTCTAAGATGCGGTGCCCGATCAAGAAACTAAACTTTTGTAACTATCTCAAGATATTATATCTCCACCGACTATTCTCGCTGGCATAACCGACGGAATCACCTCACCAACTCAACCAAAAGAGACATAGTCGTTGGTCGGGCGTTTCACCAGCCCCATCACCCCATCGCGTAATATATCGCCGCGCACTTACGCCGGGTTCTTGCGATCCGCATCCCCACTCGCCTACTCGCCACCGGGACCATGCGGTGTGGATCCCCACTCCCGGTTCCTACCGCCTCGGTTCTCCTAAATAAAATACTTACCCGTGTGGAGGATATAATAACTTTAATAGCACTACTAGTCTTGTCCGCCCGTAGACGAAATGTCGGCTCATACGATAAAATACGGTCCACTCATACAGATGAAGCTGGTGGTTACTTATGTTATAACTTATGCAGAGGTCCCCATTCTCGTCCTTCTCAACTGTCAAGGCAACCTCGCCCACCTTTATAATATTCTATACGGCCGATCGCTCCGCTCACGTTGCTCTATCATTTTCAATCGTCTCGATTTAAGACTTTCCATTTAATTGCAGGGGTGATAATAGAATATTATCAAAATACTGAGATATTAAAATACTCGGGATTAAACAAGGGAATGCTTGCCTGAGTTGCCCAACAAGTCCTGAGCCTCTGTTCTACCCAGGTACTTTTTCTCCTGCGAGATCGGAATGCCTTCTGCAATAAAAGTGTGGCTTTCAAAACTACGGTTTCGGCGGAAAGTACTAAATTCATTAATATGTATTAATATTGCCGTGAGGCCTCTACGATCTGGGTTCGATTGCTACCGGGTTTTTATGTATGGCTGAAATCCTACTTCAGTTGTTTATCGATGACAGGTTTAATTTACGCTAAATACAGTTGGCGATAATTAATATTAATATATTCCTGCAACAACGATTTACGCTATGACAAAGGACGCGATAATAAAATCTACGCCTTTTTCTATTACACGGCAAGAAGGTCTAAATGTGGGTGCTACAATTAACTAATTGCCTCAACTTTCTCTCTTCTACAAACTTTATTCTCATTCCAATTATTTAGTTATAAAACTTTATTTTCATTTAACTATATATATATATATATACATATATATACATATATGTATACACACACACATATATATATGCCTATACTCCATCTGGCCGGCCCAACTCCTCCTCTTCTTGGCTGCCCACTCGCTCCCTTGCCCTTTTCTTCTTCTACCGATCCCCTCCTCATCCCTTCTCATTTGCTCCCGCGCCGCCTCCTCCTTCTCTCTTCTTGCGCCGCGCGCCTACTCCCTCTCTCCTCCTTCTCTGCGCGCGCGCCTCTCTCCTCCTTCCTCTCGCATCCCGCCGCCTCCCCTCTCTCTCTCTCTCTCTCTCTCGCCTTGCGCCTACCCCCGCCGCGCCTCCCTTTGTGTTGCCCCGCCTCTTCCTCTCTACGCCGCACCGCCGCTCTCTACTCGTTCGCGGTCCGCGCCGCCTCTCAGCCCACTACACCGCTGCCGACCACCCGGCCGCCAGATCCATGGCCTTCGGCCGGATCCGCCCGATTGGGCCCGATCTCTACCTCCCTCATGAATCCTTTTGGATCCTAGTGGATGATGCTGTACTGATGCGTGTTTATTTTGCATAAATAGGTTTGTTTGCCTGAGAGAAAAAGGTTGGCATGGAGGCATGCGGCCGTGGTGTGGCATGGCGGGACCTGAGCCGCGCATGCCGGTGCGCCGCGCTCTCGGGGCGCATGCTCGTGGGTAGCATGCCACCGCCGCCGCCACCTAAGGTAATCCCCTTCTTTCTATCCCTCTTCACTGCCGGTTGAACAAGAATATATACATGTGCCTTGTGTTTGTGCTGTGATGGTTGGTGAGGCTGAGCTCCTATTGGCCGCAATCTACCAAGTTGTGAGGGGTAATATAATGCGCAGATCCTAAAATGTTTGGGTGTGTGTGGTTTACCTTTGCGGTTGGGAGGGTTGGTGGTCGGAGTGGTGATGATGTGTCCTGGAGGTCGCTTTCTTGGTTGTTTGATGCCCACCGCCCCAGCCGATGGCCTCCTCGCTATGCGGTTTGCGGTCCTCCTTGTCCAGCCCCGCTTGCTTTGTTTGACTGATGCTTGGGGCTCCTTTGGTGGGGTTTGTGGGGCTGCTTGTGGTGGCAAATGGGAAGAGGTGAGCTTCCCTTGTCTCTCCCTTTCGCTGGTCGTGTGTGTGCTTACTTCTATGGCTCGTGAATCGCACTCGCCGCTCCGGGATGGCTTTGTCTATGAGGTTACAGCTTGCTCGTATTTGCTTGCCCAAGGTTTGTTGCCCATGGTTTGCTGCTCCACCATCAGCAGCTTACGCGAGCAACTGGGAAAGCCGGATCGCCGCCGCCTTTGCCGGCTTTGCCGAGGGGGTCCAGCCGCTCACCGCTTGCGGACGTGGTGTCGCTTTGGTCTCGCTGTTCTCCGCCCCAGATATTTTCACCGAGGGGTCCCGCGGCCGATGGGTGTTTGGCGCTTCTAGCAGTTGGTTTATTTGTTTAGCTCTTGACACTTGTTGGGCTGTTGGTGCTGCAGCATATGTGCCGTAAACAGTTTGTTTAAACCGAATGATGAACCCTATGGTTGTGAGGTGCCGACCGCCCCTGACGGTCAGTATCTCCGTGAACGGAATGCCCCGCCGAGATAACCTCGAGGGCTGACGGTACTTCTTTCTTTTCTTCACGGGCTTTTGTGATTTCTATTCTTTGTTCGGTCTTTTTGGTATTTAACCTATTGGTGCTATTAATTGAACAACGGTGTGGCTCGACGGCAATTACGTTGCAAGGCAAAAGTGTGTACTAACGTGTAATCTCGTGACAATGTACTAGCGCATGCGGTGTGTGAACTTCCTAGTGTATGCATGAATGTATGAAATGGTCTTTGTATGTAATACGTTTCGATGAATGTAAATGCAGTTTCAATAAAACCCGAGATGATTCAGAAATTAATTCTCTTGTGCTTGTGTGTGCTAAGTTGTTAAGCTTACTAAATACTTAATCCTATTTCCGCTTTACACCAACACTAGGTTTCATAAACCAATAATTAATTAATCCTCGATTACACTATTAATCACTCTTAGAAGTTAATTAACAAATGAGGGTTATTTCAGCCTCCTCCTTAAAAGAGATTTCGCCTCGAAATCGTGGTCTTACTTGAACAGATTTGGGTAGGCTTCGCAGAGATCCTCCTCTTTTTCCCATGTCGCCCCGAGCGGTATGATTCCTCCATTGAACCTTGCAAAACGAATCGTCCGGTTCCGCAACTTCCGATCTTCAATTTGTAAAATTCGCAATGGACGCTTCTTCAGGTCGTCTTCTTGCAATTGGATATCCTCTTTAATTATCCGCCACCGGTCGGCCGATACACTTTCTCGAGTTGGGATACATGGAATACATTATGGATTCTCGACAAGTGTCGGGAAGTTCTAGTTGATATGCGAGTTGCCTTTTTGGGCCAATATTTTAAATGGTCCAACATATCTCGGCTCACTTCCTTTCAATCCAAATCGACGGACTCCTCGCATGGGTGATACCTTTAGATATACGTAATCACCACTTGCAAAGGTAAGATCTCGTCTTCGTTGATCGAAGATAACTCTTCCACGATCGCTAGCTATTTGAAGTCGGTCCCTAATGATTTGGATTTTCGTCATTCTCTCGTATGAGGTCAGTCCTAGCAAGGGTTTCTCTCCAACCTCATACCAACAGATGGGTGATCGACATTTCTCGCCGTATAATGCTTCAAATGGTGCCATTTTGATGCTCGCTGATAATCGTTGTTATAAGTTTAATTTTGCTAACGAAGCACTTATCCCATGATGCTCCAAAATTTAAAGCACAAGCTCGAGCATGTCTTCCAAGATTTGATTGGTCCTTTCCGCTTGACCGCCGCTTGTGGATGGTAGGTCGATCGAACTTCAAGGTGGTTCCTAAGGCGTTTGGAGGCTCTTCCAAAAGCTAGAGGTAAACACAGATCCTCTCACACACAATGGCCTTAGAACGCCATGAAGGGTTACTATTCTTTCAACATACAATTCTGCCAGTTTATCAAAAGAATAGTTCTGCTTAGTGGCAATGAAATGGGCTGATTTGGTGAGTCGGTCTATCACTACCCAAATGGTGTCCTTCTTGCTTAAGGTCATGGGTAGACCCGAAATAAAATCCATGCCTATGCTTTCCCATTTCCATTCTGGAATTTCTAGTGGTTGGCTTAATCCTGCAGGGCGCTGGTGTTTAGCCTTTACCCTCCCGATGTATCACACCTCATCGACATAACTAGCAATTTCTCGCTTCATTCCACTCCACCAGAAGTGTCCTTTTACATCCCGATACATTTTGGTGCTTCCAGGATGTATGGTATATAAGGTGTCGTGTGCTTCTTGCATAATTAGCTTCTTAATCTCCGGGTCATTTGGCACACATATTCTACCATGGTTGTACAGTATCCCTTCTGGATTTACCTCAAATTCGGAGGGTTGGCCTAAATTTATTCTCACTGATTTCTTCCATGATAAATGGGTCCTTCAACCTGTCGCTAATTTGATCCTTGAGGTTGGGTTGTACCGTCCATGGTAAAAAGAGTGGCTTCATGCTGTGGACAATTGAAATTTAATTTCCATCTTAGCTATCTCTTGCAACAAGTCCAGGTTGAACTTAGTGATCAACAGTGATGGCAAAGAGACTTCGCTAAGAGCATCTGCAACTATATTTGCCTTCTCCGGTGATAATTTAGGTTATATCATAGTCCTTAATGAGTTCTAACCATCTTCTTTGCCTCATGTTCAACTCCTTTTGGGTAAAGAGGTACTTCAGTGCTCTTATAATCATCTGATAAGGTGCATTTGGATCCTAATGTAGTGTCTCCAAATTTTGAGTGCAAAAACTACGGCTCCCAATTCCAAGTCGTGTGGGGTAATTCACTTCATGGGGTCTTAGTTGCCGAGAGGCATAGGATATAACTTTATCCTGTTGCATTAATACACACCCCAATCCTAACCTTGAAGCATCACAATATACGATATATTCTACTCCATCTTCAGGTAAGGTTAGTATCGTGCAAGGTGAGAAGTCGTTTGAGTTTTTGGAAGCTCGCTCACGTGCATTGGTCCATCGATACTTTTCTTCTTTTCTCAATAGCTTGGTGAGAGGTGATGCTATTTGAGAAAATCCTCGAATGAATCTACGGTAGTATCCAATAGACCCAAGAAGCTTCGGATTTCGATAGTGTTGGTAGGGCGATTCCATGACATAACCGCTCAATCTTTTGAGGGTCTACCTCAATGCCCTTGCCGCATACTACATGCCCTAAGAAGGAAATTTGGTCTAACCAAAATTCACATTTACTCGAATTTGGCATATAGCTGGTTTTCAAGGATTTGTAGTACCATACTCAAGTGTTGGACATGATCTTCCTTGCTCTCGAGTATACCAGATGTCATCAATGAAAACCACCACAAACTTGTCCGTATTTCATGAAAAGCTTGTTCATCAAGTTCATGAAGACCGCCATGGCGTTGGTTAATCCGAACGGAACCACGGTACTCGTGATGTTCGTGAGCGGATACTAACGCCGCTTTGGGAATGTCCTCCGTTTTACCTTAATTTGATGATACCCGATCTCGGATCGATTTTTGAGAATACACATGCTCCCCGGTTGATCAAAGAGGTCATCTATTCGGGTAAGGGGTATTTGTTCTTTATGGTGACTTGGTTCAATTCCGATAATCGGTACATAGTCGGAGACTTCCGCCCTTCTTCTCCACAAACAAGATCTGGTGCTCCCATGGAGACACGCTTTCTAATGAATCCTTTGCTTCCAAATCCTCTAGTTGGGTTTTTAATTCTACCAACTCTTGTGATGTCATTCTATACGGTCTTTTTGAAATGGGGTAGTACCTTAATAAGGTCAATCAGAAATTCCAACTCTCGGTCGGTGGCATGCCCGGTAGTTCACTAGGGAAAACATCCGGAAAATCTTGAACTACTAGTATGCTTGATGCTCCTGGTTTCGGGAGATGGTTCAATCTCCCTTGGGTTTTGATGGTCTCAACCTCTCTCCGTAATATATTAGCCTAGAGCCATCGAGCTTTCTTATGGAGGCATTTTTGAGTTCACAGCCTATTCTTGCTCCATTCTTAGCTAACCAATCCATGCCTAATATTGCATCCAAATTGGTCAATTTAATGATATGAAGATTAGCTAGAATTTCAGATCTTGGATAATTATGGGTTGGTTCTTCGTAATAGAAGATACGATTATAACTCCAGCAGAGTATGAACTCCTAGTCGCATCTCTAATGTCGTTCCCACTAACCCATTTATCTTGGAAAATTCTTGAGAGATAAAGAATGAGTGGCCCTGGATCAAAAAGAACAAAGTGGCTACGAGGTGGGATAGTGAGTTTACCTACGACCACATCCGTGGCCTCGCCGAGCCGCTCTGTGGTGACATGGTTCAATCTAGCTTGGCCCCGGTTTGGCTTCCGGACTTGGTGATTCTTCTCGCCGCACTTCCTTGTACTCCTTGTCCACGTCCGCCTGCGGAATTTTGAGGGGTATTCGGTGCTCTGTATGCTGGGTTTGGCTGTCCTGATGGTCCTGTGGTTCTAACAGGGTACGGGCAATTGGCCTTAATATGTCCCTCCTTCCCGCAGTTGTAACACCCCGTAGTACCATAGCGACAATCCTTAGTGAGGTGCCTTCCTTTGCATCCGCCACATTTGGATCCGATGGAAGGCTTGAGGTGGTTGTGAGGCTCAAGGTGCTTCGCTGAGATTGATAATGGGCTTGTTGTTGAGGTGGGTTTAGACGGTTGCGGTGGGAGCCGCTAACATGCTGGTCATACCTTGCCTTCTTACGCCTCTCGCCCATAAGGTTAGCATGTTCCTTCTCCAAAATGATGGCCCGGTCTATCAGGTCCTCAAATTCAGTGATCTTATGAGATGACAACTGCATCCTGATATAGGGGTCCATATTGGCCTTGAATTTATCTATCTTGCGTTCATCCGTGGACACATCATCGGGTGCATATCTAGATAGCTCATTAAAGAGATGCAAATATTCGTGATGCTTTTACTCCCTTGAGTCGTGGCTCGAACTCCCCGCTTCTTGACTTCTTTCTCGACCTTGGGGCACATGATATGCGCTGAAACTTTTCATGAAGTCCGCCCAAGTGATGGGGCGTTCGGTGCCTCGGCCCATTGGAAGTTCAACCACCAAGTGGCGGTGGTCCATCGGTTGATGGGATGCATATCGGACTTTTTCGCATCCGAGCACCCTACCACATTTAGTTTCTTTTCTATCTCCTGCAGCCAGTCATCTGCTTCCATCGGGTCCACTGCCTTAGAAAAGGTAGGTGGACGAGTTTGGAGAAAGTCCCCAAGACTTACTCCGATGTTAGCTGGGCGCTGACCAAGGGGCGCTACTTTCGTCAGTAAAGCTTCCATAAACTTATTCTGACTCTCTTGGGCCTCCTTGCTGGAGTTCTCCATAAACTTGAGAATATCTCCCAAGTTATTAATGATAGTTGGAGCTCCCACATTACTAGCGTCTCCCACTTCTGGGGGACTATCCTGCACTGGCTGTGGCTCACTCCTCACCTCTGGCTGTCCATTTTTCTCTCCCGACGATTCTGGTGGCTGGCCTTGGCCAGCCAACACCCTATGGCTGCCAATTGGGTGATCGCCCTCTGAATGGCTGGCCGCCGATGGTTCTAGTCCCCGGGTTCTGGCAGCTGAGTTCTGGCTGTGTGGCTCCATCTGTAATAAAACCAAGTCGAATTAGTTAACTTTACTCACGTTGAACTCCCCTCGTTCAAAACAAAGCCTTCTAGGATTTGATTGCCATCACACGGTTGGTAGCCTGCGAACAGGGTTCAGCAACAATTTTTTTTGAGGTAAGAGATTAATTTCTTGTTTTGAAAATTGGTCTTAGCACCTGCTCGACCTTTTCTTCTCTCACCGCTCATTGTTGTCGGTTATATCACATCACGAGTCAAATAAATCCCAAGAAACATAGAGATGCAAAAGATCCAAATTCTATTCTACTCGGAACTACGTGCCCAAAGAACGCCGAGAACCCGCTCGAGACCGCCCAACAATTACGCAGATTGGGACCACGCTCGTGGCTTGCCTCGAGTGCGAACCTACACTACCACGGAACTCGTGCCAGCACGCCCGAGAACTCGCTCTCGGGGTCGCCCAACGATTTCGCAGTTGGGACCACGCTCAGGGCTCATTCCTGAGTACGCCCAGGACTTCGTTCCTGGGTACGCCCGAAACTTACGCGTTCGGGAGCGCCACGGACCACTCGTCCGGGAAATCTTTTGTGCAGAATTAGATGAGAACACTTGTAGTTATCAGACTGAAAAAGGTAAGTGGTCAGGGAAACTGGTTCCTATCTACACCATTTCAAATCTATTACTGGTTTGCTATCCTATGTTGCTGAAGAACAACCGAAATCACACCATTACAAAAATTAAGTTATGCAATTATGACTATATGCATATGGCAATATTCTAATTTCTCAGAATTAAAGTTTTTAAGCAGTTATAGAGAATGAGATGCATGCAGTTATTAGTAGAGAAGAAAAAAAAACATTATGACATTAAGATATCCCTAAACTACCATTAGTGTTAAATTACTACCTTGCCACCTATAAAAACTTATAATAAATACATTAGTACCTCGGACACACTGTCGGGGCTAGAAGGGTCGTAGTCATCGAGATCCCTCGCCTCCTCCGCTCAAGGCTCGCCCTCATTTTGTCGTCGACGACGGAGTGCCTCTCCTCCTCATCCTCCTAAAGAACGAGAACATCGCTCGGGAGGAACTGCCTCTCTAGCTGGTCCCGGTGAACACTCATACGGGCGTTACGGGCGCCTCGCGACTAGTAGAAGGAGGTCCCGCTGCAGGATATGGGAAGGCGTGGGGCGGTGCGGAAGGCTCTCCTACCTCGGGGTAGACTCTGGAGTGGGTGGTGGGGCGGTAGGAGGTGGGTGCCGTGGAGGTGCACTCGTTGGGTCTGTGGAGGTGGGTGGAAATCTTGGGGTCCTGTGGAGGTGGGTGGAAATCACTGGGGTCTGTGGAGGTGGGTGGAAATCTTGGGGTCTGTGCTACATAGTGGGCTAATCGCTGCTCTGGAGTGCTCGCCGCTTGTACTCACCTAGGTAACACCGTATCTCCACCGATCTGATATATCTTGGGCTCTCTCTAACGCCTCCTGAGTGCCATAGTATAGCATCGTGTCTGATATCATCATCAGACTCGATGTGACACTACGAACCGCAGGGGCTGGCAACTCTGCCCCTAAGTTAAGGCTAGTACTACCTGCACCTACTCCATACTGCTGACCATGACTACCCGGTGCAAAGGCAGGCACGTCTCGGAAACCTGTGCGACTCAGCTGTTCCGCAAAATGGGATCTAAGTGCTAAGATGGCCTCTTTGGCCAACTGCTGCATAGGTAGATAATCATCTGCAGTCCGCCAAGGAACTGCGTGCTCCCATACGTATACCCTGTTAGCAGGAATCCCCGTGACTGTCACTCCTAAGCTAGGGAGTGAACCATCGTCTGGTATAATATAGAAGTACTCCGGCCCCGGTGCCTCTAGCTCCTGAAGCATCTGCCAAAGTAGTAAGGCGTGCTGTCCCCTGATCCTGGCTGGTGGTACCACTATCCGAGCCATCCTACAAGAATAGAGTAATATAATTAGTATTAGTAGTCTACTTAAACCTAATGAGAAGAAGTAGAATTACTATATTTTATAACTACAACTAGAATAAGTGGATGAAGGGGTGAGAATAAGAAGGAATCCTATAATAAAGTATTGTATATTCTATTTTAAGGAAAGATTAGAACTGACTGGATGCGTGGTTCTCAAACCGTTGCTCTGATACCACCTGAAACGACCCACATAATTACCACGGGGTAATTACGCTAGTCACGGATTATTATTCGTTTTAGCCGATATAACACCGCTCTAACGAATAATAAGCCCATCAGAGTTAATACAGTGAACAACGATTAGAGCAAATACAATCCATACAATCATATTGCCACGCGAGCTAAATATCATACTGACGGATAATTCCAACTACTACAACTCTAATCTGAAGTGCGGTAGCAAACCGATGATACAAGATGAGAATGTCCCAAAAGTGCGGTATGCTAGTGGTGCGATGCAGGCGTGGAGCTGGACTGCTCCTACAACCCTAGTCCTCCCGGTCGTCCAAATGAGTGTAGCCCCATATGGCTCCGCCTCAAAGCCAATGCCCTCTCCGGGGAGTAGGGCTCCTCTGCACTGGTCTCATCTCCCTCGGTGTATGGGCTATCCTCTAACAAAAGAAATAATACAAGGATGAGTCACAGTACTCGGCAAGCTCATATAACAAAATGCATCAAAAGCCTTTATCTTTTCTTTCTCTTTTCATTCTTTCTCTTTTCTTTAATCTCATTCTCATGAGTCGGTTTATGCTTATATGAGAAAATAATGTTTTAGTTGCGAAGATTCGATTTTTATGTCTTTTAAAATCTCTTGAACATTTGTATGAATAGCGAAGAACCTCCACAGGTTCCGTAATCTCCTTTCCGGAGATGGGCATGAATCCACGATTTGAAAAGCATTGCGCAAGCTGTATCACTTTACCCAACATCATCACGATCTTCTTGCACGGAATCGCATTTCTAAGATCGGTGCGGATCGATGCGAAACTTTGTAACTATCTCGGTATATTATATCTCCACCCGACTATTCTCGGTTGGCGGTCAAGCGGGAATCACCTCGACCAATTCAACCAAAGGGACATAGTCGTTGGTGAGGCGGTTCGACGGCGCCCATCACCCCTGCGTAATATATCGCCTTCGCGTACTTACGCTCGGGTTCTTGCGATCCGCATCCCCACCGGCCTACTCGCGATGCAGGACCATGCGGTTGTGGATCCCCACTCCCGGTTCCTACAGCTCAGGTTCTCCCTACATAAAATACTTACCGTGTGGAGGATACAATAACTTTAATAGCACTACTAGTCTTGTCGCGCGTAGGCGAAATGTGGTGACGTCGATAAAATCGGTCCACTCATACGGATGAAGTTGGTGGTTACTTATATTATAACTTATGCGAGAGGTCCCCAATCTGTCCCTCTGGTCACCGCCGGCAACCTCGCCCACCTTTATAATATTCTATCTGATTATTTGCTCCGTTAGTCGCGTTCTATCCTTCTCAATAGTCTCGATTTAAGACTTTTCATTTAAATGCAGGGTGATAATAGAATATTATCAAAATCTTGAGATATTAAAATACTGGGATTTAAACAGGGAATGCTTGCTGAGTTGCCCAACAAGTTACGAGCCTCTGTTCTACCCGGTACTTTTTCTCTGCGAGATCGGGCATATGCGCAATAATATCGCCTCCTCAAACTATTGGTTTGTGGAAGATACTAACTTAATAAAAATATGCTAATATCGTGAGACTTCTATGCGCTAGGTTTGGTGGGTAGCGATTTACGGCAAGTGGAAATATTACAATGAATTACTTAGTAACAACGAGGTTCATTTGTGTTTGCGTAATGCCTACGACTAATAATTCCCAGTTTATTTAGGCAATAACAACTTACGCTAAGCTATAGGACGTGTTAATAAACTCTATATCGATTTCTATTAGGCTGCGAGAGGCCTAAATGCGATTGCTACGGATATTTATTTACTTCTAGCATTTATTTCTTCTACAACCTTTACTCTTATCAACTTATTTATTTATAAACTTTGATTTTATTGAGTGATATAACTCTAGGTGCATAAGTACATATATATGCATAAGCACATATATATGCATATGTATATATGTGCATACATATATACATATATATAGCTATATATAGATATATATATGCATATGTATATATGTGCATACATATATATATATCGTGCCGGCCCACTTCTATCCTTATGTGGCCCACTTCTATCCTTGCGGTCACGCCCGTGCTCCTCCTCCCCTTATCCTTTCCCCTTCCTCTCCTCTTTCATTTCTCACACACCGCCTATCCTCTCCTCTCCCTCTCTCCCTCTGCCTTGTGCCTCCTTTCTCCCTCATGCGCGCCGCCTCCCTTTTCCCCTGTGCCGCGCCTCCTCTCTCTACCCCCTCTCTCTCTCTCTCTCGCCGCGCTACCTCTCTCTCTCTACCCCCTCTCTTCTCTCTCGGCTCACCGTCCCCGGCCTCCTCCCTCGGGTTAGCTGGCCCGTGCCTCCTCCTCGCGCCCTTGGTGCCGCTGCGGCCCGGCCGGGCACGGAACCGGTCGCCTCCTCCTACATGCCGACTACCGGACGCGGGATCCGTGGCCTTCGGCCGGATCCGGCCCTATCGGCCCGATCTAACCTTCCACGAGGTTCTTGTGAATGATGCTTCTTGATGTAAGTTTATTTTTAATTTTTGTACACATGCAAGGGATGGATTCGTAGATGCTGGTGGGGCTAGGCTCGGCGGTGACCGGCGCCACCCGCATGCGGGGTGCGAGGTGGTGTTCGAGGCGCGGTCTAGTGCCGATGGCTCACGGCGCATCCTCCTCTTGTGGTAAGTCCTCCTTGCTACTTCTATTTTCTATGTCTTGATTGGTGATGGTGGTGCTCTGTTGGGACGGTCGGTGGTGTGTTGGTGCTACGAGAGGTTTGCATGCTTGATAACGATGAGCATAAGCTATGGCAATACTAGTATGATAGGATTTATGGGCTACCTCATACAGTTGGATGCTTGAATCTTTGTCGGTGAGATGGTGGTGGGGTGGTTGCTTGAGGTTGCCCTCAGGTTGCTTGGATGCCGAGCAACTCCGGTGGTGGCCTCCTTGCTCGTGGCTTGCGGTCCCCTCCTTGATCCACACGGCTCTTGATTGGTTGCTTGGTGGCTTTGGTTGAATGGTGGGGTTGGAATCTGGTGGGGCTGGTTTGGGGTTGCAAGTGGGAAGAAGTGAGCTTCTCTTTTGCCTCTCTCGGTGGCTATGTGTGTGTGCTTACATACGTGGTTTGTGGCTATGCTCTGGGGCTTGCTGGGATGGCTTTGTCTATGGGATTCTGATTGCTCTGTATTAGCTTGCCCAGGTTTTACGCCCATAGCTTGCTTTGCTCCGACCACTTTGCTTCGTGAGCAAATCAGGGAAAGCCGTATTGATCGCCGTCTTTGCTTGGGTGTCTTTGGGAGCTTCTTTGAAGTGCAGGGCTGGTGTCTTTGGCTTGTGGACAAGTGCTAGCTCGGCCTCTGTTGCTTCCTCTGTGCTAGATATTTGTGTGCAGGAGAGAGGCCGTGTCGTGGATGGGCTGCTGAGCAATTGCTGGCTGGTTGGTTTACTTACTTGGCTCTTGACACTTGTCGGTTGTTTGTGCTCTGATTGCATGTGTTGTAAAACAGGTTTGTTTTAATAAAGCTGGATGATGAACCCTATGGTTGTGAGAGGTGCCGGTGGCCCCGGACGGTCGGTATCTCCGTGAGCGGAATGCCCGCTTGAGATAACCTCGAGGGCTCGTGATACTTCTTTCCTTTCTTTATGGGCTTTTGAGATTTCTATTCTTTTGTTCGGTCTTTTTGGTATTTACTCTCTTGCTATCAATTGAACAACGGTGTGGCTCGCGGCAACTACGGATGCAAGGCGAGTGTGAACCAACGTGTAAACTTAGGATAATTGTAATAGCGTGCGTGTGTGTGAACTTCTAGTGTATGCATGAATGTATGAAATGGTCTTTGTATGTATCGTTTCAAATTAATGTAAATGCAAAATTTCAATAAAACATGAGATGATTCAAATTTAAATCTCTTGTGCTTGTGTGTGTTTACGTGGGTATTTATGCGAGATAAATTTATCCTATTGCCGATTGAACTAACAGCTATGCTAGCTAACCATCACTAATTAATCCATGCGATTTCTACTAATCACGCTTACGAGCTAGTTAACAAATGAGGGTTATTTCAGTCTTGTCTACAGAAATCTCTATCCCTCATTCGAAATGTTCCTTTATCCTTGCCTACAATGATATCTCTATCCTTCATCAAGTATCCAGTTCCTGTGTACTTGAACAGATGTTCAAGTATTTCTTTCATGCAGTTGCTACACATGACTGTTTCTGGGGTTGTATTGGCCCACGTATACTCGCCTCCTGTTTTATTTTGAATCTAGATTGCTTCTCTGTATGCATATGAAATCGTGTGAGGTACTTTTGGTTTACAAGTGAATATTGCTTGACCTTCTGAAATTTTGATCCTGTTCAACTATACTTCATTGCCATAATATTTCTTTCCATATTTCAGTTTTAGTTACACCGAAGTTCTTTTCTTGCTAAGTGGTCATTGGTGGTGGTCAGGAGGCAATGAATGTGACCATGGCTGACCGCCGTGCAGGCAAATTTGAGGCCAAATTCTTTCACAAGGTGAGTTTCTAGATGATACTTTAGATGTGATTTACATTGCACACTGTTCAGAAATGGTGATCCTTGTTTTGTCCTTTTTAGATTCTGCAAGAGGAAATTGGTGGTATGAAAGGCGTAGGATCATCCATAACAATCAAAGAGGATTAATAATTGTAATCCCTAAGCGGAATTTTTTACAACCCTATACTTTCTGGTCGTCAATCCGATCAACACAGCAAAAACACAAAAAATAATTAAGAAAATTCAAAGCCAAAATAACTCGCGCAGCTGTTCTGATCTCCTCTCTGGTCTCCTTGCCTTCCCTTACGGTTGGCTCAATGGGTGGGTTTATATTTTTGGGTGTTTATAAAGATATTACAAAGAAAGTGGTACTTGTATATAATTTTAGTTGATATAGATAAAATCAGTACAATGAGTATTATAATTAACCTTTAAATTATACCTTTAAAATATATATATTTTTTAAAAAGTTAGTGTAGCAAAAAAATCAAAAAGCTTAAGCACCCAGCCAACATCTCGCTCGCGTTAACGCTGGCTATGCTCCCGAGGCGGCCAAACTGCAACCGCGTGCACAGGCGCGTGGCGTCACCTTGGACCGCGGCGCGTAACGGCACACGCACAGGCAGGCCGGGCAGAAAACAGACGCCGCACGACTTGCGGCGACGGCAGTGTTAGAAAGTATTTGGACAAGAATTGAGAGAGAACTGTTGCTTTATTTTATCTGTGTATCTGTACAAATGGATGAGACATATTTATACATGATGAATAGTCGCCGGTGTACGGAACGTCGCGTCCGTACGGACGTACCGGCGTCCGTACGGAACGTCGCGTCCGTACGTCGGATGAACAGTTGGTCACTTTGTTCTGTAACACTCCCCCTTGACCAATGTGTCTGCATATGATCACTTTGATTCATCATCTTGTAAAAACTCCTCTAAAACCCTGTAGGAAAAATATGAGGAGAATCTGTGGAATAGATATGCCATGAAAAACTCCTTTAAAACCCAGTGGGAAAATTTAAGGAGAAAAATGATATGGCATATATTGGATTATCTCTTTAAAAACCCCTATGGGGAAAATAGAGATATAATATATGTATGAGTACGTTGTTATATTGCCTTATTAAAAACCTTGATGAGAAACCGTAGAGGAAAACTCATAAAGGGAAAAGAGTACAATATTTATATTGGAGCAGGTTAAGTCTTAGGAGATTTCTCCCCACGCCAGAAATCACGTAGTCTTCGCATACCAATTCCATGAACACATTTACGGAATGTGGAAGTTGGTAATGACTTAGTGAATAAGTGCGAGATTATCACAAGACTTAGTTTGCAGAATAGTTATTTCCCACTCTCTTGCAATTCATGTGGGTAAAATAGTTTAGGTGCAATATGTTTTGTGATATTGCTCTTTATGTAACCCGTTTGCATTTGAACAAGCATAGCGACATTATCTTCGTAGATAATGGTGGGTGATGCGATAGCACCTATACCACATGATTGTTGTATGTGGTTAATCATTCTATGACCATACACATTCACGTGATGCTTCATATAATGCAATTATTTCAGAATGATTAGTGGATGTAGCCACTAGAGTCTGTTTTGAAGACTTCCAAGAGATGGCTGTTCCACCATGTAAAAACACAAAGCCTGGTTTGAGATCTGGCGTTATGGGGATCTGATAAATAGCCAGCATCTGTATATCCTATTAAATCCATATCTTTATTCTTTTGGAAGAATAGACCGAGATCTTTAGTGCCTTGAAGATATCGAAGGATATTCTTCACTCCTTTCCAATGTCTTTTGGTTGGAGTAGCGCTATATCTAGCAAGTAGATTGACTGCAAATGCAATATCCGGTCGGGTGCAATTTGCAAGGTACATAAGCGCGCCGATGGCACTGAGATATGGAACTTCGGGTCCTAATAGCTCTTCATTGTCATCTCGGGGTCTGAATGGATCTTTATCCCTGTCTAGAGATCGAACAACCATAGGGTTTTCGATGGATATGCTTTGTCTATATTGAATTTCTCCAATATTTTATGGACATAGGTGATTGATGCACTAGAATGCTGTATGAAGGTGCTCAAGTTGTATACCTAAGTAAAATTTGGTTTTACCCAAATCCTTCATTTCAAATTCCGTCTTGAGATGATTACATGCTTCATCTATATCTTGTGTATTACCAATGATATTGAGATCATCAACATACAGATATGATGCAAAATCTGTTGAGGATTGTTTGATGAACACACATGGGCAATCATCATTGTTGGAGTATCCCTTTTTGGTTAGGAACTCACTTAGTCGGTTGTACCACATTCTTCCCGACTGTTTCAAGCCGTATAGAGACTTGTTCAATTTTACACAATATATATTGCGATTTGCGTTTGGATTCGGAATTGAAATTCCATCAGGAACTTTCATGTATATGTCCGAATCAAGTGACCCATAAAGGTATGCAGTCACTACATCCATCAACTGCAAAGATAGTTGATTTTGTACTGCCAATGATATTAAATATCGGAATGTTATTCCACTCATTACTGGAGAATAGGTTTCATTGAAATCAATGCCGGGTCTCTACGTGAACCCTTGTGCTACAAGCCTTGCTTTGTATCTCACCACCTCCTCATTGTTTTCATTCCGTTTGCGGATGAAAACCCATTTGAATCCGACAGGGAATAAATTGGGAGGTGTATGTATCACATTGGTGAATACATTTCTTTTCTTGAGCGAGGCTAACTCCTCTTGAATTGCATTCTTCCATTGAGTCCAGTCCGAGCGCTGTTTGCACTCTGCTATGGTCTTGGGATCTGGATCATTTTGAAGATTGTTTGCAATTGTTGTGGAGAAATAAATGTCGACAATTGTAGTCTTACGATCATATGATTCTCCAGAATCAGTATAGTTAGTGGAAAGTTCTTGGACACCTGGTGACTCAATGTTATTTCCCAAAACATTTGAGTCGGGGTATTCCGATGTCCCAAGATCAGTATTTGAGTGCACTGTTGATCTGGGTTCAAGGATCCTTTGGTGTCTATCAACATGAGGTTGATCTGCATTTATAGTATTTTGTTTCCTTTGTCGCTTGTTAGAAGCTGTATCCGCCACTTGTGCCGTACTTCTCCCCCTCTTATTTTGAACTGGGAGTTGAGTGGTATTTTTCGGTACCTCCACTCTTTCGGCACATTTACGCGGGATTATAGGATTTTGTGACACCTTTATAATCGATAAATGCATCGCGATTATTTGCAATGTTTTGCAAATGAATGAGTTCTGAACTTGAAGTTCAGTCTCTCTTGTCAGCGTGGATCGAGCGGGAATGCCTTGAACATTCAATCAATTTCTGGCATTTAGTTTGGTACTTGTTGTCTCCCCTAATGCCGGAAATGTTCCTCATTGAATATGCAATCGTGAACCGGGCGTAATGGGTCCCGGTGAGGGCTCGAGGTATTTTATAATCGTGAGATTTATACGCAACATAGATCCCAAGTTTCTGTGCGGTCCCATTGAGGTACGCTGCGGTGGTGAGATCGGTACGTATGTAGCGCAACCGAACTTTCGCAGATGGGAAATATCTGGTGGATTTCCACGTACTAATTGTAGCGGGGAAGTGCTATGATATGCAGTTGGGCGCAATTGAATTAAGTCGGCGTGTAAAGCGCATGACCCCAACATGATGTTGGTAAATTGCAGTGCTGTAACAATGGTGCAGCGATAAGCTTGATTCTCTTGATGAGAGATTCTGCTAAACCATTTTGTGTATGAACATATGGAACAGAGTATTGAACTTGTATCTCAAGGGCCATACAATAGTCATTGAATGCATGGGATGAAAATTCAGCAGCATTGTCCATTCGAATTGATTGAATTCGATATTCAGGGTAATGTGCTCGTAATTGGATAATTTGACCAATTAACTTAGCAAATGCATGGTTTCGTGTGGATAAAGACACACATGTGACCATCTAGTAGATGCGTCAATGAGAACCATGAAATACCTGAATGGTCCACACAATGGTTGTATAGGACCACATATATCTCCTTGAATGCGTTCAAGAAATTTAAGTGGTTCAGCTCTGATTTTAAGATAAGAGGGTCTTAAAATCAATTTTCGAACGCAGAAGTGCACACAAAATCGAGGATTCGGAAATTTGGTTTTGAGATATGTATGACCAATGGAATTGCTAATAATTTTCTCATCATTCCAATGCGGATGGCCAAGGCGATCATGCCATGTTTGGAATGTGTTAGTGTGTTGGAAAATTACTTTGTTGCAATATGTTGAATCGGTTTGATGTATGTATAGTACAATCCGAGGTTAAAGATGGAATTTTTCGGTACTTGTTTGCCATATCCGTTATTTTTGGTGAGGATAAGATATTCCTCTTTGTTGTCACTTTGAGTTTCAACATGGAAACCATTCAGCGGATATCTCTATAAGCGAGTAGAGTGCGTGTTGAATCGGGATACAAGAGTGCATCCTCAATTTCTAGCTGTGTACCCATAGGGAGAGTGATAGAGGCACGACCGAGCCTACTATCATTGCATCGCGTCAGCGATGGTTAAAATATTTCCTTTCCTCCTTGTGAGAGTTAGAAAATATTTTGTGTCCCTAAGTATAGAGTTTGTGGTGCCACTATCCACAAGGTATAATTCCTCCTCTATTTGATTGACTCAAAAATCTATATACACAAAGAAGAATTTAATGAAATTCTCATGGTGGTATATATAGAATTCATACAAACTTAGTTACAATATCAAATATGTTTGATATATAATTGTAGCATGCAAGCTTACAATAGATGACAACATTGTTTATTTTACAATACTGTAGTACTTAATAACTATGGCAAGAGGAGTCTAATTGAGATCTCCAAACATGTCTTGAGAAGTAAATTCTTCCAGTGTGTCCTCAGTGCTCATGAGATCATCTTTTTCTGGAGATGCACATGTGTCTTTGAGTTCGTCAATGAACTTTGAAGAGCGGTAGGCCAGTTTTGTTGCATGGGAGACTGAAGTGCGCTTCAAATCTCTTCTCTTGAGCATGCTTGCCTTGAGGCCGAGACTGAAGGTAGAGGTTCACAAGGTGCTTCGGGGTGCGGCATTTCTTGGTAGTATGGTTGTAGCAACCACATTTTTGACAAACTTCA
Source organism: Melocanna baccifera (assembly GCA_036346265.1). Classification (NCBI taxonomy): domain Eukaryota; kingdom Viridiplantae; phylum Streptophyta; class Magnoliopsida; order Poales; family Poaceae; genus Melocanna; species Melocanna baccifera. The sequence continues at coordinate 15,705,432 of CM070710.1, forward strand.
GTTTTGTCACCTTGCTTACCAAAATTGCCTTTACCCTTCTTGAATCCACCACGCTTTTGCTTCATGATGCGTTTATTTTTACCTTTAAAGTTCTTTGAGTGGTTTGTTGAACCACGGAACTTAGTGTTATTCTGATTAGCATGAACTTCAGGGAGTGGAGCAGCCCCGATGGGACGTTGCTGATTATTCTTTAAAAGAAGTTCAGCGTGCTTCTCGGCCTGAAGTATAGTATGCATTAGATCAGAATAAGTTTGGTAATTTGCAGCGCGCCATTGCTGCTGAAGAACCCTGTCAGATGGGAGCATAGTAGAAAGAGTCTTCTCTATTTTGTCCGCATCTATTGGTTCCTTTTCACAAAAACGCAACTTAGAGCAAATAGTATGAAGGGTATGGTTATAGTCTCCAACTATTTTAAAGTCTTGGAGTCTAAGATGTGCCCATTCATGATTAGCCTCAGGTAAGATAACAGCTTTCAGCTGTTCATATCTATTTTTGAGGGCTAACCATAAGGTGAGTGGATTCTCCTCATACAGGTATTCGGCCTTCAAATCCGGATGTATATGATTCCGTATGATGCTCAAAACGGAATATTTTACAATATCGGTGGGATTTGATCACGGGAGGATTGAATATCACCATTTACAACCCGTGTGGTGAGGTTGATTTTTAGGTCCATAGCCCATGTAGGATAGTTGCTACCATCGAGGCGAGAGGCTCAAATTCTTTGGTAGCCATTTAAGACCTACATGAAAAGTGCATATAAGGTAATTAATTTACATGAGGTAAATTAATATGTATAGTAATGTTGTAAAATATGTGGAAAACAATATGAGTATTGTAATCCGAATGAATATATACCCTAATGAAATATAACATGTGGTTATATTTATAATACCGTGTAATTACAGTATTGGTGAAATCACCAATTAATTGTATGGCATAGCGTATAAAGAAATGTAGCAATGTGCCATAATTTTGTAATCATGGTATTTGTTGTAGGTATATATTCATAATATGTTGCAAAATTCTAAAGTATTAAGTACAATGGTACTTATTAAAAGACAATATTAATGTAAATGTGCTAAATAAAGCAAATATTGAAATATTGTTGTTATACATATTGTAGGTAATTTGCAATAAGTTAATAATCCCACATATGTAAAATTATATAAATATGGGTGCACATTTATGTAAAATTTAACATAATGTTCAAGTCTGTAGGATGAAATGCAAATGTATAAAAATACACATTACTTGGGTACAATTATAAACATTCACAGGAGTTATTCTAAAAGCGACAATAGGTAACATAATTTTCATGAAATGGAGGAAATTGCAAAATTTTGAAAATCTGGGCTCAAGCCCGTATGCTCTTTCGGCCAGGAGGAGAGGTGGGATTTAATTGGGCTAAAAGCCCATTTAGGGCATCCATATATATATGGGGTTGGAGGGGATTTTAGGGTTTCCCCAAACCCACGGGCCGCCCCATGTGGAGTGCGCGCGCGCCGCCTTGGCGCGCCACGCCGGCCGGCCCGGCCGGCGCCGCCGTCGGCCGCCGGACCACGCCGCCCGCAGCGCCTTGGCGGCGCGCCCGTTGCCGGCCGGCCGGCTCGGGCCGACGCATGCGCCTGCCGCCGACTTCGCTGCCTGCGCCGGGCTCGCTGCGCCTTGCGCCCGCCGGCCTGCCTGCGCCGCCGCCCGCCCCGCGCCCGGCACCCCTGCGCCCTCAACCGCCGGCCGGCCGCCTCGGCGAGAACGCCTGAGCGGCGGCGAGCGCGCCGAACGCGCGCCGGGCAGCGGCGCCAGCGTCGCGCCGAGCCCTGCCAGGGCGGCCGTCGTGCCGGGCGGGGCGCCATGTCGCGGCGGTGCGCCGCCGCTGAGGCCGCGCCGGAGGGCCGCCGCTGCGGGCTGCTGTCTTGCCGCCGGCCGAGCGCGCCGTGGGCCGTGTCGCTGCGCTGCGGCCTGCCGACTGCCGTGGCGCGCCGCCGATCACGCCCGCGAGCACGCCAGCCCCTTCCCCTCCTCTTGATCTTGATCTAAGTATGAGTGTGCCTCCCACATGGAGGAGGTGAGGGCCGGTCCGGAGGTGGGACGGCGATTTGCCGCTGCGAGGCGTCGCGCGGGCGCCGGTAAGGGCATGCGCGGTGTCTTTGGTGGGAAGACTCCGTGAGCCTCCCATGGACGCCGGCGCGATGGTGAAGAACCATGGCGGTTGCAATGGTGTCATGGGACAAGGGGCAAGGAAGTCTTGCGATGATTCGCACAAGGAATCGATCGCGACAAGCATCCCAAGTAATGCATTGTAATGTCCTTCACAAAGTTGAATCTCGATTCGCCATTACCTTTCTTTGTCTTTGAGTTCTTGTTGATGTCTAGAGCAGTCGCGATAACGTGTTAGAAAGTATTTGGACAAGAATTGAGAAGAAGCTGTTGCTTTATTTTATCCGGTATCTGTACAAATGGATAAGACATATTTATACATGATGAATAGTCGCGGCGTCTGGGCGTCGCGTCCGTCTGGACGTCTGCGGCGTCCGTCTGAACGTCGCGTCCGTCGCCCGGATGAGCAGTTGGTCACTTTGTTACCTAGCAGAGCGGGGCCGCGCGGCGGCGCGAGCCAACTCACAGCGTCACCTCGCGCCTCGAGCGCTTCAAACCGAGGCGGTGTGCACCGATCGAGGGCGAAAATGCGCTTGCGCGGTGATGCCGCTTTCGCGTGGCGAGAAAACGCCACCTAAGCGCGGCTGATCGCGTGCAGCGACCTAGACGCTGCGGGATAGACCTTGGCGGCGCCTTGGAGCGAGGCGAAGGGAAAGCGGCGTTGATGACTTTCGCCGGATTATATTTTTTATTGTTAGACTATTATATTTATATCTGCAAAGTATCATTCGGTACCTCTCAAAATCCTAGTCTAAATTAACATTGGGATGGCTACCGTTAGCATCTAATCTCATCCCTATTTAGGGCATCCACAATGTATGAAAAAGGGATCTTAAGCCACCTTAAGGTCGACCTTATACATTCTGAGGTTGGTCTTAAAAGCTATAAGCAAAAAGACTTAAGACCAGTCCTCAAGCTAAAGACACAGCCATAAGCATTAAAATACAATGTTTCTTGTGGATTCTGTCCTTCTCTCTCTGAGTGGGACCCTTCGTTAGAGCCTAGTGGTGGTCTTAAACATAGCAGTGGACCTTAAGAATTAGGTGGGGTCCACCTTAAGACCCATTGAGACTTTATACACTCTTGATGCCCTTATATACTAGAGCCTCAAGCGAGTTCCAACACAACTCCAAATAAGAGATCCGAAACCTTTACGTAACATGTATTTTTCAATTTTTATCACATGTCATAAGCCTCAGTATCGAATTTTCCTAATTCCAATACACATCATCCATATTTGATCTTTATATGCTCCAACACGAGCCATTGTCTCCTCCAGCATCTTGACCCTCTAGACCATGACTTCACATCAAGCTATCTTCCGATCCTTACTGTAGACTACAATCCCCTCTGAGTTACCCTACGCATGCAAAGATCAAAGCAACATCTTTTTTCGGCACAAATTCGTTCCAACTTGATCAACATAAGTCTACACACACACCAAACACCTCAAATAATCATCAATAAGCAACATTATCAATTATTCATCACCAAAATTATTATATACCTAGTTACATGATCTAACAAAGGACACTTGGACCAATAAATGCATTGGCATTCAATCACGATGGGCGGAGTAGAATTCATTTTCTGCGATCTCTACATATTCTACATTGGTTTTGTCTATGGCTAACTATGTTGTTACGCAATTCTACGTGCCATTTTATGTGAATATGGTCTTTATCATTTAAACACGCTATTAAATTGAGTTGCATTTTGAACTTCAATCACATGATTCCTTTATTGTTCAATTTCTATGTTACCCAAGCCATTTCCGCTTGTTTTTACATATTTTTACCTAGGTATTGCCTTTTTATGTTGCGATAAGCATTGCAGTTGCATTCTAGTTACATTAACTATTGCTCTGACATATGTTTGTAGCTTTTAAGTGGTGGAGAAGATGGCTCGTTAGGGTGCATCATTTCGATCTGACTACTTCAACATCAAGATTTGTCACGCCGCCGCTCATCAGTATCGGCGTCGCGGTTTACATGCGATATAGATGATGAAGCGTGGCACGAAGGAAAAAGGCCATGTTTGTAATAGCTAAGTTTGTTCTCCATGTGTATGGTTGTGTAGAACGGTGCATACGCTATAGGCTCACCTTAGTGTGTGGAGTTAGGGTTAAAGTGCAGTAGCCATTGTCCCAAGAGAGTGATGTCTTCAATTCACGCGTCCCCTTGACGACAATGAAGGCGGCAATTGGGCGCACACAAAACGAAGAACTCAATGAACTTGAGAGATTATTTTGGTGCTTTGCGGGATCGCGACTTTTCTCAAGTTTTCATTGCTCTTAAATAGGTACAAGTGAGACTACAAAGCGAATTTCAAAACCGTGTCCGTGAACACCACGACACAAAACAGAATCTGGACTCTTTAAACCGAAAGAAAACAATTTACGAGAATGAAACACCCTCCTAATTTAGCTAAGGCGTGCAAATAACTGAACGAGTTAGATTATCAACAATCTCCCTAATTCTTACTCGGTTCATTTGACATTAATGGCGCCAATCTTCTCACGGAGTTCACGGAACTTGATGCGTCAGGCGACCGTCGACACATCGACAAGTTGCTCTTGTGTGCTTGTATAGTCGGCTTGATTCGTCGCCGTCCACACATTCACGAATGTAGTGGAATCTTGTATCAATATGTTTACTCCTATCGTGTAGGACATGATTCTTACTTAATGCTATGGCGACATGTTGTCCATCCTTAGACTTGGCGGCTTGAATCGATCCGTGGCGTCGTTCGCGGTAGAGCAAGCCACACCGCTTGGCATGCCGCGCTGCGCCGATGTATTACGCTTCACAAGAGGAGCGCCACCACTGTTTGCCGAGGCGCCACGAGATTGGCATGTCATTGAGAAAGTAGATGATAACGGTGGTACTCTTCACATCGTCAATGTCTCCCCATAATCAACATCATTTGAAACACGTGAGATGGAGCTCCTTGCTCTCATCCTTAGAGTGAACAATACCGTAATGGAGGTTAGGAGATGTATCACGGGGAGATGTTTGGCGGTGTCGGTGATCTGTTTGGGGTTCTCCATGAACCTACTTACGAAGCCAATGGCGACGCGATATCAGTCAGTATGCACCAAGTACCTCAAACTCCCGACCGGTGCGGTACATGGTAGCATCAACCTCTGCTTGCGCCTTTGTCTTTCTTGATTTCAAGCGTACCTCCATAGGTGTTTGACAAGGATTGCATTCCTTGACCGCCTTCTCCGGCAACTTCCGTGCATATCTTTGCTTGGCTCGATGTCACGCCCTTCTTATTTTGCTTCACCTCAATTCCAAGATAGTAGGAGAGCAAGCCCAAATCGCTCATGCAGCGTCGTAACATCTCACCCTTGAATGTGTCAATCTCCTTTGCGCATGAGCCGGTGATGATGAGTCGTCAACATAGACTCCTACCACCACGCGTGATGCTCCCATGCCCGGGTGTACAGGCGTGCTCGCTACGCACCTTGTGAAGCCAAGCCTATACAAAGCGCTATCGAGCTTCATGTTCCATGCGTATCTTGCTGCTAGAGCCCATCTGAGCCTTCTTCACCGTAACACCTTCCCTTCTTGCCCAGTGCGATAAAACCGGCGGTTGTCGGACGTGACTTCCTCGTTGAGCTCGCCGTTAAGAAATGCTAACTTGGCGTCCATGTGATGCACAAGCCGGTTCTTGTGTGCCGCCATCGCAAGCGGCATGCGCCTGAGACTCCATTCTTGCCACGGTGCGAAGACCTCGTCGAAGTCTATCCCTTCTGCTGGATGTAACCTTTGCGACCAAGCGAGCTTTGTGTTTAATGATAGTTTCGCTCTGGTCATGCCCGGCTTGAATACCCACTTCAAGCCTATTGGGCAATGGCACGGAGGAAGGTCGGCGAGAATCAAGTGCCGTTACGCTCGATCGAGGCCATCTCCTCGAGCATCGCTTTCGCCAACACTCCTCTCCATGCGCCTCTTGAAAGTGGTGGCTCCTCCAACACCGAGTAGCAAATCTTCGCCTATGTTGCGCTCGGCCAAACGAGCGGAGTTCTTTGGGCGAGCACATTCTCCATTGTCTGAAATGGAGCGGTGCGTCGTCGTCGTCGTCCAGTGTCCAAGTCCCCACTTGGCGGAGAGACAAACTCGATCTGCTCCGTGGGAATTGGGGCTAACCGTGGCATGTGGGGCTCAGACCCGCATGTGGGCATTGTTGCTTCAGGGTTTGCAGGTGCTAAGACTGCCTTGTCGCCAGGCATGCCAATGTGTCCCACGTTCTGCACTCCTGAGTCTTGTCGAACCATGACTGTCATCTGGTCAACATAGAATGGATCTGAGTTTGTCTCATCAAGTTCTTTGCCGTGCTTGCTCCAGTCCCAGGCTCTAGCTTCATCAAACACCGCATTGCGCGATATGACCACGTGTTCAGTGTTTGGATTATAAAACCTGTAGCCTTTGGATCCCGGCTCGTACCCGATGAACACCATTAGCGTACTGCGATCTTCGAGCTTGCACTGATGGCCGCCAACAATCTTCACGTGTGCGATGCAGCCAAATGTATGAAGAAAGTGGACTGGCAGCTTACGCCCATACCAAGCTTCAAACGGCGTCATTCCAACAACGCTCCTTGTAGGTGCTCTGTTCAGGATGAAGATGGCCGTTGTGACTGCTTCCCCCCAAAGCCAGCTGGGCATCTGCATCCCCTTAAGCATGCTTCTTGCCATGCCTAGTACCGTCTGATTGCGCCGTTCTACCACGCCATTTTGTTGAGGCGTGTATGGCGTGGTGAGGTGGCGCTGGATCCCTTGTTCGGCACAATATTCGCGAAAGCTTTGTCTTTGTGAACTTCGCCGCCTCGATCGGTGCGCAATGTCCCCAACTTCCTTTGGCTTCCACCTCCGATCCGTTTGGAGGTGTATGATTGCAGCTGCGGCCGTCGCCGATGCGGCAATACAAGCCACATGTACCTTCTTTTGTCATCGACCATAAGGAGGAAAAACTGCTTGCCACCGGGCGTCTCCGGGGTGATGGGCCCGCACAAGTCTGCGTGAACCAGCTCGGGAGATTCGTGGCTCGAATGTGCTTGCCACCGGAATGAATGTCTCCTTTGCTTGCCGGCGAGATAGCTCTGCAAATCTGCTCAATATGTTCGATGTGCGGAAGACCTGCACCACCTGCCCCTCGCGAGCCGCTTGAGTCCTTGAAATCCAAGGTGGCGTGCAGGTTTGCCATCGCCAAGTCGCCTCACTACTTCGCGCCACAAGGCACAGGCTTCCCAATGTTGAGGTCGGGGCGTAAAGCCGGCTTGGCGGCTGGCCGGACTGCGCCATCGACCATCGCCGTTGATCCCAAATCTTGAGGACTCCATCTTCAATTTGGATCTTGAAGTCGTCTTCATCCAATTGCCCGAGGCTAACGATATTTGCCGTCAGCTTGGGGATGTGGTAGACTCCGCCGAGTTCTTGGTGCTCCCCATTCTTGCAAGTGATGAGCACCGTGCCCGCCCTCGATGCGACAGCGGGCCGTCTCGAATCACCGAGAACCGCGAATCCCGGTGTCGAGCTCAGCAAAAGCAGACTTCACCCCCGTCATATGGTTCGTCGTGCCGGTGTCGAGGATCCACCGTGCGCAATCGCTGTCACTCTTCCCATCGAGTTGAACGAAGAGCTTTTCCTCCTCGAGGTGGACCAAGGAGGAGTCCATCGGCGATGCAGGTGCTGGTAGCAGTGGAGGCGGAGCACGCGATGTGGTCTCGAGGATCCACCGAGCGCAACCGCTGTCTCCTCCCTCGCCGATCTGTACGGACAATTTTTCCTCATCGAGATGAATTGCCTCAGTTTTCTCTGGCGACGCTGGTTTTAGTGGTAGTGGAGGCAGAGTGAACGAGGTGGTGTCTACCGTTGCGTGCGCGACCAGCAGAGTAGGGTCGGACTCTTCCACAGGCGCATGGGCTTGCGCGTCCCTTTTCTTTTCGACATTCGGGCGGTGACTGTCTTGCCGCAATACCTGCACTGATCTCTGCCGACCGAGTTCGCTCCATTGCCACCGCTGCCTGACGTCTTGGGTGGTCTGGCACTGCCTCGCGCGCCACCTTCTCTACTACGCCATGGGCCGTGTCCTCTCCTCTGGTTCGACGATGATCTTCTTGCATGTGTAGAAGACCCTTCACGGAAATCTGCATCTTTGCGCCACTCGGGCAATCATCTCATCTTGATGAGATTTAGTTTGGTGATGGTGCGGATCCTCCACTCGAGATCATGCCGCTCCTCCGCGAGCTTTAGGCGGCGATGAGTTCTTCGACGGAGACCTCGCTCGGTCGAGAGGGTCTCGATCGCCATTGCGATCTGCGAGTACTTCGGTGGAAGTGCCTGGAGGAACTTGCGGACGATCTCCTCCTCAGTGTAGCTGTCGTTGAGAACCGCGAGTTGATGCGCGATTCTGCTGACGGACGCCAAACTCGTCCACCGTATCGCCGTCGTGGAACTTGAGCCCATTGAACTCTCGCCGGAGTGTGTTTGCCTTCGCCTTGCGCACGCGTTCCACGCTGACTTGCATGGTGCTGATCGCGTCCCATGCGATCTTGGCGGTCTCCTTGCTGGCGATGGAACCAATCATGTCTGCTGGGACTGCCTTGGCGATGACCTCGAGCGCCATACGGTCCTCGACGTAGTCGTCGGTGCCGATGTTCACCGCGTTCCACAGACCGCGCGCTTGCAGCATCACGCGCATGAGCGCCGCCCAGTCGAAGTAATTGGTCTTCATGAGCGTCGGAAACGCCCCGCTGCTGTTGACCTCCTTGGTAACCCGATGGATCACCAAACCGCGCTCCGCTCCGCCGCTAGTACCACCGGTCCTTGATGGTGGCGTTGTCTCCCGTGAGGCGCCTTGGCGCGGCTGATCGATGGCGAGCATGGCGGCTCCCACGATCGTTTGGTAGCGCTCCCAGGTCTGATCCCGCTCTGATACCAATTGATGTCTTCAATTCACGCGTCCCCTTCGAGCGACAATGAAGACTGGCAATTGGACGCACACAAAACTGAAGAACTCAATGAACTTCGGAGATTATTTTGGTGCTGCCAAGATCGCAGCTTTTCTCAAGTTTTCATTGCTCTTAAATAGGTACAAGTAAGACTACAAAACGAATTTCAAAAACCGTGTCTGTGAACACCACGACACAAAACAGAATCTGGACTCTTTAAACCGAAAAGAAAACAGTTTCTGAGAATAGAAACACCCTCCTAATTTAGCTAAGACGTGCAAATAACTGAACCGAGTTAGATTATCCAACAGAGAGGGGGTATGAAACGAGAACTCCAATTCCCAACTACTACTCTCTGTTCCTCATCTTGTTCTCTTGCTTCTCATCTCAATTTCCACCCCTATCTACCTGAAATATCCGAATTTGTGCAATCCGGTCACGGAATCCTCCCGGAGGTGACTGGTCGTCACAATTTGGTATCAGAGCAAAATATTTGCTTCTGCCTGCTTCAATCTACAAGCCAATGGATGGTTGGGGTTAGATCAACTCCCGTAATTCTAGCCTGTGGAGATTGTCCAGGGAAACATCATAGCCCTCAAAAGCCCAACATGCAGACCCGACAAGTGCTCACTGCTAGGAGTTTAGCAAGCAGATCTAGCAACAATTGGAAATTCTGAACCGATTGGATATGCAAACTGAGCAGTATGCGAAGCTGAGTCAAGATGTCCAGCGATTGGGTCATCAAGTCGAGATCCAAGCTGATAGTGTGGATGAAGTGAAACAGATACAAGCTGAGTTGGGAATTCAGCGCAAACAACCACCACCGCTGCCATCGTCGATTCCTCCAAGTCTTGTCGCACCAAGGGAGGCGGGACAGGTGACCATAGTAGTACCTTCTGGGACGCTCACAAACAATGGACCTTCTCTTCTTCCTCAACTGATGGGACTGACCTATGGAGTGGCGACAACTCCAACTGCACCAGCAAAGACGGGTGGGTACATGAAGCCACCCAAGCATGATTTTCTGAAGTTTCATGGTGAGCATCCTCGCTTATGGTTGGATCATTGTAGAACTTATTTTGAAATGTATCGAGTACCTGCACTGCAATGGGTCGCTACAGTCACAGTCTATATGGAGGGACATGCCGTACATTGGTTGCAAGCTTACAAATGCAACACAGTGCTGCAAGGATGGGATTCCTTTTGTCAGGTAGTAGAAGAAGAATTTGGACAAGAGGAGTATGATACACAAATGGCCAAGCTGCTACAGCTTAGGCAAACTGGGAGGTAAATGAGTATCGGATAAATTTTGAAGCAGCCATGTACCATCTATTATCCTTAGACTCCACTTTGAACACCAAGCTTTTTGTCACTTAGCTCCTTTTGGGTCTCCGAGATCATATTAGGGGAGCAGTGTGACTTCAACCACCTAACAGTGTCACCTGGGCTTAGGGATAGCAATTATGCCCGTTTACCCACGTGTTCGTAGGTAAATACCCTAATAAAGTCAGGTATAAGATGTTTTCTTTACCTATGGACGTGAAAATGGAGGGAACACTCTGCTCGTCAGGTAAACGGGCATAGGCATAGGTAAACTCCACTCGTATCCATCTCGCTCGTTTACCCACGAGAAGATACGTGTCTTTGAGATAATCGAAACAATTCTTACTGATTGTAATTCTATAATTCCTCTTTTTTTAGAAAACACTTCATATGTTATTCAAAAGTCGTTCTCTTTAGGTATTACACTATAGATGAAACAGAAAAAATATTAAAAACGTGGTGGCTTAGAAGGACATATGAAATTTAGCTAGTTATTGCTGTTGCTTTCTGATCAAATATTTAGTTTGTTACTTTTTTCCCTTGACTCGTTAGAAGCACTCCTTGTTTGCAATTACCTGGTGCATGATTGCTTGTACATATATATTTTTAATACTTCAATTAAGGAGGATCTTCTTCAATTGTGCAATTCTCTTCTTTATTGCCGTTACTTAGAATTGATCATAGACTCTTTAGTTCCTGACCTAGGGGATAATTAATTTTCATGATAAATTTGGAAAGGACTCAAGTAAGAAAATCTATTAGTTTAAAACTGAATTTAAATAGAATCACAAAAGATAGCTATTATATTTTCTAGCAATATCTGGTATTTATACGTATCTGTCATTAGTTCAACTCTCAGATGATGATTTTCAGTTCATGGGTAAACGGACATGCCCACGGGCGACGGGTATGGGTGAGGTTCTTTGCCCATCGTCCTTTGTGGGCATACCCGTGGGCGTACATCAGGATCGCGGGCATAGGTATGGGTGAGCACTACCCGTTCTCGTCGCGCCCGATTGCCATCCCTACCTGGGCTGCCATTCTGGCTCGCATCCAGGAGGAGTTAGAAGTAATGAAACTAAGGCCTCGTGCGGTAGCTAACAGTAAGCCAGCACAGCCAGTTACAACCACTGTTCTTAATCCGACAATGGGTGTCAAGGGTGATGCCGCCAAGCGTATGATCAATGACGAGTACTGGCGTAAGTGTCAACTACGAGTCTGAAGATAAATACTCCAAAGAACATCAATGTAAGAAACCTATTCAGCTACTAACAATCAAAATCGGTGACTATGGAGAAATTATTTCAGATAAAACCCTACGAGCTCTGGATCTTTTGGAACAACCTTAGCAACCAGAAGAATGCTACAAAATTTTAGTTCATGCTATTTTGGGCACAAAGCAGGTTCAGACAGTTCGACTGTGAGCCTTGGTTGGAAATCAAGTCATGCTGATATTGGTGGACTCCGGCAGCTCACATAGTTTTTTTTTCTCGAACGCGCAGGAGAACTGCGCATCATTATATTAAGAAGAACAATGAGTCTGAAAACAAGGATTTCACAATTTGAGTAGGTTGTGCCCTTCAGCAGATTTCTCCTATGACCATTAAGTAGCCAATGGGTCGATCATGATATGCACAACTATGGTTCCTCAGTTAACATGGTGGATTCAAGGAACAACTTTTTGCACAGATATGCGTGTTCTGGAACTTGGAGCTATTAGAGATATATGTATAGTTTGTTATTCCCCATTCTTATGAGGGGTTCTTTGCATATTTACCACCTGTACTTTGTGTATATATACCGGCCCATTGGCCTCATATTGAATACAAGCGCTATTCATAACATGGTATCGAGGCGTACCTAGGTTTTCCGTCGCCGCTTGCCGCCGTCGCCGTCATCCCGCGACGACTCGCGTGCGCCGCGCGTCGCTCCATCACCCGAGGCCGTCTTCCCCGACGGCTCCCTCATCACACGCTCCTCCCCGCTCGGCCGATCCGTCGCCGCCCGGGACCTCCACCCGTCGCGCGCCGCGCCTCCAGCTCTGCTCGGCCGCCCCTCCGCACCGCGCCGCTCCTCGCGCCGCCACTTCCCGCGCCGCCGCTTCCCGCGCCGCTCTTCCACGCGCCGCCGCTCTTCCACGCGCGCCGCTCCGCGCGCCGCGCCACCTGCTGCCGCTCCCCGCGCGCCGCTTCCACGCGCCGCCGCTCCCACGCGCCGCCGGTCGCCCGCCAACGGCGCCGCCGCCGCCTCCTACGTGTGTGCGTGTGTGTTATTAACGGGCCAGAGGCCCGTTAATAGTTAGGGTTTTTTCGTTCCAAAAAAAAACATCGATCTAACCGCCGCGCTGTTCAGCGCCGCCTGTTAGACTTCGTTGTATTGGTCGCCGCGCCGTCCAGCGCCGCCTACCAATGGGCACCGTTTCCCTCCCTCGCTGCCCGGTGGTCTTTGATGGTGTTAATTACACCGACTTCGTGTCTCACATGCGCATTCACATGCGTGGTCTACGTCTCTGGGGCGTCCTCTCTGGCGATGTCACCTGCCCGCCTTGCCCTATTCCTCCGCGGAGCCCACGCTGTTGCATTGCCCCGACGGTAACAAGGCTGCTCACGAGGCTTTCAGTTGCGATGATGAAGCTGCCTCTGCCTACCAGGAGGCTCTGGATTTCTACAAGGATCGTCTGACCACCTACACTCAGTGGTGCGATGACGACGCTCGAGCTGCTGCTGTCTTCATCGCCAGTATCCAGCCTCAGTTCTCTTCTGAGGTTGTGGGACTCCCTTCGGCTTTCCAGATGTGGACTCATCTTCGTCGGCGCTCTGAGCCCTCCGGTGATGCCATGCACTGTCCGTGGTTCGCCAAGAGCACTCTCTTCAGAGGTGATGCTCTCGTTGGCGCCTTTTATGCTCGAGCTCTGCTGCATGCGGCGTCGGTTGGACTCTCTCTCGCCTTCTTGGCCGTCGTTCTGTCCGTCTTTGCTGGATATACGTCTTGACTTGGAGTTTCGGCGGGTCTCGAGTTCCTTACTCGCCGTCTTGAGTTCGAGCAAAGGCGTGCTCGGCTTCTTGCACGCCACCCTCGTGTTACTCTCCGGAGGCTCTCACCGAGATCTGCGCAGAGGAGACTCGCTGAGTGGTGCTGGTGCGATGCCACTCCCTCCGTGCTCGCCGCTCGTCTACCGCTACATTGCCTTCTTCGCCGCCGCCACGGTGGTGGTGGCCGCCGCCGTCTGAGGTGGCCGTCCTCACTGTTCCTCTGCGACAAGGCCGGCCACATTGAGTCCCGGTGCTATAAGAAGAAGCGGCATCTGTCACGCCATTCTTCTCCGGCACTAGTGCTTTTACGTCGGCGTCGCGCGACTTCTTGCATTTCTCTCACCGAGCAAGAGATAGCGGACTTGGCGCCGCTTGCCGCTTGCCGGTTCTCCTCGGCGAGTTCTGCGAGGTTACGCTCACGACTCTTGAACCGAGAAACCACCCCTACACGGTCAGTACCTCCCGTGGATTCTTGATTCGGAGCATCTTTTCACATGACTCGATTCTTCCACTCTGTCTTTTATTACACCTCTTGATTCTCACATCGGTGTTCTTCACTGCGATGGTACATCTCTTTGTCTGCAGTCGAGGATCTCTTAGCAACTCATCCTTTCATGTTCCTTCATTTGCTCATATTCCTCGCCTCACTATGCACTTCTTTCTGTGGGCGACATCTGACCTTGGTTATCGAGTCATTCTCGACTCGACTCTTGTTGTGTTCGGGACCGCCACAGGGAGCTCGGTTGGTTCGGCCTCGGCGCCGTGACTCACAGCGTCTCTGGGAGCTTGACTGCTTCACCTTCCTTCGCGCCACCATCGCCGCCGGTCTCTCCGCCACGCCACCGTCTACGGCTCTTTTCAGCGATGGCATCACCGTCTTGGTCATCTGTGTGGATCTCGTCTGTCATCCTTAGTTCGTCGTGGTCTTAAAGTGCATCTCGAGAGACGTGTCTTTAAATGTCGGTACTGTAAGTTAGGTAAACAAATTCAGCTTCCTTATCCTCATAGTGAGTGCGTGTCTCGGCGTCCTTTTGATCTTGTTCATTCGGATGTTTGAGGTCCGGCTCCTTACGTTTGAAAGGGTCATCGATATTATATCATATTTATAGATGATTTCTCTCGCCACACTTGGATATATTTCATGTCTTCTCGTAGTGAGGTCTTGTCTATCTATAAACAATTTGCCACTATGATTCACACACGTTCTCCACTCCTATTCGTGTCTTTCGTGCGATTCTGTGCTGGCGAGTACCTCTCTCGTTACTGCGCGATTTCCTTGCGAGCGAGGACTCTCTTCGATTCTCTTGTCCTGGTGCTCATGCTCGAATGGTGTCATTGGCGCAAGCATCGTCACCTCCTTGAGGCGGCTCGTACTCTAATGATCGCCTCCTCTACTCCACCTCACTTTTGGTGAAATTTGTTTCCCACTGCCACCTATCTCATCAACATCCACCCTCTTACGCTCTTGAGGTGCAATCTCGTTGGCGTCTCGTGGTCTTCTTCGACTACTCGCCCTTCATATGTTTGGCTGCGTTTGCTACGTTCTCCTCGCCCCTCGAGCGCACCAAACCGACCGCTCGATCTGTTGAGTGTGTCTTTTGGGATCTGATCTTGAGCACAAGGGCTATCGGTGCTGGGATCCGGTTGGTCGAAGGATGCGGGTTTCTCGGGATGTGACTTTCGATGAGTCTCGTCCATTCTACCCACGTCCTGCCTCTCCTCCGACTTCCTCTGTGGAGTCTCTATCTTTCTTGACCTTTCCAGATACACCTATATCTGTTTTGCCCTTATCCACCAGTTCCACTGAGTCTCCACATATTCCCCCTGTGGCATCTCCGCTGTTGTCGCCGCCTGCGCCGTCTCCTACGACTCCCCAGGCTCCTCCCACTACAGTTCCTATCTTCTACACTCGTCGACCCCGTATTGAGGATCTTCCAGATGAGCCATCTTCTCCTGATGTTCCATCTTCATCTGATGGTATATCTTCCCCTGATGGGTCATCTTCTCCTCGTTACGCTCTCCGTGATCGCCAGTCGATTCGGCCTCCTGCTCGTTTTGCCTTTGCTGGTGCAGCTACTCGTGAGCCTGTCTCCTACCGGGATGCTGTTACTCACCCTGAGTGGCAACTTGCCATGGCCGAGGAGATTGCTGCCCTCGAGTGTACTGGTACTTGGGATCTTGTTCCTTTTCCTTCTCATTCTCGTCCCATCACGTGTAAGTGGGTCTATAAGATTAAGACTCGCTCTGATGGCTCTCTTGAGCGCTATAAGGCGCGTCTTGTTGCTCGTGGCTTCCAGCAGGAGCATGGTGTTGACTATGACGAGACTTTTGCTCCTGCGCCCACATGACCACTTTTCGCACTCTTCTTTCGGTGGCTTACATTGCATGCCAGTGCATTTCTCGACTTGATGTCAAGAATGCCTTTCTTAATGGCGAGTGCGTGAGGAGGTCTACATGCATCCGCCACATGGGTATTCTGTTCTGAGGGCATGGTGCATGCGCCGTCGCTCTCTCTATGGCCTCAAGCAAGCCTCTCGTGCTTGGTTTGAGCGCTTCTCCTCTGTGGTCACTGCTGCTGGCTTTTCCGCTAGTGATCATGATCCTGCGCTTTTTGTCCACACTTCGTCTCGTGGTCGGACTCTTCTTCTTCTGTATGTTGATGATATGATCATTACGGGAGATGATTCTGAGTACATTGCCTTTGTCAAGGCTCGTCTTAGTGAGCAGTTCCTTATGTCGGATCTTGGTCCTCTTCGTTATTTCCTTGGGATTGAGGTTATTTCCACTCCAGATGGGTTCTTTATGTCCCAAGAGAAATATATTCAGGATCTTCTTGATCGCGCCTCTCTTACTGATCAGCGTACTGTTGAGACTCCCATGGAGCTCAACGTTCACCTCCGACTCTCTGATGGCGAGCCTCTTTCTGATCCGACTCGCTATCGTCACCTTGTTGGGAGTCTTGTTTACCTTGCTGTTACTCGTCCAGATATCACTTATCCAGTTCATATTCTGAGTCAGTTTGTCTCAGCTCCCACTCAGGTCCACTACAGCCACCTTCTTCGCGTTCTACGATACCTTCGTGGGACTATCTCTCGCCGTCTCTTTTTTCCTTGTTCTAGCTCGCTCTGACTTGAGCCTATTCGGATGCTACTTGGGCCAGCGTGATTCCTCCGATCGCAGGTCTATCTCTGCCATCTTGTGTTTTTCTTGGTGGTTCTCTTATTGCACGGAAAGCGAAGAAACATCTTCTTGTGTCCCGTTCGAGTCACGGAAGGCGGAGTTCTGGCGATGGCTCTCTTGACAGCAGAGATTACCAGCTCACGGTGGTTACTTGAAGACTTTGGTGTTTGTCACTACAGAGCTCCTCTTCTCCGACAAGACAAAGCTATCGGTATTGCTCGTGATCTGTGAAGCATGAGCTCACCAAGCATATTGGTGTTGATGCTTCTTTCATGAGGTCTTGTGTGCATGATCAGGTGATTACTCTTTAGTATGTACCTTCAGAGCTTCAGATAGCGGATTTCTTCACGAAGGCCCAGACTCAAGCACAGCACAGCTTCTCTCTCTCCAAACTCAGTGTTGTTGATCCACCATGAGTTTGAGGGGGGGTGTTAGAGATATATGTATAGTTTGTTATTCTCCATTGTTATGAGGGGTTCTTTGCATATTTACCACCTGTACTTTGTGTATATATACCGGCCCATTGGCCTCATATTGAATACAAGCGCTATTCATAACAGGAGCTTATGAGTAGGTTAGAGCGTTTCAATCCTATGGATTGTCGTTGGTATAACAAAACTATGGCATTTGATTATGAGAGAACAAGGGTGTTCTTACAAGGAGTAAAACCTCACCGACAAGTACCACTGCAAAAACTGCCTATAAAACAACATTAGAAGTGGTTAAGTGGCAATGATGTATCGGCTTTGGCCGTGGTGCAGTCTACAGATTCTCATGTTGTTAATCATTCTAAGAACACTATACCTTCGGAAGTCAAGCAACTTCTCACTCAGTATGAGGAGGTGTTCACCGTACCAAATTATTTACCTCCACACCGGCAATATGATCTTCCTATCACCTTAGAAACAACAGCCAATCCAGTTAATTCATATCCATATCGCTACTCTCCTCTTCAGAAAGATGAAATAGAGCATCAGGTCTAGAAGATGTTAGAGACGAGTCTGATACAGCTGAGCATGAGCCCATATGCCTCCCCAATCCTTGTTCAGAAAAATGACAGTAGTTGGCGATTTTGTGTTGACTATCGTCATCATTTATGAATTATTGGATGAGCTAGCTAGCACTAATTTTTTTTCCAAACTGAACCTTCACTCGGGATATCATCGAATACGTATGAAGGAAGAAGATGAGGAGAAGACAACATTTAAGGCACATCACGGCCATTTCCAATTTCGGATGATGCCCTTTGGCCTCACCAACGCTCCCACTACATTTCAATGCCTCATGAATTCCGTGTTTGCTCCATATATCCGTAAGTTCGTCATTGTGTTCTTGGATGATATTCTTGTGTACAACCCTTCATTCCCACAACACATTGAGCATCTACGGTTGGTCCTAAACACCTTACAAACTCATCAACTCTATGCCAAATTTTCAAAGTGTTCATTTGAGAAGGAAGAAATTGACTGTCTTGGGCATATTATCTCTCATGCCAAGGTCGCCATAGATCCTGACAACACCCGTATTATGGAGCAGTGGGCCTTACCAACCAATGCAACTGAATTGCGTGGCTTTGTTCGAGATTATGGCATCATTTCTCAGCCACTCACTAATTTGCTAAAGAAAAAAGGCTTTATGTGTACAGAGTCAGCCACTCTGGCTTTCAATCGGTTGAAGCAGACAATGGTAAGCACACCTGTGCTGGCTCTCCCTGATTTTTCCTTACCGTTTGTCATTGAGACCGATGCTTGCACCATAGGTGTGGGGCCGGTTCTTATGCAACAAGGTCATCCTATTGCATTTCTGAGTAAAGCCCTTGGCACTAACAATCAAAAACTCTCCATCTATGAGAAGGAATTTCTTGCTGTGATGATGGCCGTGGATAAATGGTGGCCATATTTGCAACGTGGCCCTTTTATCATTTTGACAGACCATAAGAGCCTCTGTTCTTTAGGCGAGCAGCATCTTTCCTTTGACCTGCAATGCAAGGCCATGTCAAAATTAGTGGGACTGCAATTCAAGTTTCAATACAAGAAAGGGATTGAGAATGGTGCTGTGGGTACACACACTCGTGTCGGTCATCTCCTCCAATTACAAGCTGTTTCAGTTTCTCGGCCGCTATGGGTTCAGGAAGTATGTAACGGACTCTGAAGCACAGAAACTGCTCACACGACTGGCCCTTCATAGTCCGGATGAACGTGGGTACAATATGGAACATGGGCTTATTAAGTACAACAACCACGTCTGGATAGGCTCTAATTCAGCATTACAAACCAAACTTATCAGTGCCTTTCATGACACAGCGATTGGGGGCCACTCTGTATCCATGCCACTTACTCTCCCCTCCAGATACTATTCTACTTGTATGGCATGAAACTAGCGGTAGAAGAATTTGTTAAACAGTGCCAAACTTGTCAACAAGCCAAACACGAGAATCTGAAACCTGTAGGCTTGCTCCAACCATTACCCATCCCTAAAGGTGCTTGGCAGGACTTAACTATGGATTTCATTGAAGGACTGCCCAAATTGGAGGGTTATGATGCCATTTTGGTGGTGATCGATTGCCTCACCAAGTATGCCCATTTCATGGCTAGTAAGCATCCTTTCACTGCTATGACTGTTGCTCAGATATTTATGGAGTCAGTTGTCAAACTACATGGCGTCTCTCGTTCTATCGTTTCTGATCAGGACAAGATATTCATCAGTGTTTTTTCGCGTGAGCTGTTTCAGATGGTCAGCACCAAATTACAGTGCAACATGGCGTATCATCCACAAATGGATGGTCAAAGCGAATGCGTAAACCAGTGTCTTGAGATGTATCTTCACTGTGCCGTTCATGATTATCCAAAGAAATGGAAGTAGTGGCTCGCTATGGCGGAGTTTTGGTACAATTCCAGTTTTCACTCATGGTTAGGATGTTCTCCATTTAAAGCTCTTTATGGTGTTGATCCCAATTTTGGTGTGATTCCTAACTTATCATCAACATCATCTTCTAAGGCCACTGAGGTTGCGGTTGACCGTCAGAAGTTCCAAGAGATGCTACGGCACCGGTTAGAAAGAGCCTAGAACCGAATTCGAACTCAAGCTAACAAGCAACGCCATGATCGTCAATTTCAAGTGGGCGATCAAGTACTCTTCAAATTATAGCCTTATGCTCAAGCATCGGTGATCAACCGTCCATTTCCTAAACTTGCTTTGAACTACTTCGGACCATATACAATTCTAGGACAGGTTGGTGCCACAACTTATCGCCTTCAATTACCTGATAGTGCTATGGTTTGTCCAGTATTTCACATATGTCAGCTCAAAACCGTTCACTCCAAACTGTACTATAGTCTATCAAGACCTCTCTAAGTTTGCTGATCTCACAGTAGGATCCACTCAACCAGAGAAGGTTTTGGATCGTCAGTTGGTCAAGAAGGGCAATTCGGCAATGCCACAGATTTTGGTAAAATGGTCGACTTTGCCGGAAGATTGTACCACACGTGGGAAGACTACTATGTTCTGCAGAAACGTTTTCTACGTTTTCCAGCAGCAACCATTTGGGGTCCAGTTTCATCTCCAGGGCCGGGAAGTATCACGCCGCCGCACCCTCCACTGTCGGCGTCGGCGGACACGCATGCGGACGTAGATGATGAAGGCGTGGCCTAAAGGGAAAAAGGCCATGTTTGTAATAGCTAAGTTTGTTCTCCATGTGTATGGTTGTGTAGAACAGGTGCATACGCCACAGGCTCACCTCAGTGTGTGGAGTTAGGGTTAAAGGGTCTGCAACCATTGTCCCAAGAGAGGGGGTATGAAATGAGAACTCCAATTCCCATCTACTACTCTCTGTTCCTCATCCCGTTCTCCTGCTTCTCATCCCAATTTCCACCCCTATCTACCTGAACTATCCCAATTTGTGCAATCCGGTCACCGGAATCCTCCTGGAGGTGACTGGTCGTCACATAACTCTGCAGATTTTAGTAAGGTAAAGCTTTGTTTCCTTGGACTGCAAAGCTTGAAGAGCTGCAAACTCATTTATTGGGGGATTCACCTCCGATTAAACTATTGAAAATATATTTCCTATGGATCTTTTATTGAAAGTCATATTCTACCTTGTCCGGAAGAAGGCTTTATTTTAACTGCATCAACATGGAATATTTTTCGCAGTTGCAACTGCTCAGATATATTTACCTTATCAACAATTACATTTGCATTTCTGTCTTCGATTTGATGAGAAAATGGAAAAATACTCATCTAGAAGCTATTTGCCTAAAACCAATTCCTAACTTGTTTGGCAGGACGTTGCTATGAGCGGCGTAATGGTTGGAACATAGTGAGAGTGCTCTCCGACAAATGCCTATGCAACAAAAAAGTCTGTGATGCTTCTTAAACAGGTTCTTATTCCGTGCCCAAGGAATAGACACTAAGAATTTTGGAGGCTCTTGTGCTTGTGAAGAGTAAGATTGGTATGACAGTCTTCCTACACGTGTAAGACTGATTGTTTTGACAGTTCTTGTGTAAGTGCCAAATCATGAGACGCAAGGACCTAGCGAGGTGGTATCTCCAAGCTCCATCTCTGATGCTGTGGTTGACCTTTCTGAATTTCAAGAGCAAGGATCTGCCTCAAGTTCATAAGCCTTGATATGATGCCTAGGATACACAGTACAACTTGTGTACCAAAAAGTGTAGGAGCCTTGATCCATTGGGCCTGTTATTTTTTGCTGCGGCTTATGATTTTTGGCTAAAATTTTTGAATTTTAGCTGTTTACGATAGAGATTACGAAGAGAGAGATAATCGCTTATGATTTTGGATTGTACAGATATTGGGCTTTTAATGTGTACTACAATTAATTTGTAGATCCCATCTTGAAAAAAATACTTCGTTTAAAAGTTAGATACTGTAACAAAAGCTAAAAGCCACTTTTAGAAGCCGACAAGAACAGATCTATATGGCTTAGTGATGACAAACAATGCATAATCCTCTACCTGCACCCAAGCACAAATATCTCGTCTCCCTGGGGACCCAAACCCAATCAAGAAATATCCTGCAAGAGAGATTTTTTTGGGTGAGAAAAGGTGCAAGGCTAGGTCACTGACAGTGGGACCAAAAGTGCACCAAATGCATCCAATTCATGTCCTGTCCCAACAAAAGCATATATATATTTTGGCACCCCTGGACCATAGGAAAGAGTGGGTTCTTTTGGACTGTAATTTATAACTTTTGGTTTATGGTTTTTAAATTCTGACTGTTCGCACGCGAGAGAGAGAGTACGAAGAGAGACACGTATGTTATTTTGACCAGCATAACTGAAGTCTGTTACAATCCACTTATAGACCCCGCCTTAAAAAGACGTACTATTTAAAAGCTAGTTACTGTAGTAAAGAACGAAAGCTAAAAGCCATGAGCCTTTTCGAATCCATGGTCACTGGAGGGGAGTGGGCTAAGTTGTTGTGCAACCGTTAACCTCAAAATAGATATGCCTAAATCAGTAAACCTTAGGATTTTTGCAGAGAGATTCAATGTTTTTCACCAAAAAAAGGGAGTTCTCCGTTATTTTTATTTATTTTTTTGGAGAGTACACGTATTGGAGCACCAGGCCTCATTTATTCATGTTGATGGAGAACATTAAAGAAATTAAACATGTTATTTTCAATAACATCATTAATTTATTTGCATAAATAGAAAATTTGGTTCAACAAAAACCATTATGTAGAAAACTAATTTGTAATTATTGGCTAACAAAGGTCGGTCCAAACAACCTCTGGATCATAAAAACCTAATTCTATATTAACTAGCTCGATCACTTCATTTGATTTAATTATCCATAAAGAATTTTCACCTCTGCACCAGCCTAAGACTCACATTGGCCTGAATCAATATGATTTTCATAGTCCTAGTTATTTAGTCCTTGTTCCAAATAGTTGTGGTTGTGGGCTGAAATGACACTATAGTGGCTGTTAGATTTTTCTGAGATATTCAATTAAACAAAAATAAAGAAAAATTGAAAAAAAAATTGAAAAACATTGTTATATTTCTATGGATAATGTAAAGAAAAAAGAAAAAAAAACGTGTTAAAAGGCGAACATGTTTCAAACAACTTTTTGCTTCTAAAAGTCAGAAGATAGGAGTTTGCTATTTGGAATGGGGCTTTAATCCAATCACAAATTACATAGTCAGAAATCCTTCATAAACATGTCCATCATGCACAATAAGTTTAATATATTGGAGAGTTGAGCTACACATGCGCCTTCTATTCAAACCGCACGGTCGATAACCTCACTGTAAGAATTTTATTTGATTACGGTAATTATTTGGTATCAGTAAGATATATAATATCCATTCGAAACATTTGACGGGAAAATCACTCCTTTCGGTTAATATCAAGCCCCGCGAAACACCTTACACCGTCTAAAATCTCATTTGACAAGGAATAGGGCCCTAAAAATCTAATGCTCCTCCCCCATAAAAATAGAAATCATACTTAGTAAGAACCTCTCAATAGACACTCCACTTACTGGCATCACTCCTCACTACTTTCGTGGTATCTATATATAAAACCCCCTCCCATCCACTCCTGCATGCCTCAATGACCCACCTCCAAGAAACCACCTCACCTCACCCCAATCCAATCCTTCCTACGAACCAATCCAATCGAATCTCCTGTAAATTTATGATCTTTTTCTGTGCTTTTCTTCCAATCAAGATTCGACCAGAGTTTATCCGATTCACCTGCGAAAGTTGAGAATTGGAGGAGATGAAGCTTGATAGGGAGATGGAGTTGCTCCTCAACGAGATCCCCCTCCTCTACCATGGCGACCTACTCGGCCATCGTGAGCCCACCACTGACATCGATGATGATCTGTCGTATTCATCCAAGAACTTGACGCGATGGGCATCGTTGACAAGGAGGAGGAGGTGCTGCCGTCGCCAGTCGCCGCAGAGGAGCTCGACTTCTCCATCTTTCTTTACCCTGAGAAGGCCAGCTCATCCCCTACCTCCAACCTCTATTTCTTGAATCATGAGAATTTCGTGACCTCGTGCCTGTTCTCCATGAACAACCGCTGCGTGAACGTGCCGTGGTCTCTTTTCAATCCCGCTGACCCCTTCTCCGTTGTCAGCCTTGACGCTGCTGCTGTCGAAGGCTCGGACATCTGGTGCTCGTCGACGGCGCCTGCAGTGAGGGTCCGGTGCAAGAGCACGACGAGATAGGCGAACACGGTCGCGATGAGCCCCAAGAAATGTGTGACCAAGTATGAGAGCCTGGTTGACCTGCGCGGGTTCATGTACCACATCACTAGGGACCATCATGGGTGTTGGTTCCTGCAGTAGCGACCCGATTGACGGCAAGCGCGGGTCGATTTCATCTTCACTGGCATCGCGCGCCACGCCGTCGAGCTGATGGTCAACCCATTTGGGAGTTGATGGTCAACCCATTCGCACACGACGAGTGGAGGATGGGCGTTGTGCTCACCCTCACCAAGGAGCCGCTCAGTCTCATTAGGATCTCCCTCAATGTTCATGGGTAAGTATTACTTAATTGATATAGTTTACAATTGCTGTTAAAATTTGTTAATTGTGTGTGATGAAGGTTTTGATTTTAAGAGCAGTGCAAAAGCTGATTGAGAGCCTCAGGACAAGGGAGGAAGTCCAGCTTGTCGTCGAGGTGCTGTGGCCTGTGTTCTTGGAGCTCATCAAGGATCCTAATTGAAATCATGTTGTGCAAAAGTGATTGCAATCATTTGAGGCCGATGATAACAAGGAACTATATGTGCAGCCGTCTAAATTTTTCTGAATAATGTAGCTAAACTAGATGCCAATGCTCAATCTATGGAGGTTAGAAAAGTTCTATCTCTTACAAAATTTAGTTACAATGATGGGTTCATAAAATAGGTGATGAGTGAAGGCAGATAAGGAATGCACGATGTGAATATGCAATTTGCAAGCTTTGGATACTGATGAGAAAAATTGTCCTAAACCACTTGGACATGTTTGTTTACTGTTTACCACTGAACTGAATTTTATTGGTTGAACTGTATTGAACTTAGGTTTGTTTCCTGATGAGACATAAACTCACAATTTACCACTTTCAGTCAATCTTTGAGGCTGCTGCAGTTCATTGCCTCGATATTGGGATGCAATGCCATGGTTGCTGCGTTTTGCAGCGGTGTATTGCGCGTTCGACTGGTGAGCACAGGCAGAAACTGGTTGCTGCAATTGCTTGCAATGGATTTGAACTTGCACAAGATGCCTATGGGCAAAATTCTGTCTTAAGCTCCAATTGTAATTGCCCATGGAACTGTGAGGCCAGTAAAATCAGTTGAGTAAATTAGTCAAAATTTTATCTGGTTTATCGAGAATAGGTTTGCAGGCGTCGTCGCGTAAATTGGAAGCCCTGTGCTTCTAAAGGGCTTCTAAAGCCATTTCATCAAATCTTTTGTACTATAAGTTCCAGTTAGACACATTGAGAGGAATGTATGCGTTCAGCGCATTTCATACTTGTAAATGAAGAACCTTTTGCTATATTTTTATGTACTTTTTTACTTGTAGAGCTCATAAGTATTACTTGCTATGGTTCCAGAAACTACGTTGTTCAGTATGTAATAGAATTGAAGGTCCCACTGCAAATGCAAGTCTTGCACAGCAGTTTGAAGGCAAGTACATCCACCTCTCCATGCAGAAGTTCAGCAGCAATGTGGTTGAGAAATGCCTGAAAGTCTTCAAGGAAGCTGATAGGGCGAATATCATCCTGGAGCTCCTTGCTGTGCCGCGCTTCGAGCAGTTGTTTCAGCACCCCTACGCAAACTACGTGATATACTCAGCTCGTCAGAATTCCAAGGTAAATACCTGAATCAAAAGAGCTGCAACCACAGTGTTTTGACAGTAACTGATTTGCCAGTTTTTGTGACTGAAGAATTTTTCAGGGTTCTCTCCACTCTGCACTGACGAACGCAATCCGACCTCATGTGGAGCTACTCAGAACCAGTCCATACTGCAAGAGGATCTTCTCTCGAGCTTTGCTGAAGAAGTGATGAACTGATGGCACGTTTTCAGCATGTAACAAGAAAGACTATTGTCTTATGCTATTTTTCGGATTGGGGCGTTCGGAATAGCGATGGCTTCTGATTTTTGGCTGAAATTTCACTGTAACTGACTTTTTTTTACTATAGCTGAGTTGGCTTATTGGGCATAATTAAATTTAAAAAAATGTAAAAATAGAAAAAACATTTTAGTCCATCACGAACAATGCAAAGGAATATGAAAAAAATACAAAAAAGTCTAAAATATCTTAAAAAATTAGAAAAAGATGAATTACTGAATAGTGAAAAAAAACTGAAGCTAGAAATTGAAGCTGAAAAAAAAGCTCTTTTGAGCGGGATTATAAATTAGTATTATTGGTCATGTACTTTTAACTGCACCTGTATTTGGTGCACTCGTGCTGTCGTAAACCATCTTGGACGGAATAAGTTCCAATAAACAAATCATCATCACAAAGTATCTCATGTCTGAGAATGTATAGATGTCGATGAATGCACACAAGGTTGCTGCTGCTGCCTGTAACTCACTGTTCGTGTTTACTTCCATTGCAATTGCAGTTGCAAAGGATGCTAAAACAAGAAGTCAAACAAAGAATTTGCAATCTGCAGAATATTACTGTTTCAGATTGTCATGATACCATTTTGCAGCAGAGACTAAATGTGTAGTAGGAGAGCATTATTGTAACCTTATTATATGACCCGCCAATTAAAATTAACACTAACTCTTTGTAAGGCTTTTCTCAGTTTATGAAACACTTATTTTCAGTTAAATATTAACACGGAATCTTTGCCAGATGTTAAAAAAAAATGATCCGATACCATTTGTTGCGACCGTGGAGGATAATGGAGCAGAAACACCCTTAGCAGCAACTCCTACTGTACCATGCCTTCTTAACCAATTATATCTTGTTATAAAGAACTGTTGCTAGAACAACAATCAATCTTATGGAATTCAATTTAGGAGCAGGATCAGAAATGAAGGCAAACTGAATTGTCACAAAGATCAATGTTAACACATTCACAAATAGGTTATCAGTAAATACTGGGAGTTTTAGTTTGTCAGTTGTGCCTTTTTCATGTAAACAAATTGTAATTTGTTATTTTTATATATTTTTCCACCTATACGCCACAACTTTGTACATACTGCCACCTAGCAATCTGTTTAAGTTAATATAAGCAATTTTGTGATCCAAGCGGATGATGGAATGCGGTTAAAAAACTATTTTTCCCAAGTGGACGAAGTGTGCTTCTTGTGCTCCTTTTAGGAACTGCTGCTTCTCAACCCGGCTCCTTGAAAAAAATAAATAACTGTAGAGATGTAAGAATTTGAAGTCATTCATTGGTACCCTTGTTAACTGTTTCTGCTAAAAGATTGAATTAGATTGAGAAACCAACACTAGTGAGAATTATTTTTTGGTCTACCATTTTCATACTCCATTTGATCAAGTACACATGCACTTCTTTTAATTTTCAAGGACTTACACATTTACTTCTACAAGTGGTGGTTTATTCTATTCTATTGGGTACGTGGTAGAACTCACAAATAAGAAAAACATGTGAGAAAATGTCAAAAATAAAAAATAAGGTCCATGTAGCGAACTATGGGGCTACCATTCTAAGAAAGCACATATCGTAGTGCTTCAATTACCGAATATAGTTTCTCATGTCTGGCACAATCGTGATAAACTAAGGAGCTTCACTATTTGTGTTATCCATATACAATATTATGTTTCGTTACAAAGCATAGAGGCAAAGACTCTTAATCTTGCATTCATAATAATAATACTTTAGACATCCTCCCAGAAAACAAAAATGTCAGCACTGTGAATTAAGCAAAATGCAGTTAATTTTGTACCTCTTAGGCTGCATCAGGGTGCCCAAGGATGAAGACCTCATTGTCGTTGTCGTTGAACATGAACAAGAACTGGTAGAGCTGAGGCAGATTTAAATTAAAATCTAGGTATTCTACCAGCTATGGAAGCTGTCCTGGTAAATGAGCACAACATGATACTTACGAGCTTGAACATCGTGATGCACACATGTTCCTGATACCTCCCAGACCTAGGTATGTATAGAAATGCACATACCAGAGAGCTCTCCCAAACAATTCTCTTGCAGTTAGCAATCGATCCACAGCAGCCTCTCCCCCTCTCTTGGACATGGTACTGAAAGATGGTAGCAAGCATGGGACTAAGATGCCTCCATATTTATACTCCGCCAATTTTTTGGCTGAATGCGGCCAAATCCTGCAGCACGGTTTGATTCTCCTAAGCAATTTCAGATCATTTGGCACATGGCTGCATTGTCATTTACGAAAAGCGTCAATAGAGTTCAACTACCAACTCTGCTCCACTTTACTCACCAAGAAAGTATCAGATGGTAAATGAAAATATACGAGGCTTCAGATGCTGCGAAGCTACGAGGATCACACCCCAAGCGTCTGATCCGGAACAGATGGTCAGATCGAGAGGATGACTATACCAAGGAGCTTCTTTCATGAAATGATTACTCTTGGGCGTTGCTGAAGAAGTGATGAGTTGATGACACTTTCTCGGCATGTAACAAGTAGGTCCGTTGTCTTGCTCTGTTTTTCAGTTTCTAAAGGGATAAATACGATCATAACATGTGATTTTGCATAAGTTAGTGTTCTTTGGTCATGTACTTCTGTCTGTACCTGTATTTGATGCATTCTTGTGTTGTCATAAACCATCTGGGATGGAGTAAGTCTCCACTGAGTGAACCATCATGATTAGACATGGCAACGGGTAGATACCCGCCGGGTATAGTCAACTCATACCCGCTACAATACCCGTACCCGCACACGGGATAGAAACTTACACATACCCGTACCCGGCGGGTATTTGTACCCAACGGGTAACCCATACCCGAATTGATAAGGGTATATATGGGGCACAGGTATATACGGGCGCGGGTATTTCCATCGGCTTCGTTTCGAATATATATATACGAGCCACAGGTATATATACCCGTTGGCTGTTGCTATCTTTAGTGTATTATGTATATGAGTCATCGGGTATATTTTACCCGCGGGTATACGGGTACGGATATAATACACCCGCACCCGCTCTACCCATCGGGTAGAGGTTTTTGCCTATTAGCATACCCGTGGATGAAGATATCTTTCCATATCCACCTCCTTATCGGATAAAACCCATCGGATACTCGAATTTCGGGTACCCGTTGCCATCTCTAATCATGATAAAGCATCGCATCTCTGCTCTGCAACTTATCATGGGTGTTTACTTCATTGCAATTGCAATTGCAAAAGATGAAAAACAAGAAGACGAACAAAGATTTGCAATTTGCAGAATGTTAGCAGACTACAGGCTGTTTGTGTTTCAGATTGTCATGGTACCATTCTGCAGCACAAACTGATGAGTACTGTGGGAGAGGACAAGTGCAACTCTTTTTTTTTTACAGACGGGAAAACCCCGATTTTCCATTATCAGACGGAACATAAAATAGTACATCACGGATTACAAGCACGAGATTACGGAAAATAGAGTTCCTTTGTAATATTCCAAAGGACCTAATCGCGATTGCGGAAGAGGTTCAGAGGAAAACGGAGTCAAGAAGGGGGAACTGCCTGACCGTGCCAATCTCGGCGTGCGTGCCGTGCGGATCCTGTTTTTTTGGGAGGGGGGGGGGCAGTCCTAGCCCTAGCCGCCACTCCCAACCCTACCGTGCGCCGTCACCCCTGCCGGGTGCCGCCACCTCTGCTGCGACACCCTACAGCGCTGCCACTGCCGCCCTCCTGTTGCTTGCTGGCTCCCCCTGCCAGCCCGCTGCCGCTCTCCTGCAGAGCGGCTGCCGGCTGAGGGAGGGGTGAAGGGAGCTAAGACGTCAGCCAGAGGAAAGTAGCAGGGAGGAGATGGAGAAGGGTAGTGTATACAGTAGATAAGTAGAATGATAGATAATGGTGGATAATTGTTTATTTTTATTATGTAATATTTGGTGGATAATGGTGGATAAGATTATTACGCTTATGAGGATACACTAAGTCAAGGAGCTAACAATGGTAACTAGAGCGGGTTTTAAAATATCTAGTCTTAAGCATGTAGACTTGTCGTAAGGGTGTACGTCTATATTACCCAGGGTTGGGCAATATAGATGCACATATTTACCCCCGGTCATTGTTTGTGGCTATTGGTCTCGCTGATGTTTTCTACTGGTATAAAAAATTTCAAAACGTTGTTATTTCAAAACTAAACTATATATTCCAAAGAAATGCAAATAATGATTTATATCCCAAAATATTGTCATTCTCAAATATATTCTAAACACCATATTTAATAATTCCAAAAAAATTATGATTTTAATCAATAAAAGAACTATTTGTCCATATGGTGGACAATGAATTATATTGACTTGGATTAGAAGAAAGATTCCATGCCAAGTACAATATGAAAATAGCTTAACTTCATAATGAAAATATAATAAAAATAGAAATAAAAGTAAAGTCACAAAATAACATATTTGGAATAAAAATTAAATCCAATTTAGCGATTCAATTCGTGCAAGAATTGAAAAATAAACTGTAAAAAAAATCCATGTCAAGTACAATCCATAAATATGCTAATTCAGGATAAAGATAAAAGGAAATGACCAATTTTGATTCGTATATGAATTCAAAAAAAATAAAAATTTGTAAAATTCATGATAAGAACTAAATGAAAATTATAATTTTAGTTTTTATTTGGAATGATAATACCAAAAAAATTAAATTCACAATTTGAATTTCTTGCAAATGCTCTTTCTATGTACGTATATAAATTTGGAATCTAACTGAATTCCACTAATATTCCAAATTTGAATAACATGCCAATAAAAATTTGATTTTTGGAATAAAAAAGATTGATATTTAGGGCATTAATTGGTATGATCATTCTATGCCTCCTTTTTTTTTTGTTCTTTTAATACTTCATGTATGCAAAATTATATTTCAGAAAACTAATGCATGCATTCGAATGGTGAAGCAATGTCAGGTGGTTTTTTATTGTACTGTCAATTGATACTTCATGTATCACCAAAATTTAGTGTTAACTAGGAGAAAAAGGAATAAATCTAACCATACATATGGTAATTAAAAATATGTGGAAGAATCAAACTGTATTTGTATGCGACATAAAGTCACATACTGTTTCTTTCTTAATTGTTATGAGAAGTGCTCCTATATTTTTCTCTCTAACAAGAGTAACACTAATTTTAAAGTACATAAAAAATAAATAATATCTATTTACCATTCATTATGCTTTAAAAATTATATAAATCATTGTTGAGAAAAGCATAGAAGCATAATCTGTTAGTTATTCAAGCGAAGTTGCTTCATGCATGTCTCTCAGTGATGCTTTGGTTTGTTCCATGTTGCATGATTGGAAGAGTTACTGACTCAGTGTATATTAATTTTATCAATTTATGTGTTATAGAGCTTTTTCCGTCCTTTATACAACTTGGGCATACTCTCAATCGTTGAAGCTTAAACTAAACATTAGACTCACTTTCTATGTACTCTAACTTTTGTATTACTAGTCATGTGCCCGTACGTTGCAACGGAAAAACTTTAACAGTTAGATCGCGAGAGAGAGAGAAGGAGAGAGAGGGGGGGAGAGGAAAGGGGCGGTTAAGATTTTATTGTTCAGATCAAATGGCTGAGAAGAGATATGGGAGAAGACTCATCAACCACTAACTCCTTCTTTTAAAGTAGTAAAGAAGTATTGTTTTTGGAATCTAAAATTTAACCCTACTATTAGCAAAGAGTAGTGGTTTAACAAGGAAATAAATATTTAGTAGCACTTAAATAAAATGATGTAAACAACTAGCCTGTGCGAATGCACGGGGTTGACGACTAGTTACTCTTAAATTCTTACAGAATTTTATGCCTCACATCTTAGAGGCATTCCAGTGGATCTATGACTACCTGAAAGATGAAAACTACTGGAATGCCAAGGCATAAGCTTCAAGGTAAACAAATTTCATCAATATATTGGATGCAACAAGAGCACACCATACTATATGTTGGAGAAATTTCTATAAGGACTCCAAGAATCCACTACACTACATACTTATAATCCACCAATTTAATGGCCAAATCCTGGTGTACTATTTGATTCTCCAAAGCAACTCACTGCCATTCGGCACACGGCTTTTGATTGCCTTCTACAAAACTGCGAAGGTGGTTCAACTTCCGTTCTGCTCCCCGATTAAGAGGAGTATGAGATCAAATTTTCATATAAAACTTCATGGGCTGGGCAGCCAGAGAACCCAGATTCTTTAATTATATGTACTGCACCGTTTATCGGACTGATGATACTTCATCGGACGGTAACAAGAAAGATCGACATTGTTGTCTTCTGCTATGATCAGATTCAAAAGGGATAAGGATGATCACAACATGTAGGACTGTAAATTGACATCGTTTGCCCAGGTGGTTTTGTGCTGCACCGGCTAATTAGGCCACAATGTTTTAGTTGAATTAAAACAGAGCTTAACCACCCGCAAGTGCAGAACTTTTTTTTAGTAATCCTGAGCTGAAGTGCTCAGGCATGAAGCATTTTGGTGCATCTTGGTGTGGCCATGACCGGGCCAAGCCACAGGCTTTAACCGGGGATCCCATCAGCTTTGTAAGCTATGCAACGTCTTTTCAACTTATGACTTAAGGCAACGCTCATGTTGGCTGCACGTTAGGCTTCTGCGGCAGCGTTGGACTTCTTTTTCACTGTTGCAATTTTTTTTCCTGTTTTTGTTTTTTTTTCTTTTTTTCATGTATTCCTTTGCATTGTCCGTAATAGGCTAGCATATTTTTTTTCTAATTTTAATTTTTTTAAATTTAATTATACCAAATAAGCCAACTCAGCTACAGTAAAAAAACTATAAGCTATCGCCATTCTGAACACCGCCTTATGACTTACTTCGAATAAATAATTGAGACGATTTCTTCACTGTCTTTTTGAAACGGTGTATTAGAAAAGCTCATCGGCATTCAATTTATTCACATAAACACTCGCACTAGGGTTATAAACCATCACTTGCAACTTAAGTCGCAGCCGAAAAAACCCATTATATATATTCTACCTTGAGACATTTATCTAGCTGGACAAAGCGACAAAGTTATTTTGCACGTTCCTGAAACCTCTCAAACCTAGTTTCTTAAGGTCATGCTTAAGTTGGCTTAAAACTAATTTCTACATCTGGCTTCTGTTTTTTTTACTATTAAGTAATTTTGTCTGTTTTTGATTTTTTAGATTTTTTAGGCTTTTTTCCTATTCTTTTTTCCCCGTGTTCCTTTACATTGTCCGTGATGGGCTAACATGTTTTTTCTATTTTTATATTTTTTTAAAATTTAATTATACTAAATAATCCAACTCAACCACAGTAAAAAAATAAGCTAACTACAATAAAAAAATATAAACCAACGCTAAACTGATCATTACCTAAAAAACTCTCGAACCTACATGTATACAAGAGCGCACATGACCATGTTGCTCCTCGGCTGGATGAGTCCATTGCAACAATGGGTCTCCGGATGCCTCTCCCCCACTTCTAATACAACATCTAGCTAGAAGATGCAGAAAGGTGGTAGCGAGTATTAAGAAGTTTCAGTCTATATTATTACCAAATCCGATCGCATGTTTTCACTGTCACATGGCGCATGGCTTCCACGTGTCAGGAATAAACTCAACTACGCGCTCTACTCCACATTACTCCCCAATTAATTACTAGTATATGATCTTAGCATTGCATTACATTAGGTGTGAATTATGATGATATATTGAGAATTGTAAAGAATAGTTGTGTTATGATATGTTTTGGTCGAAACAGGAGGATGATATGGTAAAATTGTTGTCTATGCTTGTGGTAGTGTTTATCGATTAATTATGTACTTGCTGAGTCCCGAAATCACCCTTGATTTGTTTGGTTTTTAGGTGGTCGTTGAGGATATCATGCACAGGCGGGAGTAGAACAAGAATAATTTTACGTACCAACATCACATTACGTGTCAACTTTTGTTAGAATGTTTTAGACTCTACTATACGCTAGAGTTATAGCTAAAAATGGTGTGATGTTTATCTAGTCACCATAGTATAAATGAAGTAGTGTTTGTTTAAAACTGTTAGCGGTTATTAATAAGGGTAATAATATACAATGACAGTAATATTCTAGACTGAGAGGATAGGCAGGAATAGATAGGTCTGTTTAAATGACAAGCCTACAGCAAAAAGTTCTTTCTCGAGGAATTCCATCAGCTTTAAGCGGTTATTGGGATGCTTTATCTAGTACGAGAGACTGACTTGGATACTTGCATGTTCCCGAGACCTCCCAAGACCATGTTCAGTGGCGGAGCAAGTTAAGGAGCCTGGGTAAACCTAGTTTGATCTTTGTTGCGCTCAGCCACGGCGTACATCTCCGCGGTCTGCGTTCTGCCCGGCAGCGGCGGACGAGCCCGGGAAGTCGCTAGCGCTCGCCGGTAGGTGGCTCCGCTCCTGACCATGTTGCTCTTCGGTTGGACGAGTCTATGGCGAAAAGAGGTGTATGGAACAAGGGTGCCTCTCCACCACTTCAAATACAAAATCTTAAATATCATGTCTGTTGAAAAGAAGTAGTAGTAGTAGTAGTAGAAGAAGAAAGGTGGTAGCAAATGATGAGTATAAGAAGTCTCAATCTTTATACTCCATCAATATGTTGGTTGAGCGTGAATCTGACGATTTCACTGTCACTTGGCACATGGCTTCCACATCCCTGGTATGAAAGTGCAAACATAGCTCAACAGCGCACTATATATGTTCCATGTGTCTGCTGTAAAAGTGCAAACAATAACTCAACTACTCCCCTGCTGTAGCAATAGATTGATCTAAGCTGGCCTCCCTCTACATGTTCCTCGAGGGGGGAAAAACATTGGAAAACACACCTTAAGGTTCATAGAAAGTGAAGTGGTCTCAGCACTTATAGTCCAAATTTTTGGTCGAAATTGACCACATCCTACCACACAGGTTCTCATAGTTTCAGATAATCATTGTTGTGGCTTCACACACTGCGTGCACCTTCCGCTGTGGGCTTCACATGCCCACGTCGATTCGCCTTGCTAGGTACTAGTTGCTGGTTACTATGATGACCTCTCCTGGGCTAGGGAGCTTCATGCATAAGTAATTGTGGTGTGCGATAGCTCCGAACACATTGATGGTGACCCTTTCCAGTATGTCTTTGTACTGATTTGGAAAGTCAACGATGTCGAAGTTGATGACCTCCACCCTGGCGTGGTCGCCTCGGTCGAATGCTACTTTGAGCGCCAGTTGACCCAGTGCATTGATCGAGATTCTGCCGAAGCCTTGCAATGGGATATTGGGTGGTGAAGCCTGCTCCGTGGGATGCCCATCGGTCAAAGCACCAACGAGCGTAAGGCCCGTGAGCTGCCGCTGTCTACTAGGACTCGCCTTACTTTGTAGTCTGCTATGTTGGTTGTGACCACCAACGGGTCTTGGTGGGAGAAGTCTACCCCCGAGGTGTCCTCCGTCGTGAATGTGATATCGGCTCGGGTCCACACCTGGAGCACTTGTGCCGGGTATGCAGTGGCGTGGTGTATCCTGCATGCGTAGGCCCTCCGTTGTCTCTTGGAGGGAAACTAGTGGGACGACCATCCAGTGATAGCATTGATCACCTGCTGGGGTCCGGTGTTGGCGGCCTCTATTCGTAGGACACTTGAATGGGGTCAAGCGAGGTACGTCTCCATGGGACTGCTTCACCTGCACGACCGAAGGGTATGTCTCTAGGGGCTGCTCTATGTGCACCACCTACTACACGTGTGTCATCACCGGTGCCCTTGCATCCTTAACGCGATCCCTGGCCATGCTTTCATAGAGCGTTGCAATAGTGGGGCACTCACATGTGGTGTGTTCTCCCTTTATATGCACCTTACACCATGCGCCATGTTGACATCCATCCTCCTATCCTCACCCCTTTTTGTGCCCACGACCCCTTCCACTGCTGTGGTTTCAGCCTCCATGTGTAGGGGACTCGTCGCCTCCCCTTTGATGCAGAACATGTACCTACCTTGAGACCCCTTTGCTATTTACGGGTTGTGCCTTCCTTCTAAGCCAAGGAGGCAGACTTGCCCTCTGTAGTGGATCCCGCGACGTCAACTTCACATCGCACCATATCCTTTTTGCTCTTGCATACTCCTCCATCTTATCGAAGAGTCTGGCCACTGTTCTTATGGGTTTTTGGGCATCGTATTCTACAAGGGGCCCTCTCATGAGACCTTGGATGGTGGTGTTGATGATCGTCGTTTCGTTGATATTGTTGACTTGGCATCTAACTTTCGTGAAGCATCTGAAGTACTTGCATAGCTTCTCCGCAGGGGCTTGCTTTATCATGAAGAGCTGATCAGCATCAACTCGCTACGTGTAGTTGCCTTGAAAATTGTTGTACATGAGGTCATGGATCTACTCCTATGCACATACAGAGCCAGGGGGATCATATAGAACCATGATAGCGCGACCCCTAGTAGGACGAGTGGTAGCCCTTCGCCTTCATTGAGTTGTCTCCCCCCACGGCTTCGATGACCTTCTCGTAGACACGTAAGAATTCACAAGGATTAGTGTCACCTTTGTAAGCCTACACCTTGGGCATCTTGAACTCCGCTGGCTAGGTGCACCATTGCAAGCCCGCATTGAGGGGGACTTGGGTTCCACCCACCGAGGGGCACCATAGGCACCGACGGTAGCACCCAGACTCTCCGTTCCTTCCACGGTCACCTCTACTGTAGCGGCAACGGGGTTCTACTGGCTTCACACCTCCTGCATCTTCACACATGGCCCTCCGCAGGTCCGCCAACTCCCACTATAGTGTCCCATAGATCGCCTCCAGGATACCTCCACTCGTGCCCAACGTCAGAACAAAGGTGCCCTCAGCTCGTCGTGTGGTGGCAGTGAAGGTGTTGGGGCCACCGAAGGTCACCGCCTCGACAGCAGGAGCACCCAAACTACCGGAAGCCATCGACGTGGGGTCATCTGGCTGCGATGCTACCCTCTCTGTAGCCTACATCATCACCAGGAGGCTATCTTTGTGACCTGCCATGGTGCTTGCCGCGGCCACGTCGGTGTGCCGCTGCCACAAGGGCTGGGGACCCTCGATCACTGGCTCCTTTGCCCTTGCAGCCGTGGCGCTCCTCTTTCGCTTCGAGGACAACATTGTCTTTTTCTTCAGTGTCATTTTCCCTGGTGCCTTTGCTTCAGTTCATAGCTTCTATGCCACTTCACATGATCGACACCAATTATTGTGGCTATAGACTAAACAACAGACACTAGAGCTTGGGAAGCCTGAGAGGGATACCCAGAGCCTAAAACTCACAAGAGGGGAGAGGTGTAGAATGTACTCGCGATACTCAATCTCTACTCAAGTCTTTTCTTGCACAAATGTTCTCTTTCTTTATGGTACCCTAGGAGTCATAATTATAGTCATAAGAGATGGTGTTTATACAAATGTTCTCTTTCTGGGATCTCTACTAGTAGAGACAAATATGTCTTTTCCTTGACATTGACTTTGTGGGCTTGCTTTGTAGTTACACATATAATTAGGCTTCGGCCTGATAGGTCGATTGGGCCAAAGTGAGAGCCACTCCTCTAACAATCATCATACAGTAATCATAGAGTGGCATTGCCTTAGTGGGCCTCTTTTATTTTAAAGTAAGCAGCTTCTGCATCACCGAAGGATGGGAAATTGGCATTCATAGAGGCATACGGTGCTAGCCCTGTTTTGAACCAAGATTTTCACATATTTGTAGCACTCCTGCAGTAACCAAACGGGCCCTAAAATTCTTACAAAAATCCGTTGTTTTAAAATAGGTCCTACATTTATATATACCTCCTATCTTGAGGCATTGCATTGAATATTACCTGAGAGATAAAAACTATTTTGATGCCAAGGCATAAGCTTTGAAAAAGATCATCACGTTTATGATCTATATATTTGATGCAACAAGAGCACACCATACTATATATTCAAGGAATTTCTGGTTCGCAGTTTATATTAAAAAAATGACAATCTCCATTTGAAAGTTCCAATACACAGTTGGAAGTGTTTTTCCAGCGGGAAGATAAAATTTGGAGTCAGAAGTTTAAAATTTACCACCAAATTTCAAATAACTATGTGAAGAAACTTAAAAGGGCAATAGGAAATCGGAAATATAATCCTACATAGAAAGGCAAAGGAAATCCATAGGCGGTGATGTTAAGCTGCTTCATATGCTCAGCTGCAGCATTACGCACGCAAAAGTCCAAAGCATAACACCGGCCTGCACCATCGGGAAAGTGTACATCGGAAAGACAACCTGTGGAAACCCACAATTAGAGCTTCTGTACTCCTAATGCCTCCCAAACCTATATGTATTAGGGAGGGCACAAATCGCATTGCTCTATAGATATACACTTCAGCAAACTCTCTACAGCTACTACAACCTCTACACGATGGAGCAATGAGCAACTTAGGAGTCCAAGAACTACATATTTATATCCCACAAATCCTGTTGTACGATTTGATTCTCAAAAGCAATTCACTGCCATTTGGCACATGGCTTTTGATTGCCTTCTACAAAGTGCGAAGATGGTTCAGCAACCCAGTGTACTCCATTCTATTCTATTAAGAGGAGTGTAAGGTCAAAAATTTGCATATAATACTTCCTCAAATATTTGCATATAATATTTCCTGCGTTGGGACGCGAGAGAACTGGATTCTTTATATTGATAAGTAACATCACTGCCATTACAAGTGATGAACTGTCTTTATATTGATAAGTAACATCACTGCCATTACAACTGATGAACTGATTACACTTTACGTGGGTTTTTTTAGGTTTATAACTTACATATTTAAATTATGATTAATTGTGGGATATAGTACATACAAAAAAATAGTCGTATATAATTTTGATCGGTACATATTTTACTATAATTTTTCTGTTGATCCTGTCTTAAAAATATATCATTTAAAAGTTAATTACTATAAATAATAGAAACATAAATCGACTGAAAATGTAAAAGAACTCAGTCTTTATCCGCAGGAAACAAGAAATACCGCGATTGCTTCCTTCTTCCCTTTTCATATTAAGGGATAAGGATGACCGCACCATATAGAACTGTAAAATTGATACAGTTTGGCCCAGGTGGTTTTAGTTGATTTGAACCAGAGCTGAACCTCCTAAAGTGCAAAACTATATTATTTTTAGGAAATATGCTAAACAAAGACGCTCAGAATAGTGATAACTTACAGCTTTTTTTACTGTAGCTGGTTTATTTTTCATTGTAACTGAGGTGACTTATGTAGCGTAATTAAATTTAAAAAAATTAAAAATAAAAAAATAGGTTAACTCATCACGGACAATACAAAGGAATACGATAAAAAAAAGAAAAAGGTAAAAAACCCTAAAAAACTAGAAAAAAAAGAGAGTATGAATTAGTCAAATAAAAACAGAAGCTAAAAGCTATCACCAAAACGAGAGGCGGCAATATTTTAGCATTGAACGGGAGCAGAGCCATCTTGCACCGAAGTGCTAGGGAATTAAGCATATCTCTTTCACGTCTCAACATTGCATGTTTACATCAGGCTGTTCAAAGTGCAACGCGCTGTCGGCATGCATTAGGCTAAACCCACACGTACAGCCCATTCACTCCATGGCATTTGTGCTTCCGGCGACCTCTGCTGCTATGTCATCGATCAGCTTCCACACTCTTTCTGTGTGTTTTTTACCATGGCCATGACAGGGCCAAGCCACAAGCTCTAAAACCGAAGAATTCCATCAGCTCTGTCAGCTATATATTCTACTGTGAGACCTTCATCCAGTAGGAGATAATCATTTAGATATTGATATTTGCACGTTCCCGAGACCTCCCAAACCTACATGTATATGAGAGCCCAACCATGCTGCTCCTCGGTTGGATGAGCCAATGGAAACAATGGATCTATGGA
Organism: Melocanna baccifera; assembly: GCA_036346265.1. NCBI lineage: Eukaryota > Viridiplantae > Streptophyta > Magnoliopsida > Poales > Poaceae > Melocanna > Melocanna baccifera. The sequence goes on from CM070710.1 coordinate 15,745,079, forward strand.
TGCCTCTCCACCACTTCTAATACCACCATTTATAATACCACACTGTCACGAATTTATTGGTTGAGAATGGCCACATGATATCCTACCACACTGTGATCACCAGACACATAATTTCAGCATGTGTTCGACCAGAGTGTGAACATAGCTCAACTACATACATGTGACAGCGCCCAGAAGCACGCTGACTTCTGCGTTCGAAGATTGCATTTGCTTTTCTTTACTGTTTGTTTTTTTTTATTTTTTTTTATTTTTTTTTTGTTTTTGATTTTTCTTTTTTTATCGTATTCCTTTGTATTGTACATGATAGGTTAACATAATTTTTCTATTTTTATTTTTTAAAAATTTAATTATACCAAATAAGCCAACTTAGTTACAGTAAAAAAATAAGTCAGCTACAGTAAAAAAAATCATAAACCATCGTCATTCTAAACACCCCCTATTTTGATCCACTTTATTTTCCTATTAATTATTAGGACATGACTATGGGCTGAAAGTTTCTACATATGACAAGCTTTATATTCGAATAGATGTGTCTGATCAGTGATTTAAATAGCCGGCTATAACCTTTTTCAGACATAAAACGCTACCCGATTAAATAAAATTCCGCAAACACAGCTACAATTGCTATAGCCGCTATATTGACTGCTATTTCCGCTATTTTGGTAGCCACCACAGCTCTGTTATAATACTTTGGCCCAACCACTAAGCTCAAAATACTATCACTACACACTTACCAACTTAGATTGACGTTGCTATTAAGAAATTTCTATAGCACCTCCCCTATTTATACAACTACAGACAGGGGTAATCAACAAATATTGATCAAACTATAATAAAGACAATTAATTTCATAACGATGATAAACATAACAATAATAGGTCCACCATGGTATAAATATTCTAAGATTCAACATTACGCTCTCCGAAATATGCACTAAGTTCCAATCAGAAAGGACTAGTTTACCAAACTAGATATACTACATTCAAAAGTGATTATTTAGAAAATAGAGATTTGCATTAGCATTTGCATGTGATGTCAATGTGCTAACTCCCCTTCTTGATGCATTACAACTCTGAAGTTCACCTAAAAACCAACAAATAATTAAGGGTGAATTCGAAAACTTAGCAAGCACATAAAAATAGTGGCGTTAACACAATAATTCAGTAAATTCTATATATGTGAATTGTAAATACAATCTATGTAACTATCAGTAAATTCTATATCTGTGGACTGTAAATCATAATATCTATAATTATATCACTATCTCCTATTTCTTTCATGCAATGTGATGTGTGTATTTATAACTGTAGTTTATACTAACATAGTGAAGTGTTCACCCATCGATGAACCACTTTTACCCAGTTCTCTTTCATACGGGGTCTTAAACTCCACTCCTGTGGAGTGCCTACTGAAGTAGGTATTTTCCTTCATCCTGTGGAGGTGCCTACCTCCATAGGTCTTACTCAGAGCACTCTAAATTAGTCATATACCTTTCTTACCGATCTGGCTCCTACACTCTAGACTAGATATATGACGCACTCACACTACTACAGAAATTATCATTAGAGACGGTTTAAAAACGTCATCACAGACGGTTTTCTGAATCATCTAAATTTATGGGTCAGTGATAATACGAGGTCATCACAGACAACTTTCGAACCGTCTGTGGTGTAAATATCACAGACGATTTTTAGCTAAAAACCGTCTGTGATAGCTGATAATCACAGACAATTTTTAGGTAAAAACCGTCTGTGATATTCTTTTCTACCCCTAAATTTATTTCTGTTTATTGGTTAGCCTCAGAAAATGCTAGCTATGCCCTCTGAAACAAGCAAATCAACATATACATATATACATACAATTCACATCTCAATTCATTTCATAAACATAAAACATCCAATTCACATCTCAATTCAGTTCACAAACATAAAACATTAGCTATGCCGTTTGAAAACAAGAAAATACAATAGCAAACATAGCAGAGAACATTCTATTTATATTACAATCCACCATTACAATATCACAAGATTACAATTCACCATTACAATATCACAAGCTATGCCTCTCGTCCTTGATGCAGCTTAGGTAGACCTTGTTGGTGGCCGCCACAAAGTTACAGAGTAGCAAGCCCTAAAAGCCACAAAGTAGCAACACAAAGTTACATAATTAAATACTAGAAGAAATAATGAAGAGAGTCCTAACCACAAAGAGGTCGATTGAGGAGGAGACCGTAAGGAGCCTAGAGAGATTTTGAGCGCATAAAGGGTAGGGGATGGGTTCAGGTGAGTATTTATAGAGTAGGGAGATGTGGGAAGATTTGTGGGATATGGGTTGGTCGATTTCTATTGATTGGAATTGGGTTGAGGGGGATTCATGGGCCCACTAATCAGATTTATCAGAGACGGTTCTTGATAAGAATCGTCTGCAAAAGCATCACAGATAGTTCTTATTAAGAACCGTCTGTGATATTAGCTATATATACACCGATATAATATAAACAACTAGTCTCCAAATATGAAATAACAACCGTCTGTATGGTTTATATATACTCGTTTTAAAGGTTTTGACGAGATCTACAACTTTGTAGTTGAGACGAACCCCAAATTTTGAAGGGAAGATAAAATTTTTTGGTAAAAACAGAAATAAAAAACTTACGATTCGAATTTGAGGCTAAAGATGGCCGATATTGGGGGTCTTTGAGGGCAACTTGCATAAGCTAGTCATTTTTTTGGATAGTGCTCATCGTTAGTTTTCCAACGAGTACAAGAACGTCGAAAACAGACACCGTATGCAAAAGTTATGCCCGTTTTACTGAAGGTGTGTCGGAATGGAATCCTACTCGGCATCAGGCGGGAGATTATGAAATTTTGGAGGATTAGAAGGCGGGAAACATATCACAGACGGTTTTTATTTAAGAACCATCTGTGATATTCCACAATATCACAGACGGTTCTTAATAAGAACCATCTGTGATAGTATCATAGACGATTCTTATAAAGAACAGTCTGTGATTGCATTTAATACAGGTGGTTTTTATGAACCGTCTGTGATGAGGTGTCTAATATAAATATTTTTGTAGTAGTGTCACCGTCCTAGCTCATATGCATTTTGCATGATGTAATATTCTTTCAAATATTGACATTCAACCGTAAGTATCATTTATCAGGGTATGATTAATATGTAATCATGGATATCATCTTATAAAATACTGTAACATAAAGCATGAAGGAACAAGTATCAAGTATCCATCACAATCTACTATTCTATCATACACTTACTTGATTAAACTTGTGGGTGATGTGTGGACAGCACGGATCCCGGGCTTGCCCCTAAATAAACATCATCTATTTCAATTTATCACCAAAGCAATACACCAATTTAATCTATATGTGGAAGATTTTAATATATTGATCATGTTTAATTTATTTTTAACACGCTTAAATACTTGTTAGTGGTTTTTTATATAATTAGTGGTTTTTTATATAATTTAACATGACAACAAAATTTTATTTAGTAATTTAGCATGCAACATAATGCTCACGGTTAAATATTTACAAAGAAATTTTTTATTACGTATGTGCTTTATCTCTCTCTCTCTCACCCTTTTTCTTGCTTCTGATCGGCCGAAGCCTTTTCTCTTTCTCCTCCAATTCCTCTTCATTGCCCAAAATCCTCCACATCTTGCCATTGCTCCAATCGGTCCTTGCTGTGTGCCTCGACTGGTGCTGCCGCCTCTTGTGCCTCTGGTCGCCGCCATCTAGCGACTCCTAGCCTATGGCTGCTACCACCTTGCGTCGCCCTCCATGGCTCCAGCTACAATGGTGCCCTAGCCTCTACTAGGTCATAGCTGTCCCCTAGGCTCAGCTCAACGCTAACCCTATGCTTGGCCTCCATAGCTCGGCCCTCGTGCCCCTAACATTGATTACCGGCTCGGCCTCCTCCCCGACATCTTCTTCTTTGCAGGCACTACCCTTTGGCCCAACCCTGGTCGCCACCCTAGGCTCTGGCCCGGCCACTTGCACCTTGGGCTCAGCCTCCTCCCTGACTTCTTCTTCTCTACAGGCATACCCTTTGGCCCAACCCTAGCCGCCAGCCCTAGCCTCTAGCCCAGCCACTTGCACCTTTGGCTCGACCCCAGGAGCACCATGCCTTCCTAGCGCTGCCCCCATGGCCCCTCCACTAATCCTACTTCTTCTCTTCTACTTCCCTCCCTATTTCTTGATTTGCTTAAGTTTAACTTCATGATTTGAAGTGCTTTTTGATTTGAGGATGATGAAGGTGGTGCTACTGAGGCTGCTACAACGGGGCTCGAAATCTTCCCGTGCATCAGGGAGTATGGGAAGATTGTCGGGTGCACATGGCATGCCTGTCTCCACGGTGACTTCATCCCTCCGTATACTCCTCCCACGCTACCTTCTTTCTACTCTCTGTGCATACTCTTTGCGATGGTTCAGTTTGTGCTATGGCTATCATTGACTTGCTTCTCTATGCATGGCTAAGTTCACCTATTATGGTACCTATGGAGAATTAGCAAGAACTTATGGGTAGATTTCAGCTACCTTTCCTATGGTTTTGGAAGGAATGGTTGCCCGGCTTCATAGATTGTCGTTTTAGCTTGCTAGTGCTTGTGGTGAACAGTCCCTGACCTTCTCCCAAGGCTTTTGGCTCAGCTGGTTAGTCCTCCTCCTTGCCGTGCTCCCTCCTAGTGGTCGGTAGCTTGGTCGGCCTGCTATCCTTGCCATGCTACCTTCTTCTTCGGTTGGCTGGTTGATGGAGTTGGGCTTAGGGTGGATCTGGAAGGGAAATGAGGGGGGAAGAAAATAGAGTGTGGTGGTTCTCTGGAGTTTGCTTTGAGTGAATGTTTTCTCTCTTCTTTGTTGGCTCGGATTGGCCTTATCATTTGGATGTGCTTTGTTGTGTTCACAGTGGCTCACTACTACAGAAAGCCTAATACTAGACGTCAAATTATAGACGGTTTTGTGAAATCGTCTGTAATGTACACTACCATAGACGGTTTTAATTTGGAGATTGTCTGTGTTGCTGAAGGAGTATCACAGACGGTTCTTACCGATGAACCATCTGTGATACTGGAATATCACAGATGGTTTTTAGTTAAATACCGTCTGTGATATTCCAGTATCACAGATGGTTCATCGGTAAGAACCATCTGTGATAATCCTATTATGTATTTATTGCGTCGCTCAGACCGCATCTGTCTTTATTTCGATCCAGATTTAGCCAGTGCTGCAGTTGGAGGCAGCAAGGCTTTCAGGCCATTTAATTTGGTGAAAGGAGGCTTATTTGGCAGGAGAGCTTTGAAGATTCATTGAGTTCTTGGTTGCCCTAAATTTAGTTAGTAATGAAATTTGTTTTTGGTTGCAATATCAAAATTTAGATCTAGCTAGCTAATTAATTTTCGGTGACTGTTATATATATACTTTGAAGATTTAGCTAATTTAGATTTAGCTAGCCTCAATGCATGTGGTATATATGTAGTAATAATTAATTAAATTAATTTTAATACTAAGTTGTTATATATGTGCATAATATAGGACCGAAGCTGGATGTATAACGCAAACCGTGTGAGTGAAGAGTACATTAATGACGTGTCTGCTTTTACAAGAGCTGCTGAGGAGGATATGTTGAATAAGGGATGGAATATATGTATTGTCTATGCACTAACTGCGAGAATTTAAAGATGTTTAAGAATCGAGAGCAGATTGAAGCGCACTTGATTCGGAGGGGTTTCAAAAAGGGGTATACGTGTTGGACCAGTCATGGCGAAGTCAATGATATGCCGCCGGATGACATCGCCGGTGAAGTCAATGATATGCCACCAGATGACATCGGCGGTGAAGTCAATGATATGCCGCCGGATGACATCGCCGGTGAAGTTAATGATAATCTGCACGATGATGATTGTGGTTCGGATTTGGATAAGCTGCACGATAACAATCTGGATCAGATGTTTTGTGATGTAGAAGAGAACTATGATGGGAGAGAGTGTACTAAATTCCGATGCTTAATGGAGGACTCGGAGAAACCTTTGTTCACGCGCTACAGGTCAAAGTATACGGAGTTGTTAGCTGTGCTTGAACTGTTAAAATTGAAGGCAAACAACAATTGGTCCGACAAGAGTTTCACGGCGCTGTTAGATCTTTTAGCGGACATACTTCCGGAGGGAAATGAGTTGCCTAAAACCACGTATAAAACCAAGAAGGTTCTTTATCCATTGGGAATAAAAGTAGAAAGAATACATGCATGTCTGAACACTGTATCCTCTACCGTAAAGAGTATGCAAACATGCATGTCTATCCGGTGTGCAACGCATCTCGATACAAACGTAACAATCAATCAGATGATAATGGCGAGGGAATAGAGGTGAAGCAAGGACCTCCTACAAAGGTGGCATGGTATCTTCCTATAATTCCCCGTTTGAAGCGGTTTTTTACGAATCCAAAGGAGGCAAAACTGCTGCATTGGCACTCGGAGGAGCGCAAGAAGGATGGAACGCTGAGACACATCGCTGATTCCACCAAGTGAAGAAACATCGATAGGAGTTTTGTAGATTTTGGTGCAGAACCGAGGAATATAAGGTTTGGATTGAGTACATATAGAATGAATCCTTTCAGTAACTTGAGCAGCCGACATAGCACTTGGCCCGTGACTCTCTGCATGTATAACCTTCCTCCTTGGTTGTGTATGAAGCGAAAGTATATTTTACTGTCGATACTTATCCAAGAGTCAAAGTAACCTAAGAACGATATTGATGTGTACCTAGCACCGTATGGGAACGAAGGGGTACAGGTATGGGATGCATGTGCAGCCTGACAAGTTCGTTGATTATGGATCTGTTCCTTTCGCGAGACCTCGATTCCGGAGTGATAGAGCAATAAAAAAATACAATTTTATCATCTAAGTGCAAATGCAATGTAGATCTTTTGTAATAGTGTATTTGTTAATGGATATTTTATTTTATTTCAATTAATTGATTTGCGAAATAGATGTTTTATGTTTGTGAAATGAATTAAGATGTGAATATGATGTTTTTATATTTGTGAAATGAATTGAGATATGAATTGTGAATGTTTTATGTTTGTGAAATGAATTGAGATGTGAATTGGATGTTTTATGTTTGTGAAATGAACTAAGATGTGAATTGTATGTATACATGTACATATTGATCTGCTTGTTTCAGAGGACATGGCTAGCATTTCTTGAGGCTAGCCAATAAACATAAGTAGGTTTAGGGGTAAAAAAGAATATAACAGATGGTTTGTAACTAAAAACCGTCTGTGATAGCTATAATCACAAACGTTTTGTAACCAAAAACCGTCTGTGAACCGTCTGTGATATTTACACCACAGACGGTTTTCGAACCGTCTGTAATAACCTTCGATTATCACTGACCCATAAATTCAGACGGTTCAGAAAACCGTTTGTGATGACGTTTTTGAACCGTCTGTGATACGGTTTTCTGTAGTAGTGGTTACTGTCTTTGTTGGGGGGGGGGGTGAATTGAGATATTTGTGAGGGTGAAAATAGCATTGTAACTTGGATTGCCTTTATCCAAAGCTGTCTGATATTACATCCGTAATACTACATGTGCCGAATCTCTTTGAATTTCTAAATGTTATTTGTGTTTTCTTTATGCACTTCTTCTTTATCATATATTGTTGTACTTCAATTTAATTAATTTGGCTCCTAGAAATAATAAGTATTTTTTAAAATCCGAATCCATCTCTTAAACTTATATAACTGTGCAGATTATTTTTTTATTACACATTGTAACTAATATATAGCGATCATAATTTGTGCTCCGAATTTAAATATAAGTCATTATATACTAATTACATGTACTCATACTTGAAATGGTAATATTATAGTAAACTGCGACGTCTAGCATAGTTTTTTCACCTCTCACTGCGACGGACCAGGAACCACAATTTAAATCCTTGGGGTCATATTGAGGAGGACCATGCCAAAGAGCTCCCTTGCTGTGTTCTGACGTTCATGTGACAATAAAGATGGTGTCTAGAGCGTGTATAAGTTAGGTTGTTTGGTCATGTAAGTACTTCTATCTGTATTTGCATCTGATGCATTGTTGTGTTGTCATTAACCATCATGACAGGAACTTGATCGTTTATTTTTTTTAGAGGACGTTCCAATTCAACATGCCCATAATTAAAGCGTTTCACCTTTGATTTATTGATATATCATGCATGCAGAGAAGATTGACGCATAATGCTATTCGCTTAGCTTGGAGCAAGCAAAGCTATTACTCTAAAATTATTACGAAAATAAGTTGTCTAAATAAGGCCTAACATTATATTCCATAATATATAGGACATGCTTCATGGTCATGAGCCCAGATCGTTGCTTCATGCTCATGGGCACCTGGTGGTGTGTGCTTCCTGCCTGTCCCTAGTGCGGAGCGCAGCCCAACACCACGTCGGACTCGGAAGACGACGGAAGCGTACAGTGCAAAGCTACACTTCCGTACTCCCAATACCTCCCAAACCCATGTGTACATGTATGAGAGGGGGACAAACCTCGTTGCTCCCTTAGATAGACGCTTCAGCGAATAACAATGGATGCATGGACACCCTAGAGGTAGTGCAGCCTCCAAAGGATGGTAGCGATTAGAATCATCTGGACTACGTATCCGTATTCCACCAATTTAACGACCAAATGTGACCGAATCCTGCTGTACTGTTTGATTCTCCAAAGCGATTCACTGGCATTTGGCACATGGCTTTTGATTGACTTCAACAAAAACCACGTTGATGGTTCAACTACCCGCGCTTTTCCGTTCTACTTACCTATTAAGGACCTGTTTGATATGGCTGTGGTTTCTGACTTTTTGTTAAAATTTTTCAATTTTAGCTGTTTGCGATAAAGATTAAGGACAAAGAGATAATCGCTTGTGATTTTGGATTGTACAGATGTTGGGCTTTTAATATGTACTTCAATTAACTTGTAGACCTTATCTTGAAAAAAATATTTCGTTTAAAAGTTAGGTACTGTAGCAAAAGTCAAAAACCGCTTTTAGAAGCCGAAAAGAGCAGACCCTAAGAGGAGTCGTATAAGGTCAGGATTTTCATGTAAGACTTATATGCTGGAAGCTAGAGTAGGGCTAATCAGTAGGAAACAAGAAAGATTGATGCTACATGTAAAAAAGTAGACGTAACACACCGATGATTTCAAGATGTACAGACGATGACAGTATTTATAAACATTGGCATCTATTATACCAATACAAATAAACATCAGATCCTCTCCTGCCGAGAGCGCTTCTTGCCGAGCACCGTGTGCTTGGCCGTCTGTAACACGTAGGTCGCCACGTAGGTGTAGCAGGGAGGTATCCTGGACCTCCATGCCACTACTTGGAATCTCCCCTGAGATGTGACACTCCTAGGTGAAGCAGCAGGGAGGTATCCTAGGAGAACATCTTGCGCCGTTATCCTCGGAAAATCATTTTGAGGGGAAAACTCCTCGTAAACATGAGGACTCACAACGACATTGCTCGTTTTGGCCATTGTCCAGAGGTATATAGGCCGGTTCTTCTGTATAAGATCTGCCGGATGTTCACCAAACAGGAGGAGGTGCTTGTTTGTGTGTTCCTTCAAACATTTGAGCACCGTACACCAGAACTGGGCATTGGGATTAGCTCTTAGCAAGCTACCAACGATGTTCGCTGTCAAGAACAATCCGTTCATCTGCACTGCGATCTCCATGCCTAGGGATGCGAGCTTCGGTTGGTCTTCAGGGTTCGCGCTGCCAAATGAGATCGCCTTGAAGAAATACCAATAAGCTTCTTGGGGCAAAAACTTCAGCTTAAGCGCCTGCGTTGTTCCAAAAGCTGCTACCTTCTCTGAACGGCTTGTGATTATGATTTTACTCCCACGAGCCATGTGCTTTACTCCAGAGGAATATAGCCTCCTCCACGTTTCCTCCTCCATGTCCCCGGCCAGTTCAATGACAACAAGTGACTGTCCATGTGAGGTGGGAGTAAGATCTTGATGCTTGATCACACCACTGCCCCTTAGAGCGGTCAAGTTTCCACCATTAAGATCATTTCCACTGAAGAAGACAATCGAAGAGAAGTGATTACGCACCCTCTCGTCAAGGCAGACATGCTCAACGAGCGTGCTCTTCCCGACTCTCACTGCGCCGATTATCGGAAGCACATCCAAATCTCCATAACCCACATCCTCCCTCCGTAGCAAGAAGCTGATAATTGTCTCCTTTTCCATTTGGCGGCCGAACATAACCTTGTCAAGAACTAAATATGTGCTATAGGGTTGCCGGCATATACGAGGATAGCTATCCAAGAACATGACAAACTCCACCATGTCATCGATCATTCTTTCAAGGCTATCAAGCATGTTATCTAGCTTCTTTATGCTCCTGACATCATGCACCGTTTCCATGTTTCGGGTATTAAAAACGGAGAGAAAGAGACGCTTGGACGAATTGAATCTGGACAAGGCAAATGAGCGGTCACTAACCTCTTCATGATCAGACTTGTCTTCATGGGCTCGGTACCTGAATGTGTCGAGCATGTAGTAGCCTCTGTACATGCCTTCTCTCAGCATCTGGAGCTGTTGGATCATCGCTTGGTTGGTGATGTTCCGCCCCTCGCCTCCTCGACGGTGGTATCGATTCTTAGTAGCACACACCGTAGCCTCTGGAGTTTCTCCTCTGCTCCCTTGGACTGCCAGTATCTCTGAATCACCATGGAAAAGGCTCTACTAAAAAAATCACTCACAATTGCAGAAACAAGTGCCTCCATTTCAGCACCTCCTGGAGAGAAGATAGATGGCGCGATGGATCGACCAGAGAAGAGGAGAGTAGAGAAGACGCCACGGAGTGGTTCTGATGTCCACTATCCTTCCTGCTGCTGCACATGGCTACAAGTCTACAACTTTGAAAGAGAGGCCACGGAATTTGACACGACAGTGAGCCAGTCACCATAATCATAATAGATGACCGTTGATTTTCTTTTGGTTGTTGGAGTACATGACTGTTGATCTATGAGTCAGTGGAGCCTACTGAATTTTTCAACCAAAAAAACTGGAATGTCTAATGGTAGCTTCAGTTCTAATCGGCAGAGCACGGCGTTGGTTTGCAGATTTGACCCGACTCTGGAGTACGTGGGTAGAAGGAGAGGTAACCCATTAGTCGTCAGCACAACGGAGTCCCTATGAGACTAGTGCGCAAATGATCGTTGGATGGATTTTTTCAAGGCACTCCCAAACTATTTTGGACCGTCTATTTTGTTCGATCAATGGCTTAGATCGAACATGGTGACCTAACCTTCTAGTGGTAATGGATGGGTTCTTTTGGTATGTAGTTTATGGTTTTTGGTTTATTGCTTTTGAATTCTGGTTATTTGTGAGAGACAATATGAAGAGAGAATTAGTTGTATGCGATTTTAGCCGATATAACTGAACTCGATGTTGTAATATATGCGGTATAAGTATATAAATGGATATATTTCCAGCATAAATAAATAATCTCAAAGGAATTATCATGAGGTATACAAACGATATAAATTGCATGTAACCATGTAATTCAATCATATCATTTGTAATAAAGCACATATTCAACAAAAGGAGTAAGAATACTCTTGGTTTGAATATGTATGTCAATGTAAAGAGCATGGAATCAATTAAAGCTAGCAAAAGGTACAAGTTGTAATTGATTAATATTTAGTGCTCTTAGATGTAGAGTTACACAAAATTTGATCTTGGCCGTCCCGCTACTATGGTCTTAAACTCTTCATCAATTGAATATGTCAAAAGAAGATCCAGTCGATTACGATCACGATTCTGTCGACTACGACCACGTTCAGTCGATTACGATCATGAGTGTTCGGATCCAACTTCAACCACAAGTTCTCGGATCCGACTTCGAGTACCTAGTACTCGGATACAACTTCGAGTACGAGTGATCGGATCCGACTTTGAGTTTACCACCGAGACCGACGATCACCAGTAAAGAACCAACCTCAAAGACCGAATCCAAGGGTAAAACCCAAAGCTAAATTGAAATAGAGGAGTGAAGGGATTAGGCTAGTAACAAAGACTATAACTCTGCACAGACAAAGGAGAACCTCTCCTTGATCCAATGCCTTGGTGTGAGAATTTTCGCTCAATTCACACTCTGTACAGGGCGGCTTGCTCTTTTCCCTCTCGGGTTAGGACGTTACGGTCATATTCCTGTATCTTGCTCATGAGTACTTTAAGAAAGTATAACCCTAACTTTCTTTGATCGCGACCTCACAATCATACTCACGTAGGTGAGTTCTCTAGGGAATTCAGTAGGACAATTCCCGAAGTCATATAGACATCGAACTCAATAAGATCTATTACTCAACCTTCCATACAGATAGAGCATTGTAGCTAATGGAACCCTCTTGATGTGCTCTCTCTAACAGCCCAAGTTTTTTTCAAAAAAATGATAAAAATAAAATAAATAAAATAATAATTAATTTAGTTTAAAATAAAAATCAAAGTTATTTGGGTGCTTGAAAATTTAAAATTTTGCTAACCTGATTTTCTGTTTTTTTAAAAAAACCTTTCTTTTTTTAAAAAAATATTTTATAAAGAAAAATACCTAAATTTTAGTTGGAAATATTTTTTATAAGTTTAAAGTGGCTTTAGAAGTCTCTATGAATTTTTCTAAGATTTTTAAGCTTTATTTGTAATTTATTGTATTAATTTAAATCTAGAAAAAGAAAAACATTTTTAAAAAATAAAATAAAGTTCAATTAATTCTGAAATTATTTTATTTAATCTTTTTAGGTTCCAAGGATTTTTATAAAATTTTCTTAAATTTTTTTTGATTTGTTTTATTTTGATTTTTTCTCTTTTCTCTCTCCTCCTTTTTCCTTTCTTCTTCCTAGTGACCGTTCGTGCGCAGGCAACCTCCATGAAACACGTTTTTGATCTTTCTTCAAACCTTCATAACTCTTAATTTTCTTAACCGTTTTCTGTGAAATCAATTGCATTCACTTCCTCTCATCTTGGCTCTTCTAATCCCTACCGTTTCCCCTCTCATTCATAACTATTTTCGCGAGATTTAACTCATACCATGAATTGACAAGGTTGCTTGATCTCCCTCCTCAGTTCACCTCTGTCTCTATAAAAGGAAACATTGTAAGCCCCTTCTCATTCTCACTCACCCCTGAAAATCCCACGTCCTAACTCCCTTTGTCTTGGCCGCAATCGGAGTTTTTTTTTGCCGTTCAAGCGCCATTCTTCGGCTTATTGCATCACCTACAGTGGAGCCCCTTCACTTTTGACCACATCTCCGGCTTCGTCTCGGCGCGTTCTACGTGGTGCTCCCTTTGCCTTCGCCAGAATTTCGTCGGAGTATCGTCGCCACCGTGGGCCAAATCGGGTCGTCGTTTCTCGCGTTGCCACCAGCCGACTGTGCGAGTCGAACCACAACCAAGGTGAGCATCATATTTCTCATGTTCTACTCTTTATTTCGCCGTAACTCTCGCATGCTATTTCCTCTCTGTTTGCCCGGAATGTCGTTGTCAGACTGTCGGCTACCTAAGGCCTACTCCACCATGTTTCGCTAGTCCGTTGGCCGAGTCATCTGTGTCGTTTAGTTCATCTTGACGCATTCTACGCCGTACTCTCCTCCGTTTGTCCAAAAACCTCCCACAAATTTTTGCGTCTGACATCTAGCCATCGCCGCAATTAGCACTTCGTGTCCCTTTCTGTCCAGAGATGCTTTGAACAATCCAATCATGTCAAAACGTGCCAAACCATCCCAGATGGTTACCTTTCAGACGGTTTTGGATTCGCTCCACCGAGTACCAAAATATTGAGTTTTTCGCTTTTCGGTACCGTCGTCGTTCAAACGACGATTGCGTCGCCTTCGGTGAGTTTTCGGCTTAACCGGTAATTTTTCTAGTTTCGCCTCGCCGCGTTCTTGGCTGTGCTCACCTTACTTCTCCATGTTCTATGCCCAAAATTATTCCTCTCTCCAACCCTTTGTCGTTGTCGCCATCCACGTTGGCACCATGCTCCGTTTGACGTGCCATCACTTCCTACATGTGTCTCGGGTCCTTAGCGACCCATTTTGTTAGTTGGCCTCACCTCCTATGTTTTTTTCATCGGCGCCATGGCCAAAACACGCTTACTGTTACTGTTCATGTAAGAATATTCTTTCGGAATATTCCTGATTTTTCTTTTTCCAGAATTTTCTGATCCGTCAATTTTTCAATCGCTCGTTCTTCTCCGTCCGAACTCCGAATCAAGTGATTCAAGTTTTTAAATTAATCTAAATTCTTAATCTATCTTCCAGTATATATTTTGTAATTTTTAGATTTTCTTAACTAGCCATTGGCTGAGCCTCCTCACCACAGGAACACTGTCGCCATCGCCGCTCGAGTTACGCCACTGCTTCACCTCGTCGTTGACCACCTTCCAGCCACTTCTGATAATGCACAAGAGCACCAAAACACTCCTCGTAGTTCCCTCTCTCTTTGGCGTCCCTCGCCAACCACTGCCGTGTGTCGGAGGTCTGGCAACCCTCGGTTCCCGAGCGCCGCCCCAGCCGACCAAGGCCACGTCAGCCCGAACTGCCCCATGGCAGCCATGCGACTACTGACTACTACTCGAAGTCGATCACGACTTCCACCACCGAGTACGAAGACAACTTTCGACCTCACCTAGCCATCTGATTCTTAGACTCCGATGTTTGGAGGCTCATAAGACTCCGACATCCGGAGGCTCTTTAGACTCTGCCGTCTAGAAGTTCTTTAGACTCCGACCATTTGGAGGCTTCTTAGACTCCAACTGCTCGGAGCTTTCAACTTTGATTTCTACCATCAACCCCAGAAACTTCAACCTTCGAAGACTCCGATTTTAACTTTTACCTTCGGAGACTTTGACTACAGTCTTCGACCTTCGATCTCCGTCTTTGAACTAACCATGGCTATTGAACTGTTTTAACCTCCGCACCCTCCAACCTCTCTGAACCCTCCAATCTCTCTGACCACTCGACTCCGACTACCCTTTGTTCTCGACTGCTATAGTGTTCTTTGACCACTGTACAGTTTCGACCGGGTCTTCGACTGAATCTTCAACTTCGACTTCACCCATACTTGAAGTCTCTGTCTTCGACTTTGACCTTCGCAACTTCAACCGTTGATTTGACCTTGGTTTCGACCACGGCTTTGACTAGGCCTTCAATCGTGGTTTTGACCATACACAAATATTGTAGCTTCCGACTACTTTTCCTTCATAAAGAAAAGAATTCTAATAATTCCTTTTATTCATTTCTTTGGAATTCAAACTACCAGAAGTTGTTCTCCTTTGCCCTAACTCTGATTGGAACCATTCAAATTCCTAAATTCATCTAAATTCATATTCTTAGCCATAAAAACCTAGTTAGTACAATAGTATTGACTAGAAATTTTACAGAATTGCTTAGCCATGCTTAGAATGATTTAAGTGGGAATATTTGTTTCACTTCAGAATAATAATTTTCTAAAATGTATTCTTGACTTCGGTGAGTCAAGAAGATATATGAAATGTTTTAAAATAAAATATAAAACTTGGTTTTGATTTAGGCTAATGGTTAGGTGGTGGGTGCTGGCGTGCATTGTTGTTCGGTGACACGATATTAATTGTCAGGCACAAGGGGTATGTGGTTTGAACTTAAGTCAAGTTAAGGACCGATCTGTGAGCTACTGTTGCAAAGCTATATCGCACTACCACAAGACTGGTATGGGACAGTCTTAACTGACTAATTTATGAAATCTTAACTTTGATCTCACTATAGGTTGAATGTGAGTAGGGCGTAAGCTATAAGAAATCTTACATGGCACAAGAGGGTCTCCAACTTGTGGATTCAAGTTATGGTGAAACCTTGGTGGCGGTGTGACCAGGTTGAAGGCTTAGCATTGTAAAAGCCTTATTATGATCTTCTCAGCCGCACGCCTACAGAAGCGTGTAATGACTGACAAAATGAAATAATCATATCTTGTGGGTAAAGATATACAATCTCTGTAGAGTGTATAATCTATCCTGGATAGCCGTGCCTACGGTCATGGGCAAGCCGAGTAAAGTTTTTCATGGATTAAACTTTAGTTTTCAAAATTATTTCTGAAAAGACCTATGAATGGATGGAATCCATTGGAGATTAAAAAGTATATGGGTGGATAGAATCCGTATGAGATCTTTTGGAAAAGATAGACCAGGTGAGATTTGTGAATAGGTTAGTGTTTGATCAGAGTCTGCACTAACGATATTATTTTGTTAAATCGTTATTTCTATATATTGTATGAAAGTCAGCTTTTGAATCTATTTACAATATTTACTTCAATTCCGCTTTACGCTCAACTAACCCTATTATACATTCCATTGTCAATCCTTATGCATGCATGAACTCTGTTAAATCTCCTGGTGTAACTTGTGGAGTACTTTACATACTCATGTTGCTTCATTCACTATTTTTCATATAAGAATTTCATCAACTTCGGTGAAAATAACGACGAGTAGGCCATGTCTTACAGTTATTCGTCTGTGGGCTGGCAGGATGGGCTGCTGGTTTATCGTTCTTCTTCCGCTGCTTATATTTAATTTTGGTTTATAAACCATTGATATAAATTTTGGCCATCAGGCCCATATTTAGTTAATGAATAAATGTCATTGTGCATGATATAAATCTTTGTTATCTACTATATGCACTAGTTTGATCCTGGACTAGTGCGATTTACACAGAAGATTCAGGAGTCGTTGTTCCGGGTCCAACACTCTCTAATCCCACACAGTTTGTTGTCCTAGAGCCTAGTTCACGGAATCTCCGATCTCCTAGCATAGATTACCACCAATCTGAGTCTTTACACAGGTATAAGGTCAGAGTTCATGTGCTGGAAGCCAGAATGGGACTAATCAGTAGGAAACAAGAAAGATTGAGATTGTTGTCTTCTCTTTTCATATTCCAAAGGGAAATGGACTATCGCAACCTATCAGTGTGATGTTTAAGGTATCGCAACCTATCAGTGTGATGTTTAAGGTATAAGTTTGAATTAAATTTAAACAGGCAAGGCAGTAAAACTTATGTTCAAAATATATATACATATATATTCAAAACTAAAATTTAATCCATTAAAATTGAATCTGAAGTAAAAATAAATTCAAGACTAACTTGAATTAAATCCTAAAGAAAAGGGAAAATTAAATGCATAAAACTTTCAAATCTTAATGTTGAAACCGCAAATGTAAAACAAATTATAACAGTGAGTGTATGTGTCATGTTTAAAGTATAAGTTTGAATTAAATTTAAACAGGTAAGACAATCAAACTTAAGTTCAAAATATATATACATATATTCAAAACTAAAATTAATTCCATTAAAATTGAATCTGAAGTAAAAATAAATTCAAGACTAACTTGAATTAAATCCTAAAGAAAAGTTCCAAAATTAAGTTACATTTGTAATAGATAAATTCAAATCAGGATTAAAAGTAAAGATAAAATAAAATTGGGAGCAAATAAATTTGTATTAAAGTAATATTGGGAGCAAATAAATCAAAGCTGTAGGTTTCATCGTTAAGAGAGATTAATGATCAAGAAAATTAAGTTCCAAAATGACACTTCAGCAAATGACATATGGACAAAGTAGGATTCTCTCAACTACGTACTGGTACTACTGCAGCATCTAAGGGATGATAGCAATTACTAGCAATCAGCACCATGAGGAGTCTCAACACTCCATATTTATGTTCCACCTATTAGGGCCTTTTTTTTGGGAAATTTTCATGATTTACTTCAAATATGAGAACAATCCTGAAAATTCCCAAATAGCCCCCCACAAACTTGCCTTTGTTGAACACGACCAGCTTGCTACACGATTTGATTCCGCGAAGAAATTTCATTATCATACATGGTTTTTGCATATCTTTTGCAAAAGTTTGAAGAGACGCGCCCAATCTCTGCTCCATTTCTCTCCCCGTTAAGTGGACAACATGGCCAAAACATTGATGTGAAGCTTCATGTGCTGGAAGCTAATGGGAATCCGGATCCTTTAATTAGAAGTCCACGGGAGAATCCTGGTCATTTTTCCAATTCACAGGCATCAAAATTCAGTAATCATAACTTTTAAAGGACTTCAACTCCTCAAAATCATTTGATCATCGAAACTTTACTTTAATTAATTATACTTGAGGAAGACTGGAAGACCTATGTGGTAATCACCACTGCTGGAGAGAAGCATTTGGCAACCTAAAAGAAAAGTTTACAAGTTTTGTACAATATCCATCAACCAAGTCGCTTCTACCGTCATTAACAGCACTGTGCTCTTCGCCATGCCTAAGACAGTGAGGAGGCGCATCAGTTACACATGTTTTGCTGAAATTTATGTAACAATATTATGTTTATAATAAGAGTAGTTCCAATGCTGTAGTTTCTTATATTAATTAGGTTTGTCACGTAAGCATTTTGATGACATGGCATAATAATTAAAGAGGAGAGATAAGGAAACCGTTTCATCATGAGGAAACTATTTCTTCACGGGGTCCAAAGTCGAGGAAATCAGCAAAAGATGCGCTGCAGTGAACCTGGTTTCTTATCATAGTATCTCAGAAGAAACAGCCAATGCATGTACAGGAAGGGGATGAAAAGGATTGGTCACGATTCGATCTGGTCTTACACGAAGAAACCATATATTAGAGTTGTAGTTTGCATCATAGTGTTATAGAAGATTAGAAACTAGTCATGGTTTCAAGCATTAGGACTGCCTTAACCCATGCGATTGCACGAGGCACTCAATTAATTCATCATACTTTTTTTATCGGACGCCTTTGAAGATATATGTCATAATTTGTCATATTGCACTTAGATATGAATTTTTTGTCTCCCTGAGTACAGATTTTCACCCGTTCGATCGGGTAAGCCAGAAGGAATTACATCCATAGGACACTAGCAAGTAAAAAATTTCGCATTTTTTGCAGACATATTAGGATGGAGAATAGGAATTCATATGTGGAATTAGGCATGGGAGTTTGATTTTTGGTCACATTCCCTTGTTCGAAAGTGATTGGAATTACGTGAGAAATTTAAGAGAAAGTTGAATACACCTAGAATTTCCTATTCTAATTTCCCAGGAACCAAACACTTTGTACTTTGCAGTGGTTGGGCTAACAAACATGATTCATTCCCCACGTTGACCGGTGACCAGTATACAGGGTGTTCAAATCAACTACTAACTTTTGCTTGAAGAAGTTGAAAACCAATTTAAACATATTGATTTTTAAAAGCGATTTCTTCGAGTTGCTTCCAAAAACGGCTTCTCCAAGCCATTTTCAAAAACCGCTGGCCAACCTCCATCCCCTCCTCCATGTCCGTACCTTCCAAAATCTATTTTTTAAATTTTGTTCAAAAACTACTTTCTTCTGACCATTTCTATTCTACGACCATCAGTTTCGACCGATTAAAACATCTTTAAGGGGCCGATCAGAACGGAGATATTTTCACTGTTTAGTGATCGAAACACTGTAGCAGCAATGAAATCACTGTAGCACTTTTGTCACGTAGTGAAACTTTTTTTTGTTTTTTGGTTTTTTTGCGTTCCGTTTTTTTCTCATATTCCTTTGCATTGTCCGCACTAGACTAGCAAGCCGTTTTTATTTTTATATTTTTTAAAACTTAATTATGCCTAACATGCCACTCAGCTACAGTGTTTTTTCAGCTAGCTATAGTGTTTTTTCAGCAAAAGCTAAAAGCCATCGCTATTCCGATCACCCTCTAAAACGGAGTTTACATGTCTACACTAAAAAGGATGTCTTGCACTGTATATAATCCTCTACTACATTTTGTTGACCTGCTTTTCTTATATTTCTGTCTTTCTGATGCTCAAGTTGCAAAAAATACTTGGACAGTGTTCTCCATTTAGTTTCTTTTTTTATTATAAAAAACTTCGACAGTGTTCTCCAATCTTCTAAACATTTCTTTTTTAGTTAGAACCAGACCTAGATAACCCATCCTCAAGTGCAAAAAAACATTTTTTAGGAAACGTGCTACACAATATTTTAGTCGAATTGGAGCCAAACCATCCTGAACTGAACTGAGGGGGTGATCGGAATAGCGATGGCTTTTGGTTTTTGCTGAAAAAACACTGTAGCTGGCTGAAAAAACACTGTATCTGAGTTGATTTATTGAGTATAATTAAATTTTAAAAAATTTAAAAATAAAAACGTTGTACTAAATTAGAGCGGACAATGCAAAGGAACATGAGAAAAAAAATAAAACAAAAAAAACAAAAAAATATTTTATTTGAAGCAGTCTCGTAATTACTGATATTGTCGAGACCGAATATGCAAACTCGGTCTCTGTGTAAATCGCACTAGTCGAGATCACGCTAGTGCACACAATCAAACATAGATGTCATCACAGTCATACACACGACAATAATACAGGAAAACTCGAATATCGATAAAATATCAGAGGTACGACCTTATGGCCAAGCTTACAATATCTCTAGCCGGAAGGGCTTAACAAAATAGCA
Organism: Melocanna baccifera; assembly: GCA_036346265.1. Taxonomy (NCBI): domain Eukaryota; kingdom Viridiplantae; phylum Streptophyta; class Magnoliopsida; order Poales; family Poaceae; genus Melocanna; species Melocanna baccifera. The sequence continues at coordinate 15,765,611 of CM070710.1, forward strand.
GCGGAAATCCAAAATAAAGCGTAGCGACCAATCGACAAGCCACAGGCTATCGAGTGGAGAACGAAGCCTAATCCGTGAAGTCGTCGTAGAACTCTCATTCGGAACCTCCTGCGATAATACTCCTCTCCCTCAATGAGCAACATAGGCGTAAAGCCGTGAGTACATTAATTGCTCGGCAAGTCGTTTGTAACAATAAATGCAATATAATATGCAAGGCTTACCAAAGGAGGGCTGAAAGGTTAATTTGCATAAAGGCATTTATCGAAGAAATATATTAAATAACTTGAAAGCGAAAGTTAACTGAAAACGGTAACAATAGATAATCAAAGGAATAAACATGAACCACTTGTGAACACCAATTCACAAGTTAAGCCAACAGTGAACTACCTGTCCACTCCCAACGTAAACCACCAAGTTATAAATGAAACACTAACCCTCGTGTGAAATCCCGAAACATCGCCCATGACCGAGGGCGCGGCTATTCGAATAGTTTTACACTCTGCAGAGGTTGCACAACTGTACCCACACGATGTGATTAGCTTAAGCCTAAGGAAATCACAACAAGGCCTTTACAATGCTCTATCTCGATACAATCCTGCCCGCTAGGATTTCGCATCACACCCCCCCTTGCGCCACAGGAAAATCAGCAACCATGTCCATCACAATGGCAGAATTGAATTGAAATATTACAAATTAATCAGCCAGGTCCATCCCATAATAGACATGTGGTTTGCACGATTAAGCTCAGATCAATGGCGCACAAAGTTAAGTCCTTAACATTACCCGGGCGAGACTACCACATCCCCCAAAGTACAACCGTACTTCCCCCTTTACTGCACGATCACTCGTCCGAGTGCAAAACCAATTTGTATAACCAAAGCAACGTCACACCAATGACGTGGCACAAATTTTAATACACGTGGCACCAACCACAGTTCCATATGTCATTAAGTCAAATTAATAATTTAACATGTGCGATGAGATCAATCGTAAATATAAACCGGCTAAGCAATCTAATCGTACCAACCCATGTGATAAATAAACTAGCATCACTAATAAATTTCCCAACCTATGGTGACAATGGCATCATGGTATTCCAAAGTATCAAGGAGGTATAAATTCAATTGGGACGATAACTACCTGTGCAAAGGTTTGAATAAAAAATAGCAATGCAATGTAATTTAAAATAAAATAATTAAATAATAGATTGCAAAATTTGGGTTCAACATGATCAAAGGACACGACTTGCCTTCGTTATGCTCGTGAGGTACTCGGGTCTTCGGCCGCGAAACACTGCTCCTCGGAATCCGAATCTAACGAGAGAAAGCGACCAAAACAAAGAAACACATAAAATGATAAGCAAATGAACTCCAAAATTCACAAAACCAGAACCAACAGCTAGAGCTCGATTTTAGATGAATTTAGAAAAACGGGTCAATCGGAGCTAGGACGGAGGAGAACGGGCTCGGAAAATTAATTCAAAATTAATTCGGAAAAATCGGAAAAGTTCTTGTCTTGTGGACCCGGTCCAAGAAATTCCAAGTCCACCGTGGACTCGGTCCACGCAACGATTGCACGGGGAGAGAGGGTCTTGTGGCGGGGCTATCGGCGTGGCGCGCGCATATCTTTGCCACGTGTCACCGGTGGCGTGGCGGTGGCGTGGCTGCCACGTGGCTCGGGGGCGGCTCGGGGCGGCGTGGCGCGGCGTGGCATGCCACGTGTCATGCCACGTGGACTAGGGCTGGCGTGGCACACGCTGGTGCTGCCACGTGGCTAGGCTGGTGGCGGCTCGGCGCGGCGGCGTCGGCGGGATCGGCGCGGGGGCGCAGCGCTGCGGCGGTTGAGCCCTCGGCTCGAGATCTGGCGGCGGCGGAGATGCGCGCGCGGCGCGGCGACGGCGGATCGGCGATGCGTGGCGGCTCGCCCGCTGCGCGTCGCGAGTCGTGCGCGCGGCGCGCGGCGAGCGGGATCGCGGCGCGGTGACGCGTGGCGCGCGATGGCGGATCGGCGGCGTGGCGGCGTGCGGCGCGAGGCGGCGAGTCGCGGCGCGTGGCGCAGACGCGCCGAGCGCGGCGAAGCGGCGGCGAGCGGCGGCGGGGCGACGCGGCGAAGCAGCGCGGAGGGCTCACCGGCGGCGGCGCGGGCGCCGTGCTCCGGCGACCTCGGCGGCAGCGGAGACGCAGCACGGCGGCGGCGGAGCGCTCCGGCGGCAGCGCGCGCGCGGCGGCGAGGCGCGGCGAGGGTTCGGCGGAACGTCCACGCGAACCGAGGAACGAACGCGAGTTTTAACACGCGAACCGAGGAGTTCGATCCGGTTTACGGCGGCGGTCGCGGCGCGACGGGTTAGGCGGCTAGGATGCGCCACGCGGCAAGATCGGACGGCGAGGGCGATTAGGGTTAGGGTTAGGTTTGCGCGCGCGGGAGCGAGCGGCTACGATCGCGCGGCGCGCGATCGAGCGGCCGAGGGCGATGAAGCGCGCGGCGGCGAGGCGGCGCGCCGCGCCAGCGCCGGCAGCGGATGCGCGACAGCGTGGCGCGAAGCGAGATCGAGCGGCGAGCGGCGGTGCGCGAAAAAGAATGCAAGTGGCGCGGGCGCGCGGATTAGCGGCAGCGTGGAGAGAGAGAGAGATCGGGCGGTGAGGTTAATTTCTTTTCTTTTCTTTTTCCAGAAATTCAAATAAACTTCTAAAACCTCTAGAAAATAGCAAATAAATCCCAAAAATTCACCAAAAATACCAGAAAATTCCTTGAGACCTGAGGAACACAAATAAAATATTTCCCACTTATGTTAATGTTTATTTTAATCATATTAAATTATTTAAAACTTTAAAAATTCATTTGAAGCTTCAATTAATTTTAGAAAATTCCAGAAAATTCATTTTTAAAATCCAGGCTGTAAAAATCTCAGAGAAACAGGATGTTACAAACCTTACCCCCTTAAACGAGATCTCAACCCCGAGATCTGGGCCAACTAAGAGAATAGGTTCGGGAACTCCGCTCTGAGATCCTCCTCGCGCTCCCAGGTGGCTTCCTCCTCGGAATGGTTGCTCCACTGAACTTTGCAAAAACGGACCTCTTTATTCCGGGTGACTCGCTCTGACACTTCCAAGATTTTGGCTGGTGCTCTTTGTCAGCGACAGATCCTCCTCTGAGTCAACGGCCTCAACGGCACAACCTTCTGCAGTGCAGCGAGCACTTCTTGGTGGGACACATGAAAAACGTCATGTACCCCACTGAAGGACGCAGGTAGCTCCAACTGATAAGCAACCTCTCCCCTGCGTTTCAGAATCCTGAACGGACCAACATATCTCGGTGCAAGCTTCCCTTTTAGCTGAAACCTCTTCACACCCTTGAATGGTGTGATCCTAAGATACACAAAATCGTCTGGCTCAAAACTTCGGCTCTCGTGCGGTATCTGCATAGCTTTTACATGCGGCGGGCGACTTTCAACCTTTCTGTATCAAGCGGACCTTATCCTCGACTTCTTTCAAACAATGCGGGCTAAAACGACCTTCCCGTCTCTTTCCAATTGAGAGGGTCTGCATTTCTGCCATACAATGCCTCAAGCGGTGACATCACAAACCGGCACGATAAGCGTTGTTGTATGAGAACTACGCAAAGGTAAACAATCGTCCCACTTAGACCCATGATCAAGCACACGGGCTCTCAACATGTCCTCGAATCCGATTAACTCGCTCTGTCGACCATGCATGCGGGGATGATATGTTTTTCGAAATTCGGTGAGTTCCCATAGCCTTATGGAAACTACCCCAAAGCCGGAGGTGAATCTGCGATCCACGATCGACACAATCTTCTTGGGCACACCATGCAAATCGCGATCTGGACATATATAGCTCGCCAATCTGTCACCACCGTAAGTCGTCTTAAGCTGGAATAAAATGAGCAACCTTGGTCAATCGATCCACAATGACCCAAATCGAATCATAGCCCTCTTTGGTCTTAGGCAAACCCGACTATAAAGTCCATACCAATTTCTTTCCACTTCCACTCGGGAACTTTCAACGGTGTAGCAAACTGCAGTCTCTCGGTGCTCTGCCTTTACTCTCGACAAACATCACAAAGGGCTACATACTCGGCGATCTCACGCTTCATGCTTGCCACCAATATTTATCCTTAATGTCTGGTACATCTTGAGTGCTTGCTGGATGAATCGAATCTGACGACTCATGAGCCTCTTTTAACAACACATCCTTTAGTTCTTGTTTGTTGGGCACACACAACGCCGCTTGAACCACAAGGTTCCTGGTCATCCACTTGAAAATCCGACTCTTTACCTTCACTTAAGTTCTTTACGATCCATTGAAATGCCTCATCGTCTGATGAGCTCGGCGAATCGACCATCAAAGTAATTGCATCTCCATAGTGCCAAAAATCACAGCTCAACCAACTCAAGGCTAAGCACAAATTCCTCATGCAAAGTGGTGACTCTCTCGAACCATCACTGAATTGCGATACACCTTTACGCTCAAGGCATCTGCAACAACATTAGCTTTCTCAGGATGATAATGTATGCCCACATTATAATCCTTTATCAGCTCTAACCACCTCCTCTGCCTGAGGCTAAACTCGGACTGGGTAAAGATGTATTTCAGACTCTTATGATCCGTGTAAACCTCACATCTGTTACCCATCGATAATGGCGCCAAATCTTTAAAGCATTCACTACGGTTTGCGACTCTAAATCATGGGTAGGGTAGTTCTCCTCATGCGGTCTCAACTGGCGTGAGGCATAGGCTACCACTCTCTTGTCTTGCATCAAGACACAACCCAAGCCTTTGCGCGAGGCATCGCAAAATATCTCAAAATCTTTATTAATATCAGGCAACACAAGCACTGGGGCCGTGGTCAAACTCTCCTTAAGTTTCTGAAAACTTTTCTCACATTCTGGCGTCCAAGTGAATTTCTTTTCCTTTTTGAGCAACTGCGTGAGGGGTCTGGCCACACTGGAAAATCCCTCAATAAAGCGACGGTAGTATCCTGCCATACCCAGAAAACTCGACTGGTAATCAAGTGGGTATTGCCAATCCAAAATATCAATTATTTTTCCTGGGTCAACTGCGACTCCTTCTGCTGTCAACACATGCCCTAGAAAGGCGACTTTCTTCATCCAAAACTCACATTTGCTGAACTTTGCATACAACTGATTATCTCTCAATTTCTGCAATGCTAATCTCAAGTGCTCCTGATGTTCCTCCTCATTCTTGGAATATATCAATATGTCGTCAATGAACACAACGACAAACTTGTCCAAATATTCCATAAACACCTTATTCATCAAATACATGAAATATCTTTGGAGCATTAGTCAAACCAAATGACATCACCGTGAACTCGTATAGACCATAACGAGTCGAGAAGGCTGTCTTGGGTATGTCCTCCTTACGTATCCTCATCGATGATATCACGATCTCAAATCAATCTTGGAGAACACTCCTGCTCCCTTAAGCTGGTCAAGCGGGTCATCGATCACAGGCGAGGGTACTTATTTTTGACGGTGACCTCATTAAGTGCTCAGTAGTCACACACATGCGCCGACTACCATCCTTCTTCTTGACGAACAACACTGCGCTCCCATGGGGATGAACTCGATCGATGTAACCCTTATCCAACAGCTCCTGAATTTGCTTCTTCAACTCTGCTAAGTCATTGGCTGGCATCCGGTAGGGTCTCTTGGAAATCGGAGCGGTACCTGGCACAAGCTCAATCAGAAACTCAACCTCCCTCTCTGGTGGCATACGGAAGATCATCCGAAACACGTCAGGTACTCTCGACAACCGGTACACCCTCCAGCTGGGTTACCTTGCTCGGCAAATCATGGTAGCTCTGCCGACACTCACCGCTGCGAATCGCACCTTAACTCCGTCTGAATTGGTTAAGGTCACTGCTCGCTCTCACAGTCTAACATCGCTCTTTGCGAAGCCAATCCATTCCCAAGATTACATCTAGGGACTGCATATCCAACAAAATCAGGTCGGCCTCAACTCAACTCCTGAATGGTTATCCTAACTCTGGACAACCTAGGTTGGATCTCAACTCGGATCAGGGATTGGATTAAAAGAACAGATCCAAGAGCAACAGTTTTCAATTGTTGCTTTAAAGCAAAACTCCGAGAAACAAGCGAATCGCGAAGCTCGAATCAAATAAAGCGGTGGCGAGGCCAGATATGCGAGAAACGTACCAATCACAACGTCTGGTGCTGCTCAGGCATCCTCTGCGGTGGCGTGGTTCACGACCTCTCACCACCGTCCCCCGCGGCTGTCCGAGGCCGGGGTGCTCGCCCCTGCTCCCGGGGTAGAAGTACGACCGGGTGTGGCTCCCAAGTCAAAGCGAATCGCGCGGGCACGCCTCGAGGGCACTTGTTAGCATAGTGTCCCACCTCATGACACTTGAAGCAAGTGACGGATCTTTGCTGAATTATTGCTCTTCTGCTGCTTTGTCCACTGGAACCACCAGGACGTTGTCTGGCCCAAATCGCGCGGTGTCCGAGTGGGGTCGAAATCACGAAGGCTGCTGCTGCTTCTTTGGGCACTCATGCGGTGGTAGGAACCAAAACGAGGCCTCGAGGCGGTGTGATCGTGATCCCTGCTGGATCAACCTCCTCTTGCGAGACTCCTCGAGCTCGCGGCGACTCTCCTCGATGAGAATGGCCTTATCCACCAATCGCTGGCGGCATAGTCGTTGCCTCGACTTGCACCTTCAAAGCTGGGTTCAAGCCTTTCTTGAACCTCTTCGCGATTGCATGCCGCTACATCCTCTGCGCGCGTGCGAAGCCAAGCGAGTGAATTTATTGAGATATTCACTCACCGACGGAGTTCCTCTCTTTGGAACTCCCGAAACTCATCCTTCTTCATCTCGACCACTCCATCCATGACATGAGCGGTATGAAAAGCCTTGGCGAATTCCTTCCAAGTGATGTTGTCTTTGGTTCTCATGGGCGCCACGATGGTTCTCCCACCACTCTCTTCTGGTCCCTCAAGGCGATGTCTTTGCATACAAAACCTTCTCCTGCCGGTGCATCGAGTCAAGTTCGATTTCTTCTCAATCGAACGGACCCAATCGTCGGCCTCCAAAGGCTCGACGAACCGGAGAAAACAGCGGTCTCGTCCTCATAAACTCTGCATAGCTGGTCTGGCGACGAGGTCTTTGGTGGGGTCTCGGCTCTGGTCTTGTCGCTGCATCATAGTCTGCATACCTGCATCATGGGTGCATCATCTGAGTGCAGGCCATCAAAATCGCGGCGAGGGCAGGATCCAAGGTAGATGGCACCGTCGCGACACTGTTTCTCTGGTCTGGTTCGCCTGATTGCGGTGGAGGAGTTCACGGTATCAACCATCTTGCTCTGAAAAGAAAACAATGTCGATCACCAAAGGTAAAAGACAAGAGGGAAAAGCATAGATAAGGGGTAAATGCGTCTAAGGGGGTTTTGCTTAATGGAGACCTAACCTAGACAAACACTTAGCCAAAAGGCTAACTAAGAAACTGAACAAAAATAAACTCCATTAAAAGATTGACATGATCGCAATATAATGCTTTTAAGGCAATATTTGCAGCTCACATCACACACAACTGCAAATAAAATCCAACGTGTCTACTCGCACTATCTACTCTGAAGGCTCCCACTCGGGTCCTGACAAATAGGGTACACTGATATCGTCCTCAGAATCGCTGTAGACAACCCACGAGTTGCGGATCGGCGCGATCGCTCTCTCGGGAAGGCTGGGGTGAACCGGCGAGGTAAGGCGCGACGATCTCCGGTGATACGACGTCTCTCCTCTGGGCTCGGCGGTGTAGGCGACGGTAGAGGTACTGGCGACTGCGGTCGGGGCTCCTCCCAGACTGGCTCTGGTAGTCTCGGGGTGGCTCCGTACTGCTCCTTGAACTTCCGGACGAGTCTGGCCATGTTGATCTTGTATAGCTTGCAAAGTCGACGGATGGCTTTGTGCGCAACTCCTTGTGCTGACATCTCCCCACTGGCACCGGTGTTCTTGAAACTGTGATGTAGCACCTGCTTGCCGACTCGGGTGGTGAAGTATAGCCTGGAGATGCTCCGATCGTTGACCTTTTGCTTCTCATCCTTGGTAAGGTAGACAGGCGATCTCTTAAATCCGAGGCTCCATAGCGTAGCAGCGTAGAAGTGACCTTCATCCTCCGTCGGGCAGTAGGAAGTTTGGGACATCTAATGCATTTATAAAGGAAAGATCGGTTTATAACTTTAGGAAAACAAATTTTGCAAGAGTTGGGCGAGAGACAAGAATCCTTAAGAATGAGGTAAGAAGATAGGGATATTACTAAATATCAAATTTAGTTGGTTTGATTTAGAAAATAAATTTTTGGGTTACGACCAATTTAACTAGGGCTTCGTCCTACAGTCGAACCTGGCTCTGATACCATCTCTGTCGAGACCCGAATATTCAAACTCGGTCTCTCTATGTAAACTGCACTAGTCGAGATCACGCTAGTGCACACAATCAAACATAGATGTCATCACGATCACACACACGACAATAATAAAGGAAAACTTGAATATCGATAAAATATCGAGGTGCGACCTTATGGCCAAGCTTACAATATCTCTAGCGGAAGGGCTTAACAAAATAGCGTGAAATCCAAAATAAAGCGTGGCGACCAATCGACAAGCCACAGGCTATCGAGTGGAGAACGAAGCCTAATCCGTGAAGTCGTCGTAGAACTCTCCTTCTGGAACCTCCTGCTGATAATACTCCTCTCCCTCAACTGAGCAACATAGGCGTAAAGCCGTGAGTACATTGGTACTCAGCAAGTCGTTTGTAACAATAAATGCAATATAATATGCAAGGCTTACCAAAGGAGGGCTGAAAGGTTAATTTGCATAAAGGCATTTATCGAAGAAATATATTAAATAACTTGAAAGCGAAAGTTAACTGAAAACGGTAACAATAGATAATCAAAGGAATAAACATGAACCACTTGTGAACACCAATTCACAAGTTAAGCCAACAGTGAACTACCTGTCCACTCCCAACGTAAACCACCAAGTTATAAATGAAACACTAACCCTCGTGTGAAATCCCCGAGCACTGTCCATGACCGAGGACGCGGCTATTCGAATAGTTTTACACTCTGCAGAGGTTGCACAACTGTACCCACACGATGTGATTAGCTTAAGCCTAAGGAAATCACAACAAGGCCTTTACAATGCTCTATCTCGATACAATCCTGCCCGCTAGGATTTCGCATCACACCCCCCCTTGCGCCACAGGAAAATCAGCAACCATGTCCATCACAATGGCAGAATTGAATTGAAATATTACAAATTAATCAGCCAGGTCCATCCCATAATAGACATGTGGTTTGCACGATTAAGCTCAGATCAATGGCGCACAAAGTTAAGTCCTTAACATTACCCGCGAGACTACCACATCCCCAAAGTACAACCGTATTTCCCCTTTCTTGCCACGATCACTCGTCCGAGTGCAAAACCAATTTGTATAACCAAAGCAACGTCACACCAATGACGTGGCACAAATTTTAATACACGTGGCACCAACCACAGTTCCATATGTCATTAAGTCAAATTAATAATTTAACATGTGCGATGAGATCAATCGTAAATATAAACCGGCTAAGCAATCTAATCGTACCAACCCATGTGATAAATAAACTAGCATCACTAATAAATTTCCCAACCTATGGTGACAATGGCATCATGGTATTCCAAAGTATCAAGGAGGTATAAATTCAATTGGGACGATAACTACCTGTGCAAAGGTTTGAATAAAAAATAGCAATGCAATGTAATTTAAAACAAAATAATTAAATAATAGATTGCAAAATTTGGGTTCAACATGATCAAAGGACACGACTTGCCTTTGTTATGCTCAGCGGGGTACTCCGGGTCTTCTGGCGCGAAACCTGCTCCTCCGGAATCCGAATCTAACGAGAGAGAAAACGACCGAAAATAAAGAAACACATAAAATGATAAGCAAATGAACTCCAAAATTCACAAAACCAGAACCAACAGCTAGAGCTCGATTTTAGATGAATTTAGAAAAAAGAACGGGGTCAATCGGAGCTAGGACGGAGGAGAACGGGCTCTAAAATTAATTCAAAAATTAATTCAGGAAAATCGGAAAAATTCTTGTCTTTGTGGACCCGGTCCATGAAATTCCGAGTCCACCGTGGACTCGGTCCACGTAACAAGGCACAGGAGAGAGGGTGCCGACGCGGCGGCTCGGCGTGGGGCAGCGCATATCTTTCCACGTGTCACCCGGTGGCGTGGCTGCCACGTGGCTCGAGGACGGCTCGGGGCGGCGTGGCGCCGCGTGGCATGCCACGTGTCATGCCACGTGGACTAAAGGCCGACGTGGCACGCGCCGGTGCTGCCACGTGGCTAAGGCTGAGCCGGCGGCTCGGGCGCGGCGGCGTCGGCGGGATCCGACGGCGGGGGCGCGCACGCAGCGGCGATTCGAGCCCTCGGCTCCGAAGCGGCGGCGGCGGATTGCGCGGTGCGAAGCGCGGCGGCGGGCGGATCGGCGACGCGTGGCGGTCGCGATGGGCGGATCGGCGGCGCGTGGCGGGTGCGCGCGCGAGCGGCGGTCGCGGCGCGCGGCGCAGCGAGCGCGAGGCGGGCGAAGCGAGCGGCGGCGAGGCGGCGAGGCGGCGGGCGAAGCAGCGCGGAGGCTCACCGCGGCGGCGCGGCGGCGGCTGGTGCTCCGGCGACCTCGGCGGCAGCGAGGCAGCACGGGCGGCGGCGGCGGCTCTCCGGCGACGCGCGCGCGAGGGCGAGCGAGGCGGCGGCGAGGGTTCGGCGGAACGTGCGTGAACCGAGGAGCGAACGCGAGTTTTAACACGCGAACCGAGGAGTTTGATCCGATTCACGAGCGGCGGTCGCGACGCGGACGGGTTAGGCGGCTAGGATGCGCCACGCGGAAGATCGGACGGCGGGGCGCGATTAGGGTTAGGGTTAGGGTTCGCGCGCGCGCGGAGCGAGCGGCTACGATCGCGCGCCGCGATCGAGCGGCCGAGGGCGGCGAAGGCGCGGCGCGCGAGCGCGCTGGTGCCGCCACGCCGTCAGCCAGCGATGCGCGACGCTGCGCGAGGCGAGGATCGGGCAGCGGGCGGCGAGTCTGTGCGCGGAAAGAATGCGGCGGCGGCGGGCGCGGGATTAGCGGCAGCGTGGAGGAGAGAGAGAGAGATCGGGCGGTGAGGTTAATTTCTTTTCTTTTCTTTTTCGAAATTCAAATAAACTTCTAAAAGCTCTAGAAAATAGCAAATAAATCCCAAAAATTCACCAAAAATACCAGAAAATTCCTTGAGACCTGAGGAACACAAATAAAATATTTTCCACTTATGTTAATGTTTATTTTAATCATATTAAATTATTTAAAACTTTAAAAATTCATTTGAAGCTTCAATTAATTTCAGAAAATTCCAAAAAATTCATTTTTAAAATCCAGGCTTTAAAAATCTCAGAAAAACAGGATGTTACAAGTATTTACTACAGTATTTTTTCCGTCCAACGCCAACGCTAGCGTTCGCACATGAGCGGGGCCTGAATTGCTCGGACATGAAGCATATTTCACATCTCTGACATCGCATGTTTACACCAGGTTGCTCAAATTACAACGCACGTAGCCGGGCATTACGCTGAACCCACAAATACAACCCGTACACTCCATGGCGTTTGTGCTTCCCACACCCTCTACTATGTATGCCATCAGCTAGTTCCACATTCTTCTTGCGCCTTGGCGTCCTAACCCATCTTAGCTGAGACGTATATGTAGTAAAGAGAAGGAGCATCGATATCTGCAGTAAAGAGAATGAGTTTGGATATTTGCACGTTCCTGAAAGGTCACAAACCTACCTGTATGGCTCAACTATAGGGGTGTTCAGAATAACATTGATTTATAATTTTTTACTGTAGTTAATTTATTTTTTATTTTAACTGAGTTGACTTATTTGATATAATTAAATTTTAAAAAAATTAAACATAGATGCCTCAATACGATATCTTAAGGGGCGCTCAAGTTGGCGTCGCGTCCATCGCTAGCGTTCGGCGACCACAACCATTTCACTGTAGTGACACTGTAGCGCTACAGTAAAAAAATTTTGGTTTTTTTGTTTTGTTTTTCCCCTGTATTCCTTTGCATCGTCCGCTCTAGATTTGCGTGCTGTTTTTATTTTTATATTTTTTTAAATTTAATTATACCCAATAAATCAATTCAGCTATAGTAAAAAAAATAAGCTAGCTACAGTAAAATTTCAGCAAAAATCAAAAGTTATCGCTATTTTGAACGCCTTCTAAGTATCATGTTTCTTGAAAAAGTAGTGGAAGGAGAATACAGGTGGTTGGTAGCAAGTGAGTATATATGTCTCAATCTTCGTACTCTACCAAATGGTTGGGTAGAGCATGACCAAATCCTACCACCGCTACGTATCACTTGATGAATGCATGGCTTCTGCGTCTGCTATAAAAAGTGCAAACATATCTCAACTACGCGCCCTGCTCCACATTACTCCCATATTAATTCGTAGTACTAAAAAATTCATGTTTGGAACCTGTGAGACGGGTATATCAAACATCTCAACCCGATAGATGGGTCAGACTGATAAGACCATACCAAAGAAGTCCTTTTGCATTTTCTGCAATTGTAACGGGAAACATTGTTGTCTTGTAGGCAGAACCTGTATAAATTAGTAACATTATTTGTAATTAGATGTGATGCACTTTTGTGTTGTCATTAACCATCTTGACATAATTAGAGTTGATTACTTATTCCCTGTCATAAAATGTTAAAAAAAAAGAGATAAAGCATACAATGCAAGCTGCAATTCCGTGAATATACATGACAGAGCGGTTTCCATGTTCAATTTCTCAAAGTTTAGGATAATCATGATCAAATAAGGAGTTTAGTCAGCATTCTAGATTATTCACTATAGGACTGATATGATAACAGAGGGGTTAAATAGTGTCTTCAAAAATTTTTTCCAAGTATTCACTAATCATTCACTTCAGTAGCCATTAAACTATGAAGATCAGAGGTGAAAGCCAAAGCCAAAGCGGTCAACTCAAAAGCCGAAGGACTAAAACCATGAACCCGGGTCAAACTAGGTGCAAGAGGTGGTCTAACCGGTGGCTTGGAGGTGGTCTGATCGGAGCTCCTCGTGGTCTGACTGGCACACTCCTGGCAGTCTGACTGGTGGAAGTGGCAGTCTGACCAGCCACCGGTATGATAAGGCCTAAAAGATGTGTGATCGCTCCCCTGTTCCTGAACAAAAAATCAGCTCGAATGCAAACCACTTTCAGTGCAACTCCAAAAAACTATGGCTAAATGAGATGAGATTTTACATACACCTTGTTTGAGGTCTCATGAACCTATTCCCTCTAATGATCACTTGAATCCTTATCAAAGTTTAGACCTTTATCAAGAATTAGCAAGGTTGCATCAAAACCAGGCAAAAATCAAAAACACAAAATGTGACTTGCTCACGGGTGAAGTATGACCAAGATAACTCTAGATGTATTTTCACATATTATAATAAGTAAGAACTCACAAAGATTAAAGACAAAAACTCTTAGATCAAAAAATTTCACAATAAGATCAAATCCAAGTAAAACCAGATAACTTTAAAATCTTGCAAGACCTGATACCTAGATGGATAGAGATTAATTTTCATGAGTTATCTCCATCACTTACACATCTTTAGCATGCAGCAAGATCGAAAAGTAAAGAGAATAGATCAAAACCAACAAGAATAAGAACAAATCAACCAAATTAACGAGACTCCATGAGTGAAGAACAAAGTTGATCTATTGATTCTTAAGGATGAAGATTTTGTAGCCACTCTACCTGAAGAACAAGAGAGCGCACTATAGCACTCACATGTCTCAAACCCTTAAACCCTTAGATAGAATGAGGAATGGTTGGATAGTTAACTAACAAGTTTCCATCCCAATGAGTTAAATAAATGATGCAACTAGCTTACATCTAATCCTAATAGATACTATTCGTAGCACATATGGGAAAACACATTGACCCCATACAACGCAGGCTTTACTCACATACTTAACTTATATACACTTTTCAAAGAACATGTGCTCAAATCCGCTAAGTCTTCATACTTTAATCCATTTGGTCATCTCGGCTTCTCTTTGACATAAACCGCTTTCCCAAATGCCACTCAAATACCATGTTTTTGATCTAAGGTGGTTTCTAATATTTTGCCATCTTACCAAAATACCCTTCATTGATCTGGTCTTCATCTTCCCTTGTAAATAATTATCATGTTTGCCACGTATAGGTGCACCACTAGTTTGTCATGCGTTAACTAGTCTCTCTTGTTCTGATTCCACTAGACCACGTCTCACTTGGACGGACTAATCCACATGGTGCAACCCGTTACTTGAACCTTTCCTTCAATATTTATTGCATTTCTTGTGCCATGCTTAAGCTTAACCATCTCATTCGGAATCCTTGATTGTTTTGGGTCTCAGCTCCTCCATAAGCGTAGCTCTGATTCTTGTTTTTGACTATGGTTGACTCCAAGCCTATCTGCACATTCAGAGACAAAAAATCATTTTTGGACATAAGTTTTTTACAACTTAACCTACGTTAGTTAAAAGATGCATCATACAACATTACAGCACTGACCAAACAAAATTCAAATCACCCCACTTGCAAAATTTCAAAAATCCATTTTTGGGGCCGATCTGATAGCCAACTACAGGCCGATCTAACCAATTGAGACACTACACAACCAAATCTCTTTGGGAAATTACAACTGGCAAGTAACCCACGGTACTACCGCCCAACGGTCTGATCGTTGTTTTAGCCAATCTGATTGGCAGCCTAAAATCAGTCTATAGCTTGCCCTAGCCGATTTGACCAACTGCCTCTAGCGGTCTGACCACATGCACCGGCCAGTCTGACTGGTTTTCCTAAAAAAATATTGAAAATAAAACTGATAAAATGCAATCTTCGTAAAATTCAAATTTCAACTCCTCAAATTCGGCAATGGTTCATCACACAACATCATGGACCCTCTTACATGGTATCTCATTCCTTGCATGATTTTGCCTACCTAGGATATATGAAACATAGATCAAGGTGTGTAACACCTAGCCCAAAATTCACTCAAAGTCCAGTCCACCCATAAGGTGAGCACGCATGCGTAGCATCTCACTTGGGCTTTCACCTTCACTTCACCCAAAAGGGTTTATCTGGAAGTGGTACAATTTGAGTCAACAGACATTATATGCTAGTGTAACTTAAGGTAAAATGGTAATGTGATACTTAAGAAAGGGGAGTTACACAAGACTTACAGTGGTACTTTCATATTGACCGATATATATAATATATCTCCGAGGGATCTAGGACGGGGAGCATAATACACCTAATGAACCTAATTTGTATAAAAGATTCTGACATAAATTTCATAGGAAACAGATTGATTTCATCAAGAATTCTTACACCAATCCTTTGTTTAAACAGAGTCCACTCTTGTACCTAGCAAAAGATCTCAGTTGTATTCCCAAGCTATTTACATACATGGTCCAACGGAAAGGATATACACACCCGTAACCTACCAATGTTCAACAGGGCCTCCTCCTTTAGTGCTCTGACGTTACAAAGGAAGCAGTACTATACTACTACCAGTGCAACATAAGATAATAATAAGCGTGGTTTTTAGAAAGTTCCCGTTATTGTGTGCTTCTTGATACCTACATGCTCCCGATGCCTCTCATGTCTATGCATGATCGAGTATAGAAACCATGCGCATTGCTCTCGAGGTAGACACTTCAGCAAATAGCGCAACGAATATATGGAGATGGAGGCTGTTCTCTCTAGCTTCTACTCTTTATTGCAACAATAATAGGATGATGGCAACTTGCAATCAGGAGTCTAAAAACTCTCAACACTCCATAACTTATATTAGACTAGTTTATTGGTTGAACGCAGCCAAATACTGAATTTTTTTAAAATAATCTATTTTTTATTTAAAATTACAAAAATATACTCATGCAAAAAAATTTTACAAGAATGGCCTCCAGTCGCCCAACGGTTAAACGACTAGAGTCTGTCACCCAACTACCGCGCGACACAAATGCAGTCGCTGGGTCGTTAGGCGACAGGTTCCAGTCGCCCAACCATTTGGCGACTGGAACCAGTCGCCTGACCATTGGGCGACTGCAGCCGATCAATCTAGTCCAAAAATCTCTGGTAGATCGCACTGGTATAAACGTGTCATTTTTTTCTTTTTCTTTAGTTTGAAACTTTCAGAAGCCCGTATTTTTTTTTTATCCTAGCTCCGATTGAACCCGTTCAAAATTTTAAATTCTTCAAAAATTTTGAACAACCTATTTCTAGACTCTTTTTTGAATTTTTGAATTTTATTTGATATTTGTTTGATTTTATTTGTTTTGGTTCTTTTCGTATAGACTACGATGAATACGAAGAGTATGATTTTGACGTTTCGTAGCAGCAAGACTTCGAGCAAGGCTAGTTACACCTTTGATCATGTTGCTCCCAGTAATTTAAATTACTTAACTTATTTTTAAATTATTATACATGTGAATTTTTATTTAAACCTAGTTTAAATTTGATTGTTGCTCCCAACCGTTCGGCGACTGCAATTTCAGTCCATTTTTGCACAACTGGACCTCCTGACTGCGTATGGGGGTAAATGACAATTGTTGTACGTATGTAACATGTATGAAATTTGATGTACAAATCATATTTTTGGAAAAAAAAAATAACGGAAGATAATATCGGTTGATCCATTTGTGGCAATTTCAGTCCATTTTTGCACAACTGGACCTCCTGACTGCGTATGGGGGTAAATGATAATTGTTGTACGTATGTAACATGTATGAAATTTGATGTACAAATTGTATTTTTGGAAAAAAAAATAACGGGAGACAATATCGGTTGATCCATTTGTGATTTTTATAGATTATGATTGGTACAAAATCTGTTAGATGTGCAATAATATTTTGCGATCGTCGTATGTTATTGTAGTGCAAGAAATTTTGTGAATCTTTTTCTAGGACAATTGGGATGGTACGCCAAAAATTGAATGCGAAAAGACGATGAGATGTGCTTTTGTGAAATGAAATAGACTTTATAATAAAGCTGAAAATAACACGACATGCAGAGTTTGTGTATAAGCATAAGAAAGAGCTTCGCGCACTATGCACGAAACCGAATAGCTCCTACAATACATACGCGCCTTTTTTAAATGGAAATAAATTCGTGCTTCAGGGGAGTAGTGCAGAATGGTCCATCCTACTACTTGGACTGGGGTCATTTTTCCTTCCTTGTAAGCTCTGCTTGAACTCTACAGTGGCCTCTTTGGCTTTGGTCGCCATCTCTCTTTTTTGTCGCGCTCCCTCTTGCAAGCATTGTGCTCCCAATACGCGCATGCCTTGAGATGAGTTTTCGACTCCTGATGTATACGCTCTGCTTGCTCATCATTGCGGCGCTCCCCCTTGCGGATCTCGTAGGCCGTTTTGACATCCTACTCCTCGAAGTTGAGAATCCACTGGTCATACGGGTGGATCTCCAGGTCAATCCACTTGCGGTAGCCACATAGCTATTCTGGGGACTATGGGTAGAGAGGAGAGGTTGGTAGTGCGTACTTTAAAAGCAAAATAGTGGGGTAGGAACATGTTGTAACTGGTCCTTATCGGCTACCGATAGGTGCTTGTGTCCTGACGGCGGTTGGGATACTCACAGGAGTAATTTGTGTAACCCTAGTAACACATGCCTAGGCTCAGCTGGTGCTTAGACTTGAAGAACTTGCATAGGTCCCTACACTAATGGAGGGGCAGCGTCTCACCCTTAGGGTAGGTGTTGCGGTGAACGCTCGGTTGGAGCGTTCGGGACGGGATTGTAGCTATGAGGGCTGTCTTTGCGGGGAGCTGACCTCCTAGCACGCTCCGCTTGTTTGACTAGGGCTACTGCTTCCCTTACTTGTTCGTCGTGGGCTGTAGCAGACCTTGCTAGTTCGCGGGTCTCCTCCCATTGGTTCATCGTCTTGTCTCATTGCTTCTTCTGCCTCTTATCCATCCCAACGTGGTGGACGAAGCTGTAGTGTAGTGTGGGGTTTGGTTGTTTGGTGTTCTCTCTCAGATCCCTTCCACCTCCTTTTATAACCCAAAGGGGTGGTATAGAGTGGTTAATTTGTTGTGAGTAGGTCGCGGGGTAGAGTGCTGCCCTACCTGGTATTGTAACTGCGCAAAGCTATCGCGTGTGGTCTTGGCACTGCGCAAAGTTGCCCCATCTGATCTTGTCATTATGGAGAGCTACACCCTTTGGTCTTATCAGTGCACAAAGTTGGCCTGTCTGGTAATGTCAGTGCGTAAAGTTGGCCCATCTAATGTTATCACTATGGAGAGCTACACACTTTGGTCTTGTCATTGCGCAAAGCTGGCTCGTCTAGTCTTATCACTGTGCAAAGCTGGCTCATTTGGTCTTGTCACTACGCAAAGCTGCCCGTCTAGTCTTGTCACTGCGAATAGCTGCACCCTTTGGTCTTATCACTATACAAAGCTGACCGATCTGGTCTTGTCACTGTGCAAAGCTGTTCGTTTGGTCTTGTCATAGTGAAAAGCTACACCATTTGGTCTTATATGATAACGCTGCAAACCTCAAGGTTCAAGGAGAAGCTGTGGGTAAGCCAATGCATCACATCTGCAATTCCAGCATTCTCACCGTCCGGGTATACCAAAGTGCCTTGCACAAAACTGCTCAAGTCAACACCGTTCTAACCTTCACAAACGGTGCTAACACCATAATACACTTTCAACGTAGTGAGTATCGGTATTACTAATGTCTGCCTGCAAATATTTTGAATATTGTAACTTGTCAAATCGCATCGCACATTACGAAAGTACTGATGTACTGTAATTTATATTTCTACGATCGTTTGCCAATCATGACGAACTACACTACCCTCATAGTGTCATCCCTCCTCATTCGCATTGACACCGCTCCCTTTCCTCCGCCTCAATACGCACCAACTCCCTGCTTGCTCCCATGCACATCGACAACGCTCCTCTCTCACTGCTCGACCTCTCTCCTAACGTAAGTTAATAGTAATTGGTTTCGACATTTTACATAATATACTGATTAAAATGACAATACACTCGGTCTAACAGCATGCATGTATTTCCAATGTACTAACAACTGTAAATTCATTCCTAATTAATCATAAATGTTATCTAATAATGTGTTACGTAAAACAAACTATTTACTGCATATAAAAATATTTACTAAATTTTCTGCAACTATAATTTCATATGGATGTTAACTTCTAACATAATATTAACTAAATTTTATACAACTACAACTTTCTACAAACGCTAATTTTCCACAACTAGAATTTCCAACGGATACAAATTTCCTACAACTATACTGACTAAATTTTCTACAACTGTAATATTCACTAGATTTCTAACAGCGAAAATTTTCTAAGAATACAAATTTTCTGTAACTGCATTGACTACATTTTCTACGACTATTTACTTCATATCAAAATTTCTATGCAATCTAAACAAACTATTTACTTTCCATGAATTTATTAACTAAAACCAAAAAAATTTACCTCGCAAAGTAGCGGAACCTCTCCTCTCTTCTCCTCTCCTCTTTTTTTCTCTCTTATCCTCTCTTCTTCTTTTCTGTTCTCCTCTTCTCTATTCTCGGTCAACGGCTGCGGTCAGCCGCGTGGCCTCTTATATACCGGGCGCAGATGCCTAACCGTTGGGCGATTGCAACTCCAATCGCCCAATGGTTGGGCGATAGGTCCAAGTCACCTAACCGTTGGACGACTGCAATGTCGCCCAACGGTTCGCGGACTGGTTGTGTGTCGCGCTGCCGTTGGGCGAGAGGTTTCAGTCGCTCAACGGTTGTGTGACTGGAGGTCATTCTTATAAAAAATAATTTCACGCGGGTATATTTTTGTATTTTTGAATAAAAATTGGAATATTTTGAAAAAATCACCACATCCTACTGGTGAAAGATTACAAATCCTACTAGTGAAAGGTTACAAAGGAGGCATCACTACACCAATAATGCAACTAGCAATCAGGACTCTACAAATCATCAACACCCCATATTTGTATTCCGATAATTTTATGCTTGAATGAGGTCAAATCGTAATATTGATCCAACCAAACATAGAAGGCATCACTTCAACACTAATGCAACATCACAAGGGCAGACAATGAGCGGTGCCTTAATTAGAACGTTTCCATTTTTTTTACCTGAAAATCAGAAACCGCAGGAGAGACCCCTACGGTATAATTAATTAAATAATAAATAGAGAAGTATCTGCAAGCGAGAAAGTAGAACTTACGACAACCGTGGGGCACTCATCTAGGTAAGTTGTCTAGCCAGGAAAAAAAAGAAGAGCTTCTTTCACTCTACACACATGCAGAGCTATTTCATTACCTGTGCCTTCATATTGTACTTCTTGATACCTGCATGTAAGCATGTTCCCTATGCCTCCCAAGTCAACATGCATATGAGAGTATACAAAGTCACAAACCACATTACTCTCTAGATTTTCGTGTGAAGCTTCATGTGCTGGGAAGCTACTAGAATCCAGATCCTTTATATTGAGAGATGAGAAGAAATGTCCAAGTCCTGCGTCCAATTCCCACTAGAGTACAGATCCCTTTCCAAATTCATTGGCATAAAAAATTTGGTGATCGTAATTCATGACAGAGTTCAACTAAGCAAGACTCATTTTATCATTTTTTTTAGCTGAATCTCATTTTATCATTGAAACTTAATCTTTAATAAGAAGCCCATACTTAATGAAGACTAATGTAGTCAATGTGGAGCAAATCTTTCGAAAATCATGGCCACCTTTCATTCCATTCTGGAGCACCCTTTCAGGTGCACTGTGTTTTTTTAGAAAGTTTCTGCTTGATCACAGGGTCAAATAGTAGAAAATCCACACATGATTCCACCAACCGTGTAGTTAGTAGGGACTCTCCAGACCATCTTGACCACCACAAGTTCCAGTTGCACAAGTTTTCTTCATAAAACATCCCATCTCCGATTTATTGAGATATTACTGCATGCATGGAAGATTGATGCTTTGCTGCAAGTTGTTAATTTTGAACTGAATAAAAAGATGTCACACAACAAGGCAAACAAACATTTGCAATTTGCAGCAAGTTACTAGCCATTTGTATGTCAAGTCATTTATTCCTAAGTGCTTTGTTGACTCTGTGTGCTGAAAAAAAAAAGTTGTACCGTCCTGAGAAACCTACAGAGCTGGGAAGTAATTTCTACTTCGGCCATTTTGATGCTCGCGTTTACTTAGTACGCCAGGAATGTGCCACGAACACGATTTGAGAACTTCAGGAGGTAAATTGTCAATATTACATAAATATGTAAATATAATATCAAGCTAAAATTATGTGAAAGTACATATAAACCAGAGCACTTTCTTAACCCAGTTTTTCAAAGTTTCCGATAATCATGATAAAATAAGGAACTTGGTCGATGTTTTAGATCCTTTATGATATTCTATGCATGGAGGTAGAAGTGTTAGTTTCATATGGATATACATATCGCATAGAGATGGCAAGCATAATAAAACTAATGCACCGTTCCTAACCGATATTTTCACAAGATTTTTGCAACGAATAGAGAGATTGCTCAAAAATTCTTAAAAAATTCTTCATTTAAAATAGGTACCAAGTATGTACCTCACGTCAATGAGGCCATGCGGTACATTTAAGCCTACCCAAAATACGAAAATCACTATAATGTCAAGGCATTTGATTGAGAATCTATCAATTTTTAGCCCCTTGATGAGGATTTGAAAAATACATAAATGGATTGGAATCTCCCACCCGACTTGATCCGGGCCACAGGAGCTAGATTCAACCGTCAAGGTTACCTTTGAGAGGAGATATCATTGGACAACCAGTGCAAAAACACAAGCATATCAAGTATCAGTTTAGAAAGTTTTCAATACCGTGTATTTCCTGTTCCCGATACCTCCCAAGCCAATATTCGTACTAGGGTAAAACTCTTCCTCTCTGGGTAGACATGTCAGTATATGGACCCATGGAGACGGCTTCTCTCTACTACTACTGCAACATCCAACATACGATAGCAACTACATGTTTGGTGTCTGAGAAGTCCCAAAACTCTATTTATATTCCGCGAATTTAACAGCCAAACTGGCCGAATCCTGCTATCTTTATGATTTGATTCGCTTGATGAGGTTCAACCACCCAGTATGCTCCATTTTACTGACCCATTAAATTGAGATCAAGATTTTCGTATGAAGCCTCAATATTGAGAAATAATGTCACTGTTCTACAAGAACCAGGATCCTTTTTCCAATTCACAGGCATCAAAATTTGTATCATAATTACATTCATAACCGGCTTCAACTCCTCAATCACTTTATCAGGAAACACTTTTCTTAATACGAAAATCATACTTAATATCAAGGCAGCAACCATTGCTGGAGAGAAGCATCTAATGGGATATAACCATTCCAATTTGGAGCAACCTTTTCAAGCTTTCAGACTACCGTCCAGCTAACAAACAACATTCATGAAAAGCAAGCAACCGGGACAGATTATTCCATATAAAATGGCTACAAGCCTACAACAACGCAGAGTGGAAAGCCAAACACAGCAAATATTACAAGAGTCTATGTTTGTTCTACAGACTGAAAACATAAAGGTAAATGTAACAACTACTCATCATCATTCAGCAAAGATCGTGGCCACTTATCGTTAAAGGGCACAGGAGTGATCCTCTCATCGTTCACTGGTAATATACATGCATTTCACAACCTAAAAGGCTAATTCATAACTTTCTTAGGATTATCAGCCTAGTCACTTCCATCAGAGCCAGTGCTCTTGTGGCTCTCAGTGCCTGAAGGCTCCAAGGTGGCCCCACCTGCATCTTGCTTGCTTACTGCTGCTGCTGGCTGGGAATTGGCTGCACGAGGCAGTTCAACTTGCAGAGACTGGGGCATGCCGTTGACAACCCCAGGTCTCACACCCATTTGTCCAGCAAAAGAAAGCAACTGAGTTTGCTGCTGCTGCAGTTGCTGCTCCTGCATCTGCTGCGGCGTTAGAGGGGTCCTTGGAGCGAACATTGGCACCTGTGACATGTAATGCCCTACCCCGGGCGATGCACCAGGTGGAGCCATCTGTTTGCAGAAATAACATCAGGACATGCAGAAGAAAGGATACATGTATAGAGGTCTAGAACATGACAAACCTGAGGGCGGCTTACAGAGGTCAGTGGTTGGGTATCAGCAATTGCAGCCAAATACAAGAGGTTCTTCTGAAGCTGGGCTTGGAACCTGAAAGTTTCATTGGAGAGAAATTTACCATTAATCTACATGCATTTCTCCATATCCATTTCAGAAGGTAAACCACATTCACGTTCACATAAGAAAATTTTTATGGATATGAAAACGTGTTCATCACATCTATCTACTGAAATAATATAATACAAGCACTGTAATGGAAAGTAGATTAGAAAAAATAATACAATCACTGTAATGGAAAGTAGATTAGAAAAACTATCACATGAGTGCACAGGCAACAGACATGATGCATGGGAAAAGAACCAAAGACATGCATGCCAATGGCACTGATGACACGTTGAAGATTGCACATGGGTGTGCTGACAGCAATATCATACTTGGCACTGCTAGGGGCAATAGCCAACATAATTACAATGTGAAGTCCACGAAAGAAAGAAGTGAGTAAAGCCTAGTTAGTTAGGACATATGGACCATGTGCTGTATGTCACAAAGTGAACATATTACACTATAAATTTACATGGATTAGAAATGGCCAAATGCTTGTGTTAACAGTTTTGGATGTTAATTACCGGCTTACCGCACACGGCATATATAGGCATTTTTCTGACATGGTTGCTTGGTTTTTAGTTGATGTTTACCAAGGAAAATAATCTATCTGCTGCATAGAACTATTATGCTATTGCGGCTGGGATGTTGTTAAGACTTGAATTTTATTCTGATAACTTGTGAAGGGTGATTTGGTATATTATTACGATGTAACACATGAGAGTAACTGCCTAACCGGTTATGGAAATATTAATTAGTGTATATGATTTGACATAAAAGTTCATTGAATTTTAATATGATGTCTGTCACTCTCAGCCATTATAAAGTGGAAACTCCTAGGTGTACAAATTGTGACAATTTTGTTTATAAGCTATACGAAACAAACTGAATGCATAAAGAATGGTAGCCATATTTTAAAAATAAGAAAAAAAAGCACTCATTACAATATGAGATACTAGCATTGCCAGTATCCTTCTGAGGAACAGGATACAAAAGGATGGAAATCTCGCATAGGGGATATATTGGCTGAGGACGTAGATATTAGTGCTTGTATGTTGTTCAAGATATGCATCATCATTCAGCACTGCTATCACACTACATTATATAATTTTGTCATGTCAGAATCCATCTGGATGTGTTAGGGGTTGTATGGCGATATATGTTCACATCGTATAACATAGAAATACTTTGTAGACCATAGTGCATATGTTGTGTCAACAATCCACATTAATACAAGTCACTAGAAAACTGTGACTACATGTTTTTTGGTAATTAGGAAAACAGTACCTAAAATTGATAACATTATTCTTGTTAGGAAAATTACTGTATCATCTTGAATTTGTGACAATATAAATTTAGTCAAACATGAAACCGTTGCCAGTATAGTGATGCTTCCTTCCAATAAATAGCCCCATAAAACTGATGGAAATCCTCACTCAAGCTTATGCCTCAACATTCTAGTGGTTTTCATCTTTTGGGTAGGCTTACACGTACTGCAACAACTCATGATGGCATGATGCCAGGTACAAAGTTTGGCCCAAATTTAACAAAGCATTTTTGTGAGAATCCTTGAGCAATCACTCTATTTGTAGTCTATATGATTCATAGAGTGTTCAATATAACCTTTTTGGTAGCATGAAAATTCTATAATGTGTCAAGAAGTTAGAAAACTAGTACTCATCAGTAGGTGATAACTCATTTTTCACACAAAGCCAGCCAAGCTGAACACCAAGGGACTCATGCTTTTAGTGGAGCTATGAGCTACATAGTACTTATCAACCAAGAATTATATTATACCAGGCAAAAATATATTGGCCATCACTGCAGTTTTCAGTTGCATATTTATTCATTACATGAAACAACAAAGAAACTAATACGACAATTTCATTATTACATGACATGTGACATGTCAGTAACAATCAATGTATACAATTGACGAATATCAGGGGAAGATGACAACAATACAAGATAATTGCATTTAGCTCATGAGAGATTCAACTAATGCATGTATGTGCCACAAAGCAGGATGGCTCATCATTTAGTCAAATGAAAGACATATCAAATTGTAAAAATCCAGAAAAAAGATGCAGTTGTTACATACTGAGCACATTCTGCCAGCTTTCCCAGGTTCTGATTTTCCAAGATAGCCAAAATAAGTTGCTTATTTTCATCCAGATACTGCAAAAGTAATAAAGTCAGTTAGGGAACATGGAAATTCACAAAATAACATTCACAGAATTAGTAAATGCAAACACAAGGCCCAAATGAACCATAAATTTGTTATAAATATTATGTGTATATTCATGAGGTTCAAAGAGCAATATATATAGATAGTATAAGAGGATATTACAAGGGAATATGATATATACCGATAAGGTAACAAAAGGCATATAAGGAAAGGAATAATACAATTCATATTCTGTCATGAACCGGGGTAAACACCACCAAGAAGATGGCCGGATGGCGTCGGCGTAGAGGGAGAGGGAGAGACTAGATGAGGAAGACTAGAATATTTCTCTTCATTGATTGATTCCTCAATAGCATGCGGTGGCCCTCTTTATATAGATGAGCCCCCCTAACAGATAAAGTCTAATTCCAATCCTATCTCTAACAAATATAAAAACTCATATCATATCTCTAATTATATCTCTAACAAAAGGAATCTAATCTTTAACTAAAATAGAAACTAATATCTAATTCTTAATAATAACTCGACTACGAGGCGGAGGTGGCCCGGCCGGAGGCGGATCTGGAGCGGCGGCGGTCGGGCGTCTCCCAGCACGGAACCGGCGGCAGCTGAGCGGGCGGAGACCGCAAAGGCGGAGTCGGCCGGCCGGATCCCGGCGGATCGGCGGCGGAGAACGCCAGATCCGGTGCCAGCGGCGGCACGGGAGGAGTCGGCCACGGGCGGAGGCGGCGGCGCGTGGGTAGAGGTGACGGCGGGGATGCCGAAGCCCCAGCCCCAGCCGACGTTCATTTGGACCCAGACGAGCACAGAGGAGGCGATGAGGGCGCCGACGTTGATGGACATGTAGAACCAGTTGAAGAAGGGGCCCTTGCTCTCCTTCTCGCGCGGGTCGTCCTCGTCGAACTGGTTGGCGCCGACGGAGGAGACGCAGGGCTTGATCCCACCGGTGCCGATGGCGATGAGGTAGAGTGCGGCGAAGAAGGCGGCGTTCTGGCCCGTGCTGGGGTGGCCCGAGGCGCCGTTGGTGGCGCAGTTGGGGGGCCTCACGCCGGGCAACGGCGGGTGTGCCGCTGGGCGGAGGCACCGGAGAAGATGCGTTGGCGATCGGGGTCGGCATTATCCTCCTCATCTTTCGCAACCAGCAAGTTGATATCTACCGTCTCCTCTGCTCTGCCAGCCTCTTGTTGCGCCTTCTCTCGCTCCTTTAAGATTTTTTCAAAGATGCCATGTATGTTGCGGAAGCAGTCCGCTATCTCCATGCTATGTTTCTCCATCTTGTCGGCGCTAGCCTTTATTATGGCCAACAACTCAGCAGCAGGACGAGTCATAGGAACCATGGCAGCCGAAGTCGTGGGAAGGGATCGACTGCTCTGATACCAAGTTGTCATGAACCGGGGTAAACACCACCAAGAAGATGGCCGGATGGCGTCGGCGTAGAGGGAGAGAGAGAGACTAGATGAGGAAGACTAGAATATTTCTCTTCATTGATTGATTCCTCAATAGCATGCGGTGACTCTCTTTATATAGATGAGCCCCCCTAACAGATAGAGTCTAATTCCAATCCTATCTCTAGCAAATATAGAAACTCATATCATATCTCTAATTATATCTCTAACAAAAGGAATCTAATCTTTAACTCAAATAGAAACCAATATCTAATTCCTAATAATAACTCGACTGGGCCTTGGGCCCAAGGCCCACACCCCTGACATATTCTATCTCTAATACTCTTAACACCCTCCTCAAATGTAAGGTATATGCAATAGCATTGTATTTGAAAAATGGTTGACACTAAAATAGGAAAAATCCGAAATCCAAGTATTGATAATATCGTCATAGCGTGCAGCTCTTGAATAGAGAAAACTGTCAAATCATGCCGAAGAGGAATAAATAGAACCATGACGGCGCAAATTGAAACCCAAGACGACGGCGACGTAGTGCACAAGGTGCAGAAAAAGCGCGGCGGCTTTAAAAGCTCGGAGTGGCAGCTAGAGAAGTGGCGGCATCATAACAATGTCTATGATCTGCACGTAGCTCAGAGAGCGGCAGCTGCTGCCATGTAAAAAGAAAATTCCTATGCTTCTATAATTGACAATAAATTTGTGGACTCACACAGCTTAAACGAACTGAAAAATAGAGGCTACAGACTTGGGATGAACGCAATGAAAGACTCAAAAGAAAAAGACTCAATAGACTATGGATACTAGCAGTAGCAATGTCACTATGCCTTCATATTCCCCTCCTCTCCTCTCACTTCACCCCATCACTCCTTCCTTAGTCCACACCACCTCACCCCACACCCACACTCCCACACTGCCACCCTTTGGCCTCCAGCCGCTCAGCGTGGAGGAAGAGCAGGAATCAGAGGCCTAGGGCGGCGGCCACGACCGAAGGCGGCAGCGCAGGCGCGGCGGCCGGGAGGCGGTGGCGCAACGTAGTGACCGAAGGGGAGGCCGGGTGGGAGACGGTGGTCGGATCTGGACAGTCGAGGCTAGGCGCGGCAGCCTAGCAGCGGCGCAGGTGTGACGGCGATGAAGGCGACAACCAACGAGGAGGAGCCCAGATCTAAGGCAACGCTGCCCGGAACCGACACGACGGCGGCCTGGAGCGATAAGGCCGGTGGTAGAGATGGCCGGATCTAGGCTTGGCGGTGGCCGAGAGGAAGCCCGGCAGCGGCGCGACGTGGGGGCGAGTGCCGACATGACGGCGGCGATGTGGGCATGGTGCGGCACCCATATCCGGAGGCCCTCAACCCATAGCCTGACCAGCCATGGTCTGGAACTGAGGGCGGCGGAGTCAAAGGCAGCCGGATCCATGCTCGCCGAATGCGGCGCGGAGGTAGCCGGATCCGGGCTGGGGCGGCATGGTAACGACGAAATCTAGCCGGATCTGATCCCGCGGCCTCAGGCAGCAGTGCGACGACCTCAAATGGAGGTGGGCACCGACGGCGGCGTCCTTGGCAAGCCACGGCGAATCCAGGCAGCGTTGAAGACGCGATGAGCATCGGCTCCTCTCCTCCAGCAGATCCGGCGACCCGAAGAAGACAACAGCCCATCCAGATCGGATTTGGATGGTGTGAGAGCCCGAGGGTCAGTGACCTGAGGACGACGGCGGCTAGAGACGAGGTGGCGACAGGTCGACGCAGCCCAACGAGGTGGCCGCCCCCAGGAGCAGAGATCAATCCTCCCGGGGGCAGCAACAACGGAAGTAGATCGAAGTTAACGTTTTAATCTATTGAGGTTAAGGTTTTAATCTAAGTTCTGATACCATGTTATGAATATTATGTGTATATTCATGAAGCCCAAAGGGCAATAAAAATAAGTAGTATAAGGGGATATCACAGAGGAATATGCCATATACTAATAAGGAAACAAAAGGTATATAATGAAAGAAATAATACAATTCATATTCTATCTCTAATACCCTTAATAGAAATAAACAAAAGAATAGTTGTAGTTTTGCACTATTGGAAGGTATATGGTTCTTCAAGAAAACACGAGGACCATAAATCACGACAAAAGATTTTTTGAATCATTTGAAGGCCCAAATTACAAAGCTAGAACCACATATCATTAGTTTAAATGTAAAGAACTAAAGATTGTTTGAAGTGAAAATGTTTAGTCCACTATGTGGGCAGCATAACCATGGATACCCTTGCTAACTTGGAGCACATGAAGGATAGTTTAGAAAGACTTGCCCCAGGTATCTCTCTACAACATGATTGTACAAATCTGGGTTTATTGTAGTACAACAAAGCAAATCATTATCCATTGCCGGCAAGCAATATATGCATCACCAGCATTAAGCAAAAAAAAACAAGCATGTTTGAATCTAGTGATACAGTATACAAAATACTGCCCGTTCAAATAGTAGCTGCTGGCAGAACTCAGCTACTAACTACCAAAGAAAAAAGCAACAGTTGAATTGGAAAATCAACAAACGAGACAAAGAATTAAAGGAAGCAAGGAGTTTTTCTTTTGAGAGAAGGCATAATGAAGACCGGAAGTAAGATTCTGAAAGATAAGGCACAGCTTGATGGATAAGTCATTGTGTTGTTGTTGTGTTGTTGTTTCTTCTCTCTTTAGGACAGCATCTCCTTTAAGGACAGCATCTCCTTTAAGGACAGCATCTTGACTCCTTTAAGGACAGCATCTCCTTTAAGGACAGCATCTTGACTCCTTTAAGGACAGCATCTCCTTTAAGGACAGCATCTTAGACTAGCTTTAGGACAGCTTTAGACTAGCATCTAGGACTAGCATCTTGGCATATGCTTGGCTGGTTAGCGGCCTATAAATTTGTATCCCCAACCCCTCAGGTTGGTGTGGCATTTGTGTGAGAAATAAACAAGAAAATTTGCCCCATTCCCAGAGTGTCATCCTCTCGATGAGAGTAAGGATCTTGCTATCACCAACAGCAAGACTCAAATGAGTAACAAGTGGTATCGAGCCGTACTATCCTCAGTAGCCCGAGCATCTCCTGCTCATCTCCTTCTCGGCCTCGCAGCCCGACTCAAGCAGAAAGCAGCGGCCCCATTGTCCCTCGCTCCTCTCCGGAGACGGCGGCACTGCCGTAGCGCACCTCCTCACGCAACAGCCCCTAGTAGCGCCATGTCCGCAGGCGATCTCGGCCTTCGGCCGCCTCGAGCACGCGCGCCAAAGAGACGGCCGAGCTCGCCGCGACAGAGCAGCGCGCGAAGAAGCGGCGGCGAGACGCGCGCGGCGAAGAAGCGCCAAGGCCGGCGGCGGAGCCGGCGGCGGCAGAGCGAGGCGAAGCGGCGCGCGGCAGATGCGTGTCGCGGCGGCAAAGCGAAGGTCAAGGCTCGCGCGGCGGCAACGGCAGCTCCATCTCTGCGATGGCAGCGCGAGCGAGGATCTTGAGCGCGAAGAGGGAGAAGCGGCGAGGCGAGTGGCGCGATGGCGGCGCGCGCCGCGCCACGGCGCGGCGGCACGCCTGCGACGACGCGAACGCGCGGTGACGCTCTGGAGGAGGCGCGCGACGGCGGTGGCGTCGGGTTGACGGAGAGCGCGCCTTCACAGCGACGCGGCTCTCTCCCGGTTCGTGCGTGGTCACCACGAGTACCGGCCGTCGTCGGGGACGCCGGCCGGCGGCGTGGCCTACCTCACCAAGACCAACTACGCCGAGTGGGCGCGGTGATGAGGGTAAAGCTCGGTGCGGCATATGTGGGATGCGATCCGATCTGGCGGCGTCGACTCGACCAGGATCGGCGGCGCTGGATGCTCTCATCGCCGCAGATCCGCCCGAGATGCGCTTCGCTACCAACAAGCGGATCGCCAAAGAGGCTTGGGACGCCATCGCCGCAAAGACGCACGGCAGCCGACCGCGCCCGCAAGTCTACATTGCGGGCACTACGCAAGGAGTGGGAGAACCGGCCTTCAAGCCGGTGAGGGCGTTGATGATTTTGCTCTCGCCTCAACACTCTGTTGCGAAGTTAGTGCAGTTCGGCGACGACACCTACGGTGAGGAGAGAGGCGTGGAGAAGCTCTTCCACTGCGTCCCGAGAAGTACAAGCGGATGGCTCGCCGATCGAGTCTCTGCTGACCTCTCGCGATGACGATCGAGGAGGCGCTGGTCGCCTCAAGGTCGTTGACAACGATGAGCCACGGCGTCTCGGGACCCGTCACCATTGGCGGAAGCTCCTCCTCACTCGGGAGCAGTGGGTCGCGGCCAAGGTGACGGAAGAAGGAGCCTTCTTCCACGACAGCGCCACAAGCGTGGCAAGCGCGGCAAGCCACGCAAAGACGCCCGAGCGGGCGCGAGGACGTGCCGAGGTGATGACCGTGGAAGCGTCCAGCGGCGCTGGCGGCAAGCAAAAGCGGCACGAGGCGACTCTTGCCACAATCGCGGCAAGCTTGGTCATTGGGCGGTTGTTGTCGACCCACGACGTGGCGAGCCCATGTCGCGCGGCGGAGGAGCGGCCGGCTCGCATTCATTGCTCATGCGAGCACCGAACTATCTCCGCCGCACCGGCGCGATGGCTCTCCTCCACCTTGACGAGCCAAAGCACATGCCCTCCCGGCCACGGCTCGCGCAGCGACAAGATCGACGGGTGGTGCCTCGACACCGGCGCCACCCATCACATGACCGGTCGACGGAGCTCTTCGCCGAAGTTTGACTCTAGCGCCCGAGGCCCGCAAGTTTGGGGCGCCTCGGCGTGGAAATCAAGGGCGTCGGCTCCGTCATCTTCACCACCGTGTCACGGTGAGCACAGTGCTCACCGGCGTCTACTACATCCCGATCTGCGGAACTCCATCATCGCCTTGGGACACCGGATGAGAACGGCTCGCGTGTCGAGATAGAGCACGGTGCTTTGGATTTGGGATCTTCGCCACCGCCTTCTTGCCAAGGTAACCAGAGGCGCAAATCGACTTTACATTCTTCACGCGGTGTGGCACAACCCCTCTGTTCGCCGCTCGTCGGACGACGAGGCGTGGCGATGGCACGCAGCGCTTTGGGCACCTTCACTTCGAGGCCCCGGCGGCTCGGTGCTACGGAAATGGTGCGAGGCTGCCGTGCCTTGACCATGTGGAGCGATTCTGCGACGTCTGCGTGTTGACGGCGCAGGCGACTTCTTCCTCGGGCGGGCGAGTTTAGAGCCAAGGAGGGCTCGAGCTTGTGCACGGGGACTTGTGGGCCGGTGACACCGCCACACCGGAGGACGACGCTACTTCCTGCCGCTCGTCGACGACCTCTCCGCTACATGTGGGTGATGGTCCTCGGCGGCAAGGAGAGGCCGCGACGCCATCAGCGCACGCAGTCGCTTGCGAGGCGAGTGCGGCCGCAAGCCGCACGTCTCGCGCGCACGGACAACGGCGGCGAATTCCACGGCTACCGGTCGCGTCATCTTTGCCGATGAGGGCATTCGCGCCACTACTCGCGCCCGTCATGACCGCGCAGTAAGCGCGCGTCGCCGAGCAGCGCAACTGCACGGTTGTGGGGATGGCTCGCTCTCTCTCGCGCAGGGGATGCCGCTATCTTCGGGAGAGCGGTGGTGACGGCCGTCTACATCCTCAACCGCCGCCTACCAAGGCGCTCGACGCAGACGCCGTCACGAGGCTTGGCACGAGCGCAGCCCGCGGTCTCCCACTTGCGGTCTTGGCTCCTCGCGTTCGCCAAGGAGCTTGGCCACATCGGTAAGCTCGACGACGAGAGCACTCGGGAGTGTTCATCGGCCACGCGGAGGCTCGAAGGCCTACCGCATCCTCGACCGTCACACGCCGTCCGCATCTCGCGTGGCGTTGTGTTCGACGAAGGCGGCGGGCGTGGGACAAGGCGGTGGGCGGCGGTTCGACTTCAACTCTTAGGGACTTTGTTGTCGACTCGCCCACTTCGAGAGCCGGGGAGCTAGCGGCTCGTCTTCACCAAGCTCGCCCACTCGACACCTTGCTCGCCACCGGCTCGGCGAGTGCTCCACCACCTTCGGCACCGCCACGCCCCTTTCTCGCACCGGCCGCCACACCACCGGATCGACCGCAACAGCCGGTCCACGACGAAGCGGCGCATGGTGGAGTTCGCTACTCGCTGTCTCACGACGAGGACCGCGTCGACGCCTACCACGACGGCGAGCCTGCGCTACCGTACCATGGGCGACCTCCTCGGCGGCGGCCGGTCCTCGAATCGGCGCGCAGCGACGACCGCGGCGGAGCCGCACCTCGCGCACAGATTTACGGCGAGCCTCGCTCCGTCACCGAGGCGGAGAAAGACGCGGCATGGCGTGCGCGATGCGAGAGGAGATGGACGCCGTCAAGCGGAACCGACGTGGGGCGGCGGATCTTCTGCCGGCCACCGCGCGATCACCCTTAAGTGGGTGTTCAAGCCGGCGGGATGGCCGGCGCCATCGCAAGCACAAGGCTCGCTTGGTGGCACGAGGCTTCGTGCGGCAGAGAGGGTCGACTTCGATGATGCCTTCGCACCGTCGCGCGCATGGAGTCCGTTCGTCTACTCCTCGCACTTGCAGCCCAGAGGAGGATTGGCGCGTCCATCACATGGACGTTAAGTCCGCCTTCCTCAACGGCGACTTGAAGGAGGAGGCCACGTCCGTCGGCCACGGATTCGTCATCCCCGGCAAGGAGGGCAAGGTTCTCCGCCACGCAAGGCCCTCTACGGCTTGCGGCGAGCACCACGAGCCCGAACGCTAAGCCGGACTCCACTCTCAAGCAAATGGGGTTCGGCAGAGCGCACACGGCCGCGGTCTCACGGCGGGCAAAGGCGGCAACGCCTGGCGGTGGCGTCACGCCGACGACTGGTGATCACCGGCTCCAAGGAGGCCGAGGTCGAGGCGTTCAAGGCGAAATGAAGACCGTCTTCCGGATGAGCGACTTGGGGCTCCTCTCCTTCTACACGGGATCGAGGTCCACCAAGACAGCCTCGGTATCTCCTTCGTCGGACCGCCACGCCAAGCGCACCGCCGAAGTCGGGCGGGCTCACCGATCGCAACCCACCCCACACTCCTATGGAGGAGAGGTGGCCGAGTCGTGAGAGCACGGCGGAGGAGGCGGACGCGACGCAAGATCGGGCGCATTGTGGGCGCCTTCCACCTACCTCGCCCACACGCGCCCGGTTTGGCGTCATTGCCGGCTCGTCGGTCGGTTCATGCAAATGATCGACGACGAGCATCGGCAGGCCGTGAAGAGGATCCTCCGCTACGTTGCGGGCACCTCCGACTACGGCTTGCACTACCCGAGGTGTCCCGCCACGCACACTTCATCGAATGCAATGACAGCGACCACGCAGCGACATCGACACCAAAGAAGAGCACAAGCGGATTCTCTTCTTCCTCGGCAAGTGCCTCGTTAGTGGCGATCGATCAAGCGGCGGTGGTGGCCCCGTCCCACCGTGAGGCCGAGTACATAGCGGCGCCCACCGCTTCGACTCAGCGCCTGCTCGCCGATCGCTTGGTGATCTCCTCGGCAAAGACATCGGCGGTGGCGCTCGGGGTGGACAAAAAGTCCGCTCGGCTCGGCAAAGAACCCCGTTTTCCACGAACGAGCAAGCACATCCGGGTGAAGTACCACTTCATCCGAGGTCGCTTTGGATGAAGGCGAGATCAAGGCGAGCTACATCAACACCACGGATCGGCTTGCGGACACGCTTCACCAAGCCTCTTGGGAGGTCAAATTCCTCGAGCTCGCTCTAGGGTCGGGTGGTTCAACTTTTCCACAAGACGACGCACAAGACTTAGGGGAGAGTGATGGATAAGTCATTGTGTTGTTGTTGTGTTGTTGTTTCTTCTCTCTTTAGGACAGATCTCCTTTAAGGACAAAGATCTCCTTTAAGGACAGCATCTTAGACTAGCTTTAGGACAGCTTTAGACTAGCATCTAGGACTAGCATCTTGGCATATGCTTGGTGGTTAGCTGCCTATAAATTTGTATCCCCAACCCTCAAAGTTGGTGTGGCATTTGTGTGAGAAATAGACAAGAAAATTTGCCCCATTCCCAGTGTCATCCTCTCGATGAGAGTAAGGATCTTGCTATCACCAACAAGACTCAAATGAGTAACACAACTAGGTATTTCTAATAAAATCACTTTTCAATCACATTGTGAGCCTCCCATAAATGAAACTTCATGTTTTACTACCAAGACTATGCAAGTCTATAAGAAGGAGAAGGTTAGCTAAACTCCAGTCACTTCACTAAGCTTTGTCAAGGAATGGAGTTTACCAGACTAGCATATCAAGTCCAAAGAAACCTAACAAAATCTACCCCCACAAAACGCAAAAAGAACTTCTATTACATAGAGTACCGTACAGACGTGCTGATGGATTCTCTATATGAGCCATGACACCTTCCACAATTCCAAAGTGCTTTTAATATTAGAACAAGGACCTAATTATTTGCAAAAACAAGCAAATGCTCCAAACAGATGAACAATTTTCAGGCTTCGATGAGCAGCTGATGGAAGCTATGAAGTCAATGCTACATAACACATAAGAAAAACATAAACATCAGTTTGGTTCTGGTTGGAACAGTCAAGGGTAATTGCATGTTGTGTTGCAAGCGATATAACAAAAGGACATGCCACAAACAGGGATTCAACACTACATTCAAAACCTGGTCCCAATAGTAATAGTCTACATCAAATTCCCTAATGTACATCTTTGTAATAGCAAGCATAAGCATTGCTCTATTTTATCCAGTAAACCTTAGGAGTACAGAGACAGGTCTTTTATCAAATAAGTGTTGAACTCCTGACGGCAAATTAGTAATTTCACAATTTGATAAGAAAAAAAGAAGGAAAGGGGGTCCCACCTATCGGTGGAACAGAAGAGGGATAGGGCCGAAGCCCTCTCGGGCGGGCGCAGTGGGGAGGTTTCATCGTGACCGGTTCTTCCGGCCGATTGGATCTGGCAGCAGAGGCGGCAACGGAGGCGCCACCGGCCCAGGTGCTTCGGCGCTGGCCATGGCTGCCGCCCACCTGCCTCCACCTCTATAAAAGGAAGCTCCTCCTCTGTTCGGTACCCGAAGCAGTGAGTTCCTTTCCACCTTGATCTTCTTCTCTCTCGGCTAGGCTTTGATCTGGGTTTTGGACACTGATCTACCGTGTTCTTCACCAGCGCCAGTGACCTCGGAACCCGAATCGCCTTCTCTGTGATTTCCCCCGTGCGGTTTCCTTGCGCCTTTTCGTCTGAGATCTGGATGTGAAGGGATTTGGGGATTTCCAGTCGAAGGCTGGTTCGGATGGATTTGCGGCTAGCCGAGAAGGAAAACCAAGGTTTGCCCTTTGGTGTTTATGGGTGCTCTGTGGTCGGAGCTCTCGTCGGTCTTGTGCGGCGTCCACCCGACCCTCGGCTTCTACTTCGGCTACTCGAAGTGAAAGTGTGGCATTGTATCTCCGATTGCCATCGTCTCCTAGCTCGGCGCAGTGGGTGCTTGGTTTTCTGGGACAGCGTTACGGCATGCCTTGTCTCATTCGGTTTCTTCATGGTGATTTTGAGTATCACCGCTGTTGGTTCATTGCAATTTTGTGATCTACTTCCTATATCTGTGAGTCATCACTAATTGAAAAATTGCAAAGAAGATTCTGTGGGCTGATTGCTCGGTGATGAAATGACACAAAACTGAAGTTATATATGATCTTGAGTATAGGTTTAATCTTGAGCTGTAGGTTGGATTGCTATTTGTTATACCCTGATCATTGATATCCTTGTGTATTATTTGTTGCTCATTGAACTTGTGCTATGTAATCCTTTATTTGGTCACTGTAGTTGATCAACAAAGTTATGCTATGCTAAAGTAATCAATATTGTTCCTATCCAGTGAATGTTAGATTAATTATTGTGATATTATTTAATGTTCAACAAGTTATAATCATGATCTGGTAGTTTCTTTAATAGCAAAATTTGATTTAAGCTCAAGATCGAATTTATAAGCTGTCAGATATAATTAAGATTGTCGTGACTACAGACCAAACAGAGAAAGGTGTATAGTGGTGGAGAGTTAGGTGAGCAAATGTCCTCCCTTGGGTCTTTCCCAATGGCTAATCGTAATATATATACTTCCTCGTAAGGAGCGTCTTTACAATCATAACCTTACACCGAGCCTCCGACCGAGGACAACTACGTCCTTAGTACATGGTTTATAACTTTCTCAACAGGTTAGCCGGGTTTAGGTGGGGGCCACCTCTACGACAAAGATTGTATTTTGTCATGGCGGAGACTCTTAAAAATGGATCTTGTGCAACTAGCCTTCTAAGAGTAATAAATAACACTCAAATTCTTGTTAACATGCTGATTTTGGTCATACACGTTATGTTGATATCAGTATTCATTTGCAATGAATTAAATTGTTCACATATGAATGAATATAATGATTATAGACTCTCACATGGTATATATGTTGGGCATATATTTCATTTTCAATGGCTTACAAGGTTCATATGTTTACATGTTGATAAGTCATTAATATGCCTTTTGTATCATGTTTGTGTTATTATTAAATATGCTGAAATTGAATCTAAATATATGCTTATACCGCAATATTTACAACAATAAGCAGCATCACCATATGTTTACAGCAGGGTCATAACACTGTACCCAAATGAGACGCCCTTTATCGAATCTGAGGACGAAAATATCAATTATTCAATGAACGCCATATCACTAACTTCAAACATAGCTGGTCAAATCACATCAAGAAAGGTTGAATAAAAACAGCATCTTTACGAATCCACCAGACTAAGCCCACCATCAATCGAGCCGAACGCATACAAACCTGACTAGCACCTCCCGATCAGGACAGGCAAATGGATCAAATCTTTAACCGGAAAGAAGGCCAAAACCCCCCACAAAGGGGGCACGCAAACCCTACCAAGAACCGCAAGAACGGTGGAGAGAGGGGGGCACCTTTTGGATCTGCTCGGTGGTGATTCCTGCCGCCGGAGGCATCGCCGGCACCGGCGCCGGCATGGGCATCGGCTGCTGCATCGCGGCGGCTCTTCTTGGCTCGGTTTCTTGGGTGGTGTTTGAGAGTTTGGGTGTGCGTGAAGTGGCTGCCGACCTGCACAGGGAAGGGAGCTAAGCAAGAAATTGAAGGACTCCTTTGATCTCACAGACGCTCCTACGATTAGTTATAATTACATTTATGCCACTGTGACAATGGGGATGGAGAGGCCCACTTGTCATGGAAAAGAATCCAATTTTCGAGCTATTAATGATAAATTACGCAAAACTGCAGATCGATGAACCGGGATTGAAGAGGGTGATAGGAGCTAATAATGCCAGTTTTGATAGATAGCCAAGCAAAGAGCTAGGGTTTGCATACAACGGAAAGGGAGACGAGCCACATATTACCTGTCAAATTCGTACCATTGCTAGAGACAGGAGCTCAACTCGATGTGTTTGATTGATGACTCGTTGTTTGCTTATATTGTTTTTTAACTCTGTTACATTCTGCTGTGTAGTAACATGGAGATGTGTGTGATGAATGGTTTGTGGCATTGAAATTTCTTAGACCGTGCAGGGGCACAGGTTTGTAAGTAGCTCCCCTTGACTTGATCTTGTGAGGAAGGTGCAGTCAGAAATTCACATGTTAATCATTGTAAAAGGATAATAAATAGAAGTACACGCACTAATCGGAGAAAAGAAAGCAACGTAATTCAACAACCAAATTGACCATGAAATTATAATGTGGGTTGGATTAGATGATTAGCTCTTTTTAGGTCCCGCTCGTTTCGGCTTTTTTTCGACTTCAACTTCTAGCTTCTGTTTTTTTTTCACTATTCAGTATTTCGTCTTTTTTTAAATTTTTTTTAGATATTTTAGGCTTTTTTGTATTTTCTTTTTTCCCGTGTTCCTTTGTATTGTCCCTAATGGGTTAACATGTTTTTTCTATTTTTACATTTTTTTTAATTTAATTATGCTCAAAAAGCCAAATCAGCTACAGTAAAAAAAAGCTAGTTACAGTGAAATTTCAACCAAAAGCCAGAAACCATCGCTAAAACGAGCGCCCCTTAGGGGATTAGATGATTAGCTATAACATATATAAAAGTTGGATTCAATTCTCCACGTGTCACGGTGAGGTTGTGTTTTTTGAGAGGGTGAGGACAGTTAGTTCATGTAGTCATCTAAAGACTCACAATCTGCAAGTTATTTGAATTGAAGTTGAATAGGTTGTTGTAGCCATCTTAAGTTTTGAATTGAAGTTGAATAAGGGTGGGTTCGATCTAGTTGTGGCTTTAGCTTTTCACTTTTGTTACAGTAATTAGTTTTTAAATGATACATTTTTTAAGATGGGGTCTACTCGTCGATTGTTGTACACACTATATCAACTTCAGTTATACCGGTAAAAATCGCATGCGTCTGTCTCCCTCTTCGTAATTTCTCTTGCAAATAGCTAAAAATAAAAATTTTGAGCTAAAAGCCATAAGCCACATCTCAAAAGAACCCCACCCTAGGTATGAAGTTGACAATTGGGGTGGCTGGACATAGTTCGAATTAGCAATGGTAGCTATGATGTTGGCGTAGCTAGCTGGTTGGGTACCGCCATTTGTGGTGCGCATGCCACCATTGGCAGCACAAGTGAGAGAGGGAGGGAGACTTGCCGTTGGCAAGTAGATCAATCCACCATCGAAGGAGTGAAATTGGACCAAAAAATAAAAACAAAACTCAAACAAAGATTCAAAATAAAGGGTTTTGGGCTTAGGAGGGTTTGGTATGGGAAAATGGACCTCGGAAATGGGTTCGGGGACTCAAAACGGCTCAAATGGATATAAACATGCTTATCGGGTTTGGGTGAGCGATGCTTGGTAGGGTTTATCGTTCACTGCGGTGTTCTTCGTTCACATTTGGCGCACGCGCTGCTAGCGGGTTGGCTATAGCAATTTGGCAGCCCAGCCCCTACTGGCCGCTTGGCCCGGTTGCTTCGCACGCGCGCTCATGGCCGTGGGCCGGCCTGGTTGGGGTCTCACGTGGAGCGGCTGCCGTCCGATCTCGCACGAACGGCTAGGCGCGCTGGGGTTTTATGGCCATCAGATGGCTCGAACACGGAGGGCTGGGATCGAGCCACGTCTTCGTCTTCTTCCTCTGGTCAGCCGGTCCGAGCCGAGAGTAGGGGAAGGAAGCGGCGGTGGTTGGAAGGTCTCCTGGTTTTTGCGACGCCATCGGAGGGCAGGAATGGGTAGAGGGGAGCGTCAGGGTTCCATTTTTGGGCTCGGTGGCGGCTACAACTCAGGCGATCACCGGCGACGGCGCCATGGGAGCTCTCGGGTTTCTAATGGCACAGGGTGATCTATGGGTTTCTGAAACAATTGAGTTCACTTTTAAGCATCCTTGAGGCTAGGGGGAGCTATTGACAGTGGCGGTTGGGCCAGGGGATGACTGATTTGAGCTGCCCACGGTGGCCACTCATGGCCGCACGGCGGTGCTCGCGGGCGGGGTAGTAGGGTTTACGGGAGTTTAGGGGAGAGCTTGGGTCAGGTTCCTGGGGTACTAAGGGGGCCTTGGGTGAAAGCAATTGAAAAGCTATCGAGTAATTTGCCGAATTGACATTTTGAACTCACCTCGGGTACTGGCCAGGGGGAAGGGGAGGAGTGCTAGGCAGTCTTGGAGTGCAAGCTGCGGCGGTCAAAAGCCTGGCAACCAGTCGTGTCGGCTGTGAGGGAGTGTGTCGACCGTGAGGGGAAGAATCAAGCGGCAGTGGGTGGCTTCGGGCGAACGGCACGACACACGGCAGGGAGGGGTCTAGGGATGTCAGAGGGAGGGGTACGGCTATTTGACTCGCGTGTACAGGCGAGGCAGCGACCAAAAGGCGTAGGAAGGGGCAGGCGGTGCAAATATCTGGCGGCGGCCGATTTTTTGAATGGTGAACAGTAACCGCGTGGGAGCAGTGAACTGAGGCAGCGTCGGCCAAGGGTTGGGGTCGGTTTGGGTTGGGCTGAGAGCGGGATTGGACTGGGAGGACCAAAGGGAGGCAAAAATCCAAGAAATCAAGAAATCAAAGTTTTGAAAATCTTTTTGAAATTTCGGTTTCGTTTCATCTTGACCCGGATCATTGGAGTCCAACTTTGTTGAAATCTTGAAACCTTCTATTCCAATGGTAGGCCTTGATTGTATGGGTGGATCCAGATCATCCGCCCTTACCTTTGCTCAGCCTTGGAACCCTTCTAATCCAATGATACGCCACAAAGGTATGGCTTCACTCGGATCATCTACCCCTAACTTCTCTCAAAACCAAACCTCTCTAGAAT
This sequence comes from Melocanna baccifera, assembly GCA_036346265.1. Lineage (NCBI taxonomy): Eukaryota > Viridiplantae > Streptophyta > Magnoliopsida > Poales > Poaceae > Melocanna > Melocanna baccifera. Next base: position 15,806,858 of record CM070710.1, read on the forward strand.
AATGGTACATGTAATGATATGGCCTTACCTAGATAATCCATCTCTGTGCAAATTTTTAGACTTAGCTCAAAATGATCCAAACTTCAAGATCATCACAACCAAACCTTGTTCCTCAGCAATTTATGATTACTAAAAGGCCTAGTGAGCATCACAGCTAGCTACCCAATCTAACCAAGCTCAACCTACTGACCTTGAACCCCCCATAGGACGACCAAAACAAAACAAGAACATGACACTAAAAATGATCCAAACAACTCTCCAGATCAATTATAATCACAAGGTCTTTAATCTCAAGAACATCATGCTTGGCATCATTTACTCAATTAGGGATCCATGAAATGCCAAGAATATCCCATTTCCATCGTCAAGACCTAACTAACCTTAGCAATGCTAAAATCAACATTAGTCTTGATGAAATATGAGTCATTAATCACCAAAATATTAAACCAATGAAATTAGGGACCAAGATGCTTACAATTGATGATCAGGGCAACTATCGCATTGATCACATGTTGTAGGATTGGGGGTTGCGGTACCGACAAACAATCACACAAGAGCAAGAAAATCGAGAACACAATGTAATATTGATAGCCTTTCTAATTTTATTGCTTTGCCCGTAGAAGATGGTGTGTCACTATGTACAATATGAACACTACTACAAAAAGCCTAATACTAGACGCCAAATTACAAACGGTTTGACAAAACCGTCTGTGACTAACATTAACACAGAAGGTTTTAATTTGGACACCATCTACGTTGATAGCGTCGGAGAAAACGAGTATCACAGACCGTTCTTACCAATGAACCGTCTGTGATATTTCAGTATCACATACGATTTTTATTAAAAACCGTCTGTGATAATCTGAAATTATCACAGATGATTTTTTATTTAAAACAGTCTGTGATAATCTTAGAATTATCACAGACGGTTTGTAATACAAAACCATCTGTGATGTTTTTTTGTCAGAGGTTAATATATAAGTACGTACACATTGCTTCTAATAACTTAACTATAGAACTAGTTAATATATAAGTACACATTGCTTCTAATAACTTACCTACAGAACTACTGAGATAAGAGATCATAAATTAAAGGCAAATTTATTACAAAAGTCGCATGCACACATAAAGAGATTCCCAGATTCTAATCTTCAGGGCTTCGTACGCTTCTTCTTCGACTTTGGGAGTTGGATCAGCCGCTGAGTTCTTGAACGCCGTTAAGATTTGTTAAAAACCATCTGTGATAATGCTACTATGTATTTATTGCGCCGCTCAGACCGCAACTGTCTTCATTTCGATCCAGATCTAGCTGGTGCTGCAGCTGGAAGTGGCAAGGCTTTCAGGCCATTTTTTGTGTGGAAGGAGGCTTATTTGGTAGGGGAGTTTTGAAGATTCATTGAGTTCTTGGTTGCCCTAGATATGGTTAGTAATGAAATTTATTTTTGGTTGCAATATGAAAATAAGTTTGATCTAGCTAATAAATTTTCAGTGAACTGTTATATATATACTTTGAAGATCTAGCTAATTTAGATTTAGCTAACCTCAATGCATGTGGTATATATGAAGTAATAATTAATTAAATTAATTTTAAGACTAAGTTGTTATATATATGTACATAATATAGGACCGAAGCTGGATGTATACCGCAAACCGTGTGAGTGAAGAGTATATTAATGGTGTGTCTGCTCTTACAAGAGCTGCCGAGGAGGATATGTTGAATAAGGGGGTGGAATATATGTATTATCCATGCACTGACTACAAGAATTTAAAGAGGTTTAAGAATCGAGAGCAGATTAAAGCGCACTTGATTCGGAGGGGTTTCAAAAAGGGGTATACGTGTTGGACCAGTCATGGCAAAGTCAATGATATGCCGCCGGATGACATCGCCGGTGAAGTCAATGATATGCTGTCGGATGATGATTGTGGTTCGGATTCGGTTAGGCTGCACGATGACAATCTAGATCAGATGCTTCGTGATGTAGAAGAGAACTATAATGAGAGAGAGTATATTAAATTTCGAGGCTTGATGGAGGACTCAGAGAAACCTTTGTTCACGTGCTGCAGGTCAAAGTACACGAAGTTGTCAGCTGTGCTTGATCTGGTGAAATTGAAGGCAAGCAACGGTTGGTCTGACAAGAGTTTCACGGCGCCGCTAGGTCTTTTAGCGGACATGCTTCCAGAGGGAAATAAGTTGCCTAAAACAACGTATAAAGCCAAGAAGGTTTTTTGTCCATTGGGAATGGAAGTAGAAAGAATACATGCATGTCCGAACGACTGTATCCTCTACCGTAAAGAGTATGCAAACATGCATGTCTGTCCGGTGTGCAATGCATCCCGATACAAACATAACAATCAATCAGATGATGATGTCGGGCTAGAGTACAAAAGGTGCCAAAGCTTGTATACACTGCTTAGATGGTACCGAGAGTGTGTGGCTGAAATACTCACGTAATACCGTGTACATGCGTCACCGCCGATTCCTTCGGAGGGCTCACCCATACCGCAAGATGAAGAAACAATTTGACGGAGAGAAGGAGGACGGTTTAGATCCAAGGCATTTAAGCGGAAAAGAGGCTTATAATATGGTTAAGAATTTAGATGTTGTCCTCGGAAAAAGACAAAAATTGAGGGATCGTGAGAAGAACATCTGGAAGAAGAGATCAATATTTTGGGACTTACCTTATTGGGAGTACCTAGATGTTCGACACTGCATTGACGTCATGTACGTAGAAAAGAATGTATGTGACAACTTGATTGGTCTCTTACTAAACATTCGTGACAAAACAAAGGACGGTGTCAACGTACGGCTTGACTTGACTGATATGGACATCAGGCGTGAGTTAGCACCGAGAACAACAGATAATAGACAAACGTACCTCCCACCTGCATGTTATACTCTGTCCAAAGCTGAGAAAACAGAACTGTGTCTGTGCTTGCATGGTGTCAAAATTCCGTCTGGTTACTCCGGTAATGTAAAGAAACTTGTTTCGATGCAAGATTTGAAGTTAAATGGAATGAAGTCTCATGATTGTTATGTGCTGATGACACAGATGCTCCCTATTGCAATTCGGAATATTTTGCCGATCAAAGTCTGAGAGACAATCATGAGGCTATATTATTTTCTTTAACACAATTGCTCAGAAGGTCATCGATCCCGAAGGACTAAATGCTCTGCAGTACGAGGTGGTGATGACTCTATGTCATCTTGAGATGAATTTTTCTCCTTTATTTTTTGATATCATAGTCCATCTCATTGTTCACGTTGTGTGGGATATAAAAATGGGCGAGCCCGTATTCCTACATAGCATGTACCCGTTTGAGAAGTTCATGAGAATTCTCAAGTCCTATGTACGGAATCGATCTCGGCCGGAGGGCAGCATCGTCGAAGGTTATGCAAGCGAAGAGTTCATTGAGTTTTGTGTCGATTATATGGCTCAGATTCAACCGATAGGTGTGCCTCAATCTCGTCATGAGAGGAGGCTCAAGGGTATCGGAACTATAGAAAGGAAAGCAATCACTCCAGATATGGACGTGTATGCGCAATCCCATTTCACGGTCTTGCAACACATGACTGAAGTGACCCCTTATGTCGACCAGCACAAGGATGTGTTTCGGCAACAGAATCCGGAGTGACTGGATGTTTGGATTATGAGACAACAGTCGGTTCAACCAATAGTTGAATGAGCAAATCACTAGGAGCTCGTCAAGTGAGATGCTGACATGGTTGGCAAAAGGGCCAACATTTACAGTTGTGACATGGCAAGGATATGACATAAATGGGTACACATTCTACATATAGGCTCAGGATGTAAAGAGCACTAACTAGAACAGCGGTGTCCGCATAGATACGTTCATAGAAGAGATTTGGGAGCTCGACTACGTGGTTTTCAAGATCCCCTTATTTCGTTGTCGTTGGGTGCATCTCCCACAGGTGAAGGTTGATAAGTACGGTGTTACTACCGTGGACCTCCAACGTGTCGGGTACAAAGATGAACCATTAGTAATCGCCAACCAAATTATTCAAGTTTTCTATGTAACCGACCCGGCAAATAAGAAGCGCCATGTAGTTATTCATGGAAAAAGGAGAATTGTCGGAGTAGAGAATGTAGTGGACAAAAAAGAATACAATCAATTTGACGAGTTACCTCCTTTTGAAAATGGCATAAAGGTCGACGACGAACAACGTGACGAAACTAGTTACGTATGCATTGATCATCATGAAGGGTTAATTTTTAAAGAAAATAAGCAAGTGGAATGAGAATGGCGACATATATGTGGGCATTTGCATTAATGTATATAACAATGCATGTATGGGATGTATATGTGAATTGACAGTTATTTATAAGTGAAAATGTGTGATATATAGATGAATTCTGAGAATGTATGAGTCATACAAATGTATCTCTATGTTCATTGGGCTATTGTAAAGAAATATACTAGGTTGTTGTAAAGAAATAACTACAGCTGGGCAAATGCTTATTGAATGCTGGTTGGTGCAGTTATATTAATTATTAACTACAGTCGGGTAAAGGCTTATTACAGACGGTTGTAAGTTTAGAACCGTCTGTGATAGTTAGTATCACAGACGGTTCTAAACTTAGAACCGTCTGCAATAAGCCTTTATTTAAAACCCCCAGCTAGGGTTTTGCGCGTACACTGCCAGTTATTAGCAATACCAACCAAGACTTAGTCGCTCTCCGATCCCCGAGCTCATCACCGCCGCGCCCGAGCTCGTCGCCGGCCGCCTCCGGTCCCCGAGCCCGTCACCGGCCACCTCCGTCGCCCCAAGGCCGTCGCCGTCCTCGAGTCCGTCGCCAGCCGCCTCCGTCGAGCCCCCGAGCCCGTCGCCGTCCCCCGAGGCGGTCGCCCTCCTCCTCCTTCGGGCCCGTCGTCGGCCGCCTCTGTCCCCCCGTCACCGTCCGCCTCCGTTGACGGTCGAGCCCATTGGCCGCCTCCGTCCACGCTCGAGCTCCTCGCACATCGCCAGAATCCCCTCGGTGAGTCCATCTTCAATTCTACGTATTGATCTTTTCTGTTATAATCAATATTGTTCATATCAAATGAATGTTAGATTGATTATGGTGATCTTTTCTGTTGTCCAGTAAGTTATATTCATGATCTGTTAGTTTCTTTTAATAGAAATTTTTGATTTAAACTCAAGATCTAATATATAGTTGTCATATAACTGTTGCATAGCATTATGCTGATTTTAGATACATGATATTTATGTTGAGCATAAATTTCTACTTGAATAACTTAAAATATTTATATGTGTATATGTTGATTAAGTCATTTTTATGCCTCTGGTATCATGCATGTTGTATATCTAGGAAAGAATAGGCACTTGAACATATATTCTTGTTATTTCATAAATCTTATTGTTGTTAAATCTTATTATTATGCATATGCATATGTATATGTATATATATGTTGCTAATGAACTTAGATATGTATATGTATACTTGAATATATGTATATATATATTGGAATTAAATTTAAGTATGTGCTTACACCGCACTATTTACGTATATATAAGAAGGCCAACATGTTATCCGTGCATTCTTCAACATCATCGCCGAAAGCGTCCTCTCCAAAATCAACACGCAAAGCAAGAGGACTATCGAAAAAGCCTGAGGGCCGATTTACCATCACAGAGGTCGATAGATCTAGGACTCCTCTCCTTCCTCACAAAGAAGTAAGGGCATTTCGAAGAACGATCGGAATAGTTGCACGAGAACGAATTGAGATCATATTCGATTCGTGGAAGAGCGTGAGTGAGACTCGAAAACGTGAGCTGCTGACAGAGATTCTTGCATCGTTCGAGATCCCAGAAGAACACCACCACTCTGTGCAACATCGTGCCTTGCTTGCGGAGTGCAAAGCATGGAAGAATTTCAAGACCGTGCTTGTCAAGGACTATGTGGAGAAGTATCTAACGCCCTTTGACAGGTATCCACTCCTGTAACCACAATAGGATGAGTTTAAGGCGATGAAGATGACCGAAGCTTTCAGAAGTGCAAGCGCGGCGCACAAGGCCCTCTAGGCAAAAAACACACATCCTCACAGACTCGGCATAGCTGGGTATGTGGGTAAAATCCTGCAGTGGAGGCAGAAGGATGAACATGCAATCCTGCGGAACACCGCCCTGCCATTTGCCACGATCCCAGATGAGCGCGCTCGAAATTGGATTAAAGCGAGGTCATCTACCACGTCGTCGGGGGACATCTCCTTCCGGAACCCTCCAGACCAGAAAGTGTCCCACCGCCTGATAAGATATCGAACTACATAGCTTGTAATTACTCCATAACTTCCCTGAAAACTAAATGACATGTCGGGATCTTGCAGGATACACTGAGTGTCAAATCTTCCTAGGGATCATTCCAGTCAATTAGGGAGAAAGATATACTCTCCGCAGCATTGGGAAACAAGGAGCACCCGGGTCGTACGAGAGGCCTTGGGTTTTATGTTACTTGGAATCAAGGTTTCTCAGATAACTCCGAATTGTATCGGAGTAGGAAGAGAAACAAAGTCGAGCGTGATGCACGACTACGAGAGGAGATCAAGGCATATCTTAGACAGGAGCTTGCTGATTACGTCAGAGATGAGGTGCGAAGACAAATAGAAGAAAATCAGCAGACCGCCGCCGTTCCTGTGCTAGCCAGACCCCCAACCGTCAGAGTAACTGCACGTCCAATCCTACGACGGAAAGCGAGTGCAGATTTCTGTGGACGACATCTTGGAAGCTACGAAGTGCAAGCTCCAAGTGAGATATGCCTCTGTTGCCTTGTGCGCTGCTTAGGGCCTAGCATATCCGTCTGGTGAAGGGGCCATGGTACACCGTGCACCTTTAGCTCTAGGTTTCAGAAAAGTGTCTGTGGATGGTGTGCATGCCAATTTCGATGTCGTCCCGCTACCAAAGCCCCCAACGACAAGATCGTGACTCTAGAGCAAGCCATTGGAACCTTCATCCAGTGGCCCAAAAGAGACATCTGCCTGGAGGCTTCTTCACCGGTGGCAGGTTCACAAGGGCAATATGAACCAGAGCGACTTGCACTAGTGCCATCTCCACAAGGTCTATCTCCACCACCGCTACCTGCACCGGTGATGAGTCCACGGGAGCTATTCCCAATGCAACAACTTCCACCGGTGTTACCTTTACAGTAGACCTACAGCCGAGGTAGCAAGGACAGCCGAGGCAACAAGGGCAAAGCAAAGAAGACCGATGATGATATCCCATACCTGCTATTGGCCCACAAATTCGTGCTTGGCGAGCCGATGATTGACCCGATGAAGCACCTCCCACTCCTACCACTTAGTTGCAACCAATTACACCTTTGATATATGGAACAATCCAATAAGCCAGAGAGAGAACGGTGCTCAGGTATCACTGTCAAATTCAGGCAGCATCATTTTTAGCATGAATTTCAAGATGGTGTCTTCGTGGTGACCTTCGAGAATTTATTTGATCTTTTCACACTCAACACCCTCAATGCCTCACTCGTTCGATATTGGACGCTGTAAGTGTGTACAATCACAGTCTCTATTCATGTCATACCGATAAATGTCATCTATAATTTGTTACTTTCATGTGTATATATATAGATACATAGTGACTGAAGCTAGATTATCCAAATCATCGGTTGGTTTCTTGGACCTGCACTTGGTCGCCAGTTATACCATCAACGAGGATGCTGACATCGTCGAGAGGTACATTGCAGCATCACTGCTGGCTTACCGCGATAAGAAATATGTACTGATGTCCTACAATCAGGAGTTTTATTAGATTTTTATAGTAATTGTACCAAAGTGGAACAAGGCAATATACCTTGATTCACTAAGTAAGAATAAAGTCGACTATACAGTTGTCGGCCAAGTCATCGATAGGTAAGTATATCTTCTCCATACATACATATATTGTACTCTTTATTTCCTTCCGAATGACTAAGGTCAACTTTTTCGAATCACGTAAGACGTTCGCGACGTACGTTCAAATGACAAAGCTCTCGACGTAAGGGGCCAAAGCCCTAACACATGATCGAAACTTTAAGGTATTCGCTAGTACATATTAATTAATCCTATGCAACAGTTGGTAGTATTAATGCCTCTTGAATTAACACATTCTATTTTTTGCAGTGCCACCAGCAGCAGCCGGGCAACACGTGTGGATTCTACATTTGCCACCATATGAGACTACTCCTCGATTCCTCGAGGATTACCAATCCTAATTCTAAGGTTTGTCAATATTTCCATAATTACTTCATACTTATCAAGTTATATATATATACGCACATTGATATTCCTATCGACAGGCTGCGTCTATCCCGAAAACTGCATTGAAATAGGCCAATCTTGAAGGAATTCTAGAAGAGTCCGCGTACTTTTTGGTGGCTCAAGTTCTAAATCCAAAGGGAGAGTTCCACATCCCACAATGATTTTTTTATTGCTCTTATCACAATGCAATGTATATATGTATATGTTGATCTGCGAATGCAATGTAGATCTTTTGTAATTGTGTATTTGTTAATGGATATTTTACTTCATTTCAATTAATTGATTTGCGAAATGGATGTTTTATGTTTGTCAAATGAATTGAGATGTGAATTGGATGTTATATGTTTCTGAAATGAATTGAGATGTCAATTGTCTGTATACATGTACATGTTGATCTACTTGTTTCAGATGGCATGGCTAGCATTTCCTGAGGCTAACCAATTAACAGAAATAGATTTAGGAGCAGAAAAGAATATCACAGACGGTTTGTAAATAAAAACCGTCTGTGATAGCTATCATCGCAGACGGTTTGTATGAAAAAACCGTATGTAATATAGGTTATCACATACGGTTTTTTCATACAAACCGTCTGCGATGATAGCTATCACAGACGGTTTTTAGTTACAAACCGTCTGTGATATTTACTTCACAGACGGTTCAAAAATCGTCTGTGATAACCTTCGATTATCACTGATCCATAAATTCAGACGGTTCAGAAAACTATCTATGATGACGTTTTTAAACCGTCTGTGATACGGTTTTCTGTAGCAGTGGAAGTTCCCTTATAGTCCTGCTCTAAAAGGCTTATAAGCTAGGGATTATGGTTTTTTTGTGTATATTGTGGCTACAAAGCACTGTAGCGGCTATTAGTTTTTGTGAGTAAAAAATAGAAAAATGGTAAAAATTTTTGAAAAAAAATTAAAAACATCACTATATTTTCTAAGATAATGCAAAAAAAAATAAGGGAAAAACAACAAAGCTAAAATTTAGAAGCTAAAAAACGAAAGTGTTTGGAGTGGGACCATACGGGAAGGGGTACGGGTACCAGTGCCTTTCTTGCAAGTTAAATAAGCACTAAAATAATCTAAAGGACTCTGAGTTTAGTTAATCATCCGCATACCCAAAAATTACAGCAACAATAGTTTTGTTTACTGCATATAGCTTGCCTATCTAGCAGTAATAACTAAAGTCAATTATTTCGAATACGGAAGCTTTCATTCTTTATTAGAATAAATTTGGTGACAGAGATGACAATAGATTTCTAGACTTCATATAGCCTGCGAATCGGCAGTGACAGCTAAAGGCATAAAAAAGCAAACCTGTCTACGTGTGTACAAGGGTACCAATTAGGAGGGCATAATTTACTCATGAGTCATGATACATCAGAAACAACGGAAGTACCTGCCTGCGAATCTGGCAGTGATAGCTAAGGGGGTGATCGGAATAGCGATGGCTTTTGACTTTTGGCTGAAAAACACATGAGTCGGGCTGAAAAACACTGTAGCTGAGTTAGTGGATAGTGTAGTGAATAGTGAAAAAAAAGCTGAAGCTAGAAGCTGAAGCCAAAAAAAGCCGAAACGATCACCCCCTAAATCTCTCACGTTACTGAAAACTACACAACCATCAGAAACAACGGAAGTGACACGCAAGGCCCACTTGCATAATACACATCTACACTACTGGAAAAAGATTATCATTAACATTTATAAACATCACAGATATTACAGACGGTTTTATGAGTCATCTGAATTTATGGATAAGTAATAACATGATATTATCACAGATGGCTTTCGAACCATCTATGATGCAACTATTACAGATAATTTTAACTACAAACTGTCTGTGCTATTGAACTATCACAGAAGGTTTTCAATTGAAACTAGGCGAGAGGGCGAGTGAAGCTAGGCAAGGGGGGGGGCAAACTCGGCGTAGGTGGAACAAATGCGGTGAGGCATCAATGCCCTGATCAAAGCACGCTGGCCCAAACATGATGGCAACTTCGAGGGTGGCTTTGGCAGTGACCACGTTGAGGAGCGGAGGGACGCAACACGCTGCGGGGCTAAGGGGAAGAGGTAAGGATCTAGGCCTACGGAAGAGTACGGTGCGGGGACGGTGCTGCCATGGGAAGGATTGGCGCCGGGGAGAAGGGAAGAAAACCGGGGGTGCGGCCAGCGTGCTCGGGAGAAACAGGGGAGAGCGGAGGGAAGGAAGGAGAGGGGAACGAGCTGGCTGGGCTGAAAGGCCAGGGGAGGAGGGGGAAAGGCCGGCTAGGCTGGAAGGGAAAAAGGACTGAGCCTAAGAAGGAAAATTTTGAATTTTGGTGAGAGAGAGAGAGAGGAATTAAGCACAACTAACAAGCCAAAGATTGAAATTTAAACATAAGCTTTGGAACTTTAAACACCAAATTCAGCAAATGAACTCAGAATACAAGCACAAGGTAACATGCCCAAAAATAGGATGTTACAGGCTGTCCAATTTGGTGGTGGGGATAGCTTCGCGATGCCCTGGGGAGGCTTTTGGTAGAGGGAATTGCTTAGAGGCGCTTGGGATTGATGGGCCGTCTGAACGCCAGAGTTGGAGAAGAAGATGGAATCCAGCGAGCTTCAAGGGGAAAGAGTCTGATTCAGCACGACATGAGTAAGAGAGGAGTAAGGTGATAACGGGGAATGACTTGGCTGAGCTTGTCGTTCACCGAAGTGGCCTAGCGACAGCGTTGGACGAGGGGCGGCTCAACGGGGATGGTGGCGAGCTCTGGAAGGCGAGGGGCAGTTGAGGCAATAAGGAGGAGAGTACATGGGGCTTGAGGGAGCTTGGGGGAGGCCGAAGCGTGGCTTATAAGCCACGGGGAGAAAAGACCGTTCCAGAGGCCATGATGGCCGCATGGTGGCCGAGGGGCAATTCAGCGCGCAACAGCCGAGGGGGGCGATGCACTATGCTCGAGGAACGGTGAAGCTACAAGAAACCAAGGCGAACAATAGTAATACCGGGGACAAGCAGAGTAGACCGGTCGACGAAGCTTGGATCGCTTGGCAAAAGAAGAAGGGTGGAAAATCAGGATGGTGCAGGGCACGAGCGGTGCAGGGCAGGGGTGTGGCGGCCAAGGTAGATGCCCATGGTAGTGAGGAGGATTCAAGATGATGCCAAGGAGTGGGCGCAAGTGAGAGAAGCTGGTGCGGGCGATTCAGGCACAACGCGGCGTAGCGTAGGTGTGAGTGTGAGCGTTCGCGCTCTGGCGTGGCATGATAGAGAGAAGAGAGGTGGAGAGAGAGAGAAAGAGATAGGGGAAAGGAATTTGAGGGGAATTAGTAATTGGATTTTGAATTTGAGTTTTGAGAACCAATCACAATTGCAATAACAGGATGTTACACCCTTCCCCCTAGCCAAATCATCTCACCCTAGTTGTCGCTCCTCACGCCCTTCGCCACCCTAGCCGAATCATTCCGGAGTTGATGGCGAGATGTGCGGATAGAGAGGAGGTCAGGGAGGAGGGGAGATCACATCAAGCAGAGATCACAAGTAGTGCATGAAAATTGATTGGTTTCTGATGGCTATTTTAGTCTGCATTTTTTAGCCTTTAGGGCTTGTGTTATTCTAATGTGAGTATTTGGCTATCCAACACCTATATATTATTTGAACATGTTAGATAGCCCATTGAAAAATTTTAAAAGCTATCCAGCATCAACGATAAAATAATATGAAGGCTATCTCAAAAACCATGTACTGAACACGGTTATGATTTCTTTAGTTTATGCATAGTAAGCACATTTGTGCAGGAATGCAATGACATTTGTGATAATGCTATTGATGTACTTCACATCTTTTTTAGGGGAACAATAAATACGACTAGATAAATAATTCCATGTTTGATTTCTTTACTAGCATGTACATTTATGTTTCAATTGATATACTTGTTTAAGGGAAAATTGAAGTTCATGGTATGGTTTGGGATAACATTTGATAATATGTGTAACCCTCTTTAGGTACTTCTTTTATGATATATATAACTCTCTTTGGGTATTCCGTTGCAACGCATAGGTATCTTACTAGTATTTAATGAAATTAGACCATAGTTCCTTCTATTAGATAGACACAATACTACTTTTTCTATTACAGATAAATATTATCTAATTTTATTAAATATTACTTAAATAATATATCTCTAAAGTATACGTATCGAACTTATATTGCAACACGAAGATGGTATTACAGACAACCGCTATTCATATCATTGTATATGTGCTTAAAGCCGAAAGCTGAGCAACTGCTTTAACCGGAGCTGTCGCGATTAACTACATATTTTCTTGGTTTAGCACGACTAAAAAAAAAAACATCTTTTGACATCACGTCTCATGCTATCCAGGCAACCCGGCAGATCGAGCTTGTACTGTCGGCCGAACGCCTACAATGACACGGTGTGCGACAGCTCACATCCTGTCCCGATACTAGTAAGGTGCCCGTGCGTTGCAACGAAAAACTAAATAAAAGTGATGCATACTATCAAATATGATCTCAAACTGAATAATAAATATCAACCTTTTCTTACGTCATCATATATCAAACAAAACATCCTCCCCTCCCTCCTCCGCCGCGCCGTCCTCGCCTCCTCCCCTCCCTCCTCCCCCTCTCCTGGCTGCCGAAAGATGTTTTACCACATGCCTTCAAATGCATAATGTTAATAAAAAAAAGTTTTGGTGCCCATGTAAGAGTGAGTCCCCATTTGCGCAAAGTGTGATACTTGCATTGTGAACGGACCCAAACAGTCAAACTTTTCACCTTTATCTACTTATCTACACATTCAAGCAATATGTCATTTAGCAAAATACACAAAGACATTGCATAGCTGCATGACTACATCAATCTGTATTAATTCAATAAAGAACATTAAGCTTTGTATGTACATAAACAAAGGTGTTTGACAAAAGGATATCCAATATTTGAGTCGATAACATTTGCTCAAACACAACAAATTATTGTATAAGCATCATAGACCAATGAAAGGACGAACATGGTTTGCTTGACTCAAAACCCCCTCAGAAGGGGGAAAGGAAAAATGATCATGAAAGGTCCCCGAGACTAAATACATATTCAATTATTCATAAAGGATAAAGAAAATAATTTCATATTACAGTTATCATGCATAGACATCTGCACTCCGAATTTTAGTTGGAGGTGGTAAATAGCAGTTGACATGGTGGCAACACTAATAATAGACACAAGAGTGTACAAACCATAAATAGGCACACAAGAGTGTACACCTAGCAGGAACTGCACTTAATGTGTTTTATGCCTCTCAACAAACTAATTGTGATCATCTTTAACTCACTTAAATCAAGTTTATTTGACAAAGGAGAAGTAAATGAACAACGATTGAGATGAGAGAGGAGCGTACTTTGTAATGTCTGCAGCTGCTGCTGAGCTTATAACATTTTCAGCTGACAAAAAGCACAACAAGAGATTACATAAATTACATTGAGAAGCAGCGCATATTCTCATACATAACTGTAATGACTAACGATGCCACATTAAAACAATTCTCATGAAACACAAGGTTGCCCTTTAACACATGCAGTGATTGACTATGTTCTTCATTTCTTCTAAATTAGAAATAGATTATTTCTTATGTTCCCTTATTGGTTCATGCGATGAATTATATAGATATAGAGGCATTGAATGTATCTTGTCATTAATCAAAAGTTTATCCAACTTCATGCAAGCCAACTATCCAGGTGCCAATTCGATAAGGGTATAATCATAGATCTTCCTTTTTTGCTTCCTCGGATTTTACCACCAACCCGTTGAGTCACTCAAGCTAAGACGGACTCAAGTTCCCATGATAAAGAGAACTACCGGAGGTATGATTAGACATAGAACTAATCTAAACCCCGTTTGATAAGAAAAGAACACTAACCAATATCGTGCATACCAGCTCCACCCGAGATAGCACCTCCAGCACCCTGCATAAGGTATACCATTTTTAGACAAGTGCTACATCATAAAGCACACAAGCTAAACAATCTAACAACTGATTGGCACTTACTCCCTGTGCATAAATCTTCCTAGCCCCTTCCAGCTGCGACATCTCCCCATCAAAGGTATTCGCCATCTCCAGTACCTCCGGTGTGCTCATGAAGCGCACGAATCTTCAAGCACAAGCCAACCAAACACCTATCAAAATTCAATCTTTTCGACACCATCAACTCGAAAAACACAACATAAGCCATATCAAGAAACCTCTCGAGGGCCACGCGACATGCCGCTCCAGCTGCAGCCGAATCGCCGGCGGCAGCAGCTGGGCCGCTGCTTGCTCCTCCGCAGCCCGCAGGTTTGCCACGAACGGCTTCACTGACCTCGACGCGATCTTCTCCGTCCGCCCATTGCCGGACACCACCAGCTCGCACTTGCGTAGAGACCCAAAGGCACCACCTTTAGCCCACAAGAACAGCACGAACCCACCAAAAATGCGAGATTGTTCTCTTCCTAGTTCCCGGCTTCCTCACTGGAGCGGCGGGGGGAGAGCTGAAAGAGCAAGAAGTCAAGCAGCGCGTCGGGCTCCATGGCATCGCCACTACTGCCGCCGCCGCTAGCGATGTCAGATTTGGTGGATCCCAGACAAGACCAGCTCCTCCCTTCCCTGGAACCGCCCAAGAAAGGTCGGGGAGGAGGTGGCGCGGGGTGGGGAGGAGGAGGAGGCAGCGGAGCGGAGCGGAGCGGAGCGGAGCGGAGCGGAGCGGAGTGGGAGCGAGGGGAGGAGGCGGCGCGCAGGGTGGGGAGGAGGGGTCTGCACAATACGGCGTCCTCACGCTGCGCCGGGAGGAAGGCGGCCAGGCCAACGACGAGGACACGGTGCGGCGCCCGGCCGAGCACGGACGGGCGCTGCGTGGGCGATAGCATGCGACCACCTTGGACTCCGACACGACGATCTTCCTGGACGCGCGGCGGGCGGCGATGAGAGGCGAGGGGAGGAGGGAGCGGCGAGGATCTCTGGAGGAGGGAGGCGGGCCGCGACGGTGGATCCGGCACAGGCGGCAGGGAGAGAGAGGATGGCGTGGCGCGGCGGAGGAGGAGGAGGCGGCAGGGGAGGTCGGGAGGGGAAGGGGCGGCGGGGAGAGGAGGCGGCCGTGCGGGAGGCGGGGAGAGGGAGGACGGGGAGCGAGGGGCGGTGGCGGCGGGGCCGTGCGAGAGGCAAGGGAGAGGAGGACGGCGGGAGCGAGGGGAGGCGGCCGGGGGCACCGTGGGAGAGCGAGGGGGGCGGGTAGAGGAGGGGGGAGCGAGGGGGAGGTGCGGGGGTGGGGACGGTCCAGATTTTATCTCATAATCAGATCGAATGGTTAAAAAATAAGGGAGGACTTATCAACCACCAACTCCTTCTTTTATAATAGTAAAGATAGGCCCAAAACCAGGATAACTTTTTTTCCCCAGGTCTATATTATCTAAGTTTTTAAGCTAAACTTAGTTACTTAGGAGCATCGTACTTCCCTACTTCACATTCGGTGTCGACTTAGCCATAAGCCCAAGCCACAGGGCCGTATAATGCTAGCAATGTAAAGGTAAACAACTCCTCAAAAAAGCTTTTCTTTCGATTTCAAGAAAGATAGGCACACATGTAGTGTGTCTTCTTTAGCACACGCCTAGAATTACAAAAATTGAGCATAAATCCGTGACCTATAAAGTCTCTACTAAGACATACTCACGTATACGTAAAAATAGACAAACTGATTTCAACTCTGATAGGTAGAGCCGTACATCCATAATTCTACCACCCACTGAGAGGTAGCTGCTGATAACTCAAAAAGCTTGTTGTGGTCACGAGGTACTTGCTTGTCATGGTTGATAAGTTGGTAACATACTCGCTTAGTTCTTTTTTACTTTACTTTTTTTATATTCTTTAATATACGATTTTGACTGCTATTTTTTATAACTTTACATTAAAATATACTAATGAAATTATAATATTATGAAATATTTTTTAATAACAAATATAATAATATAATTTTTGTATAGCAGATAGTTTTAAACCTATTAATGATCTTTGACCGCTGGGTAGCTTTCATAAGCGTGGATCACCTCGTTCTGCATTTTTTTCGCACAGATTAGAGCGTAGTTTTTTTCCCCCAAAGGACATATTTGGGCGTCTTGTTTCCTTTTACAAATCAGAATGTAAAGTTCTTTAGTCGACACAACTGAAAAATCATCGAGAAGTGTTCATTCTGTTGTTGAAGTGGCAGAAGCATACGTTATTGAAAAATTGGAAGTTCCAGTAGTAGCTTTGTAGGCATGCTGCAAAGTCGATGCGCATAACTACGGTCATGTTAGTTAATATAAATTTTGAATAGATAGCACGCAAGGGCATTTGGTCTAGTGGTATGATTCTCGCTTAGGGTGCGAGAGGTCCCGAGTTCAATTCTCGGAATGCCCCCATTTTTTGTTTTTGTTTTTTATTTTTTCCCCAATTCTGATTTTTTTCGAATCTGATTTTGTTCTTCCTCTATCTTCTTGTTTAGTTGTTTAGGTTCATGCAATTTCAAGATTTGATGCGTAGGTGTTTTTTTAGAGGGGATTTATGTATAGGTTGATTAACCAGACTACTGTGAAATGTTTCTTGAGGATACTCAATATTTCAACCTTTCACGTGTCAGGTTTGTGATGCGTGATACATCGATAAGAATAACACTACAGGTGCACAGCTAAGTCCGTAGCTCAACCAAATAATTACATGGCATATGAATTCACTTCAGACGAAAATTGCTAATTTTCTCATCTGGATTGCGCTGCTAATTGGACGTTTGAAACGGATTCAGCTGGAAGGCAAATCAAACGTCCAATTTTTAGAAGCGGCTTCTGGAAACTGCATTGGCTAGATCGAGCTCCACCATCACCACGTGCTCCGCCCCCGCCCCAACGGGTATGTCTCAGGCAGCTTCTCAAGGGCCAGGTGTTTCAGCATACGCCCTTGAAGAGGTCAATGTCGTCCACACCAACCATGAGCGTGCAGCCACTGTATTCCTTGGTGATCTCCTAAGCCTTGGCGGTGGCCTCCAGTGACACCGTCATGGAGCGGAGCTGGCCCATGTCAATGTCAACGGAGAGGATCCTTATTACATTACTACAAAAATCATTATCACAGACGGTTCAAAAACATCATCACAGACAGTTTTCTGAACCATCTGACTTTATGGATCAGTGATAATCGAAGGTTATCACAGACGGTTTTCAAACCGTCTATGGAGTATATATCACAGACGGCTGTAACTACAAACCGTCTGTGATAGCTAGCATCACAGACGGTTTGTAAGACAAAACTGTCTATGATAATTAACTTATCACAGACGGTTTTAAATAAAAAAACCGTCTGTGATAATGCCAGATTATCACATACGGTTTGTAATACTCGAATCAGCTTAGCCAAAGGCGAAACACTCGAATCGAATCAAACACATTCCACTTTCAGTCACTTCTACTTCTAACCACTACTATTCTAAAGTCGAAAGCTAGGCCAAAGCTGAAAGCTTTAGTTGTATTTCGAATGCCCCCTAATGTTCCTTGCAAGAAGACAAAAAACTGCTAACGGATACTAGGGCATTTGCTCCCTAATATTCCTAGCTATCCCCTCCTATACATTTTCGTCTTCTTCTCTCTCTTTTTTTGCGCTAAAAGTTGATTTCTCTCATCAGTCGATTTCTCTCAGACTAAATAATTACATGGTGAGCCTGTTCTTTTTATTTTCGGCTTATAGCTTATGGTTGTGTCTTGTGGTTTTTGAGCTGTTCATAAGATAGAGTACGGAGTAATAGAAACTCACGTCTGATTTTAACCGATATAAATGAAGTCACTACAGGTGTGTACTAGAATCAACTTGTAGACTTCGTTTTAAAAAACACTTTATTTGAAAGCTAATTACTATGAAAAAGTTAAAAAAATAGTTTTTAAAAGTTGAAAAGAAGAGATCCGTGTATGAACTAGGGCATTTTCTCATCAGTCGATTTCTCTTGCCGTCTAGTGCCCTTTAAGATTTGCAGTCGAGAAGCTATCTGTGGAAGGCTCTGTCGCTTTCTTGTCGGGATTTCACAATTCACCGGTGCAAAACCGACAAGACGTGGTGCAGACAGCAGAGTGACGAGAAAGGAGAGTTCCCAGCAAAAATTCCCCTGAAGATCAACGCTATTCATTCGATGAAACTGACGGCGCAGGCCGCTGATCGTTCCTTCATCGCGCACACTGCACAGGAGATCGAGCGGCCGGTTAAAGCGCTTCAAGATGTGGAGTTTGCTACCGTGGGGAGACTACAAAATCATGTTGCTCGTGAGCTTGCTAGGACTTCTGGCCAGTGTATGGTTAGGATGCATCAGGCCCCTGATTGCAATGTCATGTTAGAATTGGGTCATGAGACAAATGCCCATTCATTTCTAATTCTAAAGCATGGTATGATTTAGTTCTATATTACTTGGACAAGTGAGAGAAGAGCAATATAAAAGATGCAGTTCTTGCCATTACATAAAACATGTGACATATGACATTGGGTGGCATGAGAAGAACTTTGGCTAAACTCACACTCGCACGTATTCATGTATTTTTACGTGTGACTTGTGACGCGCGACATTGTCATGGCACGTTAAATTCATCTTTTTATTTTGCTAAATTATACCATCATCTCTCTCTTAATTCTATTTAAATGTGAATTCAAACGTCTGAATTAATTTGGTTAATGGCGTCCACGTCGTGCAGTAACGTTGTTCCTAGCACGTTAGATTCATATTTTTATTTTGCTAAATCATTCCATCATCTCTCTCTTAACTCTATCTAAATGTGAATTCATACGTCTAAATTAATTCGGTTAATGATGTCCATGCCATGCTATAACGTTGTTCCTGGCACGTTAAATTCACCTTTTTATTTTGCTAAATCATGCCACCATCTCTCTTAATTCTATTTGAATGTGAATTGAAACTTCTGAATTAATTCAATTAATGGCATCAATTACTATATTAATTCAATTTAATTGAGTTAATGGTGTTAGTTACTAGAAACATCTATACAAGATTTGAGATGTCCAAGTCAAAGTGATTGAAATCTTTCTTCCTTTCTTTCTACTTTCTCCTCTGTTGATTTATCTTTGGTGTGCTCTGCAAATTAACCTTATCGGCCTTCTTTCTCGGCATGCACCGGAAGGAGAGAGAGAGCGGGATCTCCAATCTATTGCCGCAAAGGGTTCCTACACAGTGGCAATAAGGTTTCTAGGCAGCGCATTTGCGCGACCACTCCTGCTCTGCTACTTCTACATCATGCACTGCATCGAGTCTACATTACTTTATATTCTTTATCAAGATCTAATTTAGGTTATTCGTGCTATAGATCAACCCTATTATAATTATTTTTTGTACATTTTCTGAAGTATGGTAAGTTATGAGTTTTGCATTACTAGTATTTTACTGTATTTATCTCCTAGTAAAAATTAGAATTAAAATATTGCTCATATTTTCAACATGCCGAACTCTTATGTAAAGATGTTGCCATTTCTTAATCAATAAATCTCTCCCAGATGTCACCACAAAGGAAAAAAAACACTCCTCTTCCTTCGGCTCTAGCAAGCTCTGTCAAGAGTTTTCACCGATGCTAAATCACCCGGCCCCCTTGTTTGCTTAATATAAGTTTTCGAGTTATCTCCAGCGGCGACACGGGGAGGCAACGAAGTGTTGTTGAGCCTTGCCTTGATTGTTGGATCTGGAGATTTAGACTCTGTTCTTTACGGTTTCTAGAAGCAGCTTTTGGCTTTTGCTATAGTAACTAACTTTTAAACGGAGTATTTTTTCAAGATGAGGTCTACAAGTTAATTGTAGTACACGTTAAAAAACTAATATCTGTATCATCAAAAATCGCAAGCGAGTATCTCTTTTTTCGCAATTTCTATCGCAAACAGCCAAAAAGTCATCAGCCGCAGCCAAAAGCCATCAGCTACAGCCGCAAAGAACAGGCCCTTAGTCGATGGTTGGATCTGGAGAGTGCCTAGCCATGCTGGCTGTGAACCTAGCACCTTCGTCCACGCCAGCACCCATGTCTTCTCGACGCCAATGCTTGCAGGTGGGCCAAGTCGGATAGAACAGGCTGTTCGATGGATAATGAAGCCAATACGAGGATTGGTGTTACCGATTGCCTAAGAAGGTGTGGTTTTGTGAAAAAAAAAGAGTTGCAATACCTGTGGTTTTAAGTTACCAATGTTTCAAAACCTGCAATTTTGTGAAATTTACTCTAAAAGTTTTTGAGCCTTTGGTTTAATTTTCGTTTTCCCTTATTTATAATTTTTATTTCTCTCTTCTCTTTTTTTCTCGAATCCCTTCTATATAATTTGTATTTCTCTCTTCTTTTTTTGTTTCTAGAATATATCTTTCTTTTAATCAAATAGTCCGTAGAAGACAAAAAAAGGGAACAAAATAGCTAGATATATTTCGTTGGAGAAATGTGAAGCGATCTCGAATGGTAATACCATGGCACAAGCATAAAAAGGAAAAAGAAGTGCTAAGGCCACGCTCAGCGGACGTTACCACCCGCGTTCGGTAGTAGTGTCCAACTTTTTTATTCAACTTTTTTCTATCTATTTTTATTTTAGTTTATTTTTGTTTTTTTCATATTTTTTTTGTATTGTTTGTGATGGGTTAACATATTTTTTTCTATTTTTAAATTTTTTTAAATTTAATTATGTTAAATAAGCCAATTCAGCTATAGTAAAAAAATAAATTAGCTACAGTGAAAACAATTATAAGCTAATATCATCCTGAATATACCCTAAGTGACAAAGCAATTGCATTATGTCAAAAGAATCACATCATTTCCTGAATCAACGGTTGGCTGGTCCGTGAATCACCACATGATGTTTTGATAGGAACAGTCTAGGCGTTGATATTGGCATCCGTCTTTGGTTTATAGTGATTTTTTTCTTTCGAATCGGAAGCTCATATTTCATTGCTCATCAGCATGCTGTAATCGTGTTGTAGATGGTGTTTATAGTTTAAAAACCATATCAACGCAAGAAATACCCAAAAAAAAAGAGAAAAAACTAAAAAAATATTGTACCGTTCGAAGACGTAGCATCTTCTTTCTCGCTCACTCTCTCCTGGCCGCCACTCCATTATACTCTCTCGCTCGCTCACTCACTCTTGCTCTCATGTGAACTGTTGAAAATATAGATATATTTTAATTTCAAGTTTTATTAAGAGACAAATACAATAAAAAACTAATAATGCTAAACTCATAACTAACAGTAAACTACTCATTATACTTTAGAAAATACACAAGGAAAATACAATATCAAAGTCGATCAAATGCGTGAGCGACTAAGCTGTTGAGTTTGATGAAGAATAATAAGCAATGCAGACTTGATGTAGTGCAGAACGCAGATGACACAGTACATGAGGAGGGCTCCTTATTTGGACAAAAGAATACATTAAACCTTTATGCCAATCTTCCATCCAGTTGAGAGTACTTTGTTTATAGGATATAGATACAATGAATATGTACTCTCTTAGTTACAATATCAACTTGTTTTTTTCATTACCTAAGTCAAGAGATCTCTAATCAACAAGGTATAGGTTACCTTTGTGATGTAACTTAAATGAGCCTCATTCCTATATCCATAGAAACAATGGGAATCGCTTTCTGTGCTAACCTTTTTGTAAAATGGTATATCAGATTTTTCTTAGTGTTAATATAGTTCACAACAATCACTCCAAAGTTTCTCGATTTTCTAACAGATTTAAGCCTACACTTCACATATCTAGAGGATTTTATATTATCCTTTGTACTTTTGACTTTGGCCAACACTGTTTGATTATCACAGTACATCAGGATTGCTAGTATTGGTTTCTCAACTAATAGCAAGTCTAACAGAAACTCTCTCAACCATTCAGCCTCAACAGTGGCTGTATCAAGTCCTACAAGTTTTGCTTCCTTGTTGACCTCGTCAATATAATCTGTTTGCAAGACCTCCATGAAATTGCAGCATCAGCTAAAGTAAAAAAAGCATAACTACTTATGACTTTAATCTCATATGTATAAGAAATCCAGTTGGAATATTGCATCCTTCAAATACAGAATGGTATCCGGTATAATGAATTTCAAAAGATGATGTCCCTCTCAAGTAGCGCAACACTCTTTCAAGTGCCTCCCAGTGATCATATCCTGGGTTAGATATAAACTGACTTAATTTGCTCACAGCAAATGAAAATGTTAGATCTTGTGGCACCAACTAAATACATGAGTGATCCAATAATTTACGAATATCATAATTGATCTTTACTTAACCCTTGGTTCTTTCAAAATTTAATGCTTGCATCATAGGACGTTGGAGAAATTTTACAACTCTCGTAGCCAAAACGGCTTAAGATTTTCTCAGTACAATGTGATTAGTTCAAAGTGATCACATCCTCATTTTTGTTCAATTTAATATTCAAAATGGCATTTACCTCTCCTAAGTCTTTTATATCAAAGCATCGAGATAACAAAGATTTGACCTCACTAAATATGTAGTGTTTGTTCCAAATATAAATATGTCATCTACATACAAACACAAGATCACTTCTTAACCCCTACCATAACGTAATATACACATTTATCGGTTTTATTCACAACAAAGCCAGCGAATGTCAAAGTTTTATCAAACTTCTCTTGCCATTGGTTAAGTATTTGCTTTAAGCCATATAAGGATTTCAATAATCTTCATACCTTATTTTCCTATTCAGAAATAACAAATCCATCAGATTGATCCGTGTAGATTTCTTTCTCCAACTCTCCATTAAGGAAAGCTCTCTTCACATCCATTTAATGGACATAAAGACCATAGAAATATGCTAACGCAAGAAGCACTCTGATGGTGGTTAATCTAGCGATAAGGGAATATGTATTAAAGAAATCCTTTCTCTATTTCTAGGTGTATCTCTTAGCCACAAGTCTTGTCTTGTACTTCCCAACAGTATCATCAGGCTTTTGTTTATTTTTACAGATCCACTTACATCCTACAGGTTTTTACCTGATAGGACGACCAGTGATCTCTCAAGTCCCATTAGTCATAATAGAGTCCATCTCATTATAGACTGCCTCTTTCTAAAACTCAGCATCAGATGATGTAGAAGCCTCTGAAAGAGTCTTTGACATATCATCCATAAGGTATACAATAAAGTCATCATCAAAGGTTTTCTCAACCCTTCATTTCTTGCCCCTACGAGGAGATTCTGTGATTAGATTGTTATCCTCCTCAGGTATATCATATATTGGTTCAGAAACGATGGAAAATTCAGAAGTTTGATTATTCTCACTTTCAATATTATCAGTTTGAACATTCTCAGTTTGTGAAGTACTGCCAGTTGTTCTCATAGGAAAAATACTCTCAAAAAATAAAGTATCCCTAGACTCTATTATTATGTTAACAATAATGTCAGGAGTTTCTGATTTAACTACTAAAAATCTATTGACCGAGCTATTTTGAGCATATCCTAGAAAAATACTATCAACTATTTTTGGTCTAAACTTTCTCTTTTTCTACAATACTATATTGACTTTTGCCAAACACCTCCCAAATTCACAGAAAATTGACATTAGGTTTTCTTCCCTTCCATCCCTCATATGGTATAATCTCACTCTTTTTAGGGATTACTCTGTTAGGAAGAAAGTTGATATCAATATAGCTTTCCTCCACCATGCCTTAAGCATACCGATACCCTCTAACATGACATTAACCAAGTCTGTTAGTATTTAATTTTTTCTTGCAGCTATCTAGTTTAATTGGGGTGAATATGGTAGTGTAAATTCATGGACTATTTCATACTCAGAACAGAATTAGGAGAATTCATGAGAGATGTACTCTCCTCCACGATCAGACCTCAATTTTTTTTATTTTCTTCTCTAGTTGGTTCTTAACCTCGGCCTTATAAGTCGTAAAGTAGTTTAAAGCTTCATTCTTAGTTTTTATAAAATACACATAGCAGTAGTGTGTTGTATCATCAATAAAAGTTAGAAAATATCTTTTGCCTCTTTTTGTCAGCAATCCATTTATTTACACAAATCTGAATAAACAAGATCTAATGGTGCCAAGTTCTTTTCAACTTCTAATCCCTTAAAGAATTTTCGAGGTTGCTTTACTTGGACACATGACTGAAACTTTGATCTTTTGATAATTTTACATTTTAGAATTAATTCTAATCTAGACATTCTAGCAATATTATCAAAACAAATATGGCAAATGAGAATGCAAAATATTTGCATCACATTTACTTAAACCAGTTGCAACATTCAGATTATAACAAGATTCTAAACTACTTAGGTGGAACAAGCCTCTGCTCTCATAACTTTTACCAACAAAGTTTTCAAACTTAGACACCATAATTCTATTTGACTCAAATACTAGCTTGTAACCATTCCTACATAGGAGAGAACCACTAACGAGATTCATATTTATTGTAGAAGCATGCTATATATTCTTCAAGTAAACAATATTCCCTAAAGTAAACTTTAGAGCCACCATGCCAACACCAAGAATAGAACCATATGAGTTGTTTCCCATTAGAATAGAGGAAGCCCCATTCAATGGATTGACATGTCAAGAGACAACAGGTGAATTACCATACCCTCCTGAAGTTGACAGCCGTCTACTTGGCTGTTCACCATCTCTGCTTTTGCAGAAGCGACAGTCCTTCGCCATATGACCATCTTTTTCATACATAAAGCAGGTGATGTCTCTCAAATCTTTTTTCTCATTTTTTCTTTTGAAAGCTAGTTGTCTTCTTTAGTTTATTGGATTTGTACTTCTTTGTAGAAGTCTTTTTTTTCTATAAAATTTGCATTGTTCTGACCAGATGTGATGGTGCATCTTTTACTCTTGTTTTTTCTTCCACATCGAGGGAAACAATGAGATCCTTAACAAAAATCTCTTCCCTCTTGTGTTTTAAGCTATTGGCAAAATCTCGCCAAGAAGCGAGAGTTTAGCAACAATGCCTACAACCACAAACTTAGGAGGCAATACACATCCATGTGCGCAATCTCACTAACTAATAACTGGAGGTCATGAGCTTGTCCAACCATGGACTTAGCCTAATCCATGTTAAAGTCAAAAAAATTGCTCACACCGATAAAGCTAGTGACCTGCCTCTATGTCAAGACCTAAATATGCAAATCCGGACTTTACTGTGTATACCGCACTAGTCCAGAATCATGTTGGTGCACACAGTGTAACTATCGACCATATGCATGATAAAATAAAGGAAAAGACTTAAATATTAATAATTATTAGAGTGCGACATTATGACAAATCTTACAATTAATAGCCCAAGGGCTTGAGAAACTAACAGCAGAAAAAGAAACAAGTATGATAGCCATTTGACATGCCCACAGGCAATCGACTGGAAAACAAAGTCCTAATCTATGAAATCGTCGAAGAAGCCTCCTTCAGGTTCCTCCTGCAGGTATAGTTCCTCCTCTTCAACTGAGCAATAGTAGGCATAAAGCCGTGAGTACATTGGTACTCAGCAAGTCATTTGTAACAAAAATGCAATATAATATGCAAGACTTACCAATAGATAACTGAAAGATTATTTTGCATAAAATAATAATTTAAAGTAAATACAATAAATATATTGAAAGTGAACTTTAAGAAAAATAGTAATAACCAAATGACTTAAATAGACCATAAGTGAACTAACCATCCACTTAATAAACTACTAGTGAACTACCTGTTCACTTTTCAAAGTTATCTAACCCAATTTTATGAAATAACTATTCCTCGTGTGGAATCATCGAGTATTATCCATAACTAGGAACATGACTATTTGAATAGTTTTACACTCTACAAAGGTTACACAACTGTACCCACATGATATGATCATTTCCACGCTAAAGGAAACTAATTTGTATAACCAACACCAATGACACACTAATGTTATGGCCCATAAATTTTATAACTTTGGCACCAACCACGATTCATATCTCATTAAGTCAAGATTAATTAATTCATCGGATGTGATGATGAACCCACGAGACAAGAACTACCTATACGATAACTAGTATTGCCCCACTAAATAAATTTTCCATCCTAAGGTGACAATGGTATCATCACATTCAAATTATCAAAGTTGTGATTAATCAATTGGGACAGTAACTACCAAGTATAAGGGTTTGTAATAAATTAGCAATGTATAATAATTTTAAAATAAAATAATTAAATAATAGGTTGAAAACTAGATTCAATATAATCAAAAAACACGATTTGCCTTGGGCTTGCTCAGATATGAATTCTTGATGTTCTAATTGTGCTTTCACTCCTTTCAAGACAAGGTCTAACAAGAGAGAAAATGAATGAGGCATAAAAATAAAATCAAATAAAATTTAAATGAACTCCAAAAACTTCAAAACTATAACCAAAAGATAGATATCAATTTTAGATGAATTTAGAAAAAAGAATAGGGTCAATTGGAGTTCAAACGAAAAAGAATGGGCTCTTGGAAAATTAACCCTTAAAGAAAATACTGGAAATTCTACTGTGTTGTGGACTCGGTGTATGAAAAAACTGGTCTACGATAGGCTTGGCTTATGAAACAGTGCACGGTGCGACTCGGTTGCTAACATGGCAGATTAGAGCTAACATGGCAGACACGTGGCTGATAGGTGGTACGTAGGGCTGACGTGGTATGTTAACATGGCACTTGGGGGTGACTCGGGAGCTAACATGGCTGATACATAACGACCATGTCAGATCTAGGGCTGAGGTGGTGATGACTCAGCTAGGGTTGACTTGGCAGGGGTTGATGCAGCGATAGGATGATTCGACAAATGATCGGACAGTCCAGACGGGCGAGGATGTTCAGATTATCCGAACGCGATGACGATCAAATGGTCGAAGTGACGATGTTTGGGCGATCGATGATCAAATGGTTGAGGCGAAGATGCTTGGGTGTCCGACGATGGCGTCGATCGGACGGTCCAACATCGATCGAGCGATCAAGAGTCATGGAGAGGTTCGGACTATCCGAGGATCGACGACACGAGTCGCTCGGTGATTGGCTGTGGGATGCGAAGGGATGGGGTGACCGAGCAGCGAGGTGTTATGGTAAGGTGGTGTGCACACAAACCGAGTGGAGGTGGTGCACGCAGACCGGGGACGTGCATCGAGGCAAAGCGTGGTCGGGCCGAGATGGTGAGCAGCGGTGGTCGTGAGGACTCACCGCGGTGGCTCGGCGGACGACGGTAAATGGTGGTGAAGTGTCGACGACGAAGACAGAGACATCGATGACCAAGGCGAAAACCGATGACGGTGCGAGATCGGCGGCGAGGCACACGATGAATGGCTGCGGCTGCGATGACGCAAGTGTGAGGGCGGCGCAACCGAGGTGCTCGGTACATTCGGTCGGGTGAGCGGCGCGGCGATCGACGATCCAAAAATGATCGGACGGTTTGGATGGACACGAGCGTTCGGACGGTCTAATGGTAGCTTTAATCGGACGGCTAGGGATGTGTGGTGTGCGGCGGATGGCTAACGCGTAGCGATGACGGATCGGACCGTCCGATCGATGTAGGAGTGTTTAGGGATTTTCTAATTTCTAAAATTCAAATAAAATAAAATAAACTCTAGAAAATAGCAAATAACTTGAGAAAAATCCAGGAAAAATCCAGAAAATTTCTTGAGACACAAGGAACCCAAGATTTTCAGCAAATATTAAAGTTTAATTTAGTCATATTAAATCCTTTTAATTAGTAAAAATTCATTTTAATCTTATATTAATTACAAAAAATTAAAATCATGAATTTATTTTAAAAGCTTCAAAAATACTTTGAAAATAAGGATGTTACAAATCTTCCCCTTAATTAAATAGGATCTTGACCCCGAGATCCAGGCTTACTAAGAGAATAGGTTTGAAAACTCTGCTCTAAGATCCACCACACGCTCTTAGGTGGCTTCCTCCTCGAAATAGACACTCCACTGAACCTTGCAAAAGCAGATAACTTTGCTCCTAGTCGCACGCTCTGACACTTCCAAGCTTTTGAAAAGGTGCTCCTTGTATGACAGATCCTCCTGGAGATCAATAGCTTCAACTGGCACAAATTCCTCTGGCACACGCAGACAGTTCTTCAGCTGAGACACATGAAAGATGCCATGTATCTCACATACCTTGGTGCAAGCTTTTCTTTCATCTGAAATCTCTTGGCACCTTTAAATAGTGTAATCCTGAAATCTGGCTCGAAGTTCAACTCTCAACGACGAGTATCTGCATAGCTTTTTTGTCTGGCCTGAGCAGTTCTTAATCTCTTCTGCATTCGTCAATCCTTTTCCTCAGCTTCTTTTAAATAATGTGGCCCGAAGACTTGACCTTCCCCCATGTCTTTCCAATTGACAGGGATTCTACATTTTCTACCATACAAAGCTTCAAACGGTGATATTTGCAAACTGGCCTGCTAACTGTTGTTATACGAGAACTTTACGAAAGACAAACAAATGTCCCACTTGGCTCCATGATTCAACACACAAGCTCTTAGCATATCCCCAAGAATCTAATTCACTCACTCGGTTTGGCCATCGATCTAGGGATTGTATGATGTACTAAAATTCAAATGAGTATCCATAGCTGCAAGTAAACTCTCCCAAAATCATAACTATGATCTATGATCTGATAGTATCTTTTTAGGCACTCTATAGAGGTTCACAATTCTTGACATGTATAACTCTGCCAATTTATCACCTGCGTAGGTTGTTCTGACTGGAATGAAATGAGCAGCCTTTGTTAATCGATCCACAATTTTTTGGATTGAATCATAACCATCCTTGGTCTTAAGCAATCATGTAATAAAATCCATACAAACTTCTTTCCACTTCCACTCGGATATTTTCAACGGTTGTAGCAAACATGCTGGTCTCTATGCTCAGCCTTTACTCTTTGACACATATCACAAAGTGCAACATACTCTGCTATCTGATGCTTCATGTCTGGCCAACAATATTTATCTTTGATATCTTTGTACATCTTGGTACTACCTAGATGAATTAAGTACAACGACTCAGGAGCTTTCTTCAGCAACAATTCCTTCAACTCCTTTTTATTTGGCACACACAATCACGCCTTAAACCACAAGGTTCCTCTGTCATCCTCTATAAAACCTTATGCTTTACCTTTACTCATATTAACTTGATCCGCTGAATATTTTCATCATCTTCCTAAGCTTGGCGAATCTGACCATCCAAAATTAACTGCAACTCCATTGTGGCTAAGAATTCTTCCTCAACTAAATCCATGCTAAGTTTCTGAAATTTCTCATGTAAAGTTGGTTGAGTTTTCTTGATCATCAACGTATTGCAACAAACATTTCTGCTCAAAGTATCGCAACCAAGTTGACCTTTTTATGAATGGTAATGTATTTCAGTATTATAGTCCTTTATCAACTTCAACCACCTCGTTTGCCTGAGATTGAGCTCAGCCTTGGTGAAGATATATTTCAAACTCTTGTGATTCGTATAAATCTCACAACGGGGATCACATTAATAGCGCACAAAGTTAAGTCCTTAGACATTACCCAGACGAGACTTTCACATCCCTCAAAGTTCTAACTACACATCCCTCTTTACTGGATGATTACTCGTCCAAGTAAAAACTAATTTTGTATAACCAGCACCAATGATACACCAATGTCATGCCACACAAATTATATAACTATGACACCAACTATGATTCATATCTCATTAAAGTCAAAATTAATTAAATCATCACAGGTGATGCTAAAGCCACGAGACTATAAGTATGGCTAAGCAAATTAATCGTACAATTCATGAGATAATTAGTATTGCATCACTAAATAAATTTTTCATTCTCAGGTGACAATAGTATCATGATATTCAAATTATCAAATGAGCGATTAATTAATTAGGATAATAACTACTAAGTACAAGGGTTTATAATAAATTAGCAATGTATGATAATTTTAAAATAAAATAAATAAATAATAGGTTAAAAATTAGATTTAATATGATCAAAGGACATAACTTGCATTGACCTTAGTTATGAATTCTTGATCTTACAGTTGTGCTTCCGCTCCTTTGAAAACACGATCTAACGAGAGAGAAAACAAATGAGACACAAAAATAAATTAAATAAAATTCAAATGAACTTTAAAAACTTCAAAACTAGTACCAAAAGATAGAGCTCAATTTCATATGAATTTAGGAAAATAAATGGGTCAATTGGAGTTAGGACGAAGAAGAACGGGCTTTGAAAAATTAACCTTAAAGGAAAATACTGAAAATTTAGAAATTCTACTGTGTTGTAGACTCGATACACGGAAATTCTACTTCATCGCATCAGAAGTATCAACAATTGCTGTATTGCAACAAAGTTCACAATAATATTTCTGGATTATTGAAAATATGGGCAATATTTTAATTCCAAATTTTACTAGGAAATAAATACAATAAAAAACTAGTGATGCTAAATTCATAACTAACAGCAGGCTACTCATTATACTTCAGAAAATACATAAGGAAAATACAATATCAAAGTCGATTGAACGCACAAACGACTTACTGTTGAGCTTGATGAAGAACAATAAGCAGTGCAGCCTTGATGTAGTGCAGAACACAGATGACATGGTGTAGGAGTGGTCGCGTAAATGCGCTGCCCAGAAATCTTATTGTCGCCTCGTGCAGGTACTCTCTACGATAATAGTTCGGAGATAGCCGCTCTCCCTTCTTCCAGGTGCACGTCGAGAAGAAAGGGCCAACAAGGTTCGCTTGCTCAACACTCAATATAAATTCAACAGAGATGAATAAGACAATGTGAGAAGGAAATGGAAGAGTTCTGTCTTCCAAGCCTGGACATCTCCAAATCTTTTATGGACATGCAAATTACTATCTAGTAATGGCCCCATTGAACTGAAATAATTCATTGGTAACTGCTAATTTATTTACTAGTAACTGATAGTATTCAAACCTAATAATGAAAATTAAGCAGTCTTATGACCAGTTAAAAAGATAGAGATGATGTATAGTTCAGCAAAAAAAAAATAAGGTGGACTTGGCCTGTCAGGTGTGCGCTAAGTCATAAGTCATGCATAATTTCACACGAAAATACGTGAATACACTAATACGCATGTGTGTGTGTGTTTAGGCCTCTTCATGCTACCCCCATCTATATGTCATATGATTCAAGGAGTGGTAAGAACTTCAACTTATAAATTAAGCTCCTTCACTTTATCTTAACAATATAGTATTAAACTATACATGCTTTGAAATTAAAAAAATACATCTCACTTATATAGGCCTATTTTTAACACTAACAAAGGGCACCGCCACCAACAACGGGTTCACAGTGTGCTCCCGGATGTAGAGGGAGGCTGGGAGGTGGTGGTTTGCCGATGGACAATAGCGAAGGAAGGCATGATGAGGCAGCACACTGAATATTAGGTTGGGGAGCGATGGAGAGAGGGGATGGTAGTGCGGCGAGGTCACTGTTGGCCGTCGACGGTGGAGAAGGAGGTTGGGGGAGGCGGAGCTGTGCTTGTGTTGGAGAAGAAAGAGAGAGTGTGGGGAGGGGGAGCGGTGGGGAGAGAAAGGAGAGCTCATTGGTGGGGGAAGCTACGCTAAGCGTTCCCTAGCTGCTCAAAAAAAATTCTTGCACTTGGAGCCTTGGTGATTGTTTTGGTTCCCAGGCTAACTACCTTAGGCACCGCTAAATTTAATTTCTAGTTTCTACTTTTTTTACTATTTATTAATTTTATCCTTTTCTGATTTTTTATTTTTAGATTTTTTTACTTTTTTTCATATTATTTTTTATTATTCGTGATGGACTAACATATTTTTTATTTTTAAATTTAATTATATTAAATAAATTAATTTAATTATAATAAAAAGTAAATCAGTTATAGTAAAAAACTCATTAACCAGAGCCAGTGAAACCCCTTAGTCGAGCCGGTGGCCGAACCAGACCAATCCATGCTGCAGAGACCCACCCCGCCGGCATCTCTCCGCCGTTCTCCGACCCATGGCGGCGCAGCCGCCGCTCGCCTCCGTCGTCCGGCTCGCCGCAGCCTCCCGCGCCCTGGTCCTGGCCCTCTCCCTGCTCTCCCGCCTCCTCTTCCGCCCCTACGACACCTCCGCCTCGCTCCACCCACCCTGCCTCTCCTCCCCCTCGGCCCCCTCCAGCTCCTCCGACGCCATCTCGTCCCTGGCCGTGTGGGACGGCGTCCACTTTGCCCGCCCCGCCGAGTGCGGCTACGAGTACGAACAGTCCTTCGCCTTCCTCCCCCTCCTCCCCGCCTCCCTTGCCCTCCTCGCCCGATCCCGTAAGTCACCCCTCCGCCTCGCCTCGCCTCCTCATTCTTCATGTGTGTTTGCTTGTTCTGATCTGGTGTTGGGTTTGGTGCTGTGCTGTGCAGTGTTCGCGCCGCTGGTGCCGGTGCTGGGGCACAGGGCCGTGCTCGTCATCTCCGGGTATGTCATCAACAATGCCGCGTTCGTCGCCGCCGCGGCCTACTTCTACAGGTGATTGACGTTCTTGGGCAATGCATGCTTGGCTAGATTCTTCTTTTAGTGTAATTGTTTGGCTTTGTGTTTTATTTTATGCGTCTGCTGAATTTTAGTATAGGCAGCTATGATGTTGAAATTTAAGGTTTTTTAGCGTTTTACTGCTGTTTTAGGTCCTTGGAATGATTCGACTATATTTGAGAGATAGGAGCGCACTTAGGTGCTAAGGAATTATGAAACGTTTTATGCTTTGTTTGCTGCATTTTTTGTTGAATCATGCCTGTTCAGAAATATTTAGGCTATTGGAGGGTACAGGTTGTTTGGTTGGCGAGCAAAATGGTCTAATAGTGTTGGTGCATTTTAGCCATCCAGTGGATTGAGATGCTTGGGTTTGGGACTGCCTTGGAATCCATCAGAGTGCACAGTAATGCAAATTCTGTGCGCATATGTTACTTGTAGTGCACTCATTTCGAGTGTAGGACAACCCATTTCTAGTTGCTAAATTTTGCCCTTTTCGCATTACCACTGATGACTTCTTTTTCTAATTTCATGTTCATAAAGCTCAAATTTCTGACCCACTCTTTCCTAGTATTTCCTATATCACTAAAACAACCATCAATTCTGGTTGCTGCAGGTTGTCTGTGCTGATCTTGAAGGACTCAAGAGCAGCTTACCGAGCGGCTGTTCTTTTTTGCTTCAACCCTGCTTCTGTGTTCTACTCATCACTGTAATTTTCCTTCCTTTGCACCACAACTAGCAAAAGAAAATCATGTGCTTGGCGTCTCTTAACAGCAACATCATTTTTTTTGGCAGATATTCAGAAAGTCTTTATGCGCTGTTTTCACTTGGAGGGCTGTTCTACCTGTTTTCCGGTGCTAATACCATTGCAATGATAATGCTCGCTCTCTCTGGCTCAGCTAGGTCAAATGGAGCAATTAATGCTGGTTATTTCTGTTTTCAGGCTTTGCTAAAAGCATATGATGCTGTTGTCCAAAAGAAAAGGCCCATAGTATGTTTTATTTTAGCCTCTGAATTTTTCTTATAGTCTGGGTTTGAGATGACTTTGATTGGGTTTTGGTTTGTACGTGCTGCAGTACCTAGCTTTTAAACAGTCCGTTTTTTTAAGGTGGGCTCAAAAGGAATATTGTAGTAAAAAATGTACTGAGTTACCGCCAAAATTGCATGCAATTATTTTCTTGTGCGTACTGTCTCTCGCGAACAACCAGAATTCAAAAATTTAAGCCATAAGCCACAGCTCAAAAGAGTCCACTCATAGTCTTGCATGATGCTTATTATAACTAGCTAACACGGAGAGGCTACATGACCTCACTTGTCACTTTGACGTATATAAAAGTTTCGTTTGGTTACACAATATGTGATTTGAAAAGACATGTCTATCTAACCGCATTTCCTTTTTCTTTGGCCCAAGTTGGCAGTGCACGCCCTCGTCGCTGGACTTTTGCGCTCCATTTTTATATTTCTACCATTCTTTGCTTTCCAAGCATATGGATATTTGAACATATGCCTACACGGGAACTCGGAGGAGCTGAGGCCATGGTGCAAAGCAAAAGTGCCTCTTTTGTACAGTTTTATTCAAAGTCACTACTGGTAATTGTTTCTACCTTAGCTTTAGCTGTATTACCTTATCAAATCTGGCCATTGTTTTGCCCATGTTCTTGATTCACCGATAGTAGGATAGTATTATATTTTGTGTCACAGATGACATGTATCATTATATTTTTTTTAACAAGAGTTCTGTGGATTCAGAATTTCTCTTGTACAACCATGAAAATTCCATATTCATATTTAGTGGAATATGATTTACCTGTTCTTTCATCCTCGTGTTCTGTAGCACAATTTATGAATGCTATTAGAACATGCTTGGTGATGTAGGGCCCCTGCTTGGGCTGGACAATGTAGTAGCATGTGTGCCCCATGTGGCCATGTGTAAGGGAGCAGACAAAACCCATTATCATGTACGTTCACCAGAATTTTGTTGAAGTATTTGTGCTGTTCTGAACAATTGTTCAAGAATGTTCATGTATATGCATTTTCCCTTACAAATTTACATACTTTTTATTAAGCTTGCTCATTGAATAATTATTTTTTGACAACTTTTGGGTCTCATTATGCACGACCTTTACATTATTTTTTCTTTCTTTTTAGGGGAGTTGGTTTCTTGAGATACTTTCAAGTGAAGCAGCTGCCCAACTTTCTTTTGGCTTCACCAGTACTGTCCCTTGCAGTTTATTCTATTGTTCATTACACAAAAATGCTTCACCAACTCTTCCAGTCAACTAGCATACGGGAGCAGATTATTGACACTGTTGAAGGGTGGTCAGTTGAAGCATATAAAAGCTCAGATGTTGCTACAGTGTTGAAGAGTGAATTCTCTACTGGACTAACTAATAAAGCGCAAGGTACTATTACAATCTCAGCTATCAACATTTTCCTTTCTTATGAAAGATTATTGAGCTCACCATCCAAATTGTATTCTTCAACTTTCTTAAACATGCTATTACCCCAACTTGCTAATATATAAATTCTATCAATGAAATCAGAATACTCTGAAGTTGCCTAATAAATAAGAAATTTTGAAGTGACCTGAAAAACAGATAAGTTAAATCGACCACGTGATATAGGCTACTAAGAATAGTTATGCATAAAGCTTTTAGATGAACCTAATCCTGCGATATTTGAACAGGACATGCTGAGATTAAGAAAAGAAAATCAGTTGCAACCGAGGCTGCTTCACCATCTATACATAACAATAGGTCAACTGGCCGAATTCTCAAAGATAATGAGTGCCCAATATTAGTTCTCCCTTTCATTTTACATCTGGCGTTCATGACATTCACAGCTTTCTTTGTGATGCACGTCCAGGTCAGTATTATGCTTTCCTATATAAAACATAGTTTATTTGGAGGCGCTGCACTGCAGATTCCATTGCTGAAGTCTCATCTTTTGTATCTTTGGTGCAGGTGTCAACAAGATTTTTGTCCGCCAGTCCACCAATTTACTGGGCCGCTTCGCACATTTTGGTTTCTCCCAGCCACGCTTCTAAAAGATGGGGCTACCTTATCTGCGTTTATTTCATTGCTTATATTCTTCTAGGTAGTTTGCTCTTCTCCAACTTCTACCCGTTCACATGAGAGCAGCTGACTGAGCATACATGTCAATTGCATCATCCAACGAACAATCTAAGGGAGCTGCGCCGCAATGGATAGCCTGCTAGAGTGCTTATCTATCTATGGCTGAGCGGATGGACTGAACTAGTTGGGTCAGAAAATTCTCCATGGTGGTGGTGTGTGGTCCTGTGCAGCTGATGATGTACTATCTTGTTCCCTATAAATTTTCAGCAAAGAATGTGATTGAGCTGTTGTTATATTATCAAGAGAGAACATATACACGCCTGCTGCGTGAAAATCCAGGTTTAGATTGGTTGGTATTTCTCGGCCTCTGAAACGAGATGAAAGAAGATATCATGCTATGAACTATGATATTGTTACCTATGTACCCTTGAAGATAACTCTTGCTTAGCCGTGTTGCGCAAGACAGAGAACTGTTTATGAGATGCCGTTTCAGCTTGTTCTTGGCTGTGTTCGTTTTGGCTCACAGCTCGTTGCTTATGGTTTATACTATAATAACTAGTTTTTGAATGGTGCGTTTTTTAGATATGATCAACAGAAAGATTATAGTAAAAAGTGTATCGAATTTAGTTGTACCGGTCAAAATTATATGTGATTATTTTTCTTTGTGTACTGTTTAAAAGAATCATAAATCACAGTCTAAAAGAATCCGTCTTTTTTCAACTTATTTTAACTTATGATTTATGTTTTATGATTTTATTCGAATAAATAAATGGTATGATTTCTCTACCGTCGTTTTAAAGTGGTTTATCAGAATAAATAAATGGTACGGTTTCTTCGCCATCATTTTAAAACAGTTTATGAGGATAATCTTTTAGAAGTGATTTATCAACTTTTGATTCGTTCACATTAACACTTATATTTAAAAAGCATAAGTAAACAGTTATAAACTATAGTTAAAAAAATATATCCTTAGCTAAAGCTTACATGCATCTGTTCGGTTAATTTCCAGCCATGGGGTTCAAGCCTGCCACCCGTGCCCACCATCTCCGTCTCTGGAGACGCCGGCCTAGTCCGATCATCCAACACCGGTAATCGTCGCCGATTGTCGGCGGATCACGGCGGCGCCGAGGACTGGAAACCGACCACCAAGGTGCTGTCCAGAGGGTACAGCGCCGGCGCCCGTCGTCCGGCCAAGCCGGCGGAATGGGCACGGCCCGAGTGTAGCCGCTGCGGCGCGAGATGCCTCGATTACTGCGTTGGAGCGTGTACATGCTGCGTCTGCCACCGTCGTACGGTGGGTTTGGACATGGTCGTGGTCCTGGGTACGGTCACGATGGATGGAGCGGTCGTCGATGGCATGGACCCGCCGGCGCTGCACAAGATGGTTGCGGTATTACGTGATTTTCTCTTTTTTTTTTGACATTTATTGTCTTTCGTATTCCCTCCGTTTGAATTTGAGTAAATTTTTTGGAACCACACATATTTTATATAAATTATTAGAGAGCCACATTTTTTAAGAAACCATGCGTATTTTGTACTATATTACCACAAAATCATATTGTTTACAGTAGTATACGGTGCTAACCATATGAACCAACTTGTCGATGTAACACATAAAGTCAATGGAAGAGTATCTAAGCTTCGCTGACAAGTGGGTTTGTGTGGTTCGTATCATATGCTATTGTAAAAAAGTGTGGTTATAATATAACATATTACTAAAATATATGTAGTTCCTTAAAATATGATAAAAAAGTATGGTTATGTAAAATACATGTGGTTCTAAAAAACTTATTCTTGAATTTATAAGGCGTATTTTGCTATGGCGTATAGACCAAGGGCCACAGTAAAACCAATAACCAAGGAACTCCTCTGCTAGACCGGCGATCCGCCGTGTCCTTCTTGTTCCTCTCCCCTCTGCAACTTGGTAGCCCCGAAGCGCAGGCGAACACGACCCCCACCGTCGCGATTCCGGCAGCCTGCAGTCTGGTGGTTCGCACGGGCAGTGCGGCCCTGGGCGACGGGCGGCATGACACCTTGACAACGCGGCAGCTCTTTTCCTCGGCCGGCGAGGCTTACCGGTGTCACGAGTGCAAGGTCTATGGCAGCTCCGTTCCCCGGCGACCAAGTAGAAACGGAGATGCTTTGTGAGGTGGAGCACCGCGCGCGATGGTTGGAGTACCGTGATGGGATGCTCGGCAAACACGGGCAGCCTGTGAGTCGCGTGGGCCCGTCCTGTTCGGCGATGGGAACGAAGGATTGTTTCCTCGGTTGAGGATGACGACTCGACGTGGGTGTGGGGCCGCTACGGAAAGAATGACCAATCGATGCCTGCCAGGCTGCCTCAACCGTTTGAGCATGGATGGAGTACGAGAGAGGAACCTCAACCGGCGCGGTCACGACTAGGGTGTGTTTTTTTCCACGGTTTAAGATTTTGAAATTTTAGTTATTTACGGAAGAGAGAAAGTATGAAGAGAGATAATTGTATGTAACTTTTATTAGTATAATGAAATCGATATAATATCTACTATAATCGACTAATAGATTCTATCTAGAAAAGATATTATGTTTAAAAATTAGTTACTATAGTATAAGTCATAAGCTTTAAATCAAAAGAGCAAGGTACTCTCTATGACTCCATCTATTCCTAATCATATGGCTTTTAGCATTTTGCACTTCAGCCAAGATAGGTGTATAAAAGATCAAATTACTCTTTTTTATTAGATTATTTATTGCTCTTGGATAGTACGCATTATTTTAGTCCATAGAAGTAAATGATGTTGGAAATAGCTAAGGAGTGAGGTATATAAAGGCATCTCCAATGGTTCTAGCTAAGTACTATCTATAAGGATTTCACATCATCTATAGAGTACACACTAAAAGCTAGTATTCCAAAGGACTATCTATAAGGATAGCTATTTGATGTTTACATGCACACACAGTCATTTATAGAACCTGTCTCGTTTTGCGTTATAGACTAGAGACAAAATAGTAGCTAGCTGTTTGTGTTTTGCATACTCTCTTTCCTCCACATAGGATATATGCTGATGTGTACATGCAAATAGCCAGCTGACTCAGCACTATTGAAGATGCCCTAAGAAAAAGATGGTAAAAAGTCATCTCGAAATTGTAGAATGACATGTATTTAGAAACAAAAAAAATTAAAAAAATAGAATGACATAATTCAAAAACGGTGGGAGTAGGAACAAGGTTATTAGAGGAAATAACAACCTGTAAATTTTGCTTTGGAAGATGTATGTCCCTTATATTAATCTACAAGCTCAAAACTAAAAGACGTCATATATATATTTATGGTGGGTTTGGCCCGATCTTGATTTTGGCTTATCACTTTTTGTTACAGTAATTAATTTTTAATCGATGTATCTTTTTAAGTTAGAGTTTATAGGTTAATTGTAGTAAACACTGTATCGAGTTCAGCTATACCTGTTAAAATCGTATGTGTTTATTTTTCTCTCCATACTGTCTCTTACGAACAGTTAAATTTCAAAAGCCATAGATAAAAAAAACCCATAAATTTCAACAGAGCGAGTACTTTGGTGGAGTGAGTTTGTGCACTGTTTCACGCATGATCGATGGATTTGAATTTGTTTTCTTGTTTTCTTTCTTTCAAGATTAGCTGGCATGATGCGTTCTCTAATAACTGTTCTTCTTCTTGAGCTCACCTGTCACTGTCTAAAACCTAACTTGCCTCTTGGGATTTTTACCACTGCTCTCTGGGAAGGGAACCGTGGCCAGCGGCAACCGTCGGGAATAGTCCAATTTGGCAGGCTAATTGCGTTGCCGGATCGTCTGTGATTTATTGCCAACAAAAGAGCTGTTAATGACGAATCCTTTAGAGGTATTTATATTGACCTTTAATAGTTTTTAATTATAATTTATAGTTTTTGGTTAAAATAAAATAATAGTGACTGAAAAAGTATCTTTTAGAAGGAGAGGACGAGCAATGTAAAAAGTGAGCGAGAGATACGTGCACGTGAGTGAGAGGAGTAAGATAAGTGATGTATTTGTAATCTTATCTTTAAAATGAGACAGTAGCGAGAAAAGTAAAAAAAAAAAGTGCTTAAAAAACTATATATTTATATTACCTTTTAGTTTTTCTGAACAAAGCCAATACGACATGTTCAGTCCATCCCTCCATGCTTGATTGGACTTGACCGAAGTTGCAAGTTGGCCTACATGCCTGTTGGGCGATGCAGCATGGATATGCTGCCGCTGCGTGTTGGTTTAGTATACGCCGGTACAGGTCGCGTGAGAGGCACAAGATCAAAGACCCTGTTGCTTGGTCAATTAAGACCCTGTCGCTTGGCCAATTAAGGGTAACAGGTGAGACCTGAAACAAGGCTAATGATAGTCAGACACGACGAAGACCGACGCCGAAACAAGGCTAATGATAGCCGTATGTGATCTTCAACCGGAGCCGACGAAGACAGCACGGTCAAGCATACGGTGGATTTTTATCTTCGGTCTACGTGCATGCAATGCAAATCGGAACAAGTGCCAAGGAGCTGATTCTATTTTAGAATTACAGATGATGTTGTTCAAATGCTGCATGATCGGTTGTTAATGCCGATTACCCATTAAAGCTACGAGCAAGGAGACATCTGGATGCAGCCAACCTGCTACTGTCGCGAAACCCAAAAAAATGCATTGTACTTGAAATTATTTTGCCATCTTCGGATCAAGGCACCATTCAATTTAACTTCTAGTTTCTAACTTCTGCTTTTTTTTACTATTTATTAATTTCATCTTTTTTTTATTTTTTTAGTTTTTGAGCTTTTTATCTTTTTTCTCGTATTTTTTGTATTATCCACGATAGACTAATATATTTGTTCTATTTTTATTTTTTAAAATTTTAATTATATCAAATAAGTCAACTCAACTACAATAAAAAATAAACCAACTATAATAAAAAAAACTATAAATCAATACCATTCTGAACCCGCAAATAGCTGGAAGAGAAGTGACGCATTTCCCGTTTGCAAGCCAAGGAGAGAGGAGCAAAAAACATCCCAATGAGGTATACAGAGCCACACGTGAAGGCAAACACCAATTATCTCCATCCAGAGCCAATTCGCGGTACGGATTCAAAATGGAATTTGAGAGGAAATGTGGCGTACCGTGCACCACGAGTCGAAACGTACCAGATTCAAATCACGATGACGAGAACATCAATGTACTTATTGTGAGAAGCTTAGCAAATCAATGAACATAAAAAAATATTCATCTGAGTTTCAAAATCTGAGAAACAGTAGCAAATTTAGCGTACGGATATCATCATCATCTCACGACGCCTGAAGGCATTGTGCGTAGAGGTGATCGCTAGTAATTCATCAGCTGTGAGCTTCAAGTTAGATCATCGGAGATCTCCAACTGGGCGGAATGAAGGCAGAGCAGCGCTACTTGTGTACAAGCAACGGTATTTCATGTTCTTCTAAGGGAGCAAAAACCAGGCAGATCGGATCCATGGTCGAATGACCTGGTTTTTGACCTCATAGGGGTAGCTGGAACTTCTCGAAAACAATGATAGCGACCATTGGTCCTGCGAAATCTCCAAACGTACAACCTGCAAGCCATAGGAAAATACAGTGTCAAAACATAATTTTGAGTTCAACCTATGCTAACATGCCACTGTCCATGTACTGGATGCTGCTTTGGCGAATGTTGCATCATCTAGTACTTGCATTGAAGGAAAACAGGAAGTTATAACTCACCAAGCCACTGTCCATGTACTGGATGCACGAGGACACCAAGGCCTGCTCCAATTGAGGCAAAAACCAAAGAGAAACCACATTTGATGGTTATGCCATGCATCCTTCTCCCAAACAATCTGAGTTTCTCCATATCGTCAAACAATTCCTCATCATTACGAGGTTTACGGATGAAACATTTGTAAACCTCAATTATAGATTGCACAGCCCAAGCAGCAGCTACTCCCAATGCATGTGCTGTTTGAAGAACAAAAATGAGCAATAACCTAAAAAAAAAAACGTTGCAGGCAAATCTTACCTCGGAATGTTGTTCTGGCAACACAGTATGTGTACTCTGGAATTGACATCCCCCTTGCTGCTTTCCTCTTTGATGATTTTGAAGCATCTATAGATAAGGATTTGCAAGATAAGGCACCAAATTGTGACAGCTGATGAAGTGATAATCACAACACAGTCCACAAGAAATTAAAAAAATAACTGTAACATGTTGTGTTGAGACATAGTAGCAAAAGAAATAAACACGCTAGAACTTATCGATAAACTTATCATTATGATCATGACAGAAAATGTACCTAGCATATCTAAGATTAACTTGGAGGCAAATGCAAGCCTGCAAAGAGATAAGCTCTCTTGAGCCTAGCCAAACCGCATTAGGCTAAACTTAAAATGCTACCTTAACTTACGTTCAAGCGAGCGCTACTCCTAATATTGTCAAATTGTGAACAAACTAGTCCATTAAACATGCATGAGAAAGAAGATTGTAAAAACATAGAATTTGTGTAGTCCAAATGTGCTTTTGTTGCCTACAAGTTCTAACCACACGTTAAACCTACAAGCAATTTGCAAGTTGAGCTGAGCATCCAATAGTTTTTGACTGAGAGCAACAGCAATACGAGACATGTCAATGACCTGCTGAGCAAGTTATAGAGAAAAATTGAAGCCATGGAAAATATGATAGTATGGCTATGATTACTTTTTCTATGCAAAATAGTTCTATGATCTTTATAGAATTATTCAATTGGAATAACAATAACATTCAGATTTTATAATTGATCACACGTGTCATTCTCCTGAATTTAATCTGGACTAAGATATTCCTTGTTCTACATGGCAAAACCATTGGTTAGCTGAGAATTGAATGGATATTTCAAGTTGGAAAAATTAGCATCTCTAAATATCTACATTAATTGCTTGCACAAAATGCTTTCTAATACCAAATAAGGCTGAAAAGCTCACATGTCTAATAGGTTTAGTTCACTTAGTGTTATGCATTAAAAGAAACATAAGGCACATCTCTAGGCCATCTGTACAGCTGTACTGCTGTAGCACCTTATCATCAGAACAAAAATGAAAAATCATGTTTAAGGTAATTTGATAATCAATTTGGAGGGGGACAATGGTAAAAATATTGACTGCACCAAAGTGAAAAAGATGTATATAACGAATTAATGCGTACAGGTAGTCCAAACATTTTTTATTCTTTTACAGAAAAATACCTTCCATTCTCCAGCTTTATGGTAATGGACTAAGGGGAGCAACACAGGTTAAAGTTCCTATATGATGGTTTAATACAATGCCTACGCCACCAACTGGTGGGCCCATATAGGAAAAATAACCAGAGGCATCACATAGGAGTATCAAGAGGCCTGCTTGGATGCCACAACCCTTTCAAACATGTTGCTAGAAGGTCTGAGAAAAATAGAGAAACTTTATACCTTTAAGAAGCTTCCATGCTGTTCTTTTTGAAACATGACGAACCACAATCCTTTCCAATACTCGTCTAGTTGTTACAACAGAAGTCTGAAATGTACAAGAACAATTAGCATGCAAGTGACTTTCTACTTTGCATAGGCAAAATAGTAAGGGCCTTTTAGGCCAAGCTTAAAGCTTCTATAATAAGGCAATAAGCCAGGTTAGGTTTCATCTTATAAGAACCATAAACCCCCTCCTAATGGCTTCAGCTTATTTGGGGCTTC
This sequence comes from Melocanna baccifera, assembly GCA_036346265.1. Classification (NCBI taxonomy): domain Eukaryota; kingdom Viridiplantae; phylum Streptophyta; class Magnoliopsida; order Poales; family Poaceae; genus Melocanna; species Melocanna baccifera. Next base: position 15,850,404 of record CM070710.1, read on the forward strand.
TAGTACAAAGATGAATTAGGCTTCCAGGATAAGCCCAGGAAGCCCCACCTGCTTGGCCTAGCATTGACTTCCAGGTACCTAACAACATGGATACTTGGAACAAACTTTTTAGTCCACATATAGAAAGAACAAATTTATGTTTGTTTCGAAGGTAGTCCAGCTGAAAAGCTGAGATTAACACAATAATGATTGAAAAAATCAGCAAGCATCAAATCTGCACGGATAAAAATACATTTTCGGTGAACAAATGGGAGTATCTAATATCAAGCTAAGAACTTATTGTATCTGATCAATCACTCTAACCAAGCATGTGTCTGATCACTCACTATAAAATCTTGATTTGCAACATCTAAACAATATTACTTGCTATTGGAGGCATAATAGCCAGTTTATGAAATACTGCTAGAACTGATCGCACTACTTTACTAAAAGTACCAGTGAGTAAATAAGTACCTCGCGGATGATTTGCTTCACTGAATTGTGGAAGGGAGTAACCAGATCGACAGGCTTCTTCTCTGGAGCATCTTGAAGCAGAAAGTCGTCGTCGTCATCGTCAGTGTGCGGACGAGGTTCCAAAAGTGGCAAATAGTATAATAAAAAGGACCTCAGGGTTGTCAAACCAAAATTCTTATACCCAAAGGCAGAAAAAAGCGGCTTCAGCTCCAAAGGGTATTCCTTTATTGGGTATTGGATGGAGTCATGTATCTTGTTATTAAGATCATTAACAAGATCACGAGCATCATTCAATCCAGCAGTTGGACCAGCATCACAATAGGCAACAGGAAACCCTGGAAAACTGAATTAAGAAAGCAAAATTTACCAGTATAAGCCTTAATGGTCAATAGAATTAAAATGGCAGTAAGTAAATGAAAAACTACATGCAGCTTGTCAATGTCAGCAAACAACGCCCATAACAGTGGGTAAATGTGCGGCAACATATGGTAGCGAAGAAATCTTATTATCATTCGTTTGTTTGTATAAGTGCATTACTTGTACTAGACTACTAGTTAGTGAACAATACTACAAAAATAAAAAACACAACCTTGATCAACATTTGCACATGGATGAGGATAGTGCATCACAATTCTTTTAGCATCAGTAGATGGATGAGGATAGCGAAATCCACATTTCCATTACTGCTTAAAGATGCTTGTTTCAGGCTTCAGCTCCAAAGGATATTCCTATATGGTCTCCTAATCCAATCTAATATTTTACATTAATGGGCCAATGATCATTGACAGTGTATCAAAAGAGGAGACTTTGACATAATCCATGTACATCTCAGGTGCACAAAAGCAAACCTTGGTGAATAGACTACAACATGAAGCTCAGTGTGTAACAAATGAATACATCTCCAAGGCTTAATTTTCCTCAGTTCATAAAAAAAATTATGCAATGCGGAAAACATTGTTTCAGTGCTAAAAAAGTAAACACCTGCAACTAGCTGTCCAAAAACAATCTCAAACCCATGCAATGAGCAGCAAGGCTTAAAAACCTTCTAGCCCATCCAATGCCGCAAGCGCATACTTTACTAGCTTCAGCCATTCGTCTTTCCCCTACGCACCGAGCATTTATCCTGGTCTCTATCCATCAAACACCTTCCTCTCAGACGCATTCGTACTTCGCAAACGCATGTAAAACCCACAAGCGCAGGACCGACAAGCGTACAGCAAGGTGCCTCAAGACCACGCAGATCAACAATCACAGGAGCAGATCAATCGCGTATCTACAAGGCTTCTCCCGCATTTCATCGAGGATCGAAAGAACCCACACTACAGCAGCTTGCCGTTCCCTCCCTCGATCCGTGGAGCGCCCCACCGCGCACCGACCGAACCCGCGCCACCGAAACCCGGCGCGCTAAACCGCGAAGCCGCAGCCAAACCCTAGCGAAAACCTCCCGCGCAATGCGCCGAACACCCCGATCGCAACATGGCAAACCACAGGACGAGACAAAAGCCCGAGTAAAAGATAACGAGGGGAGGGGGCGCGAACCCGAAGAGATGGCGCGAGTAAGAGATAACGAAGGGAGGGGAGGGGGCACGAACCCGAAGAGATGGCGCGCGGAGAGGGGCAGGCCGGAGGCGGAGAGCGCGGCGGCGGCGGAGGCCGCGGCGGCGGCGGAGAGGGTAGCGTGGGAGTGGACGGCGGCGGATGCGCGGGGCGCGCGGGCGGCAAGGTCGAGGAGGAGCGCGATGCCAACCGCCATGGGCGCGGGATCTGTCGGAGGCGGGCTGGCCGTCGGTCGAAGTCGAACTCGACGGCTCGTGGCGTGGAGAGGGAAGAAGCGGCGGCAGAGGTGTGGGCTGGGCTGGTCGGCGCGGCCTGGGCTTCGGTTATATGGGCTTGCGCGTACGTCGGGTCGTAAGCTTTCCTTTCTCTACGCAGAATTAATTGAATTGCAACAGTTCTCCGAGTCCAAAAGAAAGAAAAAAGAAAAGAAAAGCTAAATTACATTTACAACACTTCTCTCTCAAAAAAAATTAAAATAAAAACGGATTTACAGCACTTGTCTCTCTGGAAGAAGAAACAGATTGGCATGCTTCGCCTTCGTATAAGTTGCCCATGCGGCTCCATCCTTATTGGCTTCGGACGTCTCACCCCACACACGTGTATGCATTTAGTGCAAAAATATGTGCCCATACTCCCTGAGTTACTGGTTAAAATCTTGCGACCCCGCTTAAGTCTTAGCATATGTTTCAGTAAGACATACACATGTATATGTACGGTATGTGTATAGTGGTGTTTATGGGTACGCCTTCTCCGTTGTAATTAAAAAACAGAAAAACTGGACTGCAACACGCTCCCCTCGACAAAACTGAGCGTAGGATGTATTACAGTATTGCAATATTCAAACTCTAAAAAGGATTAGATTACCATGTTTCTATTTTTGCTGGCATTATGTTTAGCTTAAGAGTTTTATAGAACACTAAAATATAATTAAATATTTCAAAAATAGAAATCGCTACGCAGTTTAGCTTCTGCCATACCTGTCGTAGTTTTTTAGGCATCAATGCAACGATAAGATAATTGTGATTTAAAACCTTAACTAATTACATTTCCGTGTGTTGTGACAGATAAAAAGAATAGTACTATTCTAACATATCGAGCCACTGTGACAGGCTCGGACAATATCATAGCCTCGGCTCCGCCATGGTGTCTAGCTAAGCTCCTCTGCCTCCCGATTCCTGTATGGTGCTCTCCTAGGGTGATCCTTTGCTCAAGACAATCTTGTGCTTTAGGAACAAAATGCTAGCAATCCTCGTCATCTTGTGCCGGAGTTAACGTGGACCTGATCCAACCAATCATTTTTCTTTTGGGGGTTAACTCTCTTTCTGGTTAACTCTCTTTCTTGTGCTTATTTTATAGTCAAACATAAAAGGACCCCTAGATCCTCCACTCTAGGGTTGACATCATAGCATCAAGATTTTCTATAAGATAATCACCTTTATTAATATTCCCAAAAAATGGACCCTCTGTGATTATACTCTGTTTTCACGAAATAAACCTAGAAACCAAGGTTATTAAGTCGACACTACTCTCCTAGTGATCGACTTGTCGACTGGTCGCTGACTAGTCGACAGGTATTATTTGTACTATTTATATGAATATGTATATACAGAGAAGGACTTTATTGCAATTTCAAAATATAAGAGGGCTAAATTACAAAATACTGAATCCTTATAAACCCCCCTTGCCTATCGCCCCCCGACCGCTTCTCTTCCTCCGACCGCCACCCCGCCTCGCGCCTCACCTTCTCTTCCTCCGACCGCCGCCCCCACTGCCTCGCTTCCTCTCTCCTTTCCCCATCTCCTCCGTCTTGGTGCGCGGCGCTCCCTCTTCCTGCCGCCACTCTCCACTGCCCCTAAGCGATAGCCGCGGAGGCGGCGGCGGAGATCGACGGAGCTACGGAGACGGTAGATCCGGCGGCGGCGGTGGCAGATCCGGCAGTGGTGACGACGGAGATGGTAGATTCGGCGGCGGCGGTGGCAGATCTGGCAGCGGCGGCGGTGGTGGCGGCGCAAATTGAGTCGATCGCTCAGCTGCTCATGCGCCACCGACTTGTCGGCGACTTAATAACTATGCTAGGAACCAATGCAAAGCATTTGAGTGTGCCAAATGGCCTAGATGGAAGCATCCCTTATAATGGTTTGCAGGTGAAGGGAAAATGACAAGTTTGTTCCAAAAAAAGAAGCTAGAGAAAGTTGCGCCAGATGGAAACATCACTTATACTCCCTGAGTTACTGGTTAAAATCTTGCGACCCCGCTTAAGTCTTAGCATATGTTTCAGTAAGACGTACACATGTATATATATGGTATGTGTATAGTGGTGTTTATGGGTACGCCTTCTCCGTTGTAATTAAAAAACAGAAAAACTGGACTGCAACACGCTCCCCTCGACAAAACTGAGCGTAGGATGTATTGCAGTATTGCAATATTCAAACTCTAATAAGGATTAGATTACCATGTTTCTATTTTTGCTGGCATTATGTTTAGCTTAAGAGTTTTATAGAACACTAAAATATAATTAAATATTTCAAAAATAGAAATCGCTACGCAGTTTAGCTTCTGCCATACCTGTCATAGTTTTTCAGGCATCAATGCAACGATAAGATAATTGTGATTTAAAACCTTAACTAATTACATGTCCTTGCGTTGTGACAGATAAAAAGAATAGTACTATTCTAACATATTTTTTTCTCGAATCTGCAGGAGAACTGTGCATCATTATATTAAGAAGAAGAAAAAGGAGTACAAAAGAGTCTAGACGACTCGAACAACCCCTACGAGAGGGGGGCAAGCATAAAAAATATCAAAGACAAATCCTACGGAGCCCTTTGGCTCCCGCCATGCACCACATATTGGCCTCCTCTCTAATGTCCCGCATGATAGTATTATGGTTAGGTGAATCTCCCTCAAAAATACATCCGTTTCTATGTTTCCAAATCCACCAAGCCACCAACATAACCAATGAGTTGAAACCCTTACGAAAAACGTTGGGAACCCCCTGCTGCGCTTGACGCCACCATTCTGTAAAAATGTAGTCATTCAGTCCTGGAGCTAAGTGCTGCAGACCAAGCAGGGATAACACTGAAACCCACACACTCCTTGTAAACACACAAGTAGTGAGCAAGTGCTGCACAATCTCCTCCTCCAGATCACATAATGGGCAATGCTCAGGGTGATCTAGTCCGCAACAGGCCAAACGATCATCTGTCCAGCAACGGTTTAGAGAGGCCAACCATACAAAGAATTTGCATCGAGGAGAGCCCAGGTTTTCCATATTGCCTTCCACGGCTCAAACCCCACAGATCTCTCGAAAAAACGGCGGTAGGCTGAGTTTGTTGAGAAATCACCAGAGGGAGATGGAGTCCAAATATGCTGATCCTCCACGCCAGGAGTGAGCACAAACCCAGTTAAGAGGTCCCATATATGGAGATATTGTAATAGAGCCTCGCTTGGCAGGCTGCCTCTAATGTCACGAATCCACGTCCCATCAGTCAATGCCTCCTGCACTGTTCTGCGATTAGCAATTCTTTTTGGCACTTGTAAACAAAGAGCAGGTGCAAGGGCAAGTATGGATTTTCCATGCAGCCATTTGTCACTCCAAAAAAGTGTTCTTTTGCTGTCCCCCACAATGGAAGAGAGTGAGGCGGAGAACAAGGCCAATGAATGTGGATGCACTTGAATATCGAAGTTAGCCCAAGGCCGATCAGGTTGAGTTTTTTTAAGCCATAACCACCTCATTCGCAAGGCCCGTCTGAGCACCTCTAAATCAAGAATTCCCAGGCCTCTTAGCTGAAATGGCCTCTTGACCTGGTCCCAAGCAACAAGACAATGGCCTCCAAGTACATCTTTGCGACCTTTCCAAAGAAAAGCTCTCCTTATCTTATCAATTGCTTTGATCACCCACTTAGGGAGTCCTAATGCTATGAGCTGGTAGATGGGTATAGCTGAAAGCACTGCACGAATGAGGGTGGCCCTCCCCGCCGGGTGCATCATGGCGGCCTTCCAACCTGATAGCTTAGCAGTAATCTTGTCAATTATTGCAAAGTAATCAGCCTTCTAAAGTGGTTTGATAGACAGAGGAAGCCCAAGATACTTGCAAGGGAACTCGTGCACCTTGCACGGAAAGGAGGCTTGCACAACTTCAATATCTTGACCGTGACATTGGATCGGGCTCACAGAGCATTTAGAGATGTTAGTGACCAACCCAGATGCCTCACCAAAGACCCGCAGAATCTCCCTGATCAACGCCAAATCACCCGAGCAAGGTATTACGAAGAGGATTACATCGTCAGCATATAAAGAAACTCGCTGACTGGGTCCATGCGAGAGTAGGGGCTGCAACACTCAAATGTCACTTGCTCTATTGATTAGAGCATTAAGTACATCTATGACTATAATGAAAAGCATTGGAGATAACGAGTCTCCTTGTCTCAGCCCCCGCTTATGCTGAATCAGATCTCCTGGCACCCCATTTACCAAAACTCGAGTTGTGGAAGATCTCAACAGCTTAGATAGAGTGTTGCACCAAACTGGACCAAAACCCAAATATCTCAATACCTGCAGCAAAAAGGGCCAGGACACCGAATCAAAAGCCTTTGAAATGTCCAATTTGAGAAGGATTCTTGGTTCGTTCTGCCTGTGCAAAAGCTTAGCTGTTTGCTGCACCAAATTAAAATTGTCATGTATGCATCTTCCTTAACAAAAGCACTTTGGTTGGGGGACACCAAATCCTTGAGCTTGGGAGCCAACCTGTTGGCTAACAGTTTAGTGACAAGCTTAGCGAAGCTGTGCACTAGGCTTATAGGTTGATAATCCTTGATTTCCAAAGCATCAGTTGTCTTTGGCAGCAAAGTGATGTAGGCTGAGTTGAGAAGATACAACTTGCTGACGTCTCCCTGCCAAATTCGGCTTAGGGCTGATAACAGATCCTCTTTGATTATATTCCAGCAGGATTTATAAAAATATCCAGTATACCCATCTGGGCCAGGCGCCTTATCTGAAGGGAGAGACTTAATTGTTGCCCAAACCTCCTCTTCCAAGATACCTAGTTCAAGAATAAATAGATCAATAGGCTGTTTATAAAAGGACTCCAGGTTGAGGGTGCATTCTCTATGGACTGCCGTGCCAAGGAGGTTAGAGTAAAAATCCCAAGATGCTTCCTGTTTCTCTTCTTGACTAGTAACAATGCTATCCCCTACTTTAATCTTGGCCATGAAGTTCTTTCTCTTTCTATACCGAGCATGCTGATGGAAGAAGGCTGTGTTTGCATCCCCTTCTTTTATCCAACTTAACCTAGAGCGTAAGCGGGCAATCGTACGCTCAAGCGAAGCAAGCCCAAGTGCATGCCACTTCAATTGACGACGGAGCCAGTCTTCTTCCCTGGACAATAAGCGGGTATCTTGTGCAATCTCTAGACGATGAATGGTTTCCTTCGCAAATTGCAATTGAATCTTGACATTACCTATTTTCTTTTTGCTCCAAGATTGCAGATCGAAGGCAAGGCGGCCCAACTTTATGGAGAAGAGCTGCAGTGGACATGAGGCTACAACTGGGTTATGCCAGGAACTCTCCACTTCCTGCAAGAAGCCAGCAAGTTTGGGCCAAAAACTTTCAAAATGAAAACGACGCTTCCCTTGCACATTGTCCTTCAAACCGAGGATAAGCGGGCAGTGATCTGAAATCATCGAGGCCGAGCTCTGGAGGATGCAATCAGGGAACAAATGTTCCCAATCAGTGGACATGAAAACCCGATCAAGCCTAACCAAAGTAGGCACCTCCCGTTCATTTGACCAAGTGAATTTACGACCAAGCAATGGGATTTCATTCATCTCCATATCATCTAAAAAAACGGCGGAAACGACCCATCATTGCTCTATTAATGTTAGAGTTGTTTTTGTCTTCAGCCATATAGATGAGGTTGAAATCCCCTCCGATAGCCCACGGTCCATGACAGTCTTGCCGAATATCTCGTAGCTCTTGCAAGAATTGAACTTTGTGGTCATCAGATTGAGGACCATAAACTCTCGTAAACCACCATGCAGGCCCTTCCTGAGATTCAAACTTAACCGAGACCGAATAGGAATCAACCCGAGATGAAAGAGCATGCCAAGTATTGCCCTTCCAAGCCAATAGTACCCCTCCTCTTGTTCTATCCGCCGGAAGCACCACAAATTTATCAAACTCAATACCGAGCACAGAAGCAACCAAACGACCTGAGATGGATTCTTTTTTCATTTCCTGCAAGCAGACCATGACTGGCCGGATGGAGCTGACCAGATTTCTGACACTATCCCGCCGTGCTTTTTGGTTGAGGCCTCGCACATTCCAAATTAAAATGTTAGGAGTCATTGATCAACAGTTGCTGGGCGACCAAAAGATCCTTTTTCAAGCAACAGACAGCAACGGCTACAAGGGTTCCCCTGGCGAAGGTGGCTGCCAGCCGAACAGTGCTGTGAGCGCCGCAATATGCTCCTGTGCAAGGGGCTTGTCAAATAAGTGACTATAGCTTTCCAATTGTTTCTCTCCTATGGCTTCCTGAGTTTTTACCACACCTAGCTGAAGCATGAGCTCCTTTTTAGTTCGAAGAACTGGAGGCGATGAGGCCCCGAATTTGGTCGCCAGTCTGTTGCTTCGGCGAAACGAAAAGTCAGGAGGGAGCTGCTTGGGGCGCCGCTTTTGAGTGACAGGAGGAGGGAGCAGACCCTCTGTGACTTGTTGGACCTCATCGAGGAAAGCCTTGGCCGGGGTGGACAGCACTTGGCTGGGCACTTGCTGCTGAATACGGCGCCGGCGGCGCCTACTAAAAACCTTTGCCAGCACTGTAGAGCCAGCGCTGGGAGCTCCCGCCAGCCCACACGAAGAAACTTGTGTAGTCCTAACCAGGGAAGCACAGTCCGCAGGTGCTGTTGCGCTGGGCCCGGGGCCCGCACCACATTTCGGCCCAACAACAAATGGCTCACACTCCCGGTCGCACGCTGCAGCACTAAGAACCGGGTCCGGCTCGACCACGAAAGGGGAACAAACGGTGTGCACGCTGTGGCCCGCTGGGATAGACGTCGCCTCGGGAGAGGGCCACGAAGAGGCTTCTGCGCCAATTCCCAAAGCCGCGCGAGGAGGAGATGAGCGCATAAAGTCAGCCGCTCCAACTGCCTACTCAGAGGGGGGTGGGCAATCCTCAAGGGCCACACCGCCAGTTCCCAAGGGAGATGGGGGAGGCGATGGGAAGGGATCGCCAGTTCCCAACGCCAAAGGGGCGACCTCGGGCAGAGCACCGACAGGAGGGCTCGGCGCTGCTTCCTTCCCCAGTTGCGGATCGCCTCCATCTTGGCGGATCCTAGCTGCTGGCTTGGGGGGCGCCACGTGGACAGCGCCGTGGCCAGCAAGCGATCTAGCGGGCTCCAGGCGGTCCTTGACAGGGACGCGACCTGCTGCTGGAACTCCGGTGCTCCTCTTCGTCAGCGAGCTAGCCCGGGGGGGCGGCAGAGGAGTGGAGGGTCGCGGCTGACGAAGTCTGACCGCAGCCTCGCCGATGATGGCCGCGACCTGGTCGATGATGTTCGCCGCTTAGTCGGAGGAGGAGACGGCGAGAACCTGGCGGAGGTCCTCCACCGCTTCGTCTACCGCCAGACCGAAAGCCCATTCCCGACTCCCAGAGGGGCGCCGGAGCTGCCCTCCTGAGCCGGCCCCGCCACCCGCCGATCAGGGCGACGTCGAGGGCGTTTCCACAACCGGGGAAATACGCCGCCACACCGAGATGCGTCCCTGTGACGGGGGAGCTCCAGCACAGGCAGAAGAGCGGTGGCCAAGGCCGAAGCATTGAAAGCAACGTACTCGGTGACGACAATCCGCAGCGCGATGCGATGCGGAGAGGCAGTTGAAGCATTTCCCTCGGAGGCCCGTCGGAATCGGACGTCGTGAGGCGCCAGCTGGGTGGTGCGGACCACCCCGAGAACGGCGACGACCAACCACCTTTTGCCAACCCTCTTCGGTCGGACCTGGAGATAGTCCCCGCCCCTGAGGAAGCTCCGCGCGGTCGGAAGGGCATGCACGCTAGCGGACCGAAGGCCGAGGACCTGCATGCTGGCGGTCCGCAAGCTGACGTTGCGGCACCGCCGGTGCCACGTCGGCCGACCTGGGAGAAGCCAGGACAACGTCATGGTAGGAAGGGAGCGAAGCAAACTTGGAGTCAGCCAGGGAGGCAGGGGGAGACGCCTCCTGCCAGCGCTCCTGCTTCGAGCGTCCTACGGCGAGATAGGATGATGACTGGGAAAAGGGAGAACTGGTCGGTGCAAGGGGAGGCGCAGCCGAGACGGTGGCCACCGAGTCCGGAGTGAACGTCGGCGTGCAGCTGAGAGAAGCTTCTGGCATCTTAACCATCTACAATTGGTCGATAAATACTGATTAAAAGGTAATTATAACGTGATCTTCTATAATAAGGCAGTAAGATACTATTCCAACATATCGAGCCACTGTAACAGGCTCGGACAACATCATAGCCTCGGCTCCGCCACGATGCCTAGCTAAGCTCCTCTGCCTCCCGATTCTTGTATGGTGCTCTCCTAGGGAGATCCTTTGCTCAAGACAATCTTGTGCTTTAGGAACAAAATGCTAGCAATCCTCATCATCTTGTGCTGGAGTTAACGTGGACCTGATCTAACCAATCATTTTTCTTTTTGGGGGGTTTTGTAAACTCTCTTTCTTGTGCTTATTTTATAGTCAAACATAAAAGGACCCCTAGATCCTCCACTCTAGGGTTGACATCATAGCATCAAGATTTTCTATAAGATAATCATCTTTATTAATATTCCAAAAAAATGGACCCTCTGTGATTATACTCTGTTTTCACGAAATAGACCTAAGAACCAAGGTTATTAAGTCGACAAGTCGACACTACTCTCTTAGTGACCGACTTGTCAACTAGTCGCTAACTAGTCGACAGGTATTGTTTGTACTATTTATATGAATATGTATATATAGAGAAGGACTTTATTGTAATTTCATAATATAAGAGGGCTAAATTGTAAAATACCGAATCCTTATAAACCCCCCTTGCCTGTCGCCCCCCGACCGCCTCTCTTCCTCCGACCGCCACCCCCCTCGCGCCTCGCCTTCTCTTCCTCCGACCGCCGCCCCCACTGCCTCGCTCCCTCTTTCCTTTCCTCACCTCCTCCGTCTTCGGTGCCGGTGGTTGCTCCCTCTTCCTGCCGCCACTCTCCACCGCCCCTAAGCGATAGCTGCGGAGGCGGCGACGGAGACCGAAGCCGACGGAGCTACAGAGACGGTAGATCCAACGGCGGCGGCGGTAGATCCGGCAATGGCGACAGCGAAGATGGTAGATCCGGCGACGGCGGTGGCAGATTCGGTAGCGGCGGCGCAAGTCAAGTTGACTGCTCCAGTCGTTCGTGCTAGATGGCCTAGATGGAAGCACCCCTTATAATGGTTTGCAGGTGAAGGGAAAATGACAAGTTTGTTCCAAAAAAAGAAGCTAGAGAAAGTTGCGCCAGATGGAAACATCACTTATAATGGTTAGCAGGTAAAGGGAAATGACAAATCCTTCCAAAGTGCCATAGTGGCTGTCATAGATTGTTCTGTTACATATTTTCCCCTAAAGTTCTCAATAGATTGATCATAGTTGCCAGAAAAAGATCAAAAATATATTACCCAAGCTTGAAAGAAAGGAATATAATCCTGTGAACAAATTGTAATGGATTCTAGTACAAAAATAGAATTATAATGGAGCATCTCATTAAATAGTTAGTTCCGTAGCAAAACATACCGACTTACGCAACATCAATTCTTCAATTCAAGAAAATATAAACAGATGGGAATATTTCATCTTGACAAATGCTACACCAAAATGATTCCTAAGTTTGTAGATGAGAATATAGATGCAGTAAAGTGTTCATCAACGTCGACATGCATTATACTCCCCTTAGCCTGAAAGAGAATCGAATTGTCCCATACTTGAACTTTTACCCAGATGTTCCAGAACACTGCATGTCTTGTATATATGCACACAGAATAAATAATTTATGTAACCAAAAGAAATCCAAAACCTCTTGATCATAACTTTAATTAACCATTACCATCAATTTAGTTAAATAGTTTACATCCAAAACATTTTGATCATAATTTTAGGAACCAATTACGCAAGTTTAACATCTTGAATGTTTCCACATTTCCTACATTCCTTTATAAATCTCTTCATAATCATATCAAATATTGTAGTCAAAAGTAATAAAGAATAAACCTTATATGCCTTCATGGTTGCCTAAACTTGCCCTTCCAGTAGCAACCAGTGCAGAAAAAATATATATCTTGAGATGAGCCAGAACATATTAATTCTAGATCACACAATTGAGCAACGGACAGCAACTTAAAGTTTAATGTTTTCACAAGAGATACATTAGAAATTGAAAGGTCATTAGAAATAACGATTTTACTCAATCCTAATACTTTTCCTTTGCTATTGTCGCCAAATATGATCTTCCCATTGCTTCTATTTTCAAATGTGGAGAACATCTTCCAGTCTCCGGTCATGTGTTGAGTGCACCCGCTATCAAGCATCCAATGCCATCCACCGGTTTTGTAATTCACCTAAAAGAGAGTTAGGATCTTTTAGGTACCCAAATTTGCTTGGGTCCTTAAATGTTAGTGATTACTGCTTTGGGCACCCAAATAGCTTTGCTCTTAGCACCTAGAATAGAAGTTTCAATAAATTTTGAAACAATGCTATCATTTTTGGATTTCTTAAACATGTAACAAGAATCATATAATCCAATTGAGCGAGTCTTACCCGATGGACAATTTGTTGCTCATATCCTATTTCCCGACATTTTGGACAATACTTACCATTTTGCTTAACAAATCTTATAGACTTGTTTGTTGGTTTTTTACCTTTCATGGGTACATACACAAGACCCTTTTTGTTAAATGAGCACCTTTGCTCACTTAATAACTTGTCAAGGGTAGCCTTACCTTTGTAGCACCTAATTCATGCATGCATGCACACGATCAAGGAATTCATGCATGCATGCACACGATCAAGGAGGCTACCTTCCATTTTTCTTATTACTTTGCATTTCTATGTATACAGTGGCTGTACAGTGGGGCCATTATCATTTTTGCTAAATTCAGTAACTGAGAAGGTAATTAACCCCTTGATGCATCTAACCACTTTATTTACTATGTGGGAAAGGTGCCATAACAAGCTTTGACTGAGATGTGGGCCAAAATAATTCTTTCTTGAGAAGAGGTTTAATTCTTGCATGCATGCAGTCATGCACCATTTTTTTATCACGTGCATTGATTAATCAACTAACTCTTTATTTTTATGGAAGTTAATCAACTAGCTAATAATGCATGCCAACCATTTTATGTACGCGTGCACACGACCACGGCCGCCATACATTTTTTAAAGGTGACATGTGCAGCAAAATATCTCTTTTCTCTTTAATTTTCTTTTCTCTATTATTGCTTTTGTGTACACCGTCCGGCTATATCAATTTATACATGTAAGCATTTGTTCTCCAAACGACAAATTAAACATGAGACTTTTTACTTGCCCTGCAAACATGCTGTAAAAATTCGCCACTCCAATGTAATATACGCTGTGCAGAAAAAATCTTGGAAGGTGGACTTATGATTTTGTGTATGCCGTCCGGTTATATCAATTTATACAAGTCTTTGTTCTCCGAATTACCTAAAAGTTAAACACGAGACTTTCACTTGCACTGCAAACATGTCGTAAAAATTCGCCACTCAAATGTAATATATACTGTGTAGAAAAATCTTGGAAGGCAGACTTGTGCTTTTACGTACGTCATCCGGCTATATCATCATATTCAAGTGAGCATATATTTTTCGAATGAGCTAAAAATTTGACATAAGACTTTTCTTGCCCTGAAACATGCCGTAAAAATTTGCCACTCGAGCGTAATATGTACTGCACACAAAATATCTTGGAAGGCAGACTTGTGCTTTTGTGTACATCATCCGGCTATATCATCCTATTTAGGTGAGCATATCTTCTCCGAATGAGCTAAAAATTTGATATAAGATTTTTACTTGCCCTGCAAATATGTCATAAAAATTTGCCACTCAAATGTAATATGTAGCACACACAAAAAATATTGGAAGGCAGACTTTTGCTTTTGCGTACGTCATCCGGCTATATCACCCTATTCAAGTGAGCATATGTTCTCCGAATGAGCTAAAAATTTGACATAAAATTTTCACTTGCCCTGCAAACATGTCACAAAAATTCGCCGCTGGAGTTCAATATGTACTGCGTAGAAAAAATCTTGGAAGGTGGAGTTGTGCTTTTGCGTAATAACTCGAGTGTAAAAATTCAGGACAAAATCGGTGTCAGCATCTTCTTTCCATTGAAATCCTTCTTCTGTGACGATTTTCCCTTGTCATTCTTCTTCGTTGGGCATTGAGTGGCTATGTGCCCCTTCTCATCACACTCATAGCATCGAATGTTGCTATAGCGTTTATGGTCATGTGATTACCCCTTCTTGCTCTTCTCATGACTAGCGTTTCGATATGAGCGCCTCTTCATGAATTTTTTCATTCTTCTTACGAGAAGAGCCAACTCCTCTTCGGAGTCATCTTCATCATCTTCGGACTCGTCACTTGACACCGCCTTGGCCTTGAAAGTAGTTATCTTCTTCCCTTTGGAGGAGAATTATTGTATAAGCCCCTCCTTGTTCTTCTTGTATAACTCGTTGGTGATGAGGTTGCCCAAGAGTTGTGTTGGTGTCATCTTACCCAACCCGAGAGGCTTGAGAAAGAGAGTCATCAATGTTTCATACTTGTCTGACAACACTCTAAGCATCTTTCTTACAATATCAACATCGGTTAGCGACGTGCCAAGACCTTTGAGCTCATTCACAATATTGTTTAGGCGAGAATACATTTCATTTATACCCTCATGAGGCAATATTGTGAATATCTCATATTTAATCCGAAGCCTATGTAATTTAGCTTCTTTAACCGCGGATGTCCCCTCATGTATTTTGGAGAGGGTAGTCCAAATATCGTGAGCGGTTTCCAAGTTGCTCACTTTATTGAACTCATCTGCGTTTAAAGCACTGAACAAAGTATTCATGGCTTGAGCATCTAAATGAGTATTACACCCCTCTGATCCGTGGGGTGTAGTAGATCAATAGGTATGATATAACCCTTATTTACAATTTTTTATATACTCGGACTCATGGCCTTAAGATAAATAGACATTCTAATTTTTCAATATGCATAATTAGAGCCATCAAAGAGATGTGCCTTTCCTATTGCAATTCTCTCGCTAGCCATCCTTTTCTCTCTAGACGGTTAAGGCTAATAAATAAGGTACCAAGCTTTGATACCACTTGTAGGATCGAGAATGACTGACTAGAGGAGGTGAATAGGAGGTAATAAAATTTTTGCAAGATAACTATAATCCAACAAATTTTAAGCACAATTTAAACCTGCACAATTCTAATAATCCTAAGGCACCTTAAAACTATAAATTCACAAGACTCTAAACTAACCAATTGCACAAAATGAAATGTACAAAGACAAGTAGAAGCACATAAATAATAGCAAGTTGACACACGATCTTTTACCGTGGTGATCAAAAATTTGCTAGTTTTCCCTAATCCACGTTGAGGTTAGCCCAAACAAATTGGACCGGCTCTACGAATTAAGCCTTCCACCTCGAATCAACTAGTGGTTGCCTTTTCTTCCCTTCGAAGATGGTGGACACCGAACTACTCACAAATACACGTCGAGTCTCTTCACAAGCTTCTTGGAGAGATCACCATGCACACCTTCACCAAGCCGTCTAGGTGCCAGCAAGCACCAAGAGTACTAAACCATAGCTTCGCTTGACGGCAATCAAGTGCCAAGAATCAATCCAAGTGATTATGCACTAAACTTTGGCTAAAAACACCTCAAATGAATACACACAAAGAGAAGAGGTGTGAAATGAATGCTCAAGGCTCAAAGATGTTCAATACTAGTTCAGCAGCATGTCCTTGAGTTGGTGGGGGGTATTTATACCCTCACCAACCAAAACTAGTCGTTACAAAAAAATATTTCTGAAAAATCAGGAAAATCAGAACTACCGGCGTGCAAAGTGCGGTACTACCGCAATGTACTGTAGCACACAGTAATGGCTCTGTCAGAACATCAGAACTAGCCATTGAAAGTCGGTGCGGTACTGCCGCTATTGTAAGTGCAGTAGTTCCGATGATAGGTAGTTCCGCTTTATCGGCGCGGTACTACTGCACTACGGTAGTTCTGCTGTGTACTTCCTGGTACTTCCGATTTCTGTCAGCTTAAGTCTTCACGGGGGGCTATCTGGAAAAAACGTACCGCTAGAATTGTCCAGTACTTCTAAAGATCGGTAGTTCCAATTTCTGATGAAGTACTACCGCACTGCGGTAGTTCTGCTGTGTATTTTTCGGTACTGTCGATTTCGGCAAGTCCAAGTCTCAACGGGGGTGCTATCTGAAAAAAAACGTACCGCTAAAATTATCTGGTACTACCGTGGTCTGGTAGTTCTGCATTTTATATGTCAGTACTACCGGACTCTGGTAGTTCCGCCGTTTTCACGCCGGTACTTCCGATTTTTCTGATAGAGTACAGTTGGTTTTCAAATTTAATTTTATGTGTATGTATGATCCTAAATTGATCTAAAGAGCACAAGAATTTGTTATCAAGTAATTTTTATGATCCCTCTTAATATTACGGCGACTATCCTATAATCCAATCTTTCAACTTTTCTCTTAAGACCGGTGAAATATGAAAAAAGGAATCATATACTACTTGTATCTTTGTTTTTGAACCATCTTGATTTTCTTTTCGTCCTTTAGCATACAACTTGCTTTTATAATACGCTTACTTTTAGACTTAACCTATGCAAATCTCAATAAACATATTAGTCCTATATTCACAAATCATTATTAATTACCAAAACTATTTTTAGGGGCCTAGATGCTTTCAGGGGGGAGGCGGGCAGATGGGAGAGGAGGCGAAGCGAGGCGGGGAGGCGGCGGGTGGATGGGAGAGGCGGCGGATGAGATGGGGAGGCGGTGCACTGTTGCGGGCGAGGGGGGTTGAGGCACGGAAGATCTTACAGTTCATATTTGGTTAAGGAGGGGAGGGGAAAGATAGATACAACATACGAATCACCAACTGGTTCTTTTAAGTAGTAGAGATTAACCACCATATAGCGGCAAATCTAGAAAGCTATACTGTCTAAATTACCGAGAATATGGGCAGAAGTAAGCTGTTGCGTCTGTAGACGATGCAACGCAGATAATTCTACGCATTTTTTTTTAAGACTCACATATTGCAAGTTAAGAACGAATCCTACGCCTAAAGCAGGACTCGTGGACCAAGATTAAAGAAGGGTGTCTTCAGTACTAGTATATAGATTAAGAACAAATGAACATTTAATCCTTAATGTCTGCGACATAAAGGTTTTTTTTAACGCATGAATTTTACATAAAACAATTCAATTTTCCGCTCTCTCTGAGAAAATTCACGTATTCCTAAACACTTTCCGTGTTCCTAGACATTTCGTCGATTCGTTCACGTGTATAGCAACTGGTCAAGTAGCAATTCTCTTAGCGAATTGATAAGTACAAGCACTGGGCTACACTTTCAGCAAAGCATACGATATATATACTTGCTCCAATTTGCTCTACTAATGTATTGCACTAAAATGCAATGATCGATGCATGGTCACAACTCTTTCACATCAAGAAACATGCTTGCTTCCCTTTATCTAGATAGCAAACGCTACACATGGTCACCAACAATCTGATTGATCCTCATCGATTGTTTCTTTAAAGGCCTAGGTTTCTAAGTAGACAATTAATTAGGTCTTGCCCTTTCCCTTCTCCAACACATAGGTTTAGTGAATTAATGCTAATCACTTGGGATCATGCATCATGATCCCAGCAAAAAGAGGCCTTGGCTCCTAGAATGGGGACATGGAACCCTAACAGTACACCTTGGGAGCACAATCCTGATGGCCAAATGACACTAAGGTTCATTCCTTCTGGCTCATACTACTGTCCTTGTCTGGTCCCTTGCACATATAGTATGTATCTTTCTTGAGAACATACATATACTATGTGCCTATGAGAGGTAAGATATAGACCTAAGCATTGGTTGCTGGCTGCCTTGAATAGCAAGCTCACCAAGAACAAGGGGGTTGATCAGCTCATCCTAGTCCCCTACACCTTTGGAGTTCAAGGAGAAGAAACGCGACGGTCACATGCGATGTTCGTGTCGGTGATAGAAGGGTAGTAGTGTGCTGGGACCCACATGTCAGTGCCACAACTATTATATATAAATACGTTACACAATAACCTAAGATGGAGTTGAATCGAGTATTCTTAATTAGCTTCATAGGACTAGTCCAGTAGTCCTAGGCTTAGCTTATATGTATCAATGGATAAGACCAAAAGAAAGGCAGAGTAAGACCCCATTTGGAATGGTGGAATTTCGTATGATTTGTACTACTTCCTGTGAAATTTCTATGTTCCAAACGGGACCTAAGTGAATTGCACATGATATAGTGTACTTTGAAGTCTTATAATATTCAATTTTGTAATTGTCATTTGTGTAATCAACAAGTTTTATTCATGTGCTATTGGAAAGGGAAGATTATCATTACCTCTTGGATAGTGTATCTTCTTAATTATTCCCTCTCCAACACGCTGCTAGCCTGGTCCAATATGGTACCGTTTATCAAAATGGTTTATTTCATGAAAATCAACCCAAGTAAAGTTTCATTAACCAAGAATCGTTTCGTACGTCTATGCACAGATCAGCTAAAATGTTTATGCATTAGATACACTACTAATGCTGGATTGGAGTACTACTGAAAATACGTACTTGTGCAGCACATAAATGAGTACCCCAAATGCTATTTTTTTTATCATCCATATCAGTTGACTTGGGGGTTGCAATTTCTTCTGTTGGTTGTTATTGTCAGCTCAGAAAAATGGTAATGAAACATCTGAGTTTTTTCAATGAATAGAAATTTCTGAAGATTGTGTTATCTGCTCTTTGCCCATAGCTATATGAAACATAGGCAACAAGGTTTCTCATTCTTAAAAGAAGAGACTGCATTTTGAAATCTGAAGTTCACTTGTTCAGTGCTTAAGTAACACTCCCGATCTACAAATGCAAGTGGAATGAAAAGTAGATGACACAAAAAGTTGGTTTTATGAAGGAACGGATGCTACAAATAATGCCTTATAAACAATGCCCAATTGGTGGTGATAAGGACGATACTCTTGAATTTTTTTAGAGGAATGATACTTTTGAATTTACAGTACAGCAGTACTTCAGCATCAAATTTGACAAATTCTGACGATTTCTTGGGGACCCTAACTTCCAGGCAGATGATCTATTGCTGAAAGAATTAAGTGTCTTGGATCTTTAGTTGATGGGTTGTTTGAACTGAAGTACTCTCTTTTAGGTCATGTGATGTTCATAATAGCGGAAGCGCAATGCTAACTTTTCCATCCTGAAAGGAAAGGGGAAAGGAAGTACAGCTGCGTTGAATTATTTACTCTTACAGGCTACAGCTACCATAATGTATAGCTTCCAAACAAAAAGCTAATGAAATGAAAAAATGATGATAAACCTTGTTCAATTCTGCTTTTAGGAAAGCATGCAGGCACTTACCCGGTATTGTTTTTGAATTTGCACTTGAATCTGTTTCTGCGTCAAAATGGCAACAGCTCAATATTTTTCAGGGAAGCTGGCAAGCTGCAAACAATTCAGACGAGCTAGCCACGTCATACTGCTGCAATTAGAAACAAATTGTTTCTCACGTGGCTGTTAGAACTGAAGTGCTTGTGATTTCTATCATCGTATAATCCCCGTGAACTATGAAAGAAATGGTAAAAATGTAATTTGAGCACTGAAAAGACAGTAGCTAAGACAGTAGGATTAACCAAATCTATACAAACATAATTTGAGCACTAAAAGATAGTACTAACAATCAAGGTTAGAAATACCAGAACCGGACCAAATCCCGCGAGGGGGCGGTTCGTTGACCGGCCGGTTACCGAAAAAACCAGTGAAAAACCTGTCGAATTTTGCCAAATTAGAATTTGAATTGTGGTGGTTTGGGACTAGTAACGGGAAAAAACCAGAAAAACTGGTGAAAAAACTGGTTATTGGTAATTAGAAAATAGAATAATGTAAATATTAATTAGAAAATGTTTAATGAAGTAAAAGGCTCATGTTATACATAGAAATTGCTTCTTGCTAGCTTGACCATGTGTAGTGAAGCCTCTAAGGCTACATTGCTTATAAAATTCATGTATTTTTTGTTGCACGCGACGGCGGAAGAAACGACGAAGTAAACCAGATCAATCGCAGAAAGACATAAGATTTAACGTGGAAAACTCTCCCAATGCGAGAGGGGAAAAACCACGGGCGCCAGCCAGCAACAATCTTCACTATATCGGGGTGAGGTTACAATGCCGGGGATTTACAACTCTAATGATCTATCCCAACCGGCGGCTTACAGGATATATATAACAAGGAAACCCTAATTTGACTAGGATCCATACCGCAGGGGCTTCGCCCCGCACTTCCAGCGCCCCCGGGTGCACAGCCTTGCGCAATGAGCGGCCAGACTCGCTCCGCTCCGGCCCTAAGCCTCCGGCGACGGGCCTCCGCTACGCTCCGTCCAGAAGCTGGCCTAATTTATATATAGAATTTGGATCACAAATCAACATTTTTATGCCTCCAAGGCCATATTGCCTACAAAATCCAAATCTTATGTTGTAAATAGGGGTAGGACAATAATTCATGTATTTTTACTTTACACAATAGTTAATCTACCACAAACAATGCCTAAACCAATCTACGAAGTGTATTACACAGTCACAATTCAAATTTATATTTTAGATATTTCAGGCAGTATACCCTCTACCGGACCGGGAAATCCGGTAACCAGCCGGTTACCGGAGGGATTTGGAACCCTGCTAACAATAGAAGGATGAATCAAGTCAAGACAACATAATTCGAACACCAAAGGACCAGCAAGATACAAGGATGAATCAAGTCTAGACAACATTAAGAATGTGTTTGAAAAGCCTATTAATTTTGGGACCCACATTGTTTCAAACAAAAAAAAAACAAATGGAAGAAGATAGGATCAGCTAGACAGTGGGATTAGACCTTCTGTGCTTATGGACTGCAAGAATGATTGGATTATTTGTCGAGATTTGTGGCTTGGTGCCTTTCGCTCGAGTTCATGGACCGCGAATGATTGATGCCTCTATGAAATGTCCCTTTCTGTTTGTACAGAAGTTCTAGCATTAGTGAGAGAGAAAGCGCCTTTTCATTTTCCGCAGAAAGTTCAGTAATCATGAGAGCTTGTGTGACCTTAATTTCATGGTTGTTGGCTTTTGATGCATCATTCTCCCAGCTACCCATTGTCACCAATTGCTGGAAAGAAAAGCTCATTCAGTTGATACAAGTGGACAGAAGGCTATTAGTTATCATAGAGTACTACTACTGTACTAGGTTTTAATAGATCATCTAAGCATGGCCTTGACAAGTGAAAGGTTATTTTAGGCTTGCTATGAGATGGTAAAGGCAATAACAGTGGCTCTGTAACAATTGACTGCAACTTGCACATCCAATAAATGTGAGGTTACTGATGGCAAATCCATTACCATCTGTATACGTGTATATAGTATATCAATGATTTAAAAGACATTCCTGAGGCAAATTTTCAGTGGTGCATACTGAAGCTCAAATATAAAATTTGTCACGATTATCATTAGCTAAAAACTTAATTGCTTGGCAGAGATATTATTAGACATTACTTCCATGAGTCCGCTATTCCGTACTTTGTGGCTACTTAATCCTTATTTATAAGCAGGAACTGATGGTAGACAGACAGACTTGATAGGCACACAATATATTTGCAATCGGGTGATCTGAAATATTCAAATTGCACAGCGTCTTCCATTACTTCAAAAATTCTATCTGATCAAGTGTTTTCAAATTAAAAGTTCATAGTCTTTTGCACCTCGACTTTCCTGTTTAACAGAAAAGGACATGTTTCTGAAAACAGTAGCAAAACTGTCCATGGGTAAACCACCAGTAGCAAAACATGTAAGGCTGTATCTCTATCAGTCTACCTTGTTATGTGTACATAATTACATATAATAATAGTCATATTAGCATATATTATTGTTCCTAGTTCTGCACCCATCCTGGTAATCGATAGGTTTTTGGAGTAGCCTGGGGAAGGTACCGGATGCTAACTGCTAAGTGTTTGAATTCAAAGGTTATGTTGTCGGTGAGAAATGTGTTTTTTTATCTTACATACTTGTCTGATCTGCTACTTTGCAACCTAGCTCTCTGACACTGTAGATATAATACTACTAGGGCTTCACAAAAGATTAGATTGAGGTAATTAAGGAGGAGCACTCCAAAGTAGATCTATTGACTCAGGTGCATCGATGTGTTCTCTAATCTTGTTTCTTTACCTTATCTTCAGGCCAACTTACCATGGCTTGGTGCAACTCAAGAAGAAATGGAGTTTTTGTTTGTCGACATCATAGGATTCCAAATTTAGATTTGATCCCTATGCACGAATTGATTACTCAAAATACTTGAACTATTAGAGAATAGAAGTATATCACACTTCTACATGTTCTTGTCTATGCTTGACCATACCACAATATCAGGACATGTACTTATGTCGGCCAATTTTGTGTATAGTAATCAGTCGCTACAAAAATATTGAGGTGTAGGAAAATGGCAGTTACTATATTAATAGTATTTTCAGAGATTATTTCCAAAAGGAAAAGGAGGAATGGAGCAAATCATGAGATTTTGGCAGCTTTAACTGCAGAGGGAAAGAGGTCTGGAAAAAGGGGAGAAATTTCATTACAGTTTCACCTTTCATGAACAAAGTAAAAAATACTGCTTTTGATAAGGGAAGAGAGAGTTAAAGAGATGAAAGAATAGCAAGGTAAGGCCCATGTGTTAAATTTTAATTTACTCCATGCACATGGCATCCTCTTATTTCTAAGCTCATTGGAGCCCAAAACCCTGCCTTGCATGTTGTCATCCTATAGGCAGTGCCATGGACCACACCTTAAATATTGCTGCCATGCAGCACTTAAGAACTCTGACCATGATGCAAAGGCAACAGTTACCTTAACCTAGTGCTACAAAGGACACTGTGTGCACTGGTAACAGTTCACCAAAAAGTTTCAGTTTTCTAAGCATTAACTGTTACAATTACCGTTACATCCATCAGTTTCAGATAAAATATTTCTGCAGATGTATTCGGCGTGGTGAGCCCTACTGCTCCTCCTCTTCTTTTTCCTCTTTGTGTCAATTCACAAATCCACTTGATAGAGAAACACACAACCTTTGCTTTCCCTGTGCAGGTTTGTTGTTGTAAAGGAAGTGAGCAGCAGCAATTCCCTCTTTCATGCTTGTCTCATCATGGCTTCTTTCTTCTTTAGCATCACTGCATCATTTGGGCCACTAAATCTCTTGCCCTTGTGAGCAATTCTTGATTCTTCCCAGCTCCTAAATGGCCATACAACTCACACTTCTACTCATTTCATGTAGCCTTTACAGTATGTATTCTTCATCTTCTTTCTCCACATCCTCCTCTCTTGCATTGCTGGTGCTGGTTATCTCCACTTGCCTCTCCTTGCTCTTCTCCAACCTTAGACAATTGATCAGAGCCAGCAGCCACAAAGCTAAGCCTCTCCCTTCCATGGAGGAGGCTGTTCATCAAGAGAAGAACACTGTGCCGCAAGATGAGGTTGCCGAGGATGCACCAGAGGATTTTGCAGGAAGCCTGTCGGAGTCTTCAGATTGCCCAGTAAATGAAGAATGCACCGAGGAGGGCTTGATGTCTGAAGACGATGACGATAGCCTTATTGAGATCTCCCTTGTCGATGGGCACTATGTGGGGCAAGGGGAGCAATGTGCATGGAAGGAGAAGGACCTTCTTGCTGAGTTCTTGCCAGATCTGGTGCTTGACAAGAGGGACTTCATGGACATCTTGTCGGAGATCAGTGAGGAGGACAACCTGATTGAGATTGACATTGCAAGGGGCTCCATCAAGTGCTCAAACTTTGGCATCAAGGCATGAATTTACCAAAGGTTTGGTGAAGTTAAAAATCTTTATCTGGATTGCTTAAAAGCTTTGATCAGGGAAAGGGAGTAGGTTGTGCTGGCCTACATGTGGTTTAAGACCTTTTTTTACAAGAGCTCAATTTTCTTTTGTGATACTTCAGTGGAAGCCTTGTTGCATCTTTTCTTGTGCTTTCTTTCTGCATATTATTATAGAAGAAATAACACGCGTGCACATATTTTGATCAAAGGAAAAATGTACCTGTGCATGGCCCTTCTTTTCATATTTATATCTAGAGTTTCAGACTTTCAGTAGATGCTAATAATGATGTCAGTGCTGTGCATTTGTGTCTGTACTGGTCTGTCCCACTGCTAGGATCATCTATCACCAAGTGGGCTACAATTGATAAATTTTGCTTTTGGCTAGTTGTCAAGGCGTCGCCTAGGCGTCCAGGCAGCACGGAGGGGACGTCATGCACGGTCGCCTCGCCTTGGGGGGGGGGGAGGCCGCGACTTGGGGGGAGGAGGAGGCGGAGAGGGGAAGGCGGCCGGGGGAGGAGGCGGCGGGGAGGGGGATGCACCTAGAAGAGGAGGCGGCGGAGGGAGGAGGCCGCGACTTGGGGGGGGGGGAGGCCGCCGGGAGGGGAGAAGGCTGCGGGGGGAGGAGGCGGCGGAGGGAGGAGGCCGCGACTTAGGGGGAAAAGGCCGCCGGGAGGGGAGGAGGCAGCGGGGAGGGGAGGAGGCGGCGGGGAGAGGACCGGAGGCGGCGGAGGGAGAGCCGGAGGAGGCGGCGGGGAGGGGACCGGAGGAGGCGAGGTGTGTAGGAGAGGAATCGGCGGGGATCGAATCGCGTCGCAGATGCTTTTGCCATGTAAAAAATTAGTTTTTACAGCTTAATATGGAAAACAAAACTGCAACGCAGCTAAACATTTGAATGTGATTTTTGAACTACATGATGTGATTTAGCCTTAAGATCAACTTTCGTCCTTCTGAATCAAAAGCTCAATATTTATTCAGTAAAAGGTACTGGCACATAGTCAAGAATTAGTTGTTTAGGTTGGGCAGCTTGATCCTTTTAGCAGCCTGGTGTTTGATTTGGAAAAGGCTACGAGATCTTCAAGATTTGGGCCTCTATTATTAGCTTCTAGCACCAAGTATCACTGTACCAGTGTCCTAAATTGGTGCTAGTGATAGACCATGTTGTGTTCATTAAGAAACTTTGTTGGCTCAGAGACCTCCTCTTTTAGAAAGAGATTTTTGGCGGGAATTTGTTTATTAATTATCATTTCAGCTGCTTAAGTGACTGATAAAGAGCCCCAGAGATATGATTTCTCTGATTTCGTCCTGGCATGTTCTCTGTCCTTGTTTTGAGCAGAAAGAAAGGCCTAGAATTGACAGCACTCTAAATTTGTAATTTGACAGGGATGTTCAGACTTCAGACAAGTGTGTGCAGGTTTCGAATTCTTTCTTGATGTTTGGTTTAGTTGCTATTTTTCCAAGGTAAATTGCATAGCCACCCTTCTTTTTTTACTTGAGGAAAACGGGAGGGGAGGCCCCCTACCAACATGTATTATTAAACTGAAGAAAAAGTTTACACACATATGACCTACGTGTCCAATGGCGAACACTAAGCACAAATCAATCAATCAATATATCAAAGGAATAGCTTTGCTAGATCACACGTATGCTCCCACTAGGAAACTTTAAAGTAAAACAAAAGCAATGGGTACCTATAGACTAGAGTGATCTATAGTCATTTTCAGTCCGAAGTGAACTGCAAGTCCGCAATCCACTTTTAAGTCCTCCTATATATGCTGCATTAATTCGCCGTAGTACTGTCCAACGGACCGTACCGAGCCAGCACGGCACGGACCCGGTGCAGACATAGGCCATTTAAGCACGGCTAATAAATGGACCGTATCGTACCAACCAGCGGGCCGAGGACCAGGCTAGGCACGGCCCGTGCCGTGCCGGCATGGTTGGCCTGTTTAGCCGGTAAATGATAAAAAAATCAAAAAAATTATAGAAAAATATAAAAAATTAAGAAAAAAATTATAAATAAATACGAAAAAATTTACCGGGCCGTACCGGCCCGCGGCCTAGGCACGGCCCCATCCGTTGTACCGTGCCAACATGACCCATCGTCTGGTCATGCTATGCTCGGGCCGTGTCTACAGTAACAGGCCTCGGGCCAACCCACATAGGCACGGTCTATTTGGACAGCTCTAATTCGCCGGTAATAAACGGCGAAAAGTCAGCGACAATGACCTGGCGCAAAGCCGCAAACTCACGGTGCGGCAAATAGATCGCAGATCAATCAGACGTATACACGAGGATGTTTCGAGCGTTTCATTCAAACAAATCACAAAAGATATATACAATCATACGGTGATGGATTAAAAACTCCAGACGATTGAAACAGGCAAGTTTATATACATATCACAAATTCACGATTTTTATTTTTTTTGTGGTTGAGGTTAAGTAGAACATTCTTAGGTGCATCACAAATGGCCAATATGTGCCCAAGGACAAGGTAAGCGAAGCTTATCACACAATGGGCTTGTTGGGGTGCATGCTGAAGGTCCCTCCTTTGTACCCGCCGCCACGACCGTCGCCCCCGTACCTCACCACCGGCCTCCTCCCCGTCTGGCCCTCTCCGCCGGCCGCGTAGTACCCGCAGCAGCAGCAGATGGCGACGACTAACGTCACCGCGGCCGCGGCTGCGGCTGGGAGGGCGACGGCCAAGGCGGCACGAGCCCACCGCGCAAGCGCGGCCGCCCACTCCCGAAGCAGCTCGGCGATCTTGGCCCTGACCTGACGACGTCCCACGGGAGGGGGATGCCGTCGTCGTCTTGGAGCGCGACGGAGCAGAGAGCTTCCCCCGCCGGGGTTCCTGGTCTGCGCAAAGCATTGGAACAGGGAGGGTCGTCGCAGAAATTTAATAGCGTGCGGGTTCGTGCGTGCGTGCCCGGAGCGAGAGGGCGGCGGCTGCGTGTGGAAGGAGAAGATGAATCGGCGAACGGCGGGGTGCAAAGGCGGGAGGCGAGGCGGCGGAGGCTTGAGCTACGTGGTTAGTCCACTCGAACGGACCATTTGGTCCGGTCCAAGCGGGCTGACCTGATTCAAAAGGGCAAAACGGTCTTACTATTTCAAATGGGGACATGAGTGAAAACAAGGGAAATGGGGGAACTTGGTAGAAATGGCTTCTTTTTTATCCAACTTGTAGCAAGTTAGTTTGCCGTGGAATTACGGGGACGTTCGGAATAGCGATGGTTTTTGGTTTTTGGTTAAAATTTTACTATAGTTAGTTGAATTTTTTACTGTAGTTGAGTTGACTTATTGTGCATAATTAAATTTTAAAAAGTAAAAATAAAAGCGACATGTTAACCTATCACGAGCAATGCAAAAGAATACGAAAAAACAAAACACAAAAATACCAAAAAAACAAAAGAAAAGAAAAAGACAAACCTGCTACAGTGATCTAGAAGTCGACCGATCGCCGAACACCACCGTTCACAGCCATCGTGAGCGAGGCCTATCTTGAGCGTATACAAGACTAGGATCTTATTCATCATCGCCTAATATTACTTAAATTTTATATCTTCTTGATATATATATATATATATATATATATATATATATATATATATATATATATATGTGTGTGTGTGTGTGTGTGTGTGTGTCAAATAAATATTGTAAAACAGAGGGAGAACATGACTAGTGACACAGAAAGCACAGTCAATCATAGATGGTGTTCGTGGTGGAAATTGGGATCGACACCGAACCTATTGTATATAATATCTCATCATGAGGTAAAAAGTTTTAGTTTAAATAAGGAATAAGTCCACATTACAACATGAATTATTGGGTTGGTCCAAAAAACAATCTTGAACTCTAAATCGTATGAACATCAACTCTGAACTACCAATACTGGGTCATGTGACCCCCTTGAGCGAACCCACTTTAGTTCTGGAATGACCTGACCACCACGTATGTCTTTGTTGGTGAAATCCCTAGCTTGCGGCGGCAACTACATCTGTCGGTGGACTGCAACCTAGGAACTGATTCCCACCAGCGCATGCATGTGGGGCTAAAGGAGGAGGCCAAATTGATGTGGACAAAGGTAGGCACTTGTGAGCTGTTCTTTGGATACCCATGCTCCTTCTTCCTCTCCTGCTTCTCCCTCTCGAGGATACATGTGGCGGTCAGGTCATCTTAAAACTAGAGTGGGTATTGGTAGTTCAAGGTTGATATTTAAATGATTTTAGACTTAAAGGTTGTTTTTCGAACAAACAAAATAGTTCAGGTTGTATCGTGAACTTGTCCCTTCAAATGAAGTATTGAGTATCAAGGAGAAATGTATGATGTCATACCAACCATCCCCATACTACCTTGCATTCAAATAACAAGAGTTGACAGGTTCACAAACATAGCAATCTAGGTTTCCAGGCTAATTTTCTTTTCTTCATATGGGCATATGGTCTTTAAATGGCCTGCATATAAGATGGCTGAATAACTATGGTGTATATACTATATAGTCGCAATCCTCTTCTTAACATAAGCTCGTAGAGTTGTCACAAAATTCTCTGGTGAGTGCTGAGTGAATGAGTGATGCATTCTTCACCTCCTCCCACCTCTTCTCTTACATCCTTTTTCACTCTAAAAAATTCTAACAAAAAATAACCTCATAATAATAAATTAACTATTATTTTTTTGCCGTATAAATTCCTTTTTATATGTGTCTCCGTGGTCCATTTATATTTCTCTGCTTTTTAGTTACCACCAACGAATGAGGTTGCAACAGACGTTAATGTCGTTAGGTCATCATGTTCAACACCGTCGAGTGAGACCACATCTGCTAGCCCTAACATAATCGAATTTGGCCGTAAATGATACAACAATGCCGATGCATGATCGAGAACGTGGTGTAAACCAAGCTTATTAGTGTAGCCGGAGATAGAGCTTGATAAACCAGCCCCATTAACATTAGTTTGATTTTGCTGGCTTAGACAATTTTTTCGTAGAAACGCACGCGCGTTGAACTAGTTTGAAGTAACAAAGAGGATGTCTGCGATGAAACACAGAACGAACACTTGCCCGATGAGCACCTGAGAGGGCCAGCACGCGAACCTGGCGTGCGGGCCCTGCCTGTCAGCCCGAGCACGCGAACCATCCCCAAATCCCATCTCGGTTTGGCTTCGCGATCCGCCGGTTTCCCCGCCGCGTCGGATCTCATCTCGATCTCCCCGCCCTCTCCCAAGGCCAGCGCCTCCGCCGCCGCCCAGGGCCCTTCCTTCCCTCCGTCGCCTCTCCTCACCGGCCTCCACCATGGTAACGCCTCGCTGTCGAACCGTAGGAGTAGCATACAGCGAGAATCTCCAGCGGATCACCCTTCTTGTGCTGCGGTAGCCGTGCTCCCGGCTCGATTGACCCAAAAGCCCGTGTTTCTTGCGCCCAGAATTACATCATCGGAGCGTTCAAGCCGCCCTGCGACATCTCGATCACCTTCTCCGACGCCAGGACAAGGAAGCAGGTACGGCGCCTGCTAATCCCTTATTTGCGCGCGAATGGTTGGTTCATGCGTGCGTGCCGTGTGTGGTTTGACAGGTCTCGGTCAAGAAGGACAATGGCAAGACGACGATGGTGCCGGTCTTCCAGAGCCTGGAGACTATTGCCGGGGAGGTACTTTGTGCTTCTTCCTCTTTGTTCTCCGGCGATAGTTGTTTCATCTTTAGGTGGAGCCTGGAGTTGAGGAGCTCCGCTGAAATGTTCCGTGTGCGCGTGTTTGTGTTCAGGTGTCGATTGCGCCGGTTCCGGGTAAAAGGATAGAACACATGGGTGTCAAGATCGAGTTGCTGGGTCAGATAGGTACGCTATGCTACTCTCTGAAGTACTTCTTGTTCCGGTTAATTCTGAACATTAGTCACGGGTGCTTCTTCTTCTTCTATATGCGTAGTGCTGTTGCTTCAATGTATTTTATTTAGTCCAGACTTTTTGATTGTTTGGTTGTACTCTATTTGTCTATGTAAACAAGTAGTCTAGACAATTTATTTTGCACTGGATATTTCCAATTTGTTGCAATGCTCCCAGCTTCTTTTAATCTCTTTTGGTATAATGACCTATACAAAGTTGGAAACTTACTAGTGGAGAAACTGCAAAAAGTTCTATATAATGAATTCTGTTATTTAGCTCTGATAACTGACAGTTTACTAGTATGTTATTCTGTACAATGGGAATTGCTACTCAGCTGGTTCTGACATCTACCATTTGTGACAATACTATTGCAGAGCTTTATGTTGACCGAGGCAACTTCTATGACTTCACTTCATTGGGTGAGTGTCTACTTTGACTGATTTTGCTTAACCAGGAGTCCAGGACAGTTTCGATGAGTTTTTCATGCAGTGCAGTGGAATGCTTGTGATTTTTTTTTCATTTTTGTTTTTACAGAAGTATTTGAATCCTGCTATTTCACTTGGATTATAGATTATCGATTAAAATCCTTGAACAGTAATTTATGCCTGCAAATTTTGACAACCTGGATGTCTACATTAGATGGGCAAAGGATAGAGTTGAAATCAAATTGTCAGTCACAGGCCACAGGAAATGGATGAACTATTTAAACTTCTTTTAACTAGAGAGGCAAGTATTGTACATGAATGAGTGACTGAAGTGATTAGCAGTATATATTTGTTGTGAAATTACTCTGGCTTGGGACGCATTGAGGAGATTAGCTGTATAACATTGGCAATTTTGTATTCACCAACTCACTGGTTTGCCTTTCCTCACTGGTTACCGTACCTGGCTTGTGCTGGTATTGGACCAAAGCACCTGGCTATAAGCCTAGAAGTAGAACTTAACCCAGCAAGTGCACCAAAAGGTTTTCCTGGCAGCATTTCTGTTCTGCTGATTGATATTTTTTTATTACTGATGCTTGGTTAACAATAAGAAGTTATTTCATATTATAGTGATGTAAGAAGCTATTTCATGACCTGAGGTTCCTTCTTGTCCATGCAGTGCGTGAGTTAGATGTTCCTGGTGAAATTTATGAGAGAAAGACATATCCATTTGAATTTTCTTCTGTTGAAATGCCATATGAATCGTACAATGGAACAAATGCCAGACTGAGGTAAGCAAATGGTATGTTTTAAAGCACCATTCTTAACTTTCCTATTCACATAACTCAGTGAAAAATAATACAAACTATGTTTTTTTAATGTTTTCTATATTTCACATATTTTACAAGTATACTCTTACTAAATATGTCATGCTATCAGATATTTCCATTCGATTGGTCACTTTGTAAGTTCATTACTAAAGCTGTAGATCTCAGATGGATTCTTATAAGTTGGAATGAAATCACTAATACTCCCTCTAGTCGCAGATAAGCATCGCATTAGACATTGACAAGGTTTCTAAAACATAACTTTGACCAGCAGTTTCTATTAAATATATTTGCAAAATTTAAACCTAACAAAATTCTGATATTGTGAAAGTGTTTTTTTAGGCATCTATTCATATCTTTTTCATATGGCCGATCTAAATATTCATAAAGATATTGTTGGTCAAAGTTAGAATAGTTTGACTGTACATGATTTGGGATGAAGCTTATTTTTTGTCTGGAAGAGGCACTTAACTTTCGTTGAAAATATGCCTTTCCCATTTGGTCATTTTCTGATTGGGGTGTTCTTATTTTGTTGATTTTTTAACACATTCCATGCTATCTGGGCAGGCATCATGTAGCATGGTATCGTTTTGTACCATTGTTGAGTGTCATGCCTGTCTGTAAGATAAGGATGCATGGTTCAACTTGCAGTATTTATATGGATGACTTCTTCTGAAAGATTTTGATTTCAACAACAAAACAC
This sequence comes from Melocanna baccifera, assembly GCA_036346265.1. Lineage (NCBI taxonomy): Eukaryota > Viridiplantae > Streptophyta > Magnoliopsida > Poales > Poaceae > Melocanna > Melocanna baccifera. Next base: position 15,882,413 of record CM070710.1, read on the forward strand.
AAGTACATTATCTCTTTCTTTGAGCTACAAGAATACAAGACTTCAATGAACACTATTCTACTTTACTTGAACTAGCATGTCCATTTGTACTCAATCTGAGTGGAATGCAACCATTAATCTGTAGTTTGTCATTATATATTTACCTTTAGCAGTTCTTACTATTGTTACTGTACTATATTGTGGCCTCAGGCTTCTCTTAAAGCATTCAACTTTCTCAACATGTTTTATGAGTTCATAATGTTCTTGTCATGTTTTGTTGCTGCATAGAAAGCTTTAATGAAGTACCTCGCTGCCTCTAAAGACTAAAGTAATACTTGTTGCACTTGCAGGTACATTTTGAAGGTGACGATTGGCCGAAACTATGTAGGCAACATTGTGGAATATCGGGATTTTTGTGTAAGTGTCTAATGATCTTTATGCCATAGCTACCGGCATGGATAAAAAGAAAAAAACCATTACTTTTGTGCTACCTACTTGAAATTCGGAGTTTAAATTTGGCAATTTGCACAATTTCACCAGGTTTTTAAGTATTCTTATTACTGTTCATTGTTTATGTACTATTCTATTATGACTTTTTCCTTCTATATATTCCTATCCTGATTTGTACATTTGTACTTCAATAAATCTAAGACATTCAATGCATTGCATTTCTGGTTCTGTAACATCACCTGCATAATATTCTTTTTTAGGTTGTTTAAGTATCTTTCTGTTTTTTAGGTAAGAAACTACTCTCCTCTCCCTACAATCAACAACAGCATCAAGGTGAGTTCTTAGTAATGATGTCAAATGTTTTTCATTTCATACTTGTCAGATATGTCAGCATATGACACGTTGTAACAAAACAGTATAGTTCTCCCTATTGATATACAAACACAGTCCTACTAGCTTACCCGGTTGTCACACCAATGCATTTAGCGAAGTTCTCAACTTGTTCCTGTAATCCTAGTAGCTTACCTGGTGGTCACACCAATGCATTACTCAAGTTGCATTTGGTCTTGTCCTTTTGGGCAAGTTAGGAGTGTACATTATCTCCTCGGAAACAAAGTTATCTTTCATGCTATTGTGAATCGGAGAAAATTTCCGAGCAACTCTAATGTACAAAAAAATAAAGGATAGGGGATGTTATGAATATTGTGTATGTATTGATATGAGGCACAAGGGCCATATATATAGGAGAGTACAAAAGAGATATACCATATAGAGATAAGGCATATGTGGAATAAAATACAAACTCTATATTCTACTACAACTCTATATCCTTAACACCCTCCTCAAATACAAGGCGTATGCAATAACATTGCATTTGAAAGAGTTGACATTGAAATCCAAAATCCAAGTCTTGTAAACATCGTCGTAGCATGCGGCTCTTGAGAATTGTGTTGAAAATAGAAGATCTCCATCCGAGATCATGTAGTAGTCCATAAAGTATGGTGGCAGCTTATAAAACAGATCGAAGCCCGAAACGGCGGCGACACAGTGCACAAGAAGTGCAATAGAAACACAGTGTAGAAAAAGCGTGGTCTTAAAATCTCGGGGATGCGACTCAAAAAGAAGAGGCGACATCATAGACCGAGATAGCGGCAGCGCAGTGCACAAGAAGCGCAATAGAAACGCAGTGCAGAAAAAACGCGACGGCCTTAAAAGCTCGGGGATACGACGCGAGAGGTCGCCCACAGAGGAGTCCGGATCCAGCACGAATGAGGCTTGATCCGAACGGGGTAAGGCCAGATCCAGCGAAGATGAACCGGAGAAGAGCTATACAGGCACGAGAGGGGCGGCACTGACCATACAAAGTCCTAAAGGATGGACTATGGCTAGCAAAGCAATCGACTGACGGACACAAAAATTTGTGGACACGCATGGCTTAGACGAACTGAAAATAAAGACTATAGATTTGAATGGACGCAGCGGAAGACCCAAAACAAAAAAGGCTCAAAATGAAACCAAAGACTTTTTTTTATGAACCAAGCCGATAAAAGGTAAAACAAACCAAACGGTTGGTCAAAGGAACCATGCCTAGTCAAGTAGGCTGGGAACCAAAAGTTACGGAACTGAAGTCACAACCGTGACTATGAGCTGGACTCAAGTCCGAAATCACAGCAGCGGGGGTCACCAACAACCCGAGCGGCAGCGGGCGTAGAGCTCCGGGCGGGTCGAGCCGAGCAGGTAGAGCCTGCGTGCAGAGGTGGGTTCGCGTGCAAAGAGCTCCCGCATGGCGAGGAGTGGCGGAGGCGCGCTTACGCCGAGAGGAGGCAGCGGCCTCGAGCGATCTGGCGCAGCAGCTCGTAGATCCGAGTGGGAGGTGGGTGAGCACCGGCGGCGAGTCGGATCTGGCGCGGAGGATGCCGGATCCGGGCGAGCCAAGTCGGCAGCTTCCGGCGAGGCGGTGCAGGTTCGGGTGGCCAGGGAGGAGCCCAGTGCGAGGAGCTCGCCGTTGGGGACCCCAAGATGGTGTGGGCGCCGTTGGAGGCCAGCGTCGAGAACAGGCGCGGGTCGGCGTCGTAGATCGAGCAACGGCGCCCATCCGAGGGAGCAGGCCGTCGCGGAAGGAGCCGGTGGCAGATCGAACTCCGAGATCGGTGGCTCCAGCGAGTTCAAGCTGAGCGGTGGCCGGCATCCAGGCGGCGATGTGGATCCGCCCCAGAAGTACACGGCCGACACAAAGGAGACTGGATCCAGCGAGAGCGGCGTGGATCCGGCGCGGGGAGCCCTGATCCGGCGGCGGCGGCCCTGATTCGACGATCCGCCAAGGCTGGACGCTGGAGGAGGCCCGAAAACGAGGTGGCCGCCCGAAGAGGCCGACGGCGGTGGCGGCCAGAGATGAGGCGCCTCGGCGGCCCGAAAACGTGGTGGCCACCCCTGGGAGTAGAGATCGATCCTCCCGAGGGCAGCGGTAGCGGAAGACTTACGGAGAGGCTAGGGTTTGAGAGGTATGAACCTTAGCTCTGATACTATGTTATGAATATTATGTGTGTATTGATATGAGGCATAAGGATTATATATATAGGAGAGTACAAAAGAGATATGCCATATAGAGATAAGGTATATGTGGAATAGAATACAAACTCTATATTCTACTACAACTCTATATCCTTAACAGGGGAAAAAATTCCAACATGAGAATCATACATTTAGGAGGGACCTTGGCCTTTTGTCATTATGAGCCTGGAATGTCACAAATAGGGATGTCCCTTGTGATGGTTGATGTTTATAGTTCAACAAGCGGTAACATTCTTTCTAATGGTAACTGTTTTTGATAGTTAATTCTTAGAACTGAGCGTGTTCCCCAAGGCGGCCGCCTAGCCTGCCTAGGTGTGGCATTTTGTCATTATGAGCCTGGGATCTCACAAATAGGGCTGTCCCTTGCAATGGTTGATGTTTATAATTCAGCAAGCAGTAATGTTCTTGCAAATGGTGACTGTTTTTGATAGTTAATTGTTAGAACTGAATTAACTGATTGCTCTAAAATATTTTAATAGTTATTGTAGGTTGTTATTCTATTTGTGATGTTCTTGCATATTGTAATTGAATAATTATTTCCCGCTATTGCAATCAGCAGTTTTTTACCTGCTTAACTTTGCTGTTTGCTGTGGTTAAAGTAAGGATGCTATAATCACTGGGAGTCAGACATGAATATGTATTCGATTATGTGATATTCAGATATTGTGATTCATGTTCCTTTTCAGATGGAAGTGGGAATTGAAGATTGCTTGCATATTGAGTTTGAATACAGCAAAAGCAAGTAAGTGATATGGCTGTCTGTTCTGATATGTTCCTCAATGTGGAAGTCCATAGTATTGTTTATATTGTGGCATTCTTATTCAGGTACCATCTCAAGGATGTGATTATCGGGAAGATCTATTTTCTTCTTGTCAGAATAAAGATAAAAAACATGGAATTGGAGATTCGTCGTCGAGAATCAACAGGATCAGGCCCTAGTACATATGTTGAGACTGAAACTCTTGCAAAGTTTGAGTTGATGGATGGTACTCCTGTCAGAGGTACGTTTTGCAAAATTTATGGTTTCTTATGAATTCTCAAAGGAACAATTCCTTTACATGTTTTCCTTGTTGCCTGAGGTTTTAATCAACATGCTTAATGCATGCTTTGGAATTGTAAAGAACATATAATTTATAGAGCAAATGGTTGATTTCTTTTTCATCTTAATTTTTCGAAGATGCTTATGTTCTGAGTTACATAGCTTACCAACTACCTCAAAAATCAAAATTTTGTAGTAATTTACCTTTGCAAGGCACATGAGCAATTTCAAGCATGCATGAAAGGCGGCCAATGGATGCAAGTTCATTCTTAATTACTTAGTGGTCCTGTAGGGAAATCTGCTAAATATCATGCTGCACTGCCAAAGTACAATTTCCGAGCACCAAACAACTCATGTAATAAGCTTTGTTTAAATATCGGTTCCAGTAGAGCCTGCCTTTTTCCTGAGAACCATACTATTTGGTCCCATGTATTTGTGAACTAGGACTGGGTGTAGGGATCCTCATTATTGCAAAAGCGCATTGCATGATGCATAAAGTAACACCTTTTCTTCAGATGTTTCTAGAGGCAAAGTTTATAACCGGTCGTGAGCTGTCAATATCAAACACCTGTAGTTCAAAGCCTGCTTCTGGTCAGGTGCATTTGGTGCTTAGCTGCTTGTCCATGTGGTGTGCTTGCGAGGATGTTGATGTTGGTTTGTTGCATATTTAATCAAATTGTTTTGCAGGAGAATCAATTCCAGTGAGGCTATTCTTGACGCCTTACGAGCTGAGCCCAACTTACCGCAACATAAACAACAAATTCAGCGTCAAGTACTACCTGAATCTAGTCCTTGTAGACGAGGAAGATAGGAGGTACTTCAAGCAGCAAGAGATCACCATGTATCGTCTTCTAGAAACTCCCCAGGCTTCCTAGATTCCGACTTGGGAGCAGTAAGATGTTCAACTTTCAGGTTTTGTACAAGTGAGCACTGTAGTTAGAGCGATGCCGTGTTTACCTGTATATAACTACAGAAGAGCACCGCGGTTCACGGCTGCTATTTGTGCTGCACTTCGACTTGCACTATTGTGTTGTTTCCAGTCCTTGTAGCCCTTTGTTTGTTTATAATACAGCCATGATTAGGTGGGTTACTTGCGCATCACCTCCCTGTTTCTTGTTCTTGCACGAACATGTTTGCTGATATTTGCTGCAGGACCTTAACTAGTTTTAATGACAATGATGCAATATGTTATCGTAATTACTTGTTACATGGTAGATGACTTCATAACTACCGTGTAGCACTTGCACGTTGCAAGTCTCATCTTTCTGTAATAGTTTGTCATGCAAATGCTGCTTCTTACACTTCCCACGAGTCCTTTTTCAATCTGCATATGCTAATTAAGTTTGTAAGCTATTCATAACGAAGTTCCCAATTAATTTGATGCTGCCAATCTGCTATTTAACCTCGGCAAGTCGGAGCTTAGGCTGTTTACCTCTCATCTGTTTATACTCAATTGCTTTGTTTTTGGAAGAAGAATAGTTCTTACCTGATGAACATGTAGCAAGTAAACTTTCAGAGATCTGATAGCACACAACTCCGAAAGCTGCTTGATTCTTATTGCAAAAACGCAAAGCATCACATATTCCCTTTAAGGTCAGCTCTAAGCCAGCAACAAACAAACACCAAACAGCATCTCCAATCTTTTGCATTATCCCCCCCTATTTATAAATTTGAGTGCTTTCCTTCTTCCTATTAAACCATATAACCTCCATTAGCACCTAAAACACCATAGGCCACACAAAAATCTACAGGAAACAAAAAACCTTCAAGCCAGGAGCCAGAAGTCCCTCTGGCGCCTGGTGGTGATGAGGTACCCTCCCCCTCGCCGGCTCTTCCGCCGGACGGCCAGCGCCATGCACGTCGCGTTCTGCACGCAGTACTCGGCGGTGCTCCCGCCGGAGCCCTTCCCGCCGGCCATCCACATAACCAGCAGCCGCCACGTGATGGACCGCTTCTTCTGCCCCACGACGAGGAGCGACACGCCCTGCTTCCTCGCCGCCTCCACTATCGTCGGCCCCCGCTCCTTCCCCTCCACCAAGGAAAGCTCGACGCCAACCTGGTGGAACAAACAAAAAGAAAACATGAATTAGCGCGCATTTAGCAGTCTTTCTCTAGTAATTTGAAACTTTTACAGGGTATACAGTAGCCGGTTGGTCGTTGCATGCAACTCAATTTTATTCTGGATCACGGACCTTCCTTAGCTCATTAATTTACTAGTAAGTTACATTGCACGTCACCAAGCTTATTACGGTGGTTTAATTAGGTCACCGTATTTCAAAAATGCACGTTTAGATTGTTAAAAAATCGATGGAGAAGTAGATAAATGACAATGCAATCCACGTAATCAATCAACACAATCACTCGTCAAGAATAATAGATTAATCACAGGAGACACTAATTGAGGGAGAACATCAGAGCGAAGTCTTTATTAATCTCTGATCTGTTTACATGGTACAATGCCTCTTTATGTATAATCCAAGCTCATCAGGGGTAATTCTAGTATTTGCCCACACTGGAACCTTCTAGGTTTCATAATACTTCCTCTTGGATGAATACCACGGCATGCACATGTCTCATTAAAAACTCCTCCTAAAAACCCAGTAGGAAAAAAATGAATGGAGAAAAGAGTACATTGCATCCGTTCCTTATGACGCACTTGTTGTCTCATTAAAAGTCTTTACGTGAGAAAAACTTCAGAAAAAACTCAAAAATGGAAAAAGAGTGCAACATTTAGATATTTAGAACCATGTAGATCTTTTAGTTTTACATAAGGGCTATGGTTAGTGATTTACTCCCCTAAACCTTATAACTCTCTAAACCATCTTATCCCATGCCTTAAACACATTTATGAAAACTAGAGACTAGGAGAGATTTCACGAATAAATCTACCAGGTTATCACAAGACCTAGCCTTTAACACCTTTATCTCTTCGTTCTTTTGGAGCCTATGAGGATAAAAGAATTTAGGAACAATATGTATTGTGATATTACTTTTAATATAGCCCATTTGCATCTACGCCACATAAGCTATATTATCTTCATAGATAATAGTGGGGGTCATCAACGATGTTTGTGCCACATGACTTCTGAATGTGACTAATCATTCACCTGAGCCAAGCACATTCTGGTGAGGCTTCACACTATGATGTGCATATACCTCATTAAAACTCCTTCCAAAAACCCAATGGAAAAAAAGAAATAAAGAAAAGAGTACATAACATACATTAAATTGTATTGCAGTCGTTGCCTCATTAAAACACTTCAAGTAAGAAAACCCAATGGAAAAAACTTACTAAGGAAAAAATAGTACAACCCTTATTTTCAGTATTTACAACACTTATATTCAGAGTTTATAAACTATCTTCAGGATATATTATGATCTTTAAGACCTTTATCATATCCATCGATTGGGCTAATATCGATAGGTGGTAAAACCTTTAATATAGTAATTATCATGTTAACACCTTCTAGTAATTATCAACTAAAGTCAAGATTTTTCTAAATCTCGTGCATAGCTATAAAGGTTTAGCATATACTCCCCCTGAAGACCACTTCTGGTAAAATTTTATTGTCTCATTGCCTTTAATACATTTTAAGAAATGAATGTAGGCTAATAGATTTATCTTGATCAGGATATGGGGGTAATTAATTGCAATATCATATTTCTTTAGGATGTGACTTATCAAAACCTTTTAGGATCTTTAACATTTAGCAACTATCTTTGAGTAGTACCATATGACCAAAAGTTTGTTCTGCAGAACTAAAACATAATCATACTACCACAGAATCAATATAACCAGTCTTAATTTTGGCACTTAGGAGATTAATAAATTTGTTATTAACACCAGTATGTATGGTATCTTCATGGTAATAGAGGATATTATCACTCCATCAGATTCTAGTATGAGATGCACTTCATATGTGCTTATGTGGTGAACTTCTGGTTCTTAACCTCCTCATTTCATTTCCTCAGGTCTTGGATTGGTTCTTATCCACTTCAAAAGATCACATAATTGTTGGTGTATTTTCGATCAATTGATGATTTAATTTCTCTTCAGAGAAATGCTCTCTCTTCTAGGAGATACTCATTCTTCAAGTACGAGTTTATCAGGTATAAGTTATATATACATACATACATACATACACACACACACACACACATTGCAATTTATTTTCTTGTTGAAACACTGAGTCCTTCAGAGATCGAGCTTTGGGTTCCTTCAAGGATGCCTCAGGATTTTCAGAATCCGATAACTACATATTTTATTCATATCATCTGCCAAAGTTATTATATAACGGAACATTATTTCATTCATAACAGGAGAATATCGATCTCTTCAGGGATCCTTGAACCATTGCTTTAATCACCTTATTTTTCATAATGACCCATCAAATCTGAATGAACATATTCTAATACTTTTATCTACAATTATGGTTCAGCCTCAATTGTTTCCTTTCATTTTTTGACCTAATATGAACACTTCAGGTGCTCGGCCATGGACTTTGGTTCTAGATTTATGTTCTCATATGAGAAGTTTTAGCAATTTTAGAGGCAAACTGGTTGTCGATAATTTTTCTCCAAATATCCTCATAATTGAGTGTTTTTCAGTGTTAACTAAAATTTCATCATTTCCCAAAATGATGGCTTTTTGGTTATTCCGTGTTCCTCAGTATTGTAATATGTGTGTGCCTTATTACTGAGGTTTTCATCTTCAGGATGAGCCTCTTCATGAGGTATTTCACCTTCAGGGTGAGTTCTCTTCTGAAGTATTCAAGGAATATTTAATGATTATTTTGACTAGTATCACTAGATCTTAAATCCGTAGGCGTCCTCGTAGAGTTTAGGTCACTAACCAATAAGTCAATTTTACAAAAATAGAGATACTATTCAATTTGGGGTATTCCAAAATTAGCATGCATTTACTTCAAGTAAATATTCTACAACTCTTCCATGCAATGTAAAAGAAATCTGGCAGTCTCCCTGCTTCTGGCGTACAAGAGTATTAGCTAAACTTAATTGTAGCTTGATTAGTGCGTGAACCAATGTAAAAGAAATCTGGCAGTCTCCCTGCTTCTGGCGTACAAGAGTATTAGCTAAACTTAATTGTAGCTTGATTAGTGCGTGAACCATATAGTAAAGATCTTTCTTCAACAAAATATCACGACATTTAAAGATTTTGGGTATTTCTCCCCCTAATGCCGAGATTTGATTTTGCTTAATAGCATACTTCAAAATCCACTCAGTATGCTACGATGGTGATATCATATGGGAAATAATTGGTTTTCATAATATGCACTGACCCTTGATTGGGGTTCTTTTCTTAATGCAATAAGCAAGATATTTATTAATATAGTAGAATGAAAACCGCACATCTCTACATCTGGTAGATTATCCTAACATCTGGTGGGACATTAATCTGTGATAGCATAAATATTCTATCTTCTTATATATTGCATAATATTATGATCCAATTACTCACACTTTTGATTTAAAATTTGGATCGCACAAACTTCAAATTTTGTGTTAATGCAACATGTTTTGACCTAGTCAGGAGTATTATTTTTTTGACACAATCATCAATTAATCTGCATGGAATATATATTCTGCTAGAATATACTTTTAATTTAACCTCCCAGATGGAACAATTATTCGCCAGGAATATATATTAATTGGGAGGTAAGTTATATATCTGTTATAATTTATGATGCCTAATAAGTATGACAGATTTAGATCATTCTGGATCATTAAAATCCAATAGGCCATCTAGTATTTTGAGAGTCATATTTGCTTCAGGCAAGTGGCTATAGCTTCCAGTGGCATATGTGCGGTAGATACATGCTACTGTGCAAAACCCATGTATAGGATCGCATGCCAGTGGCTAACATATTACTAGGAACAAATCAATTATCCTTCGAGGATTGCAATGATTTGCAAACAATGGATAGCAGATTCAATCATCTGTTAAATTTATAGATTCAAGCTTATCTGCTTCTAGATTTAATCTAGGATATGCCACTATGCTTGTCAATGGTTCCAATATTTCTCATATACCCCAAATTCCTCCCCCTTTTCATGCCAACCATAAAATTCCAAGTGAGAGCGCCAGCTTGTAGCATTCGCTTTGTATTAACTCAGAGTTTTAGCAATATATTGCTATGATACTACTTCAAGAGTAAAATTTTATTAGTGTGAAACCATCATACATTTGATGATATGGAAGATGAGGGTTGTATATAGACTTCCAGTCTTTGGGGTTCATAGCGTTTTTTAGTCGATGTGATCTTTCTGGGATTTAACATTTGACTAGATTTCTTGTGTCTTCAAGGACACTTTTCCTATTGCCGTATGGGCAAATAATAAACTGAGGCATATCATTCTTTTCAAATATTAGGCATAATATTTACAAATGTTATTCCATATATGATTAATTAATCTTACTTCAGGTAAGATATGCTACTGGCAATGTGTTCTATTACGCAACGATTCAGCAGAGGTAAGGCTTTAACAGAATAACTTAAACCAAATATTTATGGTATCTGAAAAAATAATTATCTAATGTATAATTTAGCTTAAAGTAAAAGATATGAGGTGCTCTTTATGAGCAAGATCAAACTCAACAGGAGTTAGATCTATACTATCGATGCTACTTATACAGGAAGCTAAGGGATAACTGGGAGAATGCTACTGGTCTCCATATTATTCACCATGGGCATATTCTTGCATGTGAATACATGTGCGGACTTCTAGTGTAGGGATAGAAATAGATCCTAGCAAAGTGACTTCAGGGACACCAGTAACACTTTATAGGTTTGGCCATCCTTTCAGAGAAGGCCTTTAGGCCCAATGAACCTAAGTGATATAGTCATTCTTCTAAGCAGAGTAGAGGCAATACCTCATAATCTACAATGTTTTTACCATTCAGCGGTAAAAGGGTACAACTACGTTAGCGTTAGGCCTAACATTAGTATGACTATATGACTATAAAATAAGCCTAGGTGATACAATTGTAGCCATTCAAGGCGAGCAAATATCCACTTAGTAATACTCAATGTCCTACAATATTCACGTAACTTTGTACATGCTTACTTCTGGTAAGTAATCTCAAGTGCATGAAATGCGTGCAAACAGTAAGATTTATTTTTATCTATTCAGTAGATAAAGTATCATTTTTCATATTTTTTTCTAGCAATCTTTGAGTTTTTTTGATAATTATTAGGGCATTTAAGAAATTTTTTAGAATTACTAACCCATTATATAAAACCCCAAAACACACGATGCTAAGAAATAAACCATAAAAGAAATATGATGCTTTCAAGGCATACTAAGTCTAAGGTTTAACAAATTTACAAAAACTCATATACCTAAAAACCAAGTTTTAGGATTTTTCTAGATTTTTCTGATAATCTTTCTAGCAATTTTAATAAATTTTTGCTAATTAATAAACAATTTTCAGAATTACTAATAAACAGAAACAGCATGCTGAAGAAAATAAATCCAGAAACATATAATAGTGCCAAAAGTGCTAACTATATTATAATGGAACTCATCTAGTCTAGAGAATTAATTTCTTTTAAAAGAAATCAAGTTGGCTGGACCTTTCTTCTATATTTATAAAATTTAGGGTTAAAGATTTTGTATTATTTCAACATTTTTAACGATTATACTTAATTAGCGGAATTCTCAGGGGCTAAAATGCAAAAATGCTACTGGCCTATTTTTTCTTCTTCCGGTTTAGGCCCACCTGCATCCCCTTATTAGGCTGAGCTAACTCGGCCCGTTTTGCCCAGTATGGCTCGTCGGCCTGATCAAAAACCGGTGGCTAGGGTTAACCCTAGGCACCCCAATCGTTCAGCTGAGACAACTGAAAACTGCAATGAGTTCCATCCCCTGAGCAGCAGCGGGTGATGGGTGGCCAAGTGGCAGTGGCGCAAGGTGGCCGAGTGGCGGCAGGCGCAAGGTGGCTGAGCGTGCTGACGATTTCAAGCGGAGGCACGGGTGTGGTGATCGGCTGCTTCGGCCGAAGGCGCGGCAGGAGCGGTAGCCGAGCAGCCACCGTAGGCGGCCAGCGAGGCTTTGGGTGGCCTCTGCATGCCTAGGGCGACTGTGGCAGCCTAGCGAAAGTAGCCAGTGGTGGCGGACGAGCAACAACCCTAATGACTTCCGGTCGGGCGGTAGCTCGGTGGCGACCTCAAACGCAGTCAACGTCGAATGGAGCAGAGCGCCAGCGAGGTTGCGACTCCGGGCACAGGTGTGGCGGCCACTCCGAAAGGTGGTCAGGCGCAGGAGGCCAACGCGGAGAGCAGCAGCTAACAGCCTCAGATTTTGGAGCAATGATGACTTCTGGCCTCGGGTCCAGTGTGTGGCCTCGCCGGTAAAAAAAGTCAAGCGGCAGCGGCTTCATCTTCGGGCATCCACCGTCGTGAGACCCAAGCGACGGCGGCGCATCTTTAGGCGCAGTGCAACAATGGAGGCGGTGGTGAAGCCAACTTCGGGAAACCGGAGTACAGTGGCAGCGCCCTCAAGCGAGGCGGCCCTTGAGGTCAGGCGGTGGCCGATGGGAGTGTGGGGGATCATGACTTCGAGCACTGGTTAGCGGGCATCTGCTATCGGCATCTTCAAGTTTACCAGCAACGGCCGACACGGCTTCAAGCGATGGGACGACAACGTCTGAGGATGTGATGGCAGTCGACGATTGCGCGACAGCATTGGAAAACCGGTGGAGACGTTGAGCTTTGGGCAGAGATCAGCGACCGTGCGGCAGTCGGGATGGCCGAGGCATGCGGCGACCAACATTGATTGCAATTTTTGATTTGATCTATGTTCTAATATGTGATGTATCTGATCTAAAGACTAGATGCTAGATGCCCAATCTACTAGATTTTAGATCTAGAATACGAATATAGATCAATCTATTGCTAGAAACAATTACCATAAGATTGATCTAAACATGACATTGCTAGAGATTATTGAATTAATCTAGGTTGAAAACATGAACAACAATGCATAATAGATTGGTTCATAATTTGCATACCGTGCGCCTCATAGAACGATTCATGCTGATAACGTGCTAAAAAATCGATGGAGAAGTAGATGAACGACAATGCAATCTACGTAATCAATCAACACAATCAATCGCCAAGAATAATAGATCAATCATAGAAAACACCAATTAAGAGAGAACATTAGAACAAAGTCTTTATTAATCTCTGATCTCAGATCTATTTACATGGTACAATACCTCTCTATTTATAGTCCAAGCCCAACAGAGATAATTATGGTATTTATCCACATCAGAACCTTCTGAGTTTCGCAACATAGATCAGTGAACACGATTAAGTGGGTCGCTGCGGTTACCACCCATGGCACGCGGGATTTGATAGGTGATGTGGCAGTCTACCCTTGCCAATGAATTTTTTATTAATGCCAATCCCTCCCAAACCCTACATCCGAATCATACATGGGAAAATTGATCGCGGACACATCTATCGCTTCCGTCCATGGCGTCTCCATAACCTATCTCCTCAAGATGTCGCCCACGACGGTGATCGACAACGAGCAGCCGTGAAAACTGGCGGTAGTGGCGGCAACACTCACCCTTGGATGAGAAATTGCAATTCTTATTTTATCCCCTTTTGACACATATGTTCAGAAGCACTTGATTTGAGTCACATGTTGACCATCAGATGGCATCAAACCAAATTGATTGCAACAACACAAGTCTTTTTTTTATCATAACTTCAGTGCTAGCCGGCTAGGATACCTTGCAATATAGGTCCGCAAGCTCATCCCTAGTGCTTATAAGAACCAGTTGGTGGTTTATATGTTGTATCTATCTTTCCCCTCCACTCCTCAAAAAATGATTTGCGTGGGCCCTATAAGCTCTCACTTCTTTAATCCCGTACCCTAATTTTAGTGGTGGAAATGAACCAAAGAGAGATACTAAGATAAGTTCATGCAAGGCTGTACTTCTCGATTGGCCACCCTATCTCTTAGTTCATACTGCCATTCATGTGCCCTTGCTCTCATAGGTCACAACACGGATTCGGCTTCTCACGAGAGCAACCTCTGAAAGGACAGCACGAACGGCGTTATCATATGGGTCCTCGCTAGATGAATATTTTCGAGAGATGGTGTGTCATGAGGCACAAGTTGCTTATCATGTTCTATCGGTTTCTTCAGCTTAAATTTAGGTGCGTATTTTCCTCTTAATTAAATGACCGAAATACACTCTGAAATTTGTTATGTTTTATAGTCCTTCATATACTAATTACCTCAATTCCATTCGGCTTTTGAAGCAGAACATCGCTATTTATTGCTTAGCTTGAGGGTAAAAGATCTTTTATGGATTAGCCCTATCTTTGATAATTGAGATGTTGCTTGATTGTTTCATGGCTATGATGTCAACCCTGGAGTGGACGATCTAGGGGTCTTTTTATGTTTGACTAAAAAATAAGTTCAAGAAAGAGAGTTTGCAAAAACCCCCCAAAAGAAAAAAGATTGCCTAGATCAGGTCCACGTTAACTTTGGCACAAGATGTTGATGATTGCTAGCATTTTGTTCCTAAAGCACAAGATTGTCTTGAGAAAAGGATCTCCCTAGGAGAGAACCATACAGGAATCCGTGGTAGAGCCAAGGACATAATGTTCACCGAGCTTGGTCACGATGGCTCAATATGATAGAATAGTATTATTCTTTTTTATCCGTCGCAACGCTACCACCCCCGCCTAATTCCACTTATATTATCATGTTTCCTTGATGTTTCCTAGATCAACTTTGTACCATTGTTCCCTGCCTGGTGGCAGAGGGGAAAAGTTTGAGCATATACAACTTATTGAGTTGTTTTCTTTTTGCAAGCATTTAATCGGTGGGGTTATTACCCTCTGATTTTAATAGGTTCAAGTTGTGGGGGTTAATTATTAATTCACCATATGATATTTCTTTCCTACAAATATGACCTCTTGGATTTAAAGAACTCAAAAGGGAAGCATGCATAGTTTTTATGTGACATGTGCAAGTTCTAAGGAGATTGGCATGCCAAGTCTGACGGCTTCTATGGTATGTAGAAAACCTCTATTTTTCGTATGCTTTAGCCTAAGTTACCATTGAATCTGAAATAAATAGTTTCACCTGATTATCACAATCTATTCAGGAATTTTGCTCCATGTTCTTGTGAGCTTCACCGCCCTAGATATACTATAGATTGCAATCAAATGCAATATGTTAAATTTCTTGAGACTTATTTGTGTTATCAATTATTTAAGATCGGTTGCAACACACGGGCATTTATCTAGTATTCATAGCATGGTTCTGTTTTTTTTTTTGCTTTTGTAAAAACCTTTTGGCTTATAATTTCTCTTAGTAATCACTATTTATTAAACTAATAAACTGCAGCCAAAAGCTTACAGCCGTCTAGTCCTCATAGCCTTCCAGCCATCTGGTTCTTCATCCCGCGCAGCGCACGCACCTCCTCGTGCTCCCCTCCTCCATCTGTTAAATCTCGCGTGGCTTTGGTGATAACCATAATGACCTGCTTATGTATTTTAAAAAGTACGATGATCTACTTACTCGAACCATCCTACCAAGTCCGGTCACCCGCAATGCAATTTACCCTTAATTTATTTAGCTTTTTCATCGGCTAGGGCGATTGCACGAGGCATGGAAGTCAGACTAGGAATGAAAAGTTCAGTTTGAGAGACACAGCCGAGGGCCATGATCCTGTCTGGGGAGTGCATTGCACCCCTTGATGATGCTCAGCACATGCATCTCTGAGGCAGTTTTGGTCTCCGATTGCAGCTGTTTGTTCCTGTGCAGCTTCTACTTTTTGTGATCTTGACAGCACAGGGGGACCCCCCTTGTTTGGTATTGTCTCGTGGAAATGTTAAGAGGGGAAGCTTCAGATAAGAAACTGGTTTAATCTGCTTATCCACTATTTGCCTATTTCTAACCACACAAGCTAAAAAGTCAAGGCCTCACTCTAAACGACTTCTATCTGTGTCTTCTTAATTTTGTCTCTCTTTTTTTGTTTTTGGTTTTTTTGTCTTCCTTTCTCCCTTATTCCTTGGAATTGTCTATGATGATATAAATTTTTCGATATAGTGTATTTTCAACTGCTACAATATTTTTCAAGCCGTAAACCCACAGCTAGAAGTCATTTGCTGCGCTACCTAAGTTTCCACAGCATATTTACTGAAGGTTGTCGGCAAAAAGCATTTACCAATTTGTTAGCAGTGGGTCAGAGTACAAGGTGTCACTTCACATGCCAGAAGGTAAAGAAAGGGACAATCTTGGACATCTTGACGGATTGCGATAATCATTTCCAGCTCTCTAACAGATTTTCCTCCTGTCCACACAGATTTTTTTCTAGTGATTAAGTACCAGCATACAGATGCACACCTTAGCGGTTTAAGACCACCTGTTTTGTTGTATGATAGGCTATACGCTAGATTTCCATCAAGGTAGACCTGGGGTTTACAGGGAAGGGCACTTCAGGTTAACAGCCTCGTTGAAGGGGTCTAGCTCTAGTTATCCAGATCGATCTTCACGTAAAAAAAAGATGAATATAAAGAAATTAATTCCTATTGCAGATCGACTGAGTCGATCCTGTTGCTGGAAAGAAGATTTGTACCACAAAGCAGAGGATGATCTGTTCAACAGGTACCTGTTGTACCAACCCTCAATGATGTCAATTAACAAGCAGGACCAGGGATGTTAATTAGCTCTAGATGGCATCAGAGATGTCTCTTTATTAAGCATCGCTGGACATTAATTGTGTAGCAGTTCTAGCTTGCAAGATCAATCTCAGGGCCTGTTCTTTACGGCTGCGGCTGATGGCTTTTGGCTGTGACTGATGGCTTTTTGGCTGTTTGCGACAGAGATTGCGGAAAGAGAGATACTCGTTTGCGATTTTTGATGATACAGATATTAGTTTTTTAATATGTACTACAATTAACTTGTAGACCCTATCTTAAAAAAATACTCCGTTTAAAAGTTAGTTACTGTAGCAAAAGCTAAAAGTCGCTTCTAGAAGCCACAAAGAACAGGACCTGAGAATCTTGATGTTGCAAGCAGTATTCCATTACTTTAGAAGATTGTGTTAATGTCAGTGGTCTTAGTAGTGTTGTACTTTCAGTATAATCAGATTGTACATTTTAGTAGATACAAGTGCAAGTTTTATTCAAAAACACCCAAGAAAACCAACAAAATTAAATCACAACACTCTTCTTAATTCTTGAAATGTATG
The DNA here is from genome assembly GCA_036346265.1 of Melocanna baccifera. Lineage (NCBI taxonomy): Eukaryota > Viridiplantae > Streptophyta > Magnoliopsida > Poales > Poaceae > Melocanna > Melocanna baccifera. The sequence goes on from CM070710.1 coordinate 15,899,692, forward strand.
CCTATGATATGCTGAAAGTACAACTGAAAACCCTAAACATAAGGATGAAAACATTTTATAAACACCATCATGACATGCGTATTCCATACTCCATAGCAATAACCAACATAAAACTATTGGGTAGCCCATATATATTGGCCAACACAAACATTAGAAAGTGAATCAAACTTTTTTAAAAAATATACATTTCTACTTAAAATGGCATTAGAAATGAACTAACACTAATTTTATTTTATTTCCTTTTTCCTCAAATCTAACTTACAAAATGCTACTTTCAGCAACTACTGGAAATTAAACAAGAGCAACAGTTTTTTTTGGTACCTCTGGTCTTTTAGCCTGGCAAATGCTCCTCATGGCCTCCAGGTGCTGATACCCTCTTGGATCATCTCCTAATTAAGACAAATGAAACAAGAGAATTTTTTTTTCATCAGTTGCAAAATTTTGTAACTTAATAATTGGCATGATAATTACTCTGGATGCACAGAGTGTAAGCACGTATATCTACACAGGGGGCTAGCTACTAGCTATAGCTTACGGTTCTTGCCGCCGGTGCCCCTGACGACGTCGAGGAGGACGACGGTGTCGCAGGGCCGGACGGAGTGCGAGAGCGCCCACTGCAGCGCCGTCCGTGCCTCGTCGCTGCCGCCGTCGGCCACCACCATCACCTTCCTCCCCACAGCAGACTCACCACCCTTCTCCTTCTCCTTCGCGTTGCCACCGTCGCCACACTCATCCTGGCCATCACCATCCTTGGGGGCGCATATCGGCGGCGGGGCGGCGCCGCCGCCGTCGGACCTGATCCGGTGGAGGCAGAAGGACGGCAGCGATCTGGCCATCGTGGATGGTTAGACTAGCTTTTAGTTGGTGCTGTTAGAGAGAAGAAACGAAGGCTATGGTATGATAGGAATTAATAGCTCTAAGCTGGCTTGTGGCTCCACAGGGGTGAAAACTGCTCCATGCTGAGCTGAGGTGGATTAGATTCGTTGGCCACCCCACCACCTACACGCCGAAAAGTTCTCATATACTACAACACTGTAGTTTTTTTTGTTAAATTTAAATTTTTGACGGTCATTTTTACAAATATAGCCTTTCCATGACCACGACAGATAACACATATCGTCTGCCGCACTACAACAGCTCGATATAATTAATTAGTGATTAACTTAAACATAATTAGCACTAATTAAATGTTATATTGCATAATTAATACTAATTAAACACTGTTAGTCCTTACAAAAAACGGGCGTCCATGGTTCAATTGGAAAAAAAAGCGGCTATACAGTGCCATATGTATTAACAGTTCCCTACACGCCCGCCTTTTCTCTTTATTAAAAAATCAATATCTCTATATTTTAATTCTTAGTTTTTTCTACGAGGAACTTTTTTAAGGACAGAGGAACTCTTAGTTTTTTTTTTAAAAAATGGAGGGACAGTTGATTAGATGCGACTACAATATGTTACTCTGTGTTTTATAGGACGCACTGATAACCAAATAAGCACTTTCATGTCGCTTAGATTTACATTTTATTTAGATTTCGTTGTCTTGGTTTACTGTTGGGTGGATCTCGACTGCTCGCTTCGGATTTGATGTTTAGGATTTGAAGGTGTATACTTTGGGATTTTTTTTATATAATAAAACATTCGGCGTATTTGGAGGTGTCGTCGGCTTAATTTGTGATATGTATATGGTTTGGATGATGCAAATACACTGCACGGATTCATGGCTTAGCTACAGGTGATATGAACACATTTTCGCGAGATGATGTTGGAACTTTGCAATTCCGAAACCAGACCGGTTACTGTTGTAATTGGCTGATGTTGGATTTCGGTCGGTTACAGTTACAAATCAGTAAAAAAAAAGCAACACTTTGCTCGTAAGCGAAGAAGTAGATACTACAATTGAATTTTAGAACAAGATAGTTTCCGTAAAACAATTCAAATATGAAATTCAAACATATTTGCTAGTGTTGAAATTAGGCCCAAGGCCCATTTTCTGTAATTCCAAAGCACGTAAGGTTTAGTACCATATTGCTTAGGCAAAGTGGGGAGATCAATTTATAACGTGGAGTCCATGCCACTCTTTGAATTATGGAAGAGGATGGTGGATTTGGCTAAATACACACGCGCGCACACACGCGCGCGCGTATTCACGTATTTTCGTGTGAAAATCGCGTGACTTGTGACTTGCGATGCGCGACCGCGCCGTGACGTGGTGCGCCACTTGGCAGACCATATCCACCTTGTTTTTGCTAAACCTTGTACCGTCTCTCTCTTTTTGACTGGTCATGAGACTGTTTATTTTCGGTTTGAATACGAGCAGTTACCAGTGAATAATGGAGTCAGTTATCAGTGAATAATGGAGTCAGTTACCGGTGAATAATAGCGCCAGTTACCGGTGAATAATAGCGTCAGTTACTAGAGAGTAATTGAGACATCTATAAGAGGCCTGGAGACATCCAGGTTTAAACTGATCTCCTTCATTCCTTTCTCCCATTGTCTTCTTCTGTCAATTGTACGAAGTGTTGAGCTATCGAACCTCGTCGACCTTTCTTCTCGGCGTGCACCGGGAAGAGAGGAGAGCGGGATCTCCGAACCATTGTCGCAGAGAGAACCTGCACGGGGCGGCAATAAGGTTTCTAGGCAGCGCATCTGCGCGACCACTCCTACTACATCCTGCACTGCGTCGAGTCTTCACTGCATCACGCCTGCGCTGCTTCCTGTTCTTCATCAAGCCCAACAGTAAGTCGTTCGTGTAATCGTACGACTTTGATACTATATTATTCTTGTGTTTATTCCGAAGTATGATGAGTAGCTTACTGTTAGTAGTTAGTTGTGCATCACTAGTATATTGTTTTTGTCTCCTACTAAAACTTAGAATTAAAATATTACTTACATTTTCAACAGCTAGCTGGCTGTGCTTAATTCTTTTCTTCAAGAAAACATCTAGATCAGGAGAGGGTGGCAATCCCTAGATCATACAAATCTTTACATTCTTGTCCATTGAACAACAGAGTGACATTCTTGTCCATTGAACAACAGAGTGATCTAAGAGGAGCATGCAAGCCAAGGGACAGGAGGACATCCACTGTTGCCAATCATCATGAAGAAGCTGCTCAAGCTTAGCCTAGCTAGGCTGCTGTTTGGCCATAAAGCCGGGCTTTGTGGCATGATTTGGTAGCCATATGCAGGCACTGCTTGCTTGACAAATATGTGTCCTGAACCAGCTCATGTATATAGGCATCTATCTATCCATCGGTGCACTCATCGATTGATGATCCCATTTAATTTAATTTTCCATGCATGTGTTGCATCACCGACAAGCCAGCACAGCTCTCAGACGTGCACTCATGAGCAGCATTTTTTTTATAAGTTTGTGGTAGGCAATTAATTTAATGCTGCTGATTTGTTTGTGTAGGTTATGAACAGGGTAATTTAAACAGAAGTTGCTTTAGTAGGTTAAGCGCTCAGTTTAGCAATGGTTATAATTTTTTTTACTGTAGTTGACTTATTTTTTACTGTAACTGAGTTAGCTTATTTGGTATAATTAAATTTTAAAAAAATGTAAAAATAAAAAAAAACATGTTAGCCACTACGGACAGTGCAAAGGAATACGGGAAAAAAATAAAAACAAAAAAATCTAAAAAAATTAGAAAAAAAACGAAATACTGAATAGTGAAAAAAGAGAAAAAGTCAGAAGCAGAAACTAGTTTAAAAGCTAAAATAAGCACAGTAAATAAGGTTCCATGTTTGATGTTTCACAGTTTCAGAGAAAGGCTAGGCATCATGATGGCACTTTCCATAGAACCATCAGATGTGGCATTACAATGAACTACTAGTAGGTACATATTCCAACTCCAAGCATGATGGCAGCTTTAGCATGAATTTTTGGGAGGCCAAGGGCAAACATAGCTCCTAAGTTCAGTCCACATGTTTCATGATGTAAAAGCTGTTCTAAAAATACATTCATGTTTTCCTTGGGACTTGATCTTACGCAAGGCCTACACATTATATAGCCAATTCCCTTATTCCAAAATATTTGTTTTCGAACCCCTTAAAAAACAATCTATCTTTTTTTTTTTGCACTGTTGTTTTTCACATTGTGGTCAATCCTTGGTTGGTCTAGCTAGAGTTTGTCTACTAGCCAGTGTAATATTGGACCATGAACTAACCCATATACCCCCAAGTCGGTTTCAGTAGTATTCTTTTGCTGGTCTAAAGTTAACTTGTCTACGCTACCTAGTGCATATTTTCTAACTGACCCATGCGGGTCAAAATATGAAAGATGGTTAGTATTGGGTTAGCTAAATGACCATAAATTCCCTGAAGTTTTATTGTTGTGACTTGTGAATGTTATGGTATGTTATTTTAGGTTATAGCTGATTAGTCTAATGAATAGTGATTGGTGAAAGAAGTCAAAATCAAAGTCAAAAGACAAGTGAAAAACCGAAAAAAAAACGGAACTAAAATATAAGAAGTTCTTCCTTTAGCGGGCCGAATTTCTTGCCTGGCCTGCTTTGGAGTTCCCAGCACATCCAACCTTGACAGGCCCGTCACATTCAGAATAAATTGTCTTATAAAAAAGATGAATAAATTGTCTAACTCAGTTTGTATGGTCACTTGAAGCCCTTGTTGTTTTTGTTTTCTGTTTCTGGAAACATAGCATGTTTCCTTCCAATTTTATCGGATGTCTCCGAAGAGACCGGGGACATAGCATGTCGGTAGTAATTTTTGCAGAAATCGCTACATATACCTAGCAAGAGGTTGGTCTACTTCAAATCAACAAAACGAAGCTTAATTAAAAGCTTGAAATCAAGAAATTGTTCAGCAACCATGAGAGAGAGAGAGAGAGAGAGAGACCATGCCATCTGACATCTGATGATCATATCTAAAAGTATATGCACTCCATCGGTGCTCTCTTCCCGGTGGCATAGATCCGACGGTTGCCGTCCTAGTGGCGACCGGGCCCTACCAGGCTTCCCTTGTCAACGAAGGACTCCAGCGCAGCCGCGACAAGGGACCTCCGGCGACGAGGCGAAGATCGACTTGATGTAGCGCGCGGCGGCGCCGGCGACTTGATCGAGCGTGCGCTGGCGGGGCGACGGCGAGATCCCGGCGCATGGCGGTCGACTCTAGTGACTGCGACGATGGACCAGTTGCCTTGCACTAACCGATCCCGGTTCGTCGTAACCCCCCAGTTTCGCATGAGTTTTGATCTTGCAGTGCAGGGTGTAAATGTGTTTTGCCGTGATTGCAGCTGATCGATTGACCAAAGAATGGATCCTTCTTCGCTGAGAATTGAACCTTGTGGGCCTGTACAATCGATCGACGCCATGTCGACGGGAGCACCGTTGGAAGCACAGATTGGGAGGAGGCAAGCCACGTACGTCCAGCCATCCAGATGCCGTGCGGGCGACAAATAGCACGGTGCCGTGCACCTCCCGGCCCACCCGTCCAAGTCAGCGCCCGCAACTCAATGATATGTTCACCATCCATTTATAGTGTTCGTTAACGGAATCTTTACTACTTAAAAAAACTGATGATGGTGGTTTATCTGTCACCACCCCTCTACTTAAAATCACGCGCCGAGAGATGGTGACCTGGGAACCAACAAGTCCAGCCTCGTCATCGCCTTGGCCACTGAGTAGTTCCCTGAGAATGTCCCTCCTGTCATGCCCCCCACCCACCTCCCCTACGACTACTTCCCCAACCGTGTTCCCATCACCATCATCGGCACCTCCTCTAGGTACCCCATTCTTAGATTTGGTGGCGTCCCACATCTCAAATCGGCGTTTAGATGCCATGGATTGCGTTATGATTTTGGTTGACGTTTGCGTGGGTGACGATTCCATCATCTGTCTATGTGTGCATCGTAAATCGGACGTGGTGGTGCTCACCTACACCTGTGACAGCCACACTAGAGCGGCTCAGCTCGTTTGGCTCCCCGAGCTCTGGTGCCTCTAGGTAAATCTTACACTTTATGGCTCGGTTTGTGGTTGGTGTAGGTTTGGATCGGTCATGATTGGTGATTTAATGGGCCATCCATGGTGATTTTTGGTGTTTAATGTTTCTATGGTACAGTTGAGGACGTCGATGATCGTGGTGGGGGTGTAAGTTGGACCTTTGGGATGAGCAGCAGGCCAACCTTGAGCGGGTGATGGTGCCCATCATGTAGACATTCTGTGAGATTGAGACCTGCATTGATTGCTTTGCGCTTCGCCGGATCCGCGTTACCCCTCATCTCAACATTCGAGGGAATGTTTGAAGATTCCAAAAAAGGAATGTTTATGGTTTGAATTTTGTATTGATTAATGATTACTACTTATGTTGATTTATCACAATTAGATGGGATTGCTCAAAGTGCTGATATGTGTAGTTGCTCATGCACCTTATGGTTGATTGGTGTGTTAAAATTCTAGATACTTAGATATTGTGCTAGGGTAGGTCTAACTATAATTGCTTATGAATGTCTGTAGGTGCCTGAGGTCTTCTACTATGCCCAAAAGGAAGTGCTTCACCCAACAACTCCTCTCTTTGATCAAGAGGCCTAATCTCCAAAGCCATGCTGTGTGAGGGTTTTGAAGCGGATATTCATTTCATGTTACCATGATAGAGATGGAGCTCTTAGTGATGTGGAATTCAATGACTTTTAGGTTGGTGTAGCATAAGACTGATGCCCAGGCCGAACCCGGTGCCGATGCCCACGTTGAGAATCCCCTGCCCTTGGGGCTACAAGAAAGAGGGGAAGGGGACCAGGCGGTGAACGAGCAATGGTGGAAAAGGAGAGCTTCTGTAAAGAGAAGATAAGAAACATATGAGTGCACAAGAGAAGAACAAAACGTCATCCACACGAGAGAATGAAACATTCAATTATGATTTGTTGTAACAAAAAATATCATCTATGATTTGTTGTAACAAAAAATGTTATCTCGAACGACAATAGTGAAGAAGCTTATCTATTATCTATCTATTTTGTAGCTGGCCAACATTTTGGTTCACGGATGATAGGATGAGCATGTAGCATGTGTGTTGTGCTTGTGTGTGACATGCATTTAGGCATTTCATCGAACATGTACAATACGTCGGGCGGTGAGCGTGGGGATGGCCATGTGGCTGGTTGTGAGCTAGGCAAGGACGGAGGGGCGCACAAGGCACGAGCAAGGAGATGGGAAGCACAGCGATGTGAGCAAGGAGGCGGGCGAGGGTGATGAGAGGTGCGAGTAGGGAGCCGGGTGAGGAGGGGAGGAGAGGAGACTAGTTGAGGTGAGGGCGGCGAGTGGCACAAGCAAGGAGCCACGCGAGGACAGTAGGGTGCAGGGGGTGCGAGCAAGGAGGCGGGAAGCACGACAGTGTGAGTAGGTAGGCGGGCGAGGCGATGAGTGGCGTGAGCAGGGAGGTGGGTGATATATTTTTCGTGCATTCTTTTTTATTGGTTATTCATTAATTTCTGATCATAAACTACAGATGCTAAGTATTACAATTTGGATAGAAAAGAAGCAAATATCCAGGATCAAGGGAGCAAAAAAGATGTTAATGAGAGTAAAAGATTGTTTTTCTAATGCTCTGGAACCTGTGATCCATTTAGCTAAAGTAAAATAGAAAACTTGAGACTTCAGAGGCATTATCTATTCTTTACCATGCATGCGTAAGGTACTATTGCTCCTTATTGCCACATATTAATTTCATATGTTTAGATGTAGGTTTGGATTGCCTTTGTTGGTATATGTATATGTGTGTGTGTGTATGCAGCCTATTTTGTACTCCCGTGAGTACATAATCCCATTTTCAATATACTACTTAAATAAAAATTCTAAGATACTTCAATGAGAGTTGGTAGAAAAATTTTCATTGGAACCCTTTATTTTTGCTATATATTATTTTCCATACATAAAAGGACTATATACACAAATTATGCTATAAAATTAGATTTTTATGAAAGTTTTCATGGAACTCATTTTGGAGTATATTATAATCATTATTAGAGTATGCTCAAATAGATAAAGAGGTATAATAACACCATTAAAGCGGTATGTGAGAAGTGGGGAGTATGTACTCTCAGGAGTATGGAACCATTTTCCTTGGTTATATATATGCATAGATAAATGGAAACCAGTGGTGGATCTTCTACCCATTCCTTGGTTAGTTGCATTCTCAAATATTTCATTATACTCAATAAAAGGTTATATTGCCATGAATTTCTATGGTTGGCTTGGATTGTGTGTGTGTGTGTGTGATAATTTTGTGCATTTGTATTCAATATGATGTGAAATTACTAGATGTGATTAAACATGATTCCCTTGTTTTTGCTTTTTCCTCTATCAACTTTAATGCTCTATTTTTGCCATTGCTCTTGATTAAACCCTTTCTTATCTCCATGAGATAAAGATAATAGATAGTCTATATTGAGGAATGCTTTAAATTGTGTTAGCAAGGTTTCCTTGGTCACTGGTTGATATGCAAAATAGATGTAAATTCTTCTATTGATTTTATCGGTAGGATGGAATTTGCTCGATGCTTACATTAGGAGTGTAGGCAAAAGAGATTGCTCTATACTGCAAAGTAACTTATTCTATAGAGAAAAAAGTTACTTGATAAGTATATTTCAAATATATAGGGAGGAATACAGATAATAAAAATTGATTTTGTGTTTGTAGTGAAAACATGGTATAGAATCAAAACATGGTATGTAATTATGTATGCTCAATGCAGAGCAGTAGCTATCACAAATGTTTTAAAAATTTGAGCATAGTGACATTAGCATCTAAGTGAACATGTCCAGAATAACTTCATAATTATATTGCATATGTAATTTGGGTTCAGTTTTGTATACATCGTAGTCACTAATCTTCTATCATCTAAATATGGAATGTAAGGAGTAATTACATAACTAATTCTATAATCTCTATACTTTTACACTCAAACATGATTTTCCACCATTGCTTGAATAAGTTAGCCTTTTACTATATAATGACTAATCTTGCATTGTGTCATAACCACCGCATGCATTGATTGGAGGCAAAGAGCTACACCTTCTATAGCTCTTAGTTTTTCACTTTTTCTGTTAAGCGCATGATTCCTTTCTAATATACACTTAACTACATCTACATGACAGTGGCTCGACGTGTTGATTTAATACGATTTTTTAGTTCATAGCAAAGCATGAGTGTTGAACTAGTCTTCAAAACAAGACACCATTTGTAGATATTTTGTCTTAGTAAAGATATCATATGTTATATGTTTCAGTAGATAGAATAAAATGTTCCATGTGTTACTTTCTAAATGTTCCAAAAATTTATAGACTATGTTTCAATGTGTATCTTTTGAATTGGATATGGAGAATGAATCGAGTGAGTGTTGGATATTCTAGTTGGTAATATAAAATGTTTCACACATTTGGTTTCGTTGTTCAAACAATTTCTCAATGATGGTCTACGCATTAAGTTCTAAAGTGGATGGACCAATGTTCCACGAATTTAGTTTCAATGTTCCAATAGTTTTGTCGAAGATATTCTAATAATGCATTGATAATGTTTAGAAGAAATAAAACAAATTATTAGTGGAACAAATCAAATGCTCTTGTGGAACAATTCAAGATTATTAGTGAAAAAATAGTAGAACAAATAAAAAATATTAGTGGAACAAATTGAGGCAATTAGTTGAACAAACATTAATAAAACAATGACAGGAACACTAGGATATTTTTAAAAAGCCCTACTGCAAGGCCAGAAATATGGGTGCAACTGGATGAAACGAAGAATAAGAAAGAAAGACAAAAATAAAAAAAAAAGAAAGGAACACATTTGGGTGGTGTGCCAAGTTGCCAACTCCTCTGGTGCGTAGGCCATGAGCCGTGCGTGCGGTATACAACCCTATTTTTGGGAATTTTTAAATAATATATGTTTTATTCAAAATTACAAAAATATACCCGCACCTAAATTTTTTACAGAAGTAGCCTCCAGTCGCCCAACGCCCAATTGTCAGGTGACTGTACCCTGTCGCCCAACGGTCGAGTGACAGGCAAGCAGTTATTGTGACCATTGGGCGACAAGCTGCAGTCACTGAATGAGAGGGCCACCGACACCGAGCACAACCGAAAGAAGAGAAGGGGAAAGAAAGAACAGAGTGGGAAGAGTGAAGAAAAGGAGAGGGGGAGGGAGAGGGAGAGGGAGAAGGAGAGGAAGGAGAGGAGGAGGTTCGGGTATTTCTACGAGGTAAAAATTTTGTTATATTTTAGTCAATATTTTTATATTAAGTAAATAGTTTACTTAGTGTAAAATTAACATTCATAGAAAATAATAGTATAACTTTGGTTAGATGATTTAATCACATTAGGTAGGAAAGAATTAGTCCCATTAGAGAAAAGACTAGATGGAGAACTAGAGAAAAAGGGCTCTCACCAGCTAGGTTACCCAACATATTATCCATCTGATTAGATTCATTAAATTCATCATTCCGAACAACAAGGCTCTCACCATGTGTTGTCCATGTTTGACAACTTGCTCTAACCCATATTTACTCAAGTGCAACTCGACAGTGCACTTGTTGTGCCTAAAATAGTTCTGACACATTGCACACGGACACTTAATGGTGTCACCTTCAACTAAACTTGGATTAGAAAATGTACGATCCAAGAATTGTGTGGTGTGATCAATCCATTCATTAGAGGGAGCTCTACCACGCTGCCAGCAAATATACATCCATTCATGATCTGCCATTAAATAGTTCTGTGTTCAACAATTTGAATATGTTAGTTATAAATTTATTTGACACCGACATGACACAATTAAGTTGGTTATATTATCTAATACTACGTATCTTTCATATGTACTTTATGAATATCATATGATGGTATGCCCAAATTAGAGAATATATACATAATTATTAATTTAGCAATCAACACATGACATGGTTTATGATATAACTCCTACGTAAGACAAGAACATATTTGGTCCAAGGTAACATTGCATTTGCAACAAAAGGACATATTTGTGATTACTCAAACTGCAATATTTATTCGACAAAGGTAGGAATCACTGTTAAACATAGATCATTTAACAACGCTCCACAAATGAATTAACGAAACGAAGGATCATCTGTTTTTGGTCTTAAGAAATCAGAATCACAATATAAATCTAATTGGTCGAAACAAGAAAGGTACAACCAAGATATATACACTAGAACACCATGTAGAATCCAAAATTTTCCATTTCGGACTTACAGTACACTAGTTATAAGTATTAACCCGCAGCACATTAAATCGATCCAATTCACATCAAATAGAAGTAAAATTGCAATAGTATGGACAAATTGCAACAATTATAGTAAGAACTACTGAAGTATTTCACTATAGGAAGAATGTCAACTAAGATTAACTTGTTTCCCTACCAGAAAACATGAAGATGCAATTACTTGATCTATTGAAATGAACATAAGTGAAGTAGATGGCAAAATATTTGGAGATGAAATGGAAAAGCATGGCTCATAGAAACAAGAAAGAATGCAAACAAGTTGATACTATCCAATATAGAGAGCTAATCCACTACAAGTCCGCTATCTTCTATTTAGAACATTGTGCATATCTAACATTTATCTTCATCCTGAATGAATGGTGAAGAGAAATAGTGTCAAAATGAAGCTTTCCATTTTTAAAGTCTGATTGTAATACTGAAAGTATGGAGTTTTGGACTTCATTATTCGAAGAATTAAAGGAATTGGGCATGTCAGCTCTTCTTTTGCCAATTCCACCTTTCAGGAGCCTTCATTCCTACTACTTTGGGAGCCAAATTGCAAAAGGTGACGTGATATCTACCTACGACTAGATACATGCAACATAAGAGCATCACCTCTTTAACTAAAGCTACAATCACACATAGTTGGTGATCAGAGCGACCAAAATGTCACCAGAAGATCTAGAAAATAAATTGGTTTCAAGCATCCCATTGAAAGTTTAAACTTGTACTAACCGAAACTTCCCAAGCAAAAAAAATGCAAGTTTATACATGATGATATATCCTAAAACAAGCAAAAATAAGGCAAAGTTTTTACATCACCTTAATATAATTTCAGCGATAGGGAGTGCTTGCGGCCGGAGATGGCGTCCAGGTGGCGGGCGTGGCCAGAGAGGGCGTGGAGGCGGCAGATTGGGGATGGAGCTAGGGATTTGGAGAGGAGGTAGTGCCGTTAGCCAGAGATGGCATCGAGGTAGCAGGCGCAGCTGGAGATACCAACTCAATACTCTTAGTCAGTGTTCACTTAGGCACTAGACACTAGTAAGGCAGTAGACCGACGTCTAGGGCCTAGACGGGCTAGGCGGCCACCTAGCCAGACAAAATCGGCTAGACGGCTAAGACAGAAGGATGCTGCCTAGCGCCTAGGCACCACCTAGATGGGCTAGATGGCCGTCTAGGGAAACAATGCTTTTAGCACTATGCTGTCTGCAATAGTCTAATATGACTTGTTGTACACCCTTCAACACATAATGGATGACTGGATAGACAAAAAACAGTAACATTAGTTGTTGTTCATACTCTATAACATGTATCATTCAAGGAAGCAACAATACAACACAGTAACTTGGCAGGTCAGAGAGGGCAATTAAACCATGAATGTTAGTGACTTCAGTCAGTGGCCTCAACAAGGTCTTCTTGTTACCCATAATGCAAGCTCTGGCACTGACAAGAACCGGCTCTCTTTATTGCCAATGCCAATGGAGTGCTCGGGCTGTGAACTTACAACCTAAAAATTGCAAGTCAGTAGTGTAAGGTTGAGAAGCATCAGGAATGCACCTGCATAATGATGTTCGCTTCGGTAAATGACCATGTAAAATTTTAATGGCATAACGAGAAAAAAGGTTAGATCTATTTTTTTGTTGAAAATATAGGCAATATTTTAATTCTAAATTTTACTAAAAGATAAATACAATATAAAACTAGTAATACGAAAATCATAACTAATAGCAAGCTACTTATTATATTTTACAAAATACACAAGGAAAATATAGTATGCAAATTGATCGAACACACGAATAACTTACTGTTGGGCTTAATGGAGAGCAGGAAGCAGTGCAGGCGTGATGTAGTACAAAATGTAGATAACGCAGTGCAGTGAGCGGTTGCACAAATGTGCACTGCCCAGAAACCTTATTGTCATCCCCGTGTAGGTCTTCACGACAATAACGACTTGGAGATACCGCTCCCCTTCTTCATAGTGCACACCGGGAAGAAGAGTTGATGAGGTTCAGACGGTGCAGCACAACAGCACAAGTTTGCAGGATGAAGAAATGGAGGTATTGAGTTTCTTAGCAATATACTCTGAACGTCTCCAGGTACATATATAGACATATTGATAACTGATATAATTAAGCAGCCATTTACCCATTGGTAATTGATATATTTAACTAGTCATTTACCCATTGGTAACTGCATGTCATCAAACCCAAGAAGGCTCTAAATTCAAACGTTTGAATCTCATTTAAATAAAGAGAAAGAGTGATGCACGGTTCAATAAAAATAAAGATGGATTTGATCTGCCAAGTGGCACGCCACGCCACGGCATGGCACGGTCGTGCATCGCAAATCACAAGTTACATGATTTTCACAAGAAAATACGCGAATACTCAAATACGCGCGCGTTTGTGATTAACCAAAGCCCTCCTCATGCCATCCCAATCTATAATTAATGAGTGGCATGGACTCCACCTTATAAATTGGCCTCCCCACCGTATCTTAGCAATATGGTATTAAACCATGCACGCTTTGAAATTAAAAAAATGAGCCTTACTTATGGGCCTATTTTTAAAAATCTCTTACCAACTCTGAAGCAAAAAAGCAAAAAGATGTCCAAGATATTGTGCTGAAGTACTGTTAATATACTAGTCTTTTAGTGTAAGTCTCGTACGGATTAAACTTGCATATAGAATGACAAGATTCATTTTCTCACAACTCATGAATGGACTATACCTTGAATTCCTAACTTTTCATGATCCGATTTTACTTGAAATCTCAACTAGTACTAAACTACTAATGAACCATGTCTAAACGGAGTGTTATATGGTCAGTCTCCCTTATCTGCTTATGAGCTTTCTAGAGAATGCCCCATGCTCATAAACTGCGACCACCCAGTTAAGCTCAAGTAAGTGTATTCTTTCTAGGTATCCTGTAGGCTAATATCTTTTTCTTATTTGGACAACAAAATGTATTAAGGCTTTATGCCAACTTTTCATACAGTCGAGAGTACTTTGTTTATTAGGATATGTGTTCAATGAATATGTACTCTCTTGTTACAATATCAACTTGTTTTTTTTCATTATCTAAGTCACATAATCTCCGATCAAGAAGATATGGGTTACCATTATAATGTAACTCAGATGGGCCTCATTCCTTTGTCCATAGAAGCAACGAATGTTGCTTTCCATGCTAACCCCTTTATGAAAGGGTCTATCAAATTTTTCTCAGCGTTAGTATAGTTCACATCTTATCACTCCAGAGTTTCTCAGCTTTCTGACAGATTTAAGCCTACGCTTCACATGTTTAGAGGACTTCATATTATCTTTTGTACTTGTGACTTTGGCCAACACAGTTTGATTATCTATAGTACATCTGGATTATCAATATTGATTTCTCAACCAATGGCAAGTATATCAGAAGCTCTCTCAGCCATTCAACCTCAACAGTGGCTATGTCAAGTGCTGCAAGTTCTATAGTTGATCTCATCAATATAGTCTGTTTGCAAGTAAACACATAACCACTTGTAGCTTTGACCTCATCTACATTAGAGATCCAGTTGGAGTCACTGTACTATTCTAATACAGAAGATATCCAATATAATGAATTCTAAAAGATGTTGTGCCCCTTAAGTAGCGTAACACTCTTTCAAGTGCCTCACAGTGATCATCTCCTGGGTTAGAAGTAAACTAACTTAATTTGCTCACAGCAAATGAAATATCAGGTCTTGTGCCACCAGCTAAATACATGAGTGACTCAATAATTTGTGAATATCTCAATTGATCTTTTCTTAGTTCCTAGTTCTTTCGTAGTTTAATGCTTGCATCATAAGGCGTTGGAGAAACTTTACAGTTTTCAAAGCTAGATAGGCTCAATATTTTTTTAGCATAATGGGATTGGTTCAAAATAATTCCATACTCAGTCTTCATCAATTTAATATTTAGAATGATATATGCCTCTCCTACGTCTTTCATATCAAAGCATCGAGAGAAGAAAGATTTGACCTCATCAATTACGGTAGTGTTTATTTCAAATATAAGTATGCTATCCACATACAAACACAAGATTACTCATTGATCCCCACCATAATGGTAATATACATATTTATCGGCTTCATTCACAATAAAACCAGTGGTTGTCAAAGTCTTATCAAACTTCTCGTGCCATTGTTTAAGTGTTTGATTTAAGCCATACAAGGATTTTAATAATCTGCATACTTTATTTTCCTGTCCAGAAATCATAAAACCATCCGGTTGATCCACATAGATTTCTTCCTCTAACTTATCATTATGGAAAGTTGTTTTCATGTCTATTTGATGAACATGTAAATCATAGAAAGATGTTAACGCAAGGAGCACTTTAATGGTGGTTAATCTGATGACAGGAGAATAGGTATTAAAGAAATCTTCTCCCTCTTTGTGGGTGTAACCCTTGGCCATAAGTCTTCCCTTGTACTTCTCAATAGTATCATCAGGCCTCGATTTCTTTTTAAAGACTCACTTACATCCTACAGGTTTCACCCACTAGGACAATTAATGATTTTCCAAGTCTCATTAGCCATGATAGAGTCTATCAAGCTACGGATTGCCTCTTTCCAATACTCTATATTAAAAGATGCATAAGCCTCTGAAAGAATCTTTAGCACATTATCCACGAGATATACAATAAAGTCGTCACCAAAGGTTTTCTGAATCCTTTATAATTTTCTCCTGTGAGAAGCTTCTGCGACTAGATTGTTATCCCCCTCAGGAACATCATATATTGGTTAAAAAATGGTGAAAAGATCAAAAGTTTAATTATTCTTATTTTCAATATTATCGGTTTCAACATTCTCAATTTGTGATGTATTGCCTACTATTCTCATAGGAAAGATATTGTCAAAAAATGAAGTATATCTAGACTTCATTATTGTGTTATCAATAATCTTAGAAGTTTCTGATTTAACTACTAAAAATATATAGGTCGTGTTATTTTGAGCATATCCTAAAAAAATACAATCGACTATTTTTGGTCCAAGTTTCACTTTTTATGCCATGGTATATTGACTTTTGCACCCCCCCAAGTTTACAGAAAATTAACTTTAGGTTTTCTCCCCTTCTATCCCTTATATGGAGTAATTTCACTCTTTTTAGTGATTACTCTATTTAGAACAAAAGTTGCTGTCAATATAGTTTTCCCTCATCATGCCTTAAGCATACCGAAACTCTCTAATATAACATTAACTAAGTTTGTTAGTGTCTAGTTTTTTCTCTTAGCTAGTCCTTTTGATTGGGGTGAATATTGTGGTGTTAATTCATGAATTATTCAATACTCAAAACAGAATTAAGAGAATTCATGAGAGATATACTCTTCTCCACGATTAGATCTCAATCTTTTTTTCTTTTCTAGTTGATTCTCAACCTTGGTCTTATAAATTTTAAAGTAGTTTAAAGCTTCATTCTTAGTTTTTAACAACTACACATAGCAATAGCCACCAGGAATTCTTCATCGGAGATGCTCACCGGTGCTTGGAAGGGAGGAAGACGGCATGGGAGCTCCTCAGGGCATAGGAAGGGAATTGGTGTGCGAAGGGTGGTGAAGTGAGGAGAGGGAAAGAGCTTGGGGGGTTTTATAGGGGAGCGGAGAGCTCCACGGCCAGGAATTGCTCACTGGAAAAATAGTAGATGTGAAAGTGGTTGTGGGCGAATAAGGGGAAGTTGCGCCGAGAGATGGGATAGGTAGGTGCGTAGAGTGTGGAAAGGGTTAGGAGAGTGGGGCGACGCCCGTGTAGGTAGAGGGGGGCGTCCGGGAAGGGCGGGTTATGTGGCCAAAAGAAAGGGGCAAAAGGAAGAAGAAGAGTGGAGGGGCCCGGGTGTCGGCGAGAGAAGGAAGGGAGAGAAGGTGGAAGGCGCCGACTGGTAGGCCTGTGAGAGAGAGGAAGAGAGAGGAGAAGGGCAAGTGGCGGGGATGGGCACAGGCGACGATGTGGGCAGTCCGGGCCATCCAAGTGTCGCCTAGGGGTGAGTGCAGGATTTTAAATTTTGATTTTCAGAAATCCTGAGAAAATGAAGAAAGGCTTAGAAAATAATAGAAAATCCAAATAAACCACAGAAAATTCCTCAGAATTCTAGAGAAAGCAAGGAACTCAAATAAAATAGAATACACTCATTTTGACCACAAATACATAGAATTTTTAATAACTTTTACTCTAGGCCTAATCAAAAAGAGCGGAATTAAATTCCAAAATAACCCAATGAACTATTACAGATGATTTTATGGTATAAACCGTCCATAAATGTTGACTATCACAGACAGCTATAACTAAAACCTGTGACCAAAATCTATTTGTGATATGTAATACATCACAGACGGTTCTATGTTTGAATCGTCTATGATATGCATACTATCATAGACGGTTCATACATTGGACCGTCTGTGATGTATTACATATCACAAATGGATTTTGGTCGCAGTCATCTATGATTATCGACCATTACAGATGGTACATTAACCATTTATGATAACCACCTGTTATTACAAACATATAAAATCAAAAGGTTCAGAAACCGTCTGTGATAATAGTTTAAAACTGTCTATGATGATCCTTTGTATGGTAGTGAGCGGCGGCACAACGAAGATAGAAGCGAGCGTATTCGACAAGAAACGCAAGCTCATCTGGAGATGTGTAGGTGAAGAGAGTGCGAGGCTCACGAGGAGGAGGACTACAATGATGATCTCAGGAGGAAAGGCAAATGGCCGCGATCCATGCAGTAGACCGAGCCATTCCATAGTAGCCTACCATCCTACCCACCAAACGATTCATTTCTCCATAAGACATGCATTCATATATGGTCTAGGTTCATGTGTTGTTGTGTACCTTTAAAGTAGCTTAGTTGAAAATAAAAAATCAATGAGCAAGTTTTCTCCAAACATGTGAAAATATTCTTCACCATATATTAAACTTGCTTATGCTTGCTTCTATGCCAGAAAAAGTTCAAACGTTCCGTAATGGTGTTCATACTATGTACCGTACGAATGAAGCATAAACAATTAAATGTAAAACATGGCAAAAGATATTTTGTTTAGTCATATTTTTACACTATTTTTGCATGAATAAAATACTTGTAATTAATTTTCAATATAAATAAATTTATTTAGATGAACGTATAATTGTCTGTTACATTTTCTTAATCGACAGTAACAATCCGTTGTTCAATGGCAAACTTATTAGTTGCACACTTTATGAAGTTGTACGGGAGAAAACAATGTGTGGTGCATGGTGTGGTGCTCCTGCCGCGCCTGGCGCCAGCGGTAGGAGCACTGTATAGGGACTAGAATTGCAAATATGACTGGAAGGAGCAAGTACTGCAAAAAAAACAATTTTCAAGGTGCCACGAAAATTTTCATAATATCATTATTTTCTTCTTTGGAAAAATTGATTTCCAAATAAGATAAGTATGCGGCTGTCCCAGTCTCTCTTTAAAAGCAGACCAAAGAAGAGCAGATTTGGTCTCCATTACGGTTGCGAAGCAGAGAGATGAGATTATGAAAAATGTTAGTTGCAATGGCATGAAAATGTTTTGTTGTCGACGGCGATCCTGGCTTCCGGCGGGCCAAGGGTGGCTTGATCTAGTTGGCGCGGCGGTAGGAGGAAGGGGTAGGAAGCGGTTGCTGGCTGCTACACACAGCACACAGAGAGAGGCGGACAGTGAGAGGGAGGAAGATGGTGACACGGCTACTGTGATACCTGGACCAGTGGGAGCCCGGCCCAGCCCAAATCCATGGGCTATAAAAGAGGGAGACGGGAGGGAGAGGAAGCAAAGTTGGCATTTGCTTCTCCCGTGCTCTCTTGACGCTTGCTTTCCCCGTGCTCACGGTGCTGCCAGCGCGCACGCCTGCGGTCGTCGCTCGCCCAGCTGCCCGCGCTGCCGTCACTCGTCGTCCCCTAGTGGCTGCCCATCCCCACTCCACTCTGCTACTGTTGCCAACCAGTTGCTATGCCTCGCTGCCTGCTGCTGCATCTCCCCACGTGCTAGCACTGCCTCTAGTTCCCGCACGCCCTTGCCATTCCGCCCAACCGCATCTCGCCGCGCGAGGAGGCAAGGAGAGGGCCCAGGGCCGGTTGCGAGGGAAGGAGGGGAGGGCTCGGCTCGAGTGCCGGCCGGAAGAAGAGGAGAAGAGAGGGGGGTCGGGTGGGGGAAGGAGAGGAAGGGCACTGGCGTGAGGGAGGGAGCCGCCCGTGGGAGAAAAAGAGAGAAGAGGGAGGAACCGTCGGGCGTGAGAAAGAGAGAAGAGGAGGCCAGCCGCGCGTGAGAAAAAGAGGAAGGAGGAGAAGGAAAAAAGAAAGAAAGAAAGAGAAGGAAAGAGAGGGGCCGACCGGGTGAAGAAAAAGAGGAAAGAGGAAAGAAGAAAAGAAAAGGAAGAGAGGGAAGAAAAGAAAGAAGAAAAAAGAAAAATGGGAGGAAAAAAAGGAGAGATTGCCTGATCCGGTGCCTGATCTGTCAGATCTAGCCAGAAAGCGACAGACTGTGCCCTGATCCGATTGTCAGGGTTCGGGTAACGGTTCAAAAATCCTCCTCCGTTATTTACCGATTTTTGCATAAATTAGTATGTCGATTAAAAATCGGGACAACGGGTCGGTGTCTGGTAAGAGGGAGGTCGACGATACTGGGTTTATGCGTAACAGCGATGTTAATTGCTTGCATGTGTATGTATTGCATAAACACTGAATTGAAAAGGGTAATGCTTATACAGGTAGCGGTTCAAGTTTGGTGCCGTCCGCGCACCGCCCGCCAAGTTAACAGGCAAGTACATGATAGAACAATAAATTATATTGAATGATCGCTATTCGTGTTTCCATACCATGATCCATAGCACGCAAGAGATGATGTATATATGATTATATGTTAATCATACGAAGAGAAATACAGTTTATGAGTAAACAACCTTATTTGAAAAGCATTGCATCATGCAATGTGTATAAGAGCTAGATCGGTGAGAAAGTCTTATGACTAGTCCGTAGTGCTCTTGAATAAGTCCTATAAAGGTAGGCACCTCCACGGGATGGAGGGAGAGAGTGACATCGATGAGTGTACCCTCCGCTATACCGGTATAAGCTACAGTTACAGGGGCATTGTATGTCATTGCATTGCATGAAAAGAGATACAATGATACAGTTACAGATATTTGACTTACAACTTACAGTTTACAGTAAATGGATTTTACAATTTACAGTTACAGTAGATTTGATTTATAGTTTACAGCTACAGTAGACGTAATTTACAGTTTACATCTACAATAGATTTGATTTACAGTTTACAGCTACAGTAGATGTGATTTACAGTTCACAGTCACAGAATTAATTTACAGTTTACAGTAGATGTGATTTACAACTCACAGTAGATATGATATACAATTTACAGTAGATTGGCTTCACAGTTCACCATTGATTTGATTTATATATTACAGTTGTTTGGCTTTGTAGTCTACAGTATAGGTGTTTTACAGCTTACAGTCATAGAATTTGATTATAGTTTACAGATATGAATTGATGTACTGCTTTATCATGTGTTTACTGAGTCTCCGGACTCACCATTACTTTGTTGTTTTTTTTAGGGTGATCCGGAGTGACGGTATGTATAGATATGGGAGTAGTTCCTTTTGTACTGCACATATGGAATAACGGTTTAGTCTTGCACTAAGCATCATGTTTAATCTAATGTTTAGAAGTTTATGTAAACTTTCTAGTTAAGATATGTTTTCGTTTTGAGAACGGTTTCACTTGTTAATACAGTTCTCATGTATTAGCTCTGTTTATGGTGCGCTTATGTGAGACAATAACAGTGTGGAGGTAGCATCTTGAACCCTGTAGAGGGTCGGAGTGTTACAGTTACATGCACAATAAAGGAAAATGCTATTTTTTATGTTAAAGCTGAGTACCACATAAGCAAAATCTTGCTTACATGTGATGTCTTTTTTACCTTTTTATTTGCTTACTAAGTATTTGATGCTGACTGTGATACCACATCAACACAAAATCGGGCCAGGTGACAAAATCCACCAATGCGACCGGCTCTAGGGGTAGTTTTCTCTGGTTTAGATAGTTAAGGGATGGAAAATGAAGTGTTTTACAGTTAGGGATTGAAAATCAGACTCCGAGAATAGTTTAAGGTTGGAAAATGGATTTTTTTTTCTTTGGAATATAGGAAATGTTGGTAGGGATTTTGCAGAAATTGTGAAATTCCTGCTCCAAACAGGCCGTTGGACTTCCTTTTTGTCCATGAAACAGTTTCAGAAAACAAAGTGAAACCATTTAATTTACCTGTTTAGCTCAGTACCTCAGTGAAAGAAATAACTCAAATGACATGACATAGACATGACATGGATTACACTAAAACATCATTCTAATTAGATCCCAAATCCTGCAGCATACATCACAGAGATTACATCAAACAAGCAGCATTAGTTGGATCTTGCCATCACTTCCTAGCAAGAGGTTCTACTTCAAAACAGCAAAATGAAGCCTAGTTAGAAGCTTGCAGTCAAGAAATTATTCAGAAACCATGTCATGTGATGATCATATCTAAAAGTACATGCACCAGCTATAGCTGGCCTGAAAGGTTATGTTGTTGAGGGAAGATAAACAATCCATCCATACCTCAACAAATATGATCACATTTTTTGCTATTTTTTTGAAGGATCTGCTCTGCTTGCTTGTGAAACAATTCAGACAAGATAGAATGAAAATACTCGTCAGCCTTATCAGCACAAGTCAAGGAAAAGAAGAGCTCAAATGGCACGAAAGACAAGGATGAAGGATTCTTAAAACAGCATCCTAATTAAATCCAAATCCAGCAGCATATATCACAGAAATAGCATTAAACTAGCAGCACAAATTAGAGCACGTCATCACTAGAGATAGATTAAAGGCTACAAAAGGAAGCTCAGAAGCTAGCAACCAAGGGGACATTATTCAGCCACCATGAGTGAGACCATATCATCTGGATATCTAATGATACAAGCATTCAGTCCTCATCTAGCCTTTCGGTGACGGCTGAAGCATCCACCACGGCAAGCCGTCACCACTGCTCGTCCAATCAAGCGGCGCTGTCACTGGCTCCTCGGAGCCACCGCCGCTGTGGTTTGATGGACGGTTTCAGACTTTCAGTTGCAGTGAATGAACTGAAGAAACAAATGTCAAGCTGGCATTGGAGACAGTGCATGGATGGATGGATGCTCACCAGATGTTCAGGTTGGGAAGGGAGGCAGCTGCAGCGTTGCAGATAGGAGCAACTGCTTCAGTGGAGGAGGATGTACCGTTCTTGTGCTGGGATGCATCCAGTTCAGCCTTCTCCTTTTCACATGAACGCATTAACACAACGATTCAGTTCGGTTACATTGAAAACTTTTTATCGCGTGAGTAGGGAGCTTTTACCTTCTCCAGAATGCTGTTTTGCTCCATCAGCAAACTTTCCTGCAAAAAAAGAAGTAAAACCCTGAACCTGTGACTGCTCTCATCAGAAGATGGAAACCTGACCTACAAGTTCAAGAACCAAAATGATTCAACATTTGCCTTCTTTCGGAGCTCCTCGATCGAGTTGAGCAGGAGATTATTCTGAAAGAAGATATCACAAAACCATTAGCAACACTTAAATGATCATCAAGAAAAAACACAATTTCTACCTATCATGTCTGGAACGGAGGAATTTCGCAGGAACAAGTACATTTCCTGAAAAATTCCTATCAGATTCCTCCATTCCAAACGAGTCCTTAGTTCTGCAAGTCCAGTGTGCATGTGGCATGCTACCTTTCTGGCTCTGATGTTCCTGAGAGCACTGTCTATCTGTAGCTCAAGCTGGTGGGCTTCTCTCAGTGTCAGGGAATCAAGTTGCTCTCCCATAAGATTCCTGAGCCATGAATGACAGGCACGAGCATGAGAGCCCTATCCCACCAATTAGGCCATCACAATAAACAAGAGATTCTTCAGACAAAATTATCTGGTGTATGTTTAGTATTTCTCTTCTGACTTTTTGAGAATTTTGAGCTACATGCAGAACAAAATAGATGAATCTGGCCAAGCGTTATATATGAGAGGGTCTAAACTTGGGGTTAACGTTTATGTGAGCTTAAGTCTTACCAAATAATGTTTTCTTTGTTGACTTCACAGAAGCTTAAGCCCCATTAGTATCTAACTATCTACTCCAATCTAGCATCAAGAAGATAAATATCTTTTGCACCTATTTAATTACAAGCTTATATGACTGATGCATTGGTTCAAGCCCACGTTACCAGCTGGACAATACGTAAGCATACAAGATGAAACCAAAATGATTATTTTGCACAAGTAACTTAGTGCGCAACTTTTAAAATCAATAGAGATTTTAATTAATTAAATTCCCCACTACTTCAGTACTAAGCCGCTAAGCGTATAGTCTTCGAAAGTGTGAATCTTAGTATTTTCCTTCTTTTAGAAAAGATAAAAGACATGGATACACTAGTTTTAATTTTCCTAACACAGTACTAGTGGTGTCGCTACAATGCCACTTGATCTGCTAAATACAAAATAAAAAAATTGTAGAAGAGCACTTGGTGTTGTTTTATGGTCAAAAATATATATTTGTTCTTCTTTTCATTACCTTTGGCTCTTTTGTAGAGCTTCAATCCTAGACCTCAACTTGATGTGGCCATAGTTCAAACTCCCCTGTAAGGCACAAATTAGAGTCCTCATCAGTAAGGTAAAGAACACAACAATATACAGCCACAATGTTAGATGTATCTATTGATCATCATAGTTTCAGAGGATTAATCCAGATCACAAGTATTACATTGTCACCATGAACGTTTCCCCTTCCTACCTGCAGTTCAGGGTACTCTTCAATCACATCTCCCTCTGATAACAGATATCTCTCATATCGTTCAAGGATTCTCTCCATGCTGTTAAAAGAGACGAGAAAATTGATTTAACAAAATACCTATGCAAATTCAGCTACAAACAATTCAATGCGAACATAATGACATGAACATATATACAGTGTTCTAAAAGCGGGTCTACTAGGCCGTATACTCGCCCGTATACAAGTAACAGATGCCCCTACTTATTAGCTGGTTATCTGTATAATTGGGTCGTTATGCCATATAATCACTACTAGGTTAGGTTATCGGTTGAGTACCGATTACCGATTTTTAGAACCTTGCGCGCGCGCACACACACACACTATATATATATATATATATATATATGGGGATGTGTGTGTATGAGAATAAAGGGAACAACCAAGTCTTCTCCTAGTCAAGGAAACGTGGGGTTCATGTATTTCCTTCAAACAGTTCTTTATCTCATACGTTCAGCAGTAGCAGGCACAACAACTCAGCCATAATCATTAAAACAGTAACGAAAATAGTGTGTGTCCAGTGTCCTTGCAGCTCCAATAATAGTGTCTAGATCAAACACTTCTCAAAGCAGTATGTGTCCTTGTTACCAAATTACACGTTCCAACACTAAATATAGGTGTAGTTTACAGTTCGGTACGGTTGGACATGGTTGTATTTTTCCATATTTTCTGAACCTCACTGTAATTGCAGGGACTTTGTACTGTGCTTTAATCTAATATAAATCAGGGATATTTCCTTGAAAAAAATAAATATACGTTAGTTAATTTGTGTTACAGTATTTTCAGTTTGTCACTATTTATCTAGGAGTCACGGGACAGAAACATCTTATCACAACTTTGAAAATCCATTTGTGCTTCCATGCATGCCTAAGTAATTAAGCCCCATATTCATTAAAAAAACAGCCTCATAAAATAAAAAAAATGCAATTTGTACAGAGAAAACCGAACGAATTTATAAAATTCACCAGGAGTCACCGGTAAACGGACTCTTCTAAATTGGACCTGTCGCTAGGACCCACCGTGACTGCCAACAGGGGTTAGCTAGTCGTTACATAAACATAAGAGTAAATTATACTTTACACCCGATAGATTATCGTTTGTTTTACTTATACCATGAAAGACTAAATAAAATTTTACCTTACGCTAGTCAATCAATTCTAGTCCTAAATAAGACAATCAAATTGAAGGAACAGAGCAATCAAAATTATGTATATCAACTTGTCATTATGTAGAGCCAGTTTTTAAGCCCAACAAGTTTAGGTTAGTACAAAGTAAAATTTTATTTGATCCACCCTAATGCAAAGTGAAAGTATAGATTAATCCTGATACAAATAAAACAAACGATAACATACAAAAATAAGACAAATAACAAGTTATACATTACAATATACAATTAAAAGCATCTGTCTTGTAATGGTAACTCTCATCGTAGAAACTGCGCTAGACTTGCCCTAGTTGTTACTAGCTTCTAACACACAGAAACACACAAACATTGAAACGATCGAAAAGGAGAAGCCGGATTCATACAAACATATAGTCAACAGAAGTCAAGGCTTACTCCATGTACAAAGAAAATAAAGGTCACAAGTGTAAACAGCGCATGTTTTTCTCAAGGAATCTTTTTTGTGTCAGCACGTGTCATGTGTGTGACATGATAAAGCACTGTGTCATGTGTGTGAGTAACATGCACTGCAGCAACATAAGATAATTTTGACTTTTAGCTTGTTCAAAAGTCCAAATAAATGGGATAATTTGTTAAGGGTGTATTCAGAATAGCGGTGACTTATGACTTTTTTACTGTATTTAGCTTATTTTTTTTACTGTAACTGAGTTTTAACATAATTAAATATTAAAAATTTAAAAAAGAAAAATATGTTAGCCCATCACGGACAATGCAAAGAAATACGAGAAAAAAAACAAAAAACCTATAATTAAAAAATCAGAAAAAAAATGCCCGTAGACGTGAACTCCATAAGCCAACGCGGTATTGAGCGGGGCCTAAATTGAATTCTTCAAACGGCTTTGAGCCAAAAATGTGTATGCCGTCCGTGTTAACGTCTCTACCGTATGCTTCGGTCTCAAAAAATACAGATAAAAACTATCAATCGTAACCTAAAATAACGTAGCCTTATATGATTGTAGCCTTATATGATTTGAGTGGTACACTGCTAGTGTAATGTTGAGGAGTTACTATAGCTCCATCACTGAAGCAGCACACATTGCCAGTACATTGCCGTACAAGAGCAGGAACAGGAAGGTACTAGTTCCATAAATAGAACATACTAGGCCATGCATGCATGGGCACCACTGCACCAGGGCATGTACCAAAATAGTATACCTTAGGTATGGTACAATAGTTCCATATCAGGAAATAAAGCAAAAGGTGGACATTACACAGTGTCACGCCTCCAAATTATTGGTTTGTACTGCTGCCACTAGATAGGAAAATATACCATTTATATTGCTGGTGCGTCCGTGCATGCACGCACTAGCAAAAATAGGAAAAAAAAAGTGAATGTAGACGGAACTTAATTAGGGAAGGAAAGGAATACGAGGGTCTTGATTAAATCAAGGTTATTGGAGTTCTTAGCCCCTTAGGAGGTTCTAAATCCGATCAAGGACGAGGCTATGTCGAGAAGTTAAATAGAGATTAAAATTTAAGAGTAGTTTTGTGAGGCTTTTGGCTAGTTGCCGCCGTTTTGCGCCGAGCATTTGGACATGTTCTTTTCAATTATTTAGCTAATTTTTAGTTTCAACTTCTTTCAACGATCGCTGTTTATTAGACTACTAAACCGTAGCAAAAAAAAATATAAACCGCGGCCTAAAAAAAAAAGAGCCTCTACTCGTTAGCCCTTGTCTGTTCTACGAGCTTCTTTCCTACTTGCCCTTTATAATGATGCTGTGTGCGTGTGTGTAATGTATTTTGCGCACCTGTTGTGCGTGGAGTACTCGTGGAGCTTGCCCTTGGCGGAGAAGACGATGAGCGCGACGTCGACGTCGCAGAGCACGGCGATCTCGTGCGCCTTCTTGAGGAGGCCCGACCGCCGCTTCGAGAACGTCACCTGCCGGCTCACGTTGTTCTCGATCCGCCGCAGCTGCACCTTCCCCCTCCCCATCGCGCGCCGTCCGGCCGGTCACGGGGGAGACGCGGCTCCGCTCGGCTCCCTCTTAATTATGCTATTTTTGGCAACTGTGACGAGGTTGGCCGCGGCCTAAAACGTAGCGCCAAGGAGCCTATTTATAGCAACCTACAGGGGGGGTCTCGGGTGCGGGCGGCGCTGTCGCGGTCGGATTGGCCGGGGGGACTGGGCAGGGTACGTGGCAACGGATCATTGGCTGGCTCCCCTGTCGCGTGGTGGCCCACCGCTCTGGGACGGCGGGGAGGTGGTCCCGCACGGGCGCGGCGCTGTCCTGCGGCGAGTGGCCGGCGGGCGCGCCGAGGTCGTACGGCGCGTACGGGCGAGGCAGAGGAACAGGCGAGATTCCCCCCCCCCCCCGGGTGTGTGGCTGGGGTGCGAGCGCGCGCATGCGTGCACAGTGTCGACCAGCCGTTGATGGATGGGAGGGGTGGCCGCTGCTGGGAGCAGACGAGACGGGATGGGATCATGGTTTATAGATGATGGATGGGAGAGTCTAAAGGGGGTTGGCGGTCAATTCTTATCCTTGTAGCTAGCTAGGGTTTTGTCTGTCTGACAGGTCGAGGTAGGACTCGTCTAGCTGGGCTGTTTATGTCAGTTTTTTTTAGTGATTTTTAGTTTTTAAATAGTAATAGTTTATAGAGAAGTTATATGAGAAAAAATATTTACGAGCTATTTTAATAGATATAAATAAAATTATTATAGTATCTATTACAATTGATTAGTAGATTTTATCTTAAAAAATACTCTGTTTGAAAGTTAGATACGGTAGAAAAACTATTTTTCGTAGAAAAATAGTTTTTAGAATTTAATATGAGCAGGCCTGAGTGCGTGAAAATGAGGCGTCATGCATGGAGTAAGCAAATTTGTTTGGCCGTGCAAAAATGGGAATCGTGTTGTACATATGAACACGCGAAGGCTTTTTTTTCAAATTTGTTCCGGCGCTCCTCAGGTCCGTTAGGAGAACTTCTGAAAGCCTTGGAGCTTCAGTCTTTATGAACAAGCAAAGGCTTTTTTTTTTCAAAAAAAAAGAACAAGAAAGGAAACGACCGAGAGGCAAAGGTCTTATTTTTTTTAGCTTATAGCTTCCTTTTAATAAATAAATGTGATAGTTTTTGTCGTTTTTCTGAAGTAGCGTATCAAGACAATCTTTTCAAAGTGGTTTATCAGTATTTGATTCATTCGCACAAACACTTACTCTAAAGACAAGATCATCAGTTACAACTATAAACTATTAGCTATAGTAGAAAAGAACAGGCACAAAGCTTTTGATTCAAATCATAAAAAAATCCCTCTCGATTATGTCAGTCCTGTTGGTACCTAGGGATGGCAATGGGTTGACATTGGAGTAAAATTTTTGCTTTTTAGTTCAAAATTTAAAAGTTTTTTACATATAAACCTCTGGAGAAAAAATTTGCAGAAATTGACTCTTAGCACGACGCCAAAGGATATGGCACCCAGGATACATAGCACGGTGCCATATACTTTGGCACTGTGAGTGAATACATAGATCCACGATGGCATAGCACGGCGCCAAAGCACATAGCGCCGTGCTATTTAACCACGGCGCTAACGGCCGTGGCGCCGTGCTCTGGGCCTTAATTCCGAGCACGGCCCCCTCACCCCCTCACTCTTCTGTGCGCCCTGCGAACAAAGGGGCTGCCCCGCCGCCCCCTCTCTCCCCCTCCTCCAAATCCACTCTAATCCACGGGTTTTTCTTTTTTGTGATTTTGCCTCCAAACCGAGCAAGCACGGTAAGGTCCCTCCCCTCATTTGATTATTTGCATTAAAAGTAGTTGATTTTAGGTACATTTCATGGTGGAAGATTGAAAACCCTAGAATGTACATGTTGGGTTTGGCTCGGTTTTATGTTAGATTTACGTTGAATATGCATTATCTAGGCCGTTTGTTGTATGTAGATTCGTTTCTAGAGTTTAATTTGGGTAACTATGATGAATATGGCTAACCTAGGGTTAGGGGTGTTGAAGAATTATAGTTGTTATATATTTTGCAGTTTAAGTTGTCATGGGCTACACTCGTTTGCCACTTCCACCCAATGTTGCCGTGCTGATGTGTTTCTGCGGTGATCCTTGCAAGGTATAGAGGTCGAACGAACCAGAGACGTATAGGCAGAGGTACTGGATGTGTGGCAACTGGGCGTTTGATCTGCCACATGCCGCCGTCATCCTTGGCAAGATGGTATGTTGTATTGTCGATTCATCGACTTGGTATTAATTCTGTTGGTTTAACGAATGCATATATTTGCAGGAGCCTCCACCGCTTTGTGATTTTGAGCAGTGGATCGACACTGAGATCGCTGAGAATGATAATATCTTCCTTAATTCGATGAAGAAGTGGGATGAAGAAAGAGAGGAGAGGTGGGAGATGACAAAGAAGCAGGAGAAGGCCGCGAGGGAGCACCGCGACGAGGAGCGTAGGAGGGTCGCGACAAGGCGCAAGGCTGAAAGGGAGAAGAAGCTAGAGAGAGCGCGACGTGCCAAGGCAGCCTTTGAGGAGTACCCTAATGCTCTGAGAAAGGGGAAGTGGCCTCGATGCACTCAATAGGTTGTTGCTATGGATCTCATTGACTAGTAGGTCTTGAACCGTGTCGTGTACCATGTTGTGTACCTATTTATGTTTGATGTGGACCTATGCATGTTTTGAGAATTTGTGAACTATTTTGTTGTATTGTGTCGTAATGCTATGTATCGTACTTATTCATTTGGTGGAATGTCAATTGATGTATTATTTGTGTGAACGGAACGAAACAACGTGGTTGAACTTGCAGTTTTTATGCAAGTTCAGCAAGCACGGCGCCAAAGACCCTGGCGCCGTATTTAAATATCACGGCGCCTAAGGGCCTGGCGCTGAGGTATTCAACTACGGCGCCAGGGTGTTTGGCGCCGTCAAATCATGGCATGGCGTCAAAAGGCCTGGCGCCGCAGTTGAATATCTTGGAGCCAGGACCTTTGGCGTCATGTTAACGGCGCCAAAGACCCTGGCGTCGTAGTTCAATACCTCAGCGTCAGGGCCTTTGGCGTTGTTTTTCCTGAACTTGTAGAAAAAACAATTAAAGTGCTATTTTTTTGCATATACAAACACCTACACATACGTATACATAGTCTAAGAAACATGAATGTAAAACATCACATAAGTCTCAAACCATCACATAAGTCTCAGAAACGTCATACAGGTCTCAATAGCGCACAAAATAGAGTCGGTCTCATAACCACAATAAGTCTAGCTTTAAACCATATATCGGTCACGCTCACTGCCTCTTGACCTTTTCCTTGCCCTTACCCAGAGCATCAGTACCTGGAGTATACGTGCTCGGCGGACGGACCGAACGACGAGGCCGCTGTGAAGCCTGAGTAGATGGTGCATTTGGCATCTGCGACATCCCAATCTCGTCGTGGGTAGGTGCCTCCTCGTCCTCGTGCTCCTCCTCATTGTCATCCTGCTCCGCCTCGTCATCGTCATCGCCATGGCTGTCCTGACTGGAAGTCGGAGTGCGTGACGAGCTCCTCATGGACTAGCGCCTGCTACGGTGTAATGACGAGGCTACAGCTGCTGAGGCACCCAAGCGCTGGGAGGCCGTCGGTATGATCACACCCGGCGATGAGTGTGAGCGGCAACCACAACGCGCTGCCACCCGACTGAGGCGACGTCTAAGTCTCTGCATGTAATGATATGTCAGAATAGTATACATGCTAAATGGCTCTAATTTAACGAATTGTCTTCGTACCGTCAAGAAACCCCTCAGGTGGGTCTCGCTGTCCGAGCTGCCAACTGGGTAGCTGAGAGTCTCATCGATCTCATCCACCGAGGTTCGGACAGAAGTCCTCTAAAGAAATAAAGAAACATAATCCCCTAAAGAAATAAAGAAACATAAGTAAGTGTGAGATAAACATATTGAACCAAAATATTACAAATATCATGCTTTCCATACCACTCGATCGAGAATCGGAGCGGCCTCGACCACTGTGCCCTCCCTTGCACGCCTCGATGCACTCAGTCATACATGCGGTCACCATGTGGGAGCATGAAAAATGAAACTTGTCGGGAACACCGTATGTGCATGTAAAGGATGTAATCACGACTTTATGCTTTCGGGCCTCTCGGAGCTCTTCATCCTCGATCATCCCTCCACCCTCAACAACCTCATACGTACCCATCACATGGTCAAAACAGTGGTACTCCTGTTCATTGGCCTGCAGCTTCGCTTTGTTAAGGAAGCCGTGAGGACGAGGTGGCCAACATGCATGTGCCTTTAACATGTCTGAGGCTTCTCAGTGCTGGTTAACAAACCATGCAACACACTTGTAGAAAGTGAAGGCGGCAATTGCAGTAACTAACAATCCACGTGATCCCTTAAGCAGACCGTTGAAGCATTCTGCCATATTGCTAGTCATGAACCCATACCTCCTTCCCCATGGGTCATGAGCCCTTGATCATTTCTGCACATCTCTCATTAAACCCCATATCCAATCACGATCCTCGGCATTAGTTTTCATTTTTGACTCCTGCAACTTCTCCTCAAATAGCTTTACCTTTCTCTGGCAACATACCTCCTCGAAAAGCACGAAGTTGTCCTTCACCACATCTTTTTTGAACAAGTTCTCTGCAATGTGCCTTGTGCACCAACGATGATGCACAGGTAAATGTCCTGGTATCACTTCCTTAACAGCGCTCAAGATTCTAGCGTGCCTGTCAAACAACACACATACCTCCCTTCCCGGACCAACCACATGGATCCGTATAAGCCGTAGAAACCCAGCCCAGCTGGATTTGTCCTCCTTCTCCACCAAAGCAAAAAACCAACGACACAAGCAAGTTGTCCGCATCACAGCCAATAGAAATCAACAACGTCCCCTCATACTTGCCCAACAAGAATGTCCCATCAATTGACAGAACAGGCCTACAATGTTTGAAAGCCTCGACACACTGACAAAAGCACTAGAATGCTCGAAAGAAAATTTGCCTTCTATTAACCCATACATCGGGCTTAGGCACGTACTCATACTACATTCCTGCATTCACCGCTTTCATTGCGTTGAACATGGTCGGCAAACGCTCATACGTCTCTTCTCAATCACCATAAATCAACTTCAAAACACGTTGTTGCGCCCTCCATACTTTCCCATACTTGATTGTGTAGTGCCACTTTAGCTTAACGGTCTCTATCACTGCTGCCACGCGTATCGTTGGTATATGCTTAATCATGGGGTACAGGCGGGATACAATGAACCACGAAGTCAACTGACGATGTTTCTAGCCGGGCTCAGAAGACCCACAATTGTGCGGTCCATCCACAGTTGCAATTTTAAACTTCTCCGTACCTTTCACCTCCTGGCACAGACTTTCCACGCACACCCTGTTTGATGGTATACCGATGTTTGGCGTATGAGTTATTAACCCGGTATGGACGGTTATACACGATTGAGTATTATTTCAACCACATCTTCAATGCTGACATATCCTCGAAGACATGACCCTTGTGGATTATGATACTAGCCCCAAGCCTAGGTACGTTCCTCTGCGTTTACCCTCCATCTGCGACAGCCCTATGTGCATTGCTTAGGTCATTGTAATCGGACACTAGCGGATCATAGCCATGAAACATTCTTCTCAACAGCTAAATTTTTGCTAGACGTCAAACCTGGAACTGGTCTATCATCATCTGAGTCCACAGCCCTCGCATCCCCATAAGCAGCCTCGTCTCCCGTAAGTTGTACATCCACCTTGTTAGATGCTACACAAACCATGGGTTCCTCAACCACTGTCTCCTCATCGAATCCACCAATAAACCGGTCATCGTCATCGTTAAAGTCAGCTTCTACCTGAGTCAATGGAACCTCATATAGTTGAGCCGAGGGTACAACGTGCACCTCGACCTCTTCATGAGCCGGTGACCCAACCAACGGTGAGTTATTGAGATCGAATGCCATCCTAAGAGGTGATGGATCTCTCACCACCATCCGCACAAACAAGTCAAGTGCTCTGACCTCTAAGTCCATAACGATGGCCACATAGTTATCCCATTCACCGTCGCTGTCAATCGAAACTAACATCTTTATCCGGGGCCCCTTTGATGACCCAACATCAATCAATCCTTGCATAACGACATCAACATGCTCATCTGTCCACCCCAGCCTCTCTTTCAAGCGACAAATGATCCCACCATATGACGGACATGAACTAAATAGCAACGTGGTCTCTTCCATGCCCTCCAAATCAACACCCCCATTGTCATTTCTCTTCACAGTTCCACCATGATGCAAAGTCACAAGGTTATCCATCTATAGCACAACAAGCAAACATACCTCAGTCAAATCGACCGCAACAACATAATGCTATAACTTTTTAACGAAAACAGATATACCATATCGGATAAACTAAATTACTAATATCACTAATCACAAATTTCTCTATCACATTCATCACTTCTACCCATATTTCTATTTCTAAACCTAGAGAACATGGATTCATCAATTTCACTCAAATCAAACCCTAAAAATGAATCTACACCCATAACTACTCTTACATTACGCATATTCAATACTAATCCAACCTAAAATGGAGCCAAATCCAACTAATTTTATCTAGGGTTTCAAATCTTGCCTCACAAAATGTACCTCACATAAACCATATCTATTGGAAAAAAATCAAGGGAGGGGAGGGAGTTTACCTTGCTTGGTCGATTTTGAAGCAAAATTGCGAGAAAAACCAACAGATTCGAGTGGATTTGGAGAGGGGAAAGCAGGGGCGGCGGGCGGCTGTGTGTGTTCACAGGGTGCAAAGAGGAGTGAGGGCATGGGGGCCGGGGGCCATGCTCAGGCTTAAGTCACATAGCACGGTGCCACGGCCGTTAGCGTCGTAGTTAGATAGCACAGCGCCATTTGCATTGGTGCCATAGCACGGCGCTATGTGCTTTGGCGCCGTGCTATGCCACCGTGGATTCTACGTGTTCACTCATGGCGCCAAAGCATATGGCGCCGTGCTATGTATCCTGGGTGCCATATTCTTTGGCGCCGTACTAAGGGTCCATTTCTGCAAATTTTTTCTCCAGAGGTCTATATGTAAAAAACTTTTAAATTTTGGGCTAAAAAGCAAAAATTTTACGACATTGGACGAGTCTAGTTGGTCTGGTCTTAGGTTAATAGTCCATCTCTTATTATTTTTATTGACATTTTTTACTTTCAAAGTCCCCGAGATGCGATTTTAATCATTACTTTTTATACATTTTCATTTGGGCATACTAATAAAAATATAATATTATGAAAGTATTTTTAACAACAAAACTAATGATATAATTTTCATATAGTCAATCTATATAGTTTTAAACATACGAGCAAATTTGCTTAGTACTATCGTGTTTGTTTGCAAGTTGCAAAATACAATTACGAAGAAGAGGCACTGCCAAATACCATCGCAAATACAAAAACTCTAGAGAATGCCATCGTCGTTAGTTTTTCCATCCATTTGCTCCATTAACCACCATTTAGGTGAGAAATTTTGCAAAATGACACTTTCAGAGAACAGAGGGGCCCAGTTTAAGCATCTCAAATTAGCGGTGGGGCCAAATCACCATTGAGACAAAACTAAAACTAGCTAGACCCTAATTAAATTTCCTAATCCTTTGGTCCCACGTGTCATACTAACAATAATCCCTATTTAACCCTCTAATTAATCCTAATTACAGTGGGGGCCACATGTCTGCACTACAGTTCCTTCATCCTCGCCTCCGCAGAATGTGTGTGTGAGAGAGAGCAGAGGAGACGCCATTATTCGATCCGGCCAAGCTCACCACCGGTGAGCAGGACCACAGAGATGACCATAAAGTAGCAAAATAGACGACTAGGCCCACCACAAGTCCATCTGTGGTAATGGCTTGGACGGAGGTGCACCAGAGCAATGGTGGCGATCTGTACTAGAGGGATGATGGCTAGAAGGCGGGAAAATCCAAAAGATAGAATGAGCACATGCTTCTACGTCCCAAGGGAATTCTATTGGCTCTATCAACCCAGCTCAGCGTGCTCTGTGCAAGCCTGCCACGATGGCCATCGGTGGGGTCAGAAGAGACATGGTGTGGCGGTGAGGTTGCAAGAGTCAAATTGATTACCCTAACGTGTTTTTTGCTACTCCTGGAACATGAAGTGATGAGACTAATTTCATGGTTTTTGCCGAGATGATGATACTATAATGTGAGGAGGAGGTGGCTTGGTCATTGGCACTAGGGAAGAGCTCGTGGCGTTCCCGCCAATCCTAAGGGAGAGGAAGGAAGCAAAGGTGAGCACGGAGCAACATCGGGGAGGAGATGGGCAGTGCTGTCGTAGGTGCAATAGTGCTAGGACGGCATTGTTGATGACAAGAGATTGGACGAGGTGGAGGCGAATGTTGTCAATGACGTTCCAGTGAAGATCTTACCAGTTTATCACAAGCATGAGGTGTTCCAGGACGAGGGAATAACAGGTGAGACCGAATATTACAAAAGGAAAAAGAAAGAAAAGAAGGAGGAATGAGGGCAAAATGGTCAATTCGCTCCGACGCAGATGGAAAAAGTTGTGGCAATGGCATTTTGCAGGTTTTTGGCCTCTACGATGGTATTTTACAGCATCTCTTTTTTGCGATGGTATTTTTCAAGTTGTTATTCTTTACGATGGAACTGTACAAAATATCTCTAAATATATTGGCGGTCAAACTATAAAGTATTTGAAGGCATGGATTATACGACATCAAGTAAAAATAACTAAGGGGTAGTAAAATACGTGTGGCTGAACACTAAAATATGGGATTTGTTAGTAATTTCTGAAAACAAGCAAACTTACTTAGTGCAGTTGCCAAAAATGGAAATGGCTTTGTGCGTGTGTCTGCTACCCCTCCATTCCTCCAATAATGGAGAGCTTTTTTGGAGCTTCATTTTTTATGGAAAAGCAAAAGGTATATCGATTCCGCAGGAAAGATGGAAGGCCAACAAACCTCTAGGTTAGGTCGCAATCCAAGGCATTTGATTGGGTTAA
The DNA here is from genome assembly GCA_036346265.1 of Melocanna baccifera. Lineage (NCBI taxonomy): Eukaryota > Viridiplantae > Streptophyta > Magnoliopsida > Poales > Poaceae > Melocanna > Melocanna baccifera. The sequence continues at coordinate 15,935,937 of CM070710.1, forward strand.
TGAACAAATTGGTCCCTCTACTTGATTTTACTCGACGCCCATTTTTACTGTAGTTAATCTACCTTGGTTAAAATATGTTACTCTGAATTGCTATAGTTTTGGTGGTTCTCCACACAGTTCCACTTCATCTGTCACAACAAATGTGACATGTCATATGTGCAAAGAAAGAGAGCATGCCATCAAATTAATCATGGAAACCCCAATTTTCAGCACATAGGCAGCACACAGTAACATAACATGAGCCAGGCTTTTCTGGCGCTCTGAAACAATTCCAGATAGAGACTTAGCCCACAAGGCTAGAAGCGAGAAAAACGAAAGGAGAAGAGGTTTTTCCCAGATCTTCACGTGAACCGTCTGCCAAGATATGGCACAGAACAAAGGTTTTGCTTGCATACGGTGACGCATGAACAATGCTTGCTGTCCCCGTGCTGCTGCCATCGTGCCGTCTTTTCGGCAATCTCTGCCACCACACGCAAGTTGGTACGAAGGCAGCAACAAACGGTGGTTAATCTTCAGTTTTCTTCCGAGACGAGTAGGGCCTTTGCCTACCCTCAGCCTCGAAGAGAGGTGACACACCAGCTATCAATATTGGCAAAGCAATCTGTCTACCGCTTCAGCAAATACAGAGAGGACCAACTTCAGAAGCCATACAAAGCCTGGGTCCTGTAGGAAACACATCATCAAGCGGCACCCAAGAACAACAGAAATATCCTAGTTCTTACCACAACAATGAGCATCAGGCAACAATCACGTCGACGCTGGCCTCTGGGGGTACGACACAACTTGAACAGATTTACACATTAAAGCGTCATCCACAATAATGTCAACACAAATACCAATTCCATCTAGTCATAGACAACCATGGAAAATAGGGATAAAAGTCAGCTCTTAGGACAAGTTGCTGCTGATCAAACACACAACACACGCATGCACACATACAAGCAATCCCTGTAACATACCATGGGCAGGTCCTTTCGATAGTCACTCATGGGAATACATATTTTTTTGGTGGAGCAGGAACCTTTCATCCAAGCTCATGGTGAATTCAACAGTGGATGAGCATCACTTGCCATCCTTGCTGCCGCTGAAAAGATAGTCAAGTTGAGAACCACCGCCTGGAGCAGCTTGCACCTTTGTCGAAGGACGGTCCTGCGGCACCATGCAATAGCAAATGTCAGCATAGAGTGCATAACTATTTCGTAGTGGAAATTTTTGTAACTTTCTCTGTAAAATCTTTTGTGCATTCTTGGGCTCAAGCTGAATAGATTTCAAGTAAGATTGAGGTTGGTTCTCATGGATAAGGTATCTCAGCATCTATTGGATATTTATAACAGAGCATCGTTCAGGAGTAAAATGAATTCAGGTAGTAGTCACCCGAATTTCTGAAAAGACAGACAACTCAGTAGATGTATTACAAGACAGCATGAGACAGTAACATTTACATGGATCAAATTTGGAACCACTGAGTTACTGCTAAAATAGAAGAAACAATATGTTTAACCACAGAAGTTGAACTACTGATCAACCAGTCCTCAGTGCATAATAACTGAGATGATTCTTGCTAGTGTTAATGGTATAGTAGGATTTCATGGCAAAATGTTCCAATTATACGGATGTTGTAAGTATTAATGGCCAAAACACTAAACTATGTTGTCATGGCGACAAGGCGAGGCGAGGCGCTCCGGAGGTGCCAGGACGCCTAGGCGCCTAGGCAGGCGTCTAGGCAATGATTAGACGATGCTTAAACTGTGATTATGGCCTTCGGTTTTGGCATAATAGTATTGTAATACCCAAAGAGAAAAAAGAAGAGAGGAGAGACTTCTGGGCCGCCTTCGACCCACCCCAGCCCATGCCAACCACTCATAAGGGATAAGCCAGGGAGGCAACCATATCCCCCCACCCCCGCCGCTCCCTGCTGCCACCACCTTCACCCCGTGCCTCCTCCCTCCCCCGACATCGCGCGCTGCTGCCTCCTCCACGCTGCGTCGCCAGACGCCGCCTCCTCTCCGAGCGCCGCCGCCTCCCCTCCGACGCGGAGGATCGGAGGCGGAGGCGCGGCCGCGGAGTCGGGGCGGAGGGCCAGGGCCGAGGCGGGGACGAGTGCAGATGCCGGATCCGAAGGCAGCGGTGCGGAGGCGTAGAGTCACGGGCGGAGGACCGGAGGCGCGAGTCGGGCGAGGCCGAGGCGAGGCGCGGGAGCCGAGGACGAGCGAAGACGCTGGATCCGGAGGCGGGGACGAGTGTAGATGCCGGATCCGGAGGCGGCGGGCGGAGGACCGGAGGCGGAGGCGACGGGGAGCCGGGGACGAGCGAAGAGCCGAAGACGCCGGATATCCTCGAGGCAAGCTTCTCTTTCACTCCCTTCCATATTCCGCACCTTTAATGCTCGATATCCTCTGGCGGCGCTGGACTCCACGCTGGGCGCTGACGCACGCCGACGCCGGACACTCTAGTCGGCCGCCTAACTCGGAAAAACTAGGTGATAGCCCCTGTCGTCCACCTTGCGGCGCCAGGACGCCTAGGCGTCGCCTAGGCGACGCCTTGATAACATAGACACTAAATAACACAAAAAGCAAAATTTTGTATAACTGTCGGTGATTTACTGGAACTTTATCTACCAGAGAAATGGCCAAAACATCAGATAACAAGAAAAGATGGGGTTAATAGAGAACTTGCCAACCTGGCCATGTTCCACATACATGTAAACACAAAATGCACTTGCAAATAACTAAAGGGTGTACCGAATGGAAGAATCCTTACTGAATATTCTGGGCATAAGCTAAGAACAAATTGTGAATTGAGATTGAGAGAAAATAAAAGAACTTTTCTTGTTCCATTTGTACTCAATTGCTGATCCAAAAATGCGTAAAGGAAATATTCATAAGAGTAAATGGATACTGACCCCAATGAAATTTCCACAGTTCTGGCTTTCAGATCTGTAACTATTGGTTGCTTTGCTACTTTGAATACCAGCTGGGATCTCTTTGAGCTTCTCTGCAGAGGACGGAGGAGTTGGCTTTTGAACTGGTGCAGGCTTCTCAGCTGACTTTGGAGCTTCATCGCCACCAAAAAGGTAGCCCAAGGAACTCTGACCACCGCCACTGCTAACACCGCGACCCATCTTATGGAAGTTCAAAGGTCAAGTACTCTGCAAAATCAGTTTCAGATAGAAGAACAGTGTTATCCCCAAAGGGCCAAAAAAGCTCAACGTCCCGAAAATTACAAAAATAGCATACACCATTAATAAAATAACAAAGGAGTCTCATTGATGCTAAGTTCACTTGGCCCTACAAACCCTTTACAAAAGAAGGATTGCCAATTGTTGGCCATCTAATACGTCAGTTCCTAAGCTCACGAGCTGGGTTGCACTAACACTTCATGGCACAGCATACTGACAATTAGGCACATAAGTAGTCAAGCACTAGCATATACTCCATTAGAGGAGCATGCGACTACTGGTCTATCACCAACTTTCAACGCTGTTGCTTTTTCCAACATAAATGGCACAATTCACATTATTCTGACATATTCAACATGTAAAACAGGAAATTGTAGCGTATCTGCAGTATGCTTTTTTGTAGCTCTCCTAAAAAAAGGTGGTTGAACCACTTACAACAAACAAGTTAATGTTTCCATTTTCTATATATAACCATAATATCAATATTGTATCGCACTAGTGTCCACGCAACCTAGCTCACAAGATTTGTTGCAAATAAGTCTTTCTTCTTACATGGAACCACATTCCACCCAAAAATAATATAGTAATGCAGATCAACTTCGTTTGGTACAGCCTACCGATGCATCCACCTCAACATCCTTTTGTTGAGCCATTGTTATTGACGGTAGCAGCAAACATCAGATGATCACATTATAAAAATTTTCTTCTATAGTGATACATACAAAGCCAATTGAGCAGAAGGCATTCTCAAACATAAATTCCGCGGCGCTGCGACCTAAACAAGAAACGTGATTTGCGCCGACAAGCCAAAACCTTCCCAAAATTCTAGCTTTGCAAAAGGCCAAAAAAAACAAGAAACATCTCGATTCAGGACAAAATTAAGCAAATCTCCGCATCTAATCTTCATTTCACAACAGAAAGAGATGAAATCGCAGTAAGACGGAGAACAAACCACACTAAAACCGTGCTAGATCACAGCAACAGTAAGTCCAATAAAGATTCAAAGACGCAGTGGTATCATCCCCAGCACAGACTCCAAATCACACGGCCCTTTAAGCCACAGCCGAATGGGGAAAGCAACCGGAATCAAAGCCTCAAATTGCCAAAATCTTCGCATCAAAACCTGAATCCGCACAACGAGGGGCAAGATCATAGTAGGAAGGAGGCGACAAAATTGAGCTAGACCTGCACACGGACACATACCAGAAACCACGAACCCCGGCAGTCTACCCCCATCCGTTCAAATTCGCAACAGCAAGAACCTAAGCCGCGACCTGATCTCCTAAAACACCGCATACGTTGGTCCTAATTTGGGGGAAGGAAATGGAGCGGAACCCTGCACCAAGAATCCCGGCAAAAGCTCCACCAAACCGCCCGAATAGGGGCTCGAAACGACCGCAGAGGGAGCGGGGATCGGAATCGGGCGGAGACGGGGCGAGATGCGGGGCTAGATTTGGGAGATCACGCACCTTTGTCTCCGGATCCAGGAGGAGTCGGGCGATCCCACAGCCCTGTTCGCTGCCCAGAGCCACAGGAGAGGTAGAGAGAGGGAGGGGATCGCTCCGCTCCGCCCGGCGTGCATTTTAGTGGGGAGGAAATTTTGCGCTGAAGACCCTGCCTTTATCCGAAATCACATGTCCATCTTGACAAATGCAAGTCACACGTCCAAGAAACAGAGGCTGTACATAGCATACCCGCCTCCATGGCGATTGGTGATCGGTGCGTGATGTTCATTTTCTCGCCAGAATCTAGAGTAATGTTCTACGAACTACATAATTATCTGCTAGGGCAACGCGTAAAATTGCATATATGTTCTGCAACAAGATATTAGGAACCAGTACATGCATTCAGATCTTGTATGATTTTCATGTGTCGCGTCTAAAAATGAGTTCATCGTACGCTCTGACTATAGATCTGATGCCTGGAGGCCCCGCTGATGGGTGCTTTCACGAGCGGGGATTTGAGGTCGCGGCTTTTTTCTCGAGGTACGAGCAGACGCCCAGACACAAACTCACACCTCACGGTTATGTTCCCCTAAACACAACCCATATCTCTTTGTAATATTTCTGTACCAGATTGGATATAAATTGGACTGGAGATTAGAGAAACTAGCAGCATAAGCACGGTGTTATACCATATTGGTTATCATATAGATCGAAACAAAAGAGCTAAAAACTCGTAAGAATGGCTTCTCTGAAAAAAACGAGGACCCATTCGTATTTCTCAAGAAAGTGAAGAGTTTTCCACACAAAACTAAGGACCCGTGCGTAGTTTTAGAAAAACCGCGGGGTGTTATCTAGCAAAATAAGGACCTCTATGAAAATACCGATGATATGTATGTAATTTCAAAAAAGTAGAGGGGTTTTTGGCAAAATATGATGTGGCAAAGGCCTTCCTACTATGATCTTGCCCCTCGACGCTCACGAACTCAAAGCTAACGGTTATGTTCCCCTAAACACAACCCATGCCTCTCGGTAATGTTCCTGCACCAGATTGGATATAAATTGGACTGGAGATTAGAGGAACTAGCGGGATAAGCACGGCGTTACACCATATTGGTTATCATATAGATCGAAATAAAAGAGCTAAAAACTCGTAAGAAGGACTTCTCTGAAAAAATGAGGACCTGTTCGTATTTCTGGAGAAAGCAAAGAGTTTTCCACACAAAACTAAGGACCCGTGAGTAGTTTTAGAAAATTGTGGGGTGTTATCTAGCAAAATGAGGGCCTCTATGAAAATACCGATGACTTGTATGTAATTTCAAAGAAGTGGAGGGGTTTTTGGCAAAATGTGATGTGGCAAAGGCTTTCCTACAAGAACCAAGGACCTGCATGCGACTTTGTAAAATTCAGAGGGCTTATTTGCAAAGAAGATGACATGGACTCCCTAGGGCGCTTCCCGAGTGTAATATAGGTGATACTAGGCCTTGCCAGAAGCCATTTTTTTAATTTTGGTTTTTATTTTTTTTGTTTTATCTTTTTATTCATTTGTATTATCCATAACGATATAACGGTTTTTTATTATTAAAATGCTACCAGCCGCTACAGTGCATTTGTAGCAAAAAAACAATAGTTGAAACTAGAAGCCGGGGCTTCTAAGCCTGTTGGAGCGGCCCCGAGTGGGACTAGAGAAAAATTCAAAGGGTTGGGGAAGAAATACAAAGAGAAGATATAAATTTGAGGAATATTCAGATTAATTTTCTATTCAATTCGCTTGTAGAGTTGGAGCACATGCTTTATCTTACCATGTGCGCACACAAAACCTTACATGTGCTCACTACCTCAACTCACACAATGTTCCACACTAAAGCATTCACTTGGCCCACATGCTATGCACACTCTTCCTTTGCTCGTCTCCCTATTTGGGCTCTGGCACAAACCGTGACACCAACTCACACCACCACATGTATATACACATGTGTGTATCCTCTAACACATGTTTAGGAATTTAGCAAAGGCACCAAGGCTTTATAAAGTGTGGACACACACTTTCTCATTGAACGTGCATATGTGTATCATATTTTAATTATTAGGGTAATACGTACGGGTGTGATCCTAGGGGATCGAACCCGGATGGGCTAGGCGAACAGCGTCGCACGTAGCCAACTGAGCTATGGCTCGGTCCTCAGGCCGAGGCTTTTGTTGGTGTGGATATGGTGGGTATACGCATGGTGAATATCCGAGGAGTAGGAAGAGTAGGAGAACTAGGTAAGGGCAGAGGGCGGAAGGGGATTTTTATGAGTTGTAATTGGCAGAAGAGGAATATTTTTATGAGTTGTGATTGGCAGAAGAGGAAGGAGGAAGATGTAGAGACGCTAGAGGGTTAGGGAGGAGAAGGCATGGGTTTGTGTAGATCTAGCCAAATGGGCCAAGCCAATCGTGCCGACCTAAGGCACGATACTGTTGGTCCGGCTCTGACATGCCACGACACAAATAGTAAATGGGCTATGCCGGCTTGGCTCGACTAGACATGTTGTACTTGGGCCAGCACCTCGACACGGCAAGCCAGCCCAGCACGATATGCATAGTACCGTGCTGAGGCATGGCACGACATGCCACTTACCCCTAACCTTTCTAGTGCAGTAACTCTCATGTAGTAGTACAGTAAAAATGCTTATGGTTGGCAGTAAATTACTTTGGTCAGGGTTACTGCACTCTTTTGAGCGTGGATAGGTGACTTGATAGTAAAATTACTTGTGATTGGTAGTAAAATTACTTGTGACTAGTAATAAAATTACTTGTGACTGATAATAAAATTATTGTTACTGGTAGTAAAATTACTTGCGACTGTTAGTAAAATTACTTATGACTGGCAATAAACTTACTGTCGTGCTCAATGGACCATCGATGATCCGTTAGGCTAAGCATGCCCAGGCTGGTCTGGCCCGGCCTGACCCTCTCCATGTCATGCCTGGGTCAGAGGACAGGCACATTGGCTAGCACAACACAACATGGTAACTTATTTTGGCCAACCATACTGGGCCTAATTGGGCCTATGTTGGGCCATGCCGAATGATCCATTTGGCCAGGTCTGTGTTTGTGTGTTTTGATGGTGACTTTGTAATATCTGAACTCATTTCAAGTACCATTGTGAAGGTGACAAAAAAACAAATACACTATACGAGAAAAACATGCGCGATGGCTGGATCCCCCTCCCCTCTCACTACAAGCAAGTTTAATTAGGGAACGTGGGACAAATCTAGGGAAGGAATAAAGGGGTGTTTGAGGGAACCGGGTTGACAAGTAGATTGGTGTGGAGGTACTTGCTGATGTGGCAATGGCATCATCTTTGCCCTTATATAACTACTAGGCCTCATTTTTTTTCAGCTTCTAAAAGTTGTTTTTTGGCTTTTTTACAGTAACTAATTTTCAAACGTAGTGTTTTTTTAAGTTGGAGTTTGCAAGTTGCTTTTAGTACATACTGTAGTAACTTTATTTATATCGGCCAAAACTGCATGTGTTTCTATTACTCCATACTCTTTCTCAAGAACAGTCCAAAAGTGAAAAGCCGAAGGCAAAAAGAATAGACCAACTATCATGTCATCCTGTTTTTGGAGCTACTATAGAGGTCTATTTTCTAAAATGTTTCGCATTAATGCTTGGGGTCAAGCAAAACTATTTTCTAAATTTAGTGCTTTGTGTTATACGGTAAAAACACATGGAGTACCATAAAATTCCATGATCCTTTTATAAAAAGGAACTGGGGAATGTATTTGATGTCAACGCTCTTTGATGAGCTCATGTCCTACCATTAGGAATTCGATGTCGAACACCTTAACAAATTTCACTACTGCCCTACTAGGACAAACAGTAATTTTGAAATGCCTACTTTGGATGCTTCTTATGTATTAATCCAATACCATAATTCAGTCGTTCTGAAAGATATTCTCAATTGGGATTGGCTATGCATAGGACCAATATGACAATAGAGGGGGTGATGGTGACTTCAAATTTTTCCCCAAGTATCTGTTGATCATTCACTCCTGTAGCTACTGAGCTATAAACATCGGGATTGGAATCCAAGACCAAAGCGAGGATGTTCTCTCATGAATTTTTATAAGGGTCGTCCAAACATCATGAGCATTTTTAAGATTACTCGCTCTCTTGAACATGTTCTCATTCAAGACACTAAAGAGAGCATTTAAAGCTTGAGCATCACATTGAGAGTTTTGCTCTTCCCTTTGAGTAGGATATAGTGGGTCAATGGGAGTAGCGAAACCTACTAGAAATTTCTCCGTATTTGAAGATGCATGGCCTTTAAAAATGTAGACATTCTAATCTTCCAATATGCTTAATTTCTGCCATCAAAATGTAGAACATACTAGGGTGCACAACCTTTATAGTCGCTATTCTTTACTGTCTAGGTAGTAAAGCCTAATAAATGAGAGACTAAGTTCTAATACCACTTGTAAAAACGAGGAGGCCGACTGGACGAGGGGTGAATAGGCAATTTTACATTTCCTTCGGATAAAAACAAGTTTACTGTAACATCCTAAATTTTGTCATCTTTAAATTTTTAATTTCAAAATTAGTGATTTTAAAATTTTGGAATTTATTTGCATTTTATGTGCAATCTACGAAATCAATCTCCATTTTTAAATTCAAATCCAATTTCAAATTCAAAAAAATGCAAACTTCAAAATTCAAATTCCAGAAAATATCAAAGTCTAAATTTTAGAATTCAAGTTCAAGTCTCAAATCCAAATCTGATTTTCAAATTTTCTTTCATGGGTTAAGCTGTAGAGACCCGAATAATCAAATCCGGACTTTCTATATATTTGGCACTACTCTAGGATCAAGCTAGTGCTAATTGTGGAAATATAGATAGAATATCAACCATATTCGCGGTGATGTTGTTCCGCAGTGGTGCGCGGAAGGTAGAGGTCCTTCCGATGGGTGTTCAACGACGCCACGCTCAAGGACACTATCGTGTCGCTGCTCGTGCCCTGCAATGTCCTCGCCATGGCCACACCCTTCATGCTCTCGCGCATCGACACCGTAGAGTGACAGCTGCACAGCCACCTGCGCAGTCGTCAAAGCGGTTGTGGCTCAGAGCTGCTCCAGACTGCCTAGCGCCACCGCGCCTTGCTCGCCTAGCTTCGCCTAGGGCCGATGTTGACTGCCCAGGAGGGCCGAGCACCCAAGGGGGTGATTTTTCCCAAGTCAGGGTGACCAGCATGCGCCAAGCACCTAAGCAATGCTAGACGACCAAGGTGGCCGCCCAGGCGATCACTGCTGCTGCCCTCCTTGGAACATCTAGAAAACTAGCCGTTATGGGCTTGGCTGGTAGGGCCATCTGTCGCTAGATAGCTAGTCCAAAAATTTAGGGAAACGGCTCTAGAAAAAAAAGCAATCAGCTACAAAACCCCAGTTGAACTGCACGGACCGATATGACCGCTCACTTAAAGCCAGTCAGACCGCTTGCCATGAGCCAATTTGACTGTCGACCGATCAAACTGTCAACAAATGGCCGGCCAGACCGATGGCCAATCAGACCACCACCTTAAGGCCGGTCAGATCTCTAGCAGAGCCGAGATGCATATATATCAATCAATTTGCAAAACATATTCGGAAATTTTAGTGTCATGCAAACAAGGTCAAAATACGATTCACAACAAGTTGCAAAATACACTGCATACTTTAGAATCATACCACAAAGATTAGGGACATGGACTCGAACCGTTTATAAAACACATTCGCAAACATAAGTCACATGTTACATGGATCATACATGAGTCTCAACTATTTGTAAAATATATTTGCCAACGATAGCATCATGCCACGGAGAGCTAGAGCAAGCAAATGAGCTATCAATACATGACACACTCAAGCTGCTAGTTAAGATCCCTCTTAATAGTATAGTAACTTATACTAGCAATCCGATCTCTCATCAAACATAAGACCGATAAAACGACTAAGAAATACATCCTTAGCCTATGTTAGTTATACATTTACCTTGAGCATCCTCTTGAAAGCGATGACGAATATTTTCACTTCAAGTTCAGGTCCTTGGCTTTATCCATCAACACATGATAACATTTGTTTGATTTGATGACAATCAATACATGAAGCCATCTCAAAACATCCACCACTATGGGATATAACCTATTCATCCATCTCATTGAAAATATTAACCCTATAATATGATTGCCATTAATTACCGAAACATATCATTAACTCATAATAGTGGGTCTAAATTCTTCAAACGGGCATGTGATGCCCACCGGTGACACCCCTCTCCTTTGCTGCTGCCTGCATCCCCCCCCCCCCCCCCCGCCCCCGTTGCGGCCGCCATGCTTTTCTTCCTATCTGGGGCTTGATGAACCCCAAACCCTAACTCGGTAAACCTGAGCCCACTAGAGAAGATGACCTCGCCGGCCAAAGCATGAATCTCCCAAGCTAAGTCACAAGGCTAGAAATTCAAATGATTTGCACAAAAAATTACCATTTGACAGGTTCTGTTCTCAATTTGATGCTGAAGGCTGCTCAAGACCACTGGCTTGAGACGAGCTTGTTCGCACTGTTCACAGTGATATATGCCATTCTTACCAGGGGTAATTGCAAACCCAGGTCAGGGCAATGATGCAGTAGAAGCAAACAGAAGTTTGCAAGCATAGGCAGGAAGTACCTTGATGTGAAGAAACTAGGAAGCACCAATAGCTAAATGCAACTGATCAGACTCACCCAGGAAAGGCTTGCATTATCTGCTTGCTACATGCTAGCTGTTGCAAGCTACTAAGAACAGATGCTTCTCAGGTTCCACTAGAACCCTCTAGCAGCTATGAGAGGTTCTACAGTTACAGTTTTAGGTTAGGTAGAGGAATTAAGGGCTTTTTAACAATGGCAGACGGACAATTATGCACAGGTGTAATAACAGGAGGAAAATATATCATTGCAAATGTTCATCTTAAAGCTCTTGGATGTTCGATCTTGTTGAAACAATTTACAATCATCTGACTACTTAAGGTCTTACAAGAAAAATGAGAAATACATCAGATATACTTGAACATGAAAGCCTCAATGGAAAACCTAACGCTCCCGGTGTATGGTAATTATTCGCTGGATCCGCCGTCATCTTTGTTACTCAGGGTTCGTATTATTGCTTCTAACACCTTTATATCACTATCTTTCTTTGCTATCTCCTCTTGTTTCGCCCGCAACTCTTCCATATGCAACTTGAACACTTCTGCAAGATGGTACATTACCGAAGATGGCATTCAGTTCTGAAACACGCTCAACAAGTCAAATTTTAGTGTAGCAACAAGGTAGTACATACTTGCAGTGTTCTCCAACTCCTTCGTGACTTCCTGTGCACGTAACTCTGCAGTCCGTTGAGCGGCTTCAGCCTGGCGTTTCTCTGTACGAGCTCGAGCTGCTGCAGAGATAGCAGCATCGAGTTCGCGTTCCAGAGACTGCACCCTCTGGTCAAGAATCTAATCCACAGCAACGAGTACCAAGTAAAATTAAACTCACAGAACAACTTGTCATTGGATAATGCTTAACTACAAGGTAACATACACTAGAGCAAAAAAGAGAAAGCAAAAGAAACACCAACATACATGATGGCTTATTTACCAATTTTCAACAAGAATCCTACTTTAGCAAAGTCAAATGGTCAACAATATCAGCACTCTTGTACAAGATTAACAAGATGTGATCTGGTTAATTATATAATCTATTTTGTTCTATAAGAATGATAAAACCAGAATAATAGATTACTGATGTATATACTGATTTATTGTTAGATAAACACTAAAAAGGCAAGAACTTTAATGGCTATTGATCCACAAACGTATTACTCATTTCTGTAGAGATTCCAAATATAAAAACCTATCTGATTATCTACAATCCAGAGCAGCTAACCTTTATTTTAACTACATAAAAGCAAAGGTGATTTACACCGAAGCAAATTGGCATCCATGTGTTGAGCCTCTTCATAGATGCATATAATTTGGTAAATTCGTTATCGGGGCAACCCAGCATAAGCGTCTATATATAAACATGCGTTAAGTTTATCCAAACAATTTGAAGTACACCACCCAACAGGACCAATATCATATAAGCAACAGTGTTGGGAAAAAAACAAAACTTAGAAGTATAGTACGAACTTTCCTTTGGACACCCATTTATCTTTAGTTCTTTACATGGGATTCCACATAAAACTCGCCTTGTTGCTGTCAAACATGGCGATCATCTATAATAAATTATATAAACATTCTAGATTGTATCAAATCTTCCACCACATGCCTGATATGCCTCCAATACAGCGAAACGTTGAGAAATCTCATCGGCGAGAATGGAATACCGAATACCATCTTTTGCATCCACTTTACCAAGTTGCCATTACGCTACACGAATGAATAACCGATTCCATTTGGCTGGAGTTGGCACCAATGTTGCTTAGCTCTGCCAAAACCATGGCAAAGAGAGACGAGCTATACTAGATTGAATCGTCAAATTCACGCCGAACTCAAGATCCCTCTTGCTAACAAGCAACAATTATGCATCCTATGTTGCCGAGATTAAATCGACAATAGAAAAGGCGGCCGGTGCCACTTGATCCAAGAACCTGGAACCGAGGGGAGGAGAGGGTTTGGAGCTGGGAGCAGAGGGGCAAAGCGAGTAGTACCTTGATGGTGCGGGCCTGGTCGGCGGCGAGGGAGGCCTTGGAGAAGATGTCTTCTTCGACGAAGACGGCCTTGCGAGCGAGCAGCTTCTGCAGAGACTCGACGTTCGCGCCCAGCTCCCCCAGGTTCCCGATCGCCGCCCGCCACCGCTCGCCCGAGGCCGCTCCCACCCCCGGGGCGGCCGATGAAGACGACGAGGAGGATGGGACCACCGCAGCCGCGACCTCGGCGGGGGCGGCCGCCACGGCGGACTTCTCCTTCTGCGCCATCGCCGCCGGCGATCTCGGACCCGTCGGCTACCTCGGCTTAACCTTCCCTACCTTCCTTTTATGCGATTTGGTCCGTGTTGAACTCCAAAATTACATTCGTGAGCTTACTCACAGCCCCTGACCACTGACGCGTGGGGCACAAAAATAGGCCCCACCTGTCATGAATGCCACTCACACCCACCCTGCAACCCGCGCCCGTCTCGACCCCACCCCAGAAATTTATCCGTGCGACCGCCCACCACTTCGGCACTTCGCGACCGTTGAAAAGCCAACGCGTCCATCCGACGGCCGTGATCGCTCCCTCGAACCCTATATCTGCTCCCTCCGTCCGCTCCTCGCCGCCGTCTCCGCTCTCCCCCTCGCCGCCGCATCCTAAACCCTCCCTTCCTAGTTCCTCCTCCTCGGGTGCGCCCTTAAACCCTACCTGCGAATTGTTTTTTCTTTCTAATTTCCGACCTGATTGATCCGATCTCTCGCGTGAAAATGGTGCGGGGGTTTGTCTCACATGGTGGTGGTGGTCTTGGTTTCTGTTTCTCGGTGGCGAGTATGGTGGGGTGCTAGGGTTCGAGCTCTGTGCTGTTCCTTGTAGAGCGGAGGGAATCTGTCCATTTAGGTTTTCGTGGTTCTTGTGAGGGCGGGAGGGGGTTAGGGTTTAGCTGGATATGGAGGTGGTCGGGACTCGGGAGAGGTCGCGTGGTGGATTGGTGGTCTCAGCGAGTCGCGTGCGCGCGGTCGAGGTGTGAATTCGTGCTAAGGTCTTCTTCAGCCGCGGCTAAAGATTTGGTTTTGGCCATACGCCTTGCGCGTTTTGTTTGCCTCTGATCATCATGTCTCGTCATCATGTCTCGTTGTAAGAAATGGTCAGATTGAACAGCCAAGCACTGCCAACTGGTGTCTTCGATTCCCTTTGATGATTTGACTTGCATGTGCTGTTATTGTGAAATCGCTCCATCGTTCTTGTCTAAAACTGTTGAGATGGCAGGCATTGGTTTCTTGTGTAAAACTGACCCGACAGTAGTTAGAATTAGCGATACCTGAGAAACCGTCCTAGAAAAAAACTGGGTGCTAATAATTCATTTTGTTGATCTTTTCGTCTCTTCTAGCTGTTGTATCTTTCTTGCGTTGCCTGATGAGGACTTACTTTGTGTTCAACTTATGGCAGCAGTACCTGGAACCATCAGCTGTCTTGTTTGATTCATGGCTACATATTTACATGTTTCTGTGTTTGACCGTCTCTTCTCGTTGCAGTTTGGAGCGATGGCGTTGGCTAATAAGCTTGGTGGTCTGCTCAAGAAAGCCACCAGCTCGAATCCAACTCTCTATCAAGCAATCAGATGCATGTCGTCCTCAAAGCTCTTTGTTGGAGGTCCGGGCCTACTTATAATTTGTATCTTTGATCATCCGTTCAGAAATCAGTTGTTCTGTTGCTATGCAATTCTCTGACACCTGCGAATCATATTTGTAGGCATTTCCTATACCACAGATGATCAGAGTCTCAGAGATGCTTTTGCCAATTATGGTCAAGTCATTGAAGGTACCTTGTCCTTCATTTTTCCCTGCACTCATCTTGTCAATACTGTTTGGTTAACATCATGTGTTTTTGCTCTGTCCAGCTAGGATTATCCAGGACCGTGAAACTGGGAGGTCTAGAGGTTTTGGCTTCGTAACTTACACATCAAGTGAAGAGGCTGCAGCTGCCATCACAGCCTTGGATGGACAGGTAAATTCATAATCGGGATGAATTTTATCTGCTTTCTGGCTATTGTGCTTTATCATGCTGGTTACTGCTTCCTGTTTGGGTCAGGATGATTGGGCTAGGAATAGTTTAATTTTAATCTAAATCCCACCCAAATCCCCCTCATCCTAACAATGTCTTCCAAACTTAGCTTTTTAACTTGTATGCATTCTATTAACAAAGACTAAGTTCTGTGGGTATATGACTAATTACTGCAATCTAATTCAAGTGGGATCTCAGCAATAGCATGTGATCCAAACATTGAAAACCATGCCATTCATCCTTCGCAGATGATATTGTCCTTAGTGAGGTGATCTTTTGCCTGGATTCTGCCAGTCTTCCTGTGTATTGAACTCTCGATGCCCTAGTAGCCTGTATATAATATGATGCTTCAATTTAAACTGCTAGTGGGTAAAGAAATTAGAGTGATATCAAGTCAAGTGTCATGATTGAGCTTACTATTTGCTCTGCAATATAATGTTGATCTTCTGGTCAGCTGCACTTGAATCAAGTTTACATTTGGATTTCTAGTTCCAAGAACATGCAATGATCGGTATCTCGTAAATTTCAAATCATATGCATCTAATGTTATCCAGCAACTTATTCAATTCCTTGCTGGCACCAGGATCTCCACGGACGGAACATACGTGTTAACTATGCCACCGAGAGGACGAGTGGCTTCCGTGGTGGTGGTGGTGGTTATGGAGGTGGTGGCTATGGCGGTGGTGGTTATGGAGGTGGTGGCTATGGCGGTGGTGGTGGCTATGGAGGAGGCAGTTATGGTGGTGGCGGCGGTGGGTATGGTGGCAGTTCTGGCAACAGGGGTGGTGGCTATGGTGGCGGCGACAGTGGATATGGAGTTTCACGAGGATCCGGGGGCAATGATGCCTTCTCTGGAAGCAGTTTTGCTAGTGGAGGTGACAACAACTTTACTGGTGACAGTGGTTTCGGTGGAAACCCTGCTGCAAACTATGGTGCTGCCGGAGGTTCCACCGGCGGTGATGAGTTCTCTAGTGGTGCCCCTGGAGACAACTTTGAAAGTGGCAAGAATGACGATCTCATGGGCGACCTCTTCAAGGACGACGAGCCCAACAACTATGCCAACAAGAGGGGCTAGTCTGTGTCCTTCAAGCCTCGTTTTGTATGCCTCTAGCAATGAACCCTCGAAAAGTGTGAGGTGAATGATCATCCAGATCAGATCAGATTCCAGAACAATTTGCAATGGCTGGTTTCGGTTGTTTTACATTCTTGTTTTACTTTCTCGAGATCGTAATAACGTAACATTATACAAGGTACTCTGTTGAGGCGACAATCAAAATGTGCTTTGGATTTGTCCCATTTTGGATGTTTTGTTTGACTAGTAAGGTGTATGTACGTTGCAATGGAGTTTCAAAAAAATGGTGATAAAACGTGATCCAACACTGTACAATGAATATAAAGATTCTTTTACACGTATATCAAGAGAAATATATACGTACAGGTCAGTACAGAAATTAAATTAAAAATAAATATCCATAATTAGTAGTTGATGTTGTTTCTTATATAACATTAATACAAACAAATTACCTAAGACACCTGAGTCATAAGAACATCTCTATATAATATTATTGATAATGTACCAGATGAATTGAATCTTCTATCTTTTCCTAGCGCAGCAACAACTATTTTGATCTTGCTCCTTGTAGTAGCGTAGCCAGTAGCTATCTACTAAAAGTTATTTTCATAATATTTCATACAATGATAATATTACTTATCTAAGTCTATGACACAAGTGTTAGCTTCATAAAAAAAATCACTGAGCTACACTAACCTTTGTTAAGGAGATAGAGATAGAGTTGTATTAGGATATAGAGTTTGTATTCTATTCCACATATGTCTTATCTTTATATGGTATACACCCTTTGTATTCTCCTATATATATATGGTTCTTTGGACCTCATATCAATACACACAATATTCATAACATAGTATCAGAACTTAGGTTGCAAACCCTAACCTCGATCTAAATTTACTTCCGCTGCCGCTACCCCGGGAGGATGATCTACTCTCCCGGGGCGGCCACTTCTTCTATTTGCTGGCTCCAGAAGGTCCGCTCCATGCATCGCTGCCACCTCCGTGGCCTCGTCGTCGGGCTCAACGTCGAGTGGCGCCCCAACTTCGGCAGCGGCGCAGAACCCCGTCGCGCTCCTGCAGCTTTGCGTCGGCCGCCGCTGCCTCATCTTCCCGCTCTGAGCTCCTGAGCGACGACCACGGCCTCGAGGTGGCCAGCACGGTGGACCTGCCACCGCTTCTCCGACCGGCACCCTCCAGCCACCTCCCTCACGTGCGCGACGTTGAGATCCGCCCTCACTGCCTCGCCCAGATCCGGCATCCTTCGCGCCAGATCCGACTCGCCGCCGGTGCTCACCCGCCCGGCCGCCTGACCGGCTTCCTCAATGCGGCTGGTGGCGACCTCGTCGTCGCCAGCGCCGTCATCCACGTCCTCTTCGCAGCACCACAACGCGGGATCCTCCGCTCGCGGGCCTTCTCGTCGTCCTCTACGTGCCCCCCGGCCTCGGTGCGCGTTGCCTCTGACTCGCCGCAACCACCGCCGCCCGTCACCTCCACAACCACTCGCCGCCCGTGAAGCCTCTCCGGTCTCTTCCGGTCCGGCGCCGCCGCACACGGACGACGCCAATCAAGCCGCCGGTCTCGCCGCTGCTCCGGCCCTCGCCGCCGGCCGCCGCCCCGGCCCGTGAGACTGCCTCGCCGCCGCTGGTCCGCCCCGCCGCCGCCACTCTGCCGGTGCCGCCGCCACACTCCGTCGTCGGCCGCCACTCTGCGCTGTCCGCCGCCGGTGTCACCGGCCGCCACCAGTGCCGCCGGCCGCCGCCAGGAGTCTTGCTCCCGTCCGCTCCCGTGAGGCCTCTGGTCTGGTGCCCCTTTTTTTTTTACCTTTAAGGAGGAGGAGGAGATAGCTTCCAAGGGAAGCTATGCAAAAAAAAACAAAGAAAAGAAAAGAAAATAAAAACAATATTAATGGTGAGTGGCGTCCTCGCCGAAGTCCACCTTCGCCAGGCGCTCCGGCTTCCCCACCTTCGGTGCCGCCCTCTGCGCGTCGGCCCATCCACCGGTCGCCACCCTCCGTGTGTCGCCTCCGGGTACTCTTCGCCCTTCGGATCTGGGCTGTCAGCGCCGTCGCTGTCCTTCATGTGTCGCCTCAGAGAAAAACAATTCAGAGAGTAGTGCAAGCCCCTCCGTGCGTTGGCCTACCCACTGACCGCTGCCTTCTGTATGCGGCGTCGTCTTCTTTTCGGCCCACCCATCAAGAGAAGCGCAATTCAGAGAGTAGTGCAAGCCCGTCCGTGCGTCGGCCTACTCACTGACTGCTGCCTTCTGTATGCGGCGTCATCTTCTTTTCGGCCCACCTACCAAGAGAAGCGCAATTCAGAGAGTAGTGCAAGCCCGTCCGTGCGTCGGCCTACCCACTGACCGCTGCCCTCTGTATGCGGCGTCGTCTTCTTATCGGTCTACCCACCGGCCGCTGCCCTCTTATTTCGGATTTATTTACTATTTTAGTAACAACTCTTTTCAAATGCAACGCTATTGCATACGTCTTATATTTGAGGGGAGTGTTAAGGAGATAGAGATAGAGTTGTATTAGGATATAGAGTTTGTATTCTATTCCACATATGTCTTATCTCTATATGGCATACACCCTTTGTATTCTCCTATATATATGGTCTTTTGGACCTCATATCAATACACATAATATTCATAACAACCTTCAAGTCTATAACAGAGTGTTAGCTTCATGGAAAATCAGTGAGCTATACTAAACTCCACGATGAGCAAACAAACAAGGGGAAATCAGAATATATTAACAAATTATACTTTTTAATAAATTCAACAAATCAAGAAAGCATAGATTACTTTGTAGAAAAACTGATGCTAGTCATTCCTTAATTTCTGGATGTTTCTCCTTCCTAGTAGACATGTTATGCCATTTTAGATGTGATCCACCACTCTTTCCCAGTTCTTTTTTGATACAACATAAATACAAAATAGAGAATGAATAGGCGTACTTACAAAATAAGAACATTCTCCATGTAGAACATCAGCTTCTTTTATGACCTAGATGCTATGCAAGAATTTAAATTATGATGTACAAATTTAAGTCTAAGGATCCATGCTAGTTAAGCAAATATGATGCATTCAAAACATTATGGAAAACTATCTTGCCGTTAGATGCTGCAACGTAATAGGAGCAACATATTTTGTAGCATTGGCCAGAAAAACCGAACATATCGTATAGAGACTATGTAAAATCCTAGCGAGTTTGGTACTTGAATAAAAATTCAATATCATGCACGCCTACAACACAATAGTAATTTAGAGAAAAGAAAGATAATCGACGAGAATTTTTCTCTTTTATTGGTGGTAGAACTAACTCTTTGAGATAATTCATCGAGTAGTCAACAAGCACAGAAAATTGTATAGTCAAATTCTTGGAGAGAATTTCATTCAGAATTTAGGCAGCAGACACACAAACTAATTAGGTGGATACTCCAGGAGCAAACAAAGGGGCACACCAAATTCTAGTTAATTGGAATTTGTTTGGGCTAATTCACCAAGCATGTCACATGCACACACAAAAACAGAAAATTAGTAACCCAATCTTGCGTACACATAACACTTGTAAGAAATAAAACTCATCATAATCATCTCTCAACCAATTTTTGGCAAAGAGCAAGTAGAATCATTACAATGGTTCTGGAGAAGGGGCAATCATAATTCAGAAACTTTTCCAGGGGGTGGGCTATAGGAGAGATGTGTTGTTCTTGCATGCTTGCATGTGTGTGATGGTGATGCTAGTTAGCTTGGGGACGATAGCCAGTAATTAAGAAGGAATATTGGTGGATGGCTTGCAGGTCAGGACTCATCCTCAAAGATATCAGTGCGAACAAATCAATTGATGAATTAAATATTTGAAAATTGAAGTCTAAGGTGAAAGAAACAACCACATATGTTGCCTGAACCAGTGGATTCCAACCAAATCAATAACCGAGAGAAGGAAGGGAGCCCTGACCTCAATAGATTGCTTCCTCCACTTGTTGTGTTGCCAAAGAGGTTGATGGGAGGAACATGTCTCCAATGCAGGCAAGTGATTGCTGTCACGGCTGAGGAGATGCCTGGTGGTGAGCACCGCTATAGTCAATCCCTACCTCTAGAGCACCTCCAATCCCCGCTTCTTCCCCACCACCAGTCACGCCGAATCCCATTGGGATTCATTGGAGCCGCTGTAGATTGGACTCATGCATCGCTGCACTAGATCCGAAGCCCCACCAGCTATCTGGCTCCTATCCTCACTCCACGGCTACCGCCGCTGGCAACTTCCATCAAGATTGGGATGATGCAGATTGTGATGGGAAGAGAGAGGACTGGGCAGGAGGGTAGACGGATCGGGTTGAGCGAGAACCCACTGCCTACATCGTCCAACAAGATGAGAACGCCTAGGATATCCCAGATAGGAGGGGAGGAGAGGGTTCCTCAGTCTAGCTTTGTTTGGTGCAGTGTAAAAGCGAGAATAATGTAGAAGACGTGGGGGAGTCAAGCAGGTCGTGTAACAGAGAGTGATGAAAAAGGAAGCTTGATGACCAGGCCCGCATGTCGGCGCTCATTTTTCTAAGAGGAGCGGACAAGGAGGGGAAGGGTCATGAATGGACAAACTTCTCTTTTATTTTGATTTGTTTGATTTGCTGATTTTGGTTCTCTCAATTACTGAAGCCCATCCATCTAACAATAACCAACAGTGTAGCCTGGAACATATTTGATCATCACAAAGTTTGCAGCTACAGTTGGAATGCCTCTATATATTTGATCATCACAAAGTTTGCAGCTATAATTGGAATGCTTTTATTTCAATGATTATGGTACCATCCGAGTTGTGTTAATATTTTTCCACACCGAAGGTCCCCCATGCAGTTTACCTTCCAGTTTTTTAAAAGGACGTTAGGATAGAGTTTTGTTATCTATTTTTTCAACTATTCAGTCTTACCTTCTTTGCAATTTGGAACGTGTCATATAGCTAGGTAGGTACGATACATTCCAAACTAGAATTTTCAGAAGTACTACAGTTTCACCAATCCTAGATTAAGTTTCAGCAAGATATTTGATATATTGGTCATTTTTTTTGCTTCAAGCTGCTTATTGCTGAAACTTAACCATAAAGAATAGATCACTTCATATTCAAAACACAATCTTGTCTTGTTATGGACTACTCTGAATCTTTGCTTTGAACACTAATTCGATTCGACTTGTTGATTGCCAAATTCAATTTGTTTGATCGGATTAAGTTTGGATCAACAGATTCATGGGCTCTGTGCTTGAGCCTTGCAGAGTAGCAGAATGGCATGGTGAGCAATGGAAGCAGTTTGTTGCATGAATTTCGCTCAAACAAGTACTATTTACGATAAGTACATGGACGTAGTGGACCAATATTCAGCTGATTTTTAAGAGAGCAAAAGTCAGCCATGGGACGGAAATGATCCGAGTTAACCCGCCTACTCAATTTACAAACACGGTTGTATACATAAAACCTACCAACCCTAAATTTGTACGCTGTCAAAAGTCATTCTCTCTTCTGTTCAGTGTAATCTTGGCTCCATGCATTGTAACACAGATCACCGGTTCAACACTAGTAGAAATGCACAAAAAGAAAAAGAAAACTAGAATTCTACAAGGCTATATGTGCCTGTAACCGGTTACATCATCCTAGCTCCAAGCATCTAGTGCTCTTCTTATCTAAAGAGCTTTCCATTCCATGCTGAAAAACCATAATTCAAAGGCAAATGTAATACCAGTAGGGCACAAAAAGAAAAGAAAGCAAGAAATGGAAATAATCCAAAGGAAAATAAAAGAAGATAAAAAGATTTTTGCCATCAGGACCCATTGGCTCTAAAAATGCTAAAGCAATAATACTCACAGAGGTTCCCATATCGTCCGGGGCTGATCGAAGCTTCTCGCAAATGTGAGCTTCATTATCCAGCGGTAGAGAAAATCCAACACCCATGTTTTACTAACTTACCTGCCATAGTAAAAAAGCTATTAAATAGTATAGAGCCCACCCCTTTGTCTTACTAAGCCATTAACAAATCCAACACCCATGTTTTACTAACTTACCTACCAAAGCCTCTTTCATAAGTGTAACACCCTAGCCCCTTCCCTGAGCCCAAAGTACTACCACCTACTCTATAATACTACCAGTTCTGACTTTTGCCGCTAGACTTACGCAACAATTCCTCTAATCAAATAGCAACCAACGGCAAAAGGCAGACACTTGACATTAAACACAACAGAGGGATGAATTTGCTAATTACCAAAATGTACGTGTGCTATACCAAGCTAAATATGACATCTGTAAGTGGTATGTGAGTTACTGCTGTACGTGGGATAACTGTGCTACTCCCACCCGTGCATGTCGCCTTCAACCATTGCCTAAAAGAAACAACAAAGTAAGAGTGAGTCCGAAGACCCCGTAAGCACATAATAAAATAATAGCGACAACAAAACAAATTCAATTGTCTTAGCAAGATGCAATCCTTGTAACTATCAGTAAATCATTTATCTTGCAAAGGCACCACATAAGCTCTATGTATGTTCCACCTTCACCAGTTTCTTTCATGCAATGCAAAATAATGCAATACAATGCTATGTTTACATGCAATCTCGAGCTCATGACGGTAAAGCTGAGTGTCCTCCCGTCGATGGCCCACTCGTGCCCCGTCCTCTTTCATGCGGACCACAAACTCCACTCCCGTGAAGCGCCTACCGAAGTAGGTCTTACTGTGAGCACTCCGGATTAGTCATGTATCTTTCTCACCGACCTCACCGGAATAGTTACATGACTTCCTCTCTGGTTTAACTCATGCAACTCATGTCATGATGATTGTAAATGATACAACATCATTTCAGCAATCACAATCAACTCTCCACTAACTCCATTCCCGTGGAGTGCCTATCGAGGTAGGTCTTTATCCAACTACCGCGAGATGTCTACGTACAGTAGATCTTTAACACTAGTGTGCAACACAATACAATACTGTCTCAGCATGATTAGTAATCATATTCGTCTTTCGTTGCAGTATAATCAACAACAAGTAGAGATATCATTTTATAAAATGATATAAAGCATAGACCACAAAAGCAAACATCAGACATTCACCACAATCTACTATTCTACCATGCAATTGCCTAGTCATTCATGTGGATGATGCGCGGACAACACCAAATCCGAGCCGTCACCTGTACAAATATCAATCCATCTCAACACATCATAGCAATACAGGCACACATTCTAATGGCAGCGTTCTTATGCACAAACCAACATGTGCTACACTTTTCACTAGATATCGTTTCACTGTTCCGGGTGCTCGAACGATCGTGTCTTTCGAACCCAAGATATACATAGCAAACATTCTAGGTTCGGTAATCTGCATAGTTCTACTCACATATTTCTGATTACCATGCTTTAAATATTACACCATTTAAAACTCTGATCTCAGCCCAAAGGCTGTGCCATCCCATACTGGACTACAGCCATGCCAAAGGCATAATATCTAAGTCATACTACCGAACTTGGCATTCCAGCTTCTATAGAGCTCTAGCGAGAGCCTATGTTAATTAGTTCACACTAATTAACTCATACTAATCATTCGCTCTCCTCGAAGAACACTTAAACTAATTAGGCATCAACTAATTAGCCTCTACATAATCACCTACACTAAACACTCACTAATCAATTAGTTGGTCACGCATGCACCGACACATCAACACATGGCCATCACACCTACACATGGATCTCAGCCGCTAGCCGTGTTCTAACCACCGTACGCATTTAACTCACTACCCAACAAATCGGCCCCTTCATGACCCAAACTCCGGAATTGATATTTTAGGTTCTACACAAAACAATACATAAGCAAGAAATGGTTTCGAGGCATTACCATAGCCTCTAACGACTAGATCAGGGCGCTGCCTTGGCTGGATCTGTGTCGGGACCCAAAACAACACTCCAAGTTCCTCTGTGTAAATCGCACGATCCCAGAAAAAGCTAGTGCACACAGGGTAAACAGCGATGTATATCATGCAAAATCACCACAACTATATTAAACAAATTCACGGCCATATGGCTAAGTCTTACAATAAAATGGCACAAGACCAACTGAAAATAAAACCTGCGGAAAACAATAAAGGTAGCAATTCAGCCCATCCAACCTCCCACAGGTGAATGACTGTAAGACGCGTCCTACTCGCTGAAGTAGTCTTCACCGTTGTAGTCACCGTCGAAGTCTGGCAACATATTTAAGCAAGGTGAGCACTATAAAGTACTCCACAAGTTACAGCAAGAGATATAACAGAATTGATGCATGCATAATGGATTTCAAAGGAAGGCTTAATAGTGTACAAGTGCGAAAAAGCAATACGGAAATTTAAATACCATAATGTTAGTATGAAAAGCTGACTTTTAATACATCATATGAAACAATATGCTTAACAAAAATACTATCGTAAGTGTAGGCTCCAACCTACACTAACCTAACCACGGGCATCCCACCCGGACCATTATTAATTGTCACATATCTCAAAACCAAGTTTTATGAAGACCAAGTCTAATCTGTGAAAACTCTACTCAGCATGTCCATGACTGTGGACACGGCTATCCAGGATAGATTTTAACTCTGCAGAGGTGTACAGCTTTACCCACAAGATGTGTCCTCCAGCTTGAACCACGCGATTAACACACTGCCTTACGTGTGCAGCGGGGAATTCACGACAAAGCTGTTCCAATGATCCATAGCCAAAATAGTCACGCCGCCACTAAGGTTTCACCACAACTCGAATCCAGGAGTTAGAGCCCCCTCTGATGCCCTGTGAGACTTCTCGCGGCCTACGCCACGCTCACATTCAGGCTATAGCGAAACTATACTTGGAACTTCACAAGTTACTTAGTCAGGTACGTCCCATTCCGGACTTGTGGTAGTACGAAGTGATTTCGTAAAATGATTCACAGAAACGGTTCTTAATTTGATTTAGGCTCAATCCACATACCCACATGCACGACAATCCACCAGGTGTCACCAAACACGAGGTATGCTGGCACCCCACCATCTAACCAGTAGCCTAAGTTCAAACCAATTTTCTATTTTTATTTTTAAACCATTCCATAAACTTTCCTGATTCACCGAAATCAAGAATTCATTGAGAGAATTCGTCATTTCATGCGAAATAAATGATCCCACCTAGAATCAGACTAAGCCAGGCTAAGCAATTCTATAAAATTTCTAGTCGGAACTATGGTACTAACTAGTTTTCAGCTAGGGCGACAAGGTGTATGATTTTGGGATTCAAATTTGCTATAATCAAGGATCTTGGGCATAACTAAAATTTAAATTTGAATTTAAATTACATTTGAATAAAAGTACGTATGCGTATACAGTAAAACATTATAAATAAATTTGAAATACTGGGGTCAACATGGTCAAAAGTGTAACTTGCCTTCCTCGAAGTCTTGCTGCGAAGCGTTGCCGAAATCGAACTCTCCGGAATCGTCGAATTCTAACGTATAGATCCAAATTCAAATTCAAAACTCAAATAAAATTCAAAAATTCAAACTAATTGCAGAAATGGAAATTTCATGATTTTAGAAAAATTTAAAAATTTGAACGGATCAATTTAGAGTTAAAATAAAGAAGTTATAGCCTTCCAAAGTTTTAATACCATTTAAAAGAAAATACTCAATTTCTAGATTTATTTTTATACTGAAAAAGCATTTATGACGCCAGCAAGAATTATGTTTCCAAAGGAAATTACAGATTATGCCGTCAGCAACAATATTAATTTTCGGACAGAATTATTTTTGAACAGAAATTCGGTTTTAATGCGTCAGCATGACGTCAACGAGAAGGGGAAGGCGGGGTGAAGGGGTAAGTGGGATCGGACGGTTGGAATTGAATCCGGCAGCGCGGATTGGCCCGATGAGCGACAAGTGTCAACCCTAGGGAGGGTTTAGGATTTTAATTTCTTTTTCATTTTCAGAAATATTTAGGAGGCTTTAAATACTCGAAAAAATACCAAATAAACTTTAAAAATTCCAGAAAAATTCAAAGAATCATCTGGAACTATTTTACACTTAATAAAAATATTTTAAACTTATAATAGCATTTAATTTCTTGCAAAAGCATAAATAAATTCATTTAGGTGGGAGTTAAATTTCTATAAGTTTTTGAAAATTATTATAAATACATAGTGGACTTAGGAAAAGAAATGCACTTGAATTGATTTTGATAAAATGAAATAGTTTTACTCTGGCTTTTATAAAATAAAAATTTTCACTTTCTTTCTTCAAGGCTTGAAATAAAATCCAGAAAAATCCAAATTAAAACCAAAAAATCACTAAAAAGGTAAACAAATTTTTGGGATGTTACAATCTGGCGGATCTGGCACCGGATTGATCTTCCCCTTCTTTTTCCTCTTTTCTTTCCTCTTTTTCTTTTCTCCTCTCTTCCTTTCTTCTCTCTTCTTTCCTTTCTTTCCATTCTCACTCGGCCGGCCGCATCTCTTCTTCTCTCCTTTTCTTTCCTTTCTTTTCTTTTTCTCACACACCGGCTGGCTCCCTATCTTCTCCTCTTTCTTCTGCCCCTTCCTCTCCTCTTCTTTTCTTTCCCCTCTAATCCCCAGTCGGCCCTTTCCTCCCCATCCTCCTTTCTTCCTCTACGCCAGTCGACCAGCTCCACTTCTTCTTGCGGCTAGGCCGGCTCCTCTACTTCTGACCGTCGCACTTCCCTCCCTCCCCTCTCTTCTTAACTGGGGAAGAAGGACGACGCAGGTCGGCAACGTGGCTAGAGGTGGGCGGCGACGGCGGCACCAAGGCAAGCTTGGCTCCCCCTTGGTGGAGCAAGGCGACGGCGAGAAGGGGGCGGCACTTGGCTGGGGTTTGGCCGGAGGACGAGAACGACGACGAGAAGGAGGCGACGGCGCCAGTTGACCAGGCAATGTGCTGGGGTGAGGCAGCAACGCAGGCTGGCGACGACGAGGTGACCAGCGATGGCGGTGCCCAACTGCGGCTTGGGCGCTGGCGGCAGCAAGCACGAGGGGAGGCGCTGGGAGACTGGCTCGGGGGAGGAGTCAATCGATTTCTCCTCCTCCTGGCCTTTTATGGTGGCGTTTTGGGCTGGGCCGGGCCGAGACCGGCCCAGGTATGACTATAAGCCCCAACCAGCACCTCATGCCACTTCATTTCTTCCCCCAAGTGAGAGCTCACCCGGACCGCAAGCCAACAATAGCCAAGAACCATATTGCCACTCCATCATGCAGCCAAGACAAGGAGCAAAGCCAAGCAAGCCCCCCACCACCAAAGTTCAAGAGCCAAAGCCACCACAAAGAAAGACTGGAGGAGAGGAGCACAAGGTGTAGGGGAAGACGAAGGAGAGAAGCAAGGACATGACCAACCACGATAGCAAGAGAGGGGGGTCCAAGCAAACCGCAATGCAGCCATCGTCATCGTCCACGATCCTTGTCATCCTTAACCCGACATCTAGTAGGCCTATTTTTTCTTCACCTTACTCCTAATGCAACCTCTTAGCACGGCCCATCAGCACCTCAGCAGGCATGGCTACCATGCCATTGGCAGCAAACCCGTAGGATCACCGTGCGCCCTTGGTCGGAGGAACATTCTCCCCGGTGCATGTCCCGCGCCAAGTCCCGTCGCGGCAACACCATTGGCTTTCCCAGCCATGCGTGGATAAGAATAGAGGCAAGATGAAAATAGAGGTTAAAGTAAAATGCTAGTGGTAAAGGGAGGAGGAGTGGACTGTCTTGAGGTAGTGCTCGTTCGGGCAGAGGTTGCAGACACTTGGGGGCTGTCTAGGAGAGCGGGTGGTGCTCTAAGACAGCCACAACCGAAGCCATGGAGGGCCAGCATCGGTAGAGTTGCATCGTAGCCATACAGGGGCAGCGCACCCGAGGGAGGGTCGAAGGGGGCAAGGCACCAAGACTCCCGGCCAGCTACAAGCCGTGACCAGTGAGCTCAAGGGGGAGAGGAGCGGCGCAGAGGAGGCACGGTGCTGGCACCCTTTCCATTGCGGGTGAAGGCATGAAGGAGGCAGCCAACGGCGAGGCCGAGGGCGCAGGGGTGGCGTCGCAAGGGGATGAGTTGTAGGAGAAACCAGAGGAGGGCTAAGCCGACGGCGAGGAGGCTATCGGTGGCCGGTAGCGCAAGGGGAGGCCAGGATCTAAGGGAGCTGGCACCCGAGGGGTTAAGAGGCAATGTTGAGGAGGCGGCCAAGGCCAGAGCCAAGGGGAGTTCAGGCATCGACGGCGACGGCCGAAGGGGCGAGGTTAGGCCACACCATGGGGCCAGATTGGAGGGGCGACGCCGATAGGACTGGCAGCTGAGCCAACGGGGGAGCCTTAGGGGAGAGGTCGGTGCCGAGTCCGACGTTGACTTGGAGCCAACCAAGCGCAATGGAGGGAGGAGCTAAGGCCATTCGACTAAATGGGGGAGTGGGAGAGAGAAATGAGAGGAGGAAGAGATAAGGATGAGAGAGAGAGATAAGAGGTCGATAGTTCGGCCGAAAGAAAAGAAAGAAAAGGAAGGAAAGTAAAGAGGAGGAAAAAATGAGGGTTTTGCGATGCACACGTCGAAACCTCATCCTTACGCGTTTTTATGCTGATATCGGGCTTTGCATGTAGAATCGGTGACGATAAGTGCATGTGTCGCTATAATATATTGTGTCAAGTTGATGTTTGTACAGGTAGAGATCCTGGTTCGAAGCCGTCCACGCATCGTCCCTGAGACTAACTAGACAAATGCATGATTGATGATGATAATTGGGATACATAGTAAAACGATGAAGAATAGCATTGATGATATGGTATATAAATTATGAGTCAGAGCGCTGAGAAAGTCAGTAGTTATGAGTAAAACTATCTAACTAATTCGACGTGCTCTTGAAAAAGTCCTACTTCGATAGACATCTCCACAGGATGAAGGTAGAAGATGACATTGACGAATGTGCCCTCCGCTTTATCAATATAAGCTATAGATGGAGAATGAGACTTGATTATAAGCATTACATTGCATTAAAAGTGATTAAGATGTGATATCAAGATGTGGAGAATGTTCGTGTTTATGTTAATATTGAAATAGGTAGGAAGGACATAAGGCCTGTTCTTTGCGGCTTCTAAAAGCCGCTTTTGACTTTTGTTACAGTAACTAACTTTTAAACAGAGTATTTTTTAAGATAGGATCTACAAGTTAATTGTAGTATACGTTAAAAAATTAATATCTGTACCATCAAAAATCGCAAGTGAGTATCTCTCTTTCCGCAATCTCTATCGCAAACAGCCAAAAAGCCATCAGCCGCAGCCAAAAACCATCAGCCCATAGTATTATTGTTACATATGCTTATAATAGTGTTTATCAATTTATTATATATGTACTAAGTCTCCGAACTCACTATTATTTTGTTTTTTTATACATGATCATTGATGGCATCATGCACGGGTAGAAATAGCACATAAATGATTTTATGTACTAACAATACTTTATGTACCAACTTTTGTTAGTATGTTTAAACCCTACTAGTAAACCAGAGTAGTTAGAGTTAATATGATATAATGTTTATCTAGTCACTGCAATATAAATAAAGTGGTTGCTTAAAACTGCAAGTAATGGATGAAAATGATAAAATTATGTAATGATAGTAACATTCTAGACTCAGAAGATAGACGAAATGTTACAGCAACAATGAAATCTCGGCCCAATTAAACAGCATTAGGTGGTTATACAGATGGGAGCATCTTATAATTACCAACTCGAGGCAAACTCAAGCCTACACACGACGAGAGCAAACTTCATGTCAAACAGTATTTATGCGAGCCATCTTCTCTATTACTGCACGACTCGAAAAAGGTCAGAAAACAACAGCTCAGGACAACACAACAATTCAGACATAAGCGGAAATGTATGGTACAAGATCTTCGTGGTGTTGGCTGCTGCTAACGGTTATTGATCAGCAGGGAATTTATGTCACTGGCTTGTCGACTGAAGAGTGACTTCGCCAGCTCCGGTGACGTCAGGTTAGCTACACACTCAAACTGCAATGAAATACAGTTAGACGGTCAAAAGATCTGCAAGCTATGACTTAAACAGCAAAAAAAAAATGATGTGAAGTTCTGTACTAATTCTTAGCTAAGTGAAGCCCCATCGATTTTACTTGTTAATAGTGAGTAAAGCTGAAGGGGCTTCACTTAAGCAGTATGCTAGGAACTCAAGCAGCAAATGGTGATTGTATACCTTTTGTTGCCTATACTTTTCACGTATAGCATTGAGGGGACAATTATTGGTGTTATGCTGCAGTTCCCGTAGAGCGGTGACACATATTTGAATATCAGAGCTTTTGTAAGAGGTGTAATGCTCAAGAGTACGGTTCTGTAACAGAAAAACCATATATTAAGGATAAAAACAAATTTTCAGATGATGTATAGATGTCTGTATACAGTATTTTTGTACGAACCCATGGAAGGTCAGATTGGTCAAGTGTCCATCTTGCAAGAAAGACTGCAGATGCTGCCACCACTGAAGGGAGAAATTTCAGGAAACTGTAATCGCTCAAAGTCAACTCCGCAAGATAATTGGCCAGATAACCCAAAGTTATAGGAGCCTGGAAATATAGTTTGAGAGCTTAGCGTTGAGCGAAATACATATAAATTCAGGTAAAAAATACATATAAATTGAATGAAAATTGTTGCTGATAAGAATGGATGACAATCTTACTTTACGAGAAGCTTGCGCAGCTCTAAGGAATCTCCTGATCAAAATTAAAGAAAAACAGCAAAGACATGTTAGTGATGGAACAGCGACTTTGCATTGGAAAATAAGGGCCTGTTCTTTGCGGCTTCTAAAAGCCATTTTTGGTTTTTGCTACAGTAGCTAACTTTTAAACGAAGTATTTTTTTAAGATGAGGTCTACAAGTTAATTGTAGTACACGTTAAAAAACTAATATCTGTATCATCAAAAATCGCAAGCGAGTATCTCTCTTTCCGCAATCTCTGTCATAAACAGTCAAAAAGCCATCAGCCGCAGCCAGAAAGAATAGGCCCTAAATACTATCTGTGTGTGGTCACCAAGAGTAACCTGAGAAATGTTTTTGTTGTTGGAACAGATAGATGAAATCCCAGGTCATTAAGAACTTGGCACTCCATTTTCAGCACCTGTTGAATCAGGAGGATATCAGCTCTGGCAGTTCAATGGCTCTTTGTATATATGTAATTAGCAATCCTTCATACTTCACATGAAACAAGTACCTCAGCCTTTGTGTATGTATTGTCAGTTATGAAACAAAATTCTTCAACACGAGGAGCACAGATCTCTTCATATTTCCTGCAAAAAGAAGGTAGACTTAACATGGAGATCACTGGCACCCATGGCAGCAGAGACAATGAGCCGAAAAAAAACTTGTACAGTTATTCATTTGGAATTATTTGATGCGTTCGCCACGGAATAAGCAGCTTCAGCAGCTAGGCAAACCTTCTATAATACATTTTCCTGCCTATTTCAAAGCTTTTCAATATTAAAGATTAAAATCCCTCAAATCCAAAACTTACGAGGCAATCAGCATGCTGGTTATTCCAAGAAGTTGTAGTTTCTGTCTTTCAATATAATTGCGAGAAAGAAATTGGTCAATAAGATATACAGTGAGGTAGAGTGTGTCTGGTACAAGCTTATATTCTTCAGAAACCTGCAATGGAGACAAAATACAGAACTTCATAAGCTGAGAAATCATGAGCAGTAAAGATTAACATGTGTAAAGGGTCTTCGTCATAAGACAAGAAAACACAGATGCCTCGTATGCATGAGAAATGTGTAACGTCTGTTTCTGATGCTAAAGACAACGGTCATCATACTTTGACCTCTTTAGTGTCTCAGGCTGTTAGCAAGTATGTGTTGAAAGAAAAAGGATGAGTGGATCATCAACAACTTATTCAATCATCTCATTTAAAATTCTCCTCTTCACTGACATCAAATAACTATGATATTTTAAAAGAGAAAAGTGAGGAATATGTGGACAGGAATGGAAAGAATGTTTGTTCGTGTAAGCCATTGTTTAGAACTTTAGATGCAGTATGTAACATTCACATGTAACTACAAACTTTACGCTTGCAAGTTACACACATCAGTTTCTATGTGAAGTTGTGCAGTGAGATGCCAACGATGAATGATCTGATATTGTCCTAAACCTAGTTCAACAATTTATGTATAAACTTCACAAGGAGCAATCCATACAAACCTCAACAAGCCAATCGATGAGAATGCCTCGCATGCCCTTTGTGATGTCCCGCTGCAAAGCTTCCATGTAATTTGATCTAGGTCTTCTCATAAGCTGGGGAGTGACAAAAGCATAAGATGGAGCCTGAACGCTTTCAAACAAGAACAACGTACCAACAAAGTGGACAGAGATGAAAAACAAACATCAAAAACTGAAATTTCTTCCTAGCTTAAGTTAATATGACTAGTGAAATATGAGGGAACCCAGAAGTCTGCCCAAACAGTAGTAAGCTACTTTTCATTTTTCACCAAAGAACATTAACATACCTCTGAGGCCATTAGATTCGTGTATATCTCTGCAGCGTAGGAAATACACATTTGAGGATTGCCATTATCTTTGTCAATGTCTACAATGTCTAAACCAGCAGAGTCCCCTGGAACAAAATACAGAATCTTTAGCTCCTACGCCCCACTAAACAGAACATATGGAGGTTATCTACAAGTATCTCAGAAACCAGCAGTGTACAGAAACATTTACAGTCATGATTTTGTTGTTTCAAAGTTCCCTGACTGCAGAAAAAACATCAAGAGTATATTTAGAATAAAAGTAAAACCAGCCAGCAAATAGGGGTAATATGACAAGCTAAGAGAAGTCTTGAACATTTTTATGGACTCAGTTGTGGTTGTGACTTCTAACAAATCTAATGGTTAATGTTGAAAAAGGACAATAGGACATGCAACTTGACTGACCAATCTTTGCGTCAGCAGGTTCGGGTTTATCCCTAGTGATTCTTTCCTCAAA
Organism: Melocanna baccifera; assembly: GCA_036346265.1. Lineage (NCBI taxonomy): Eukaryota > Viridiplantae > Streptophyta > Magnoliopsida > Poales > Poaceae > Melocanna > Melocanna baccifera. The sequence goes on from CM070710.1 coordinate 15,969,356, forward strand.
GAATGCCTCATGACAACCACTGTCCCTGTTTCGTTCAATGTTCTGTAATGACAGTGACCCCTTGTTTTCAAGCAAAACAGTGGACTCCTCTACCGGTGCCAAAAGGTCCGCCTTTTGCGTTGCTTCGGCACTGTTAGAATCATTCACAAATGAATTTCCACTGACAGCCAGAGGGGGTAGCTTAGGAACCTTCTTTGCACACTGCTTGTTTTTGCTCGGAATTCGCCCAACCCTTTGGGAAGGCCTCAACTGGAACAAAGGAATTACCTTGTCATTCTATTGACAATGTTTGGGGAAAAATAGAGGTCGAAAAATCTTAATAGGATAATGCAGTAATGTGTGAAACATCTTGATACCTGCAGCTTAGTCACGGCATTGCAGTTTTTGTATGAGTTAGCACAGCTTATGTTGGTTACATCCTTGAGCACTGTGCGTCTTTTGGGCAGAGGAGCTGAAGTTACAGCACTTGCACTAGTGTTCTCATCCAAAGCTCCCCTTTTCGTCTTCCTTTTCACCATCGGTTTCCGTTCAATTTTTGCAGGTAGCGGTATGGAGGGAGCCACCCCAACCCTTCCACGATTTGCGGTAGCTTGAGCTCGTGTGATTCGACCACTGGGTGCTTGGCAGGCAATAAGCACATGGTTTTCCTTTCTTGCAGCCATGTAAACCTGAATGTGTGAAAATAAAAATGGCTTATGGATTTATGCAATCAAGATGGCAGCAGAGGCCAATAACGTTGCGGAACTGAACACGTGAATAAGACTACGCATTAGGCATAATGCACTGTTGTGAAATAAACAAGTGTAGATGCAGGCAATATAAAACATATATTCTTTGACAAGCTCACGAGATCATAGTTACTCTCAAGTGCAGAAGTTAAATCAACATTATCCAGTCTCCTGAGAGCATGAATCAGAGAAACAATAAATTATCCAAGGGAATACAAATCACATGAGCACCAGATAAATTCTATTCCGCCATGTCATGTGAACAAATTTCTTGTTCAGGTCGTAAATTTGAATAAAAAATAAGAAAAATGAAACCGTATAGTCATGAAGCTAAGATTTCAGGAATGCAGACAATTTGAACTATAATCAAAATGTGAACCCAGGTGATGTTGTCCCTTAGTGGAAACTGGAAAAGGCAATGTTTTCTAGAAATTTTGGTGTTCTTCAATTTCATATTCATTTTAACTGCCCTAGCATTTTGTTTCCACTACAACATGTCTTTATGCAGTAGGGATTATATGGATCATATAGAAGAAATGCAATGACACAAGCTTCATTAGCAATTTAACATTATGATATAACTCGTGCAACAATAACTTTGAAACATATTGGGCAAAGAAAACCTCTTAAATCATACTGACAGGGCATGTTTCAAATGACTGGAACAAGAATGCAGAAAGGATACAACCTTCGTTCAATTATATTTTATCCACAGAGCAGTGAAGTTCGGCTGAGAAAAACCGTACATCTAAAGAATGAGGCAAAAGATTTAAAAAGGAAAACCACATTTTTCAGGCTAGACAACTTAACCCTAATACAGAATTCTTGGAAACATTACAAGCAGCCTACACAAATCAACCACTAGACAAATCAATTTACCTATATTATCAGCCCTATGAATTCTTGGGAACGAAATGACTACACAAATCAAGTGGATCTAGCGTAAACAATCGGAGCAAGAAACCACTAAACTTTCAACAGAGCGAAATCAAGAAGGCGTACCAAGAAATCGAGCGACCTATCAAGAAGGGCTGCCAACTGCGGCTGTTCTTGGGAGAAGAATCGGAGTGAGCCCGGAGAGGAGGGACGCGGCGGCCGCGGTGTGGAGTGGAGAGAGGAGGGGGAATCAAGAAGGCTTGCCAAGAAAACTAAATGACCAATCAAGAAGGGCTACCAAGTGCCGCTATTCTTGGGAGAAAGAATTGGAGTAAGCCTGCGGCGGCGGCGGAGATCCGGGAGGGGGCGAGCGTCCTCAAATGAAGAAGAGGGGACTGAGAGGAGAGATGGCGGCGGGAGCCCTGAAGAAATGTCCCTCCCTCCTCCAGATCTAGACCGAAGAGGAAGCAGCCCTCCTCCACGCGGGATCCGGATTAGGAGGCGGCGGCGGCGGCCACCGGAGGAGTGGGCGGAGGCGGGCGGGATGGTTTCTTTCTTTCCCTTGTTTTGAAGTTTGAAGGACAGAGGCGGGATGGAATTGAAGCAGGGGCGGAGCGTACAAGAGGCGTAGTAGGTGGGGATGGAGAGAGGCCTGGGCCGAGCTGTCACTTGACTCGCTTCAGCCCAACCCATTAGCAGACCACCAAATATAGGCCAGATTTGAGTTGCCATTTTATTTATTCGGCCGGTACCTCTTGCATTCACTCAAGGTGAAGAATGGCACTCTCATTTCCCCTATGGCTCGCACTTTTTTTAAGTTATTTATTTCAACTACTACTATTTATTTTCAGTTAAAAACTATAACTCACAACCAGTAGACATCAGCAAAAATCAATACGAACACCAATTATTTATCTCAGGCTCCACGTGTCATTTCTTTTTTCATATATATATGTGTGTGTTCAAAGAGTGGTTTTACTTATGTCAGGTCCCACGTGTCAGTGAGATATAAAACGGCGATTTGCAAAATACCTGAATACCTTTTTCTTTAGTAGAGACTTCGGTGTGCTAGCTTGTGTGCCCCAACATTTTGGCAGGGAACTGTGAAAGGATCATGAAATGCTCGTGGCCAAGCCAAAAACACATTCGGCATTAACGGAAAACCAGGAAAACGTGCGGGAAAAAGGCAGGATTGGAAACAGTATAAATTTTTTTCCCTTTTAACTAAACATCTCAAAAAAGTAAATAGAGCAGTAACAGAATATCCCCGAAAAGAGCATTACAATTTACAAGAATAATATCATACTGAACCGACCCAGTCATGGCCCTATAAATATCATACCGAAATTTAAAACACTTGAATGGAACACTGCACACTAACACGCAGCTAGCAATTTTCCAAGGAATTACTTGGCTACAGCTACACAAGTCAGGCATCTTCACTTAGGGGGTGATCGGAATAGCGATAGCTTTTGGCTTTTACCTGAAAAACATCAGAATGATCAAAAATATCAGAATGAGTTAGTGGATAGTGTAGTGAATAGTAAAAAAAAAGCTGAAACTAGAAGCTGAAACCGAAAAAAGCCGAAACGATCAGGGCCTTAGCCGTCCACTCAGCAACCGCCCGACCCGCCCTGCAGAAATCCACGAGCTCATCTATGCCCTTGTCCAGCAGAACGTGATGTTGATGGGGTTGTTTTTTTTTTTTTGCTTTTAGTTTTTGATTTTTCTATAGTAGGTAGCTTTCGTCTTTTTAAGTGGAGTTTACAAGTTGATTATAATAGACACTGTAACGACTTCTTCTAAATTGACCAAAATTACACGTAAATATATTTCCCATATACTCTCTCACGTAAATAGCCAAAATTCAAAACTTCAACCAAAAACTTTAAGTTGCAGCTCAAAACACCAGGCCTAGCATCAAAGCACACAGCATAGGCCTCATGCCAGGTGCCGATAACCTCTGGATAACAGAAGAAACACACACACAATGTTAATCAGGAGATCCAAGCATAGCTTGACTGCACAAAAACAAAGGTTTTTTTGCCAGTGAGACCTTTGGAAGGCAGGTCAGGGGAGAGCATAGCGTTCTTGGTGTTAGAAATATGGGTAATATTTTAATTCTAGATTTTACTGAGAGGCAACTATTACAAATAACTAATGATACATAAAGCAATGCTAATAATAGCAAATCATTGTACTTCAAAATTATATAGAAACAGAAATTAAACAAGTTGATCAATCATATGAACGACTCACAGTTAGGTGTGAGGAAGAATAAGAAGCAGTGCAGGCTTGATGCAGTGCAGAACGTACATGGCGTAGTGCAGGAGCAGTCGCACAAATGTGCTACCCAAAAATCTTATTACCATCCCATGCAAGTACTCTCTACGGCAATGGTTCAGAGATAGCTACTCTCTCTCCTTTCAGGTGCACACCGAGAAGAAAGACTAGTGAGATTCGGTCGCACAACACAGCAGCACAATATCATCAGAGAGGAAAAAGACAATAGGAGAAGAAAAAATAGAAGAGCCCAATACCCTAAGCCTCGACGTCTTCAATCTTTCTATAGATGTGCAAATTACTCTCCAGTAACTGTCTCCATTGAACTAAAATGATTCATTAGTCATTACTCAATTACTCATTGGTAATTGATAATATTCAAATAAAATAATGATAATTAAGCAATCTCATGATCAGTTAAAAGGAGAGATATGATACATAGTTCAGCAAAAAATAAGGCTGTGCGTCACAAGTTACACAATTTTCATACGAAAATACATGAATACGCGCGCGTGCATGCATGTGTAATTAGAAAAAGCCCTCCTCATGTCATCTCCACCCATAATTCAAGTAGTGGTATGGATTTCACCTTTTAAATTAGTCTCTTCTACCTTACATTAGCAATATAGTATTAAACCATACATGCTTTAAAATTAAACAAATATGCCTCACTCATTTGGGCCTGCTTCTAACAATCACCCACTAATTCCAAAGCAAGAAGCAAAAATTTGTCAAAGATATTATGCTGAAGTACTGTTAATATACTAGACTTTTAATGTGAGTCTCGTATCGGTTGAATTGCACCTAGAATGACAAAATTCATCTTCTCATAGATGATGAATGGGCTATTTGTTGAATTTATAGTTTTTCATGATCAGATTTCACTTGAAATTTCAACTGGTACTAGGCTGCCAATGAACCACACCTAAACAGAGCGTTATATGGTCATGCTTTCTTATCTGCTCATAAGCTTTCTAGAGAATGTCCTATTCTCGTGAACTACGACCACACAGTTAAAATCAAGTAAGTGTATTCTCTTCTAGGTATCCTGCAATCTAAGATCTTTTCATCACTTGGACAATAGAATACATTAAACCTTTATACCAACCTTCCATACAGTCGAAAGTATTTTGTTTATTAGGATACGGGTATAACGAATATATACTCTCTTATTACAACATCAACTTATTTTTTTCAATTACCTAAGTCACAAGATCTTTGACCAAGAAGACATAGGTTTCCATTGTGATGTAACTCAGATAGACCTCATTTTCATGCCTATAGAAGCAACTGAAATCGTTTTCCGTGCTAACCCCTTTGTAAAAGGGTTTGCCAGGTTTTTCTCAATGTGAATATAATTCACACCAACCACTTCAGAGTTTTTCAGTTTTTTGACAGATTTAAGCCTATGTTTCATATGTCTAGATAACTTTATATTATCATTTATACTTGTGACTTTGACCAACACAGTTTAATTATTACAATACATCAGGATTGTCGATATTGGTTTCTCAACCAATGGCAAGTCCAATAGAAACTCTCTAGCCATTCAACCTCAATAATGGTTATGTCAAGTACTATAAGTTTTGCTTCCATAGTTGACATCATCAATATAGTCTGTTCACAATAGTAGGTGCTGATATATTTGCCAATTTTTAATTTTTTTGTTGAGTTTTATCTGTTATTTGCAATATATATAAATTCATTAGAGTTGGTTCTAGAATACCACTTTGTCAGTTGCCTAGTTGCCTTTTTGCTTTCAAATCTTATATATTGGATGGTGTTTAAGTGTGTCATATAAATTTATTCTCATATTGAAATTAATTTGTAATTTCTAGCTCATCAGCACCTTTCTTAGTGTCTTCTAGTTTAACAACTTGAAATAATACAAATGCTAGAGATCATGCTATAAGTATAATAGTATATATATACCTGTTCAATTTTCAATATTCTTTACTCTGTTTATTCTGAATACGTTAGCTTTGAACAAAATTTTATATGGTGCATTTTTTTTTTGCAATTTGCACTGTACTTTTTGTTCCAGTAGTTTATGGAAGGCATTCTTTATAGATATCTGATTATATAGTATTTTATGTCCTCTAAAGCTAAGTACTAGATAAATATTGAACTCATGTGCTCTTTTCATACCCATACATATCTTCTGCCAATTATCTGAATGATAGTACAAATGACACTCAACAGGATCTTTGTATGAGCATAAGCTGGGTGACTAGCTTATGCTTCTCTGTAAAATGATCTTTCCAGTAGACATCATTTGTTTGGGTCATTAGGCATCAGTTACAGATTGTACTTTATGAGGGAAATCTATACACTGTGTTGCACGTGCAACCAACAAAGTTGCTATCTGGAAGCTTTTCTTCTTGTGGCAAGCCAAATATATATATAAATTGACTTGATTGCAAAAGTGATTGAAGATAGTACTGTAATAGTACCTGCATTTGTTACATTGAGTTGTAATTGACTTCTTATATGTGATTACTGAATTTTAATGATGTGTTTACTCATTTATCAGGTAATACTGTTGTTGCAGTGGATAGCCCTTTTGGACGATTGGGGCTTATTGTTTGCCATGATTTGAGATTTCCAGAGCTTTATCAATGTTTGCCTTTTAAGCATCAAGCACAAGTGGTTGTGTATGATGTTATGAATAGCGCTTGTATGCATCATAAAACCAATGGGTCAATACACACACACACATACACACGTACATATATGGTATATATGCAAAAAAAAACTCATACACAACAGGGTAAATATACATCTATATAAGATATATCTAACACTTCCCCTCAAACTTATGGTAGATCAACAACATGAAGTTTAGAGAGGTGAAAGCTGTGCTGGACTCTGGTCTGTGCCTTTGTGAAGAAGTCTGCCAACTGAAACTTAGAAGACACACACTGAAGAGTAACAACCTTATCATGAACCTGTGTCTACATGTAGAAAGTATCAATACCAATATGCTTTGTAAGCTCATGCTTCACCGAATCTTTAGCAATGCTAATAGCACCTGTACTGTCAGACAAAAGAGGAGTCAGTGCAGAAACAGAAACACCAAAATCCTCAAGTAACTACCGTAGCCAAGTAACCTTCGCAGTCAATAAAGTCATAGCTCGCAACTCAACCTCAGCACTCGAACGAGAAACTACTGTCTGTTTCTTAGTCTTCTAAGCAATACGAGAACCACCAAGAAAAACACAATAAGCAGAGAGAGACCGGCAATTAGAGGGATCACTAGCCCAGGTGGCATCAGAATATGCCTAGAGCTGTAAAGAGCTGGAGCGAGAGAGAAAGAGACAACGAGAGATAGTTCTACGAAGGTATAGTAGAACACGAAGAAGATGACTATAGTAAAACTGAGTGAGAGCAAAAATAAACTGATTCAAGATATACACAGAATATGAAATGTCAAGATGAGTAACACCAAGATAAACAAGTCTCCCAACAAGGTGACGATAGCAAGTAGGATCAGGAAAAGACTCACTATTAGTAAGATAAAGATGAACATTAAGTTCCATAGGAGTCTCATATGTGCGCTGATCAGAAGAGAGGCACGATCAAGAAGGTCCTAAATATACTTTTTTTGGACAAATAAAAACTCTCAAGAATAGAAATAACTTCAATCCTAATAAAGTAGTAAAGTAGACCTAGATCAAATATGAGAAACTGCTCATGAAGACACTTTTTGACAAAAATGATGTAATAAGAATAATCTCCAATAATGATCATACCATCAACATACAAAATGAGAAGCATTCGATCATAAGGCGGAGTGTGAATAAAAAGAGTAGCATCATGAGTACTAACAAAGAAACTAGCTGCAGTGACAACAAAAGAGAAACAATCAAATTAAGTACGAGAAGCTTGCTTGAGGCCATAAAGAGATAGGTGAAGATGATAAATCATACCCTCACAAACAGAATGCCCAAGGGTGGCTGCATGTAGACCTCCTCACACAACTCACTATTAAGAAAGGCATTCTTGACGTCTAACTGAGAAATAGACCACTGTCGAGCAGAGGCCACAACAAGAAGAGTGTGAACAGTAGTTATGCGAGCAACAAGAGCAAATGTCTCATCATAGTCACGATCATGCTCCTGTTGAAAATCACGCGCCCAAGACAAGCCTTGTAGCGTTCAAGAGAACCATCAGAGCAGATCTTAACCTTATTGACCCACTTGCACGTGATAGGAGTGACACACATAGGAAAAGGAATAAGATCCCATGTGCCAGTATACTCAAAGACAGCAATCTCATCTACTATCGCATGTTGCCACTCCTGATGAATAATAGCATCGCAATAAGAAGTCGGTTCAGCAAAAGCAGCGGTAGCAAAATCAAAATGCTCAGGAGGCTAAATAGACTAGCGATCGCGAAGAGCATGGCGAGGAGAGACCGAAGAGGATGGCCTATCAGTAGAAGAGGGCACATCAGAAGGGTCCTCAACCCACGAACGATGAGTATTGTAGAGAGAATAAGAAGGAACAAGGCCAGGAATCTTTACTATTATAAAAGAAGGAGTTGGTGGTTGACCCGTCGTCACTCTTCTTCTCTCAGCCCTTAGATCTGATTGCTCCGTAAAATCCGAGCCGTCCCGTCTTCTCGTAGCCCCTCCTCGCGCGCCGCCTCCTCCCCTCCTCCTCCCCTCCCTCTATCTCGCAGCCCGCACCGCCTCCCCCCCCCCCGCGCGCCGCTCCTCCTCCCCCCCACCCCGATCTGCCTCCCCCCCCCCTCGCTCTTCCCCCAGTCGCCTCCTCGCAGCCCGCACCGCCTCCTCCTCCCCCCACTTCTCCGCTCCGCTGCCGCCTCTTCCGAAACCCTAGCCCTGGCGCCGCTCTTCTCCTACCCCGCCCACTCGGGCCCCATCCGCTGCGTCGTCGCCGAGCCCCGCGCCGGCCTCACCGCCTCCGTCCGCCTCTACAACCTCCCCACTGCCGCCGACCTTGGCTCACTCCTCGACCCCTCCGCCGCCGCCTGCCCCGCTCCACCGCCGCCGCCTCCTCCTCCTCCCCACCCCACGCCGCCGCCGCCTCCCCCACCCCTCCTCTCGCTGCCCTCCTCCCCACCCCTCCGCAGATCCGCAACCTATGGTGCTTTCGTGGATTTGTTGCATCTTACCTTGTGTTTTCCATGTTATTGCTTGTCGCTACTTCAATCTATTTTTATGATCCATGTTCGTGACTTGATTGCAGTAGAGATTGCAGAAGAGCGCTTAGAGGATAGCTGGGTCCCTTTAGATGAAACAGTGGCTCCTGAACAGGTTGAGGAGATGATCCGCTCTAAAGAAGCACATACAAATGCAGTGATTCTTGAGAGTGTAAGTCCTGGTGCCAAATGAAAATCAACATCTTACTCCTTAATACTTATGTGTTTACGACTGATGAAACACCTTTGTTTATGTAGGTTGGAGACATTCCAGATGCTGAGATCAAACCACCAGATAATGTCTTATTTGTTTGTAAACTCAACCCAGTAACCCAGGTTACTATTATTTCTTGATTGCTTGCCTTTAAGTTTTCTGCTCCTTTAGACCTTTTGTTTTTATGTTTTCATCCTGCTTTGCTGGTATTATATACATTTCCACAGCTCTTATGTGTAGAGGTTTCCTTTTTGTACTGTTGTGGTCTTGTCGCTGACTATTTTGGAAATCATAACTGAAATTGTTGAATATTTTAGGCCATAACTTTTTTAGCAATGTTGCTGGGTAACTATATGGGTAATTCATTTTGCAGGATGAAGATTTATATACAATCTTTTCTCATTTTGGAACTGTGACATCGTGAGTGCCTTTTTTAACTTCAATTAATGTGTGCATCTCCTTGTTTATCCTCTTCTTCAATTATCATTTTCTTGCTTTCAGAGCTGAAATAATTCGTGACTACAAGACTGGAGATAGCTTATGCTATGCTTTTATTGGTATGTTTATTCCCTAGAAAACTTCTGCACTACATCGACATACTTTGAGCAAGCATTCAAGTATTAGAAATAACATTTTTTTCTATTTATCCAGGGCATCCTGGTTCCAATTTGTTGATTGAACAATTGCATAGGCTTAAGTAATCGTCCTGCATATGTCATCCAATTCTTCGCTTGTGTTGGACATATATGTCTTAGGCCCTGTTCTTTGCGGTTTCTAAAAGCCGTTTTGGCTTTTGCTCTGATATCTAACTTTTAAACGGAGTATTTTTTAAGATAGGGTCTACAAGTTAATTATAATACACGTTAAAAACTAATATCTCAGATCATCAAAATCGCAAGCGAGTATCTCTCTTTCGCAATCTCGCCGCAAACACCAAAAACCATCACCGCACCAAAAACCATCACCGCAAAGAAAAAGAACAGGCCTTAGCCTCTTAGGTCGATAATTTTATGGAAGGGTCCAATAGAGTGGCCTTTCACAACCGCATAGAAACTGGTTGGGCATGCAATATGGTCGTCTTTGTATACACGTTTAAGTTTCAAATGTTGGTGGCGTGGATATAATTGCATCATGTAAAATCCATTATTTAGTTTGCTAACAAACTGGTTAATGGACAAAATGCATGAACATGCAACAAGGATTTTGCTTTATGTCCAACAACTAAATGGATGTTGAAAGAACAGGAGATAGTAAACAGAAGAAATTTTAGTTACTTGTGCACTTCAAAGTAATGGCTTCTGTTTTTTTTAATAAACGGGAGGCTCCATTGCATTCTTCTGTGAAATAGAAGCTGAGAAGGTTCTAGACAGTCCAGTTGTTGTCTCAGGGTTCCAATTTTGGTATAGTAGAAAAGCTACAAGTGTGGTGTACTGATAATATCTTGAAAATACTTCTTGTTCTACCTGTATTAATTATTCATACCTGCATGTTGTAATAGAAAATGCTAACAATATCTCTTGATGATCTTTTGTCAGAATTCGAGACAAAGGAGGCTTGTGAGCGTGCATATTTCAAGGTCAGTATCCTACCTGGTTTCCCATATGAATGTGGGTTTACACTTTACAATTGTGGAAAAAGCTTCTTCTATCATAAGTGGAATTAGATAACGATTTTTCAGTTTTGGAGGTATTTGTTCCTGTAAATTTGTTATTCATATTGAAATTGTCATACTAATACTAAGTGCACATGAATACCTTTTTCTGATAAGTACGATGATAAGATAACTATATCTAAGCTCAATTTTGTGTAACCTCATTTTGCAGACAGAAGTTGAAAATCTTAATCTGCAGGAGCAAGCCTTAGATGAGCGTATAAGGTTGGTAGCCATTGCAAATTGCGGACTTATCCATAGAGCGTACTCTGCTATGTTATCTGTGCTCGACAAAACATGATATATTATGGAAATTTGTTTTCCTTGCAGCGATATCGTGATACAATTGTTAAGTATACTAAATTTAACTGCATTCAAATTAGTGTATGTATTCATTCATGTAGCATAGATAATGGTGAAAACCGCAATTATTTCTGGTTATTCATTCGAACTGCTTATGAATGAATACCAAATCTTTAATTTTGTAAAAGCATAGATAATTTTGTAGGATCATTATCTGGGTGAGTCCAATCTTTTAATTTTCTTTATTCATACCAAATTTTAGAGGTATCTCAGACTACATCAGGATTTGCATGTTTTGACATGCAAGCCACAAACTCCACTTAAGTCGTGTTAAGGCTCTGTTGGCAAAATAGAAATTTGGTGAGGATCTTGTGCTTGGTGTTCAAATATGTTCTTATTTTGAACTATTCAAATAGACCAATGTACTAGAATAATAATCCCCATCGATCCTTTGATTGTAAGTTGTTGCTTGAGGTGAACATTATTATCTAAAATTGTTGTAGCCTGACCTACATGTTCCAAGAGGCCTAGCAGTTCTCACTAAAACTTCATGCAAAGAATAGATGTTGAGCACCTCAATTACTTGTCGTCGACAAAGCACACATGTTAATTGCTCCACTTTGTCGTTCCTTTTGCAAGAGCATTTCTCTAATATTCAATCAATCCTTTAGGAGAATCAAAAATAAATAAATATTTGCTACGGTATATGTAATTTTCTTTTATTACTTACTATTCTATTGTTGGGCAAGCAAGCCATACAAGACAATATTACTTGTTCAATCGATTTGCTATCAGATATGTAATTTTGTTTTTATTACTTATTATGCTATGAGTTTCTTAGATATAATAAACAGCTACTGATAAAAGGTGAACATTAAGCTAATCATTGCTTGTACTAGGTTAGAGGGGTTTCAGTTTAGTTGCCAATGAAAGAGCATATATATGAATTTCTCAAAGTTGGCGAGGACAAGCTTGCATGGAAGGTGCAAAGCAGAATTGTGTTATAATACAACTTTCCTTTTATTTCTCTACTAATAAAAAGTTGGAAGTTTTGTTAGTCCACCTGTATTTTTCCGAAGAAGGTTACTTGAGACATCTTTGTCTCATGTAATTTTGATTGGTTTACTCTACTTTAAATGTTAAAATAGATTACATAGATCAATATTTGCATACTTATGACATGTTACATCAAAATGATTGGCTAAAATAAGGATTTGATTTTGTATGACCAGCTCTGTGACTGTGCTAAAGTGATTAAATTAGAGGGCACAACTTAGCGTTAATGCTACTGCTACAATGCCCAGTGGGGGTAGCACACACAATGGTTATCATTCATTGCGTGTAGGTCATCTCTTACAGGTTGATGATGATGGGCACATCGAAGCCATCCATGAGGATCACACTGCACATAGTGACTGGCAAGGTTGAGGTTGTTGTTCTGGTCAATAAAGTGTGTGACACTGGTGAGTGAGGCAATGTTAGTCTTGAATGATTATTGAGATATTGTTTCAGATAGTTTTGCCAAGTTTATCATTATGTGTGTTATTATCAGATTCTTATTTTCTGGTAGGAACCTTCATGGTCTTTTTTGACAGTACATGATCAAGATAGCGATTATATTTTCCATTTCACTGTGGTTCTTGGTTGTAGATACTTCTCATGCTTGGTAGTAGCATGGTGAATTTTCATCATTGTGAACTGAATGGTTTGGATCCTGGTATTGGAATAATTGTTCTGTTTTTAGAGAAAATGATATTTGGATTGTTTTATGCCCTGAACATATTCTCTGACATATACATTATCTACTGTGGGAATGTAAACTAGATGTGCATTTGTTGCTACCTTATGCAAATTTTCATTCTCACATACAATCTTTGCAAGCATTTAACACCTTAGTGTGAAAAATTGTTATCTTTCTCACATACATGTATGTTTTGTTTGATACATGATGACATAAGAAAAAGTTGATATTTATTATTCAGTTTGAGATCATATTTGATAGTATGCATCACTTTTATTTTGCTTTTCGTTGCAACGCACGGGCATCTTACTAGTAACCTCAAAAGAGGGTGTCGGTGGTGAAGAAGGTGCCAACTGAGAAGGAGACACTAGAGAGACCAAAGGCTGTGGTGGTTGAATGGCAACTATGGGGGTAGAAAGAAAAGTCAGGAAAGAAAGTGGCTCGATAAAAGATGTTGAAATGGAGAATGAAGAAGGACGAGGATAAAAAGGATGAGATTTATCAAAAGTAATATCCTAATAAATCTGCATTCGTCAACCAACAGGGTCCCAACAACAATATTCCTTGTGCTCAGTACTATAGCCCAGAAAAACACACTATAGCACAGGAAAATGATGTGTTATCTTAGTTTTTGAGATGCTTTACTCTGTTTTAACTTGTTGAGGATTATGTCACATATTTGTTTCTTTTCTATGAGAGATGCCATTATTTTCTTTTCTGCCCATGCTTTATGCTTTAAGAAAGGTCTATGGGTGCTATATTTTATCAAGGAAAATGTCCATCTCCCTATCAAAAAGAAAATGAAGTCCAATGTGCACACTATCTTCATTGCAAGCTCCAAAAAGAGGCTTTAGTTTGTGTGACCATGCCATTATTCAACATTATTCAACAGGCCATGTTATTATCTTAAAGATCACTATAAAAAACGCAGACTACTTTCTCCTATTTGATTCAAAAGAATGTGGCATTTCCATCCAACAAAAAACTTGTCAAATGCCAGCTACGTGGTGTTACTTGGACACGGATATGGGAATCGGAATCTGACTCAGATTCGGATGTCCGATATTGTGAACAAAAAAAAGAAAGATGTGAAGACTCGGCTACTATATACTAATATAATACTAAGAAATGAATATCTTTCCTATTCCTAACCCACATAGCCATAACTCCATCTCTGACATCTTCTGCCCCATTATTTCTTCCATTCAAAGCCTTCACTTATTTTGCTCTTCACCTCTTTTTACTCTACCAAAGTCATACCAGAGAAGGAGATCTGTGTTATTTCTTTCTTCTAGTATTCACCTAGCTTTACTTCGCCTAATCATGGTCATGAACAGGGATGTCAAGCCAGCTGCTGGCGCCTTTTCCCCATCTAATCTTTGCCTCCTTCACCTAGGACGTTGTTAAGGGTGTCTGATGAGTGTCGGAGAGTGTTTGACACGTGTCGATACGATGATACATGTCGACATGGCAAAAAAAGTTTGGACTGGGTGTCGTGGTTACACTGGAGTTACCACTCCTAGTTGAGCTCTTTTTTCTTGACATAGTTTGTGCTTCAGGCAGTTCATCATGACTATACACATGCATTCGGATATTACGCATTAATACATCCTTCAACTTTCACTTGTTCTGAGGTAGACATCACAAAGTTTATAGTCTTTTTGGCTGTACAAGTTTCGTACCATATTCCCCTCTTCTTTTGCTAATCTCCCTTCGTATCTTAGTATTTCAACAGGAAATGGAAATTAGCATTTTTTGGTTAACCGAAAGCAGCGAATGGAGAGTAGTATAAATGAACTGATGAACAATCACATCATGGTTATGCTAAATACCTAAATAGCGCCATATATACCATACCAATATAATTGCCATTTCCTTACTTTCCAAACTTGTTTTAAGAAATCATGCATTTTATCTAGGACATTGTTACTGATGGCTTTAGATTGGTGCTAGATGATCTTAAAGTGTCAGAAGAACACACCGAGACGCAAATTTGTTCTATTCTCAAATGCTGTAGGTGGTTCGTGAAATGTTTGCTTTGTCCAGGCCTCTGCCCTCCAAGACTCAACAATATTTTTCTATTGAATGTTCAGTTTATGTTTACAGAATTGGAGGATAGTGAAAATAACAATTAAATGTACTTGTCGTCGTCAGTTTACTTCCATCAAGTCTACACATTAGTAACAACCTTCGTTTATGGCGTTATGTACGTCACCTGCGACAGTGCACGTAGCATGGACTAAGCATGTTCATTTTGTTATTGGTACGTATCAGTGTGCCTGCGCATTTAATTCTTTTCACAAGAACACCCTGCGTGCAGTGTAATCCCATTCCCTGCCTACGATCTGCATTGCATTCTAGCTCATATAATCCTCCAATTCATTCATTCATCAAGATCAGTTGCTCAGATAACTTTTCGTTGCCATGGCAGGTCACAAGAACAAGCTGTTTTCTCACTTGGAAGAAAACAGGTCACGCCATGCCGAAGGCACGAAAGAAAAATCGTTGAGGAGGGCAATATTTAGGTTTTTTGAGCGTTGTCACCCAGTTGATGCTGCTGGATTAGCACGTCGAGAACGAAGTGTTATTGGTTCATAGCCCAATTTTTATATCTGTAGCGGAGCAGAATTTCCTTACGTCTTTTGTTGCGTTTCTTTGTGGTACAGAGCGAGAAAAGAACTGATGATTACAATAACATTCTTTAATCTACATATATCATTCTTGTAATTTTTCTTCTTTTTGGTGCCTCTGGTCTCCTGACATGTTAGCCTGCATATGCTCCAATGTAAAGTTATGTGTTACTGATATCATACTGGTCTCACCAGTATGTGTTTGAGCCCACTTTTCGTTTCTGTGCAGTTCACCAGTAACAGGAATCAAAATAGATTTGGCCAAATGGGCCGCCCGACACAGTTCGATCCAGATAGTTCGGTCTGAATAGGGTATAACTTGATTAGGCTCATCACGGCTGGTCCGAATAAGTTGTAATGCTATGCTGGTCCACGTGTCCACTCTCTGATCTAGGCATGGCACGAAAAGGGGTTGGGCTGTGCTGGGCGGTCCGAGCATACTTAGCCAAATAGGCTATCAATGGTTCAGTCGCTGAGTCACAAATAATTTTACTATCAGTTACTAAGTCGCAAGTATTTTTTCTGGCAATCATAAGTAATTTTACTGATAGTCACAAGTTGCCAAATTACCTGTCCACGCTTACAAAAATACAGTAACCCTAATACAAGTAACTTTACTATTAACAGCAAGTAATTTTATTGTATTACTACAAGAGTTACTATGTGTGCCATGTTAGGATGGCCCGTCGTGCTGAGATATCGGTCTAAGTATGGCACGCCTGGTCTGATAGGGCCGACACGGCTCGTTTACTAGTTGTGTTGTGTTTAGATTTGGATCAAATCAACAATATCATGTCTCGACAAGCATGATTGGCTAAGTCTAAATCAAGTCAACCAATTTGCCATGTACCATTTCAAACCATCAAAAGCCTATGCTAAACTTCACATCGAAAAATACGATTGGCTAAGTCTAAATCAAGTCAACCAATTTGCCATGTACCATTTCAAACCATCAAAAGCCTATGATAAACTTCACATCGAAAAATTCAAACATAACTTTCTAATAACATTCTTTTTAAACCACAGTGCACATGTTATGAATCTTAGTTTATAACGGAATAAACATCCATCCGAGAAAAGTTAGACGATGGTGACTTAAGGTACAATGGTGTTAGGTGAAGGATGGCACCGGTTAAGGAAGGAATGGATCTAAAGTAGTCGGTTTAGGGGAGAGACCAGAGCTATAAATCAAAGACTTGTGAATACTTTTCATTATTCATTGCTTAATAATAATGAATATATGATGTCTATTTTATAGAGATAACTCAACTTAACCTCTAAGAAATATTCTCTATCTCTAAAAAATATATCTTTAATAGATAAAATATATCTATAAGATAGTAAATCTATATAATAAGAAAACTAACTAACTATTTTTATCTCTATCCTAAGTAATCCGACCTGTCATACACGTCTGCTACAGTACATAATACTGTTCGCACACATAAATAATATGCATAAACAGTAATTCAGCACATGACAGCACAACTCCTATACTATCTGCAAATGATCTTTAGAAAGAATAACACATTGCTTTTATATAGTTCGACATGCTAACTTGAAATCGCAAAACCTCATACTTATTTTTTTGTTATGTACAGCTATATTCAAATGGAAATTTCATGAATGGGATCCACTTTGTGCTGGCATGGTTTGCTCTTTGGACCATGGCCCTTGTCTTGCTGCCTGAATTTCTTTGCCTTTTGACAGCGAAGAGTGGTTTGCGCTTGCAAACTCAGAATAGATGAGGTGATTATCCATCACTGTGCTCCTGTGACCTGACGAAGCCATGAGCACCGCAACCGCGGCGATGAACATGAACAACATGAATCCGAGCAGGATGTATGTCTTCCGCGACGATTTACGGTACTCCCCGAATAGCAGTATGCCCCAGAATGTGCTCACGAGTGGCAATGCCTGATCAACAGCAACGCTGAAGCAGTTAAAATCATAGTCTAGAAAGTTGCATCTTTTCTCTGAAGATATTGTAAGCTGCTAAGCGTATAACTATATGTGTGCGATGCCACCTATTTTTGACGATTCAGTAATTTGTTTGGCATCTTGGATCACACATTGCAGGCATGGTGGTTTTCTCTTCTGATGTGAAAAAAAGATAAGAGAGTCATAGGCAAACCTGGACGGCATCAGCAGCAGCATAACCAGCAGCCTGACCACCCATGAATTGGAAGCCATTGCCGAAACCGGAAAGAAAGCCGGCAAGAAGAGCCCATTGCCTGCCTTTCCAGTCGTTCAGGTAGGCCTTGAAGGATGACTTCGGCACACCAGCCAGTGGGCGGTAGAGGAACAGGATGTTCAATGCGATGCCGGTGACGAAACACGAAATGGAGAAGTAGAAGAAGGCGGTGTAGACCACCAGGTGTGTGACACCATCTTTCAGGGTGTGCCACTGATCGTTGGTGGCAAGGTTGAACGCTGGGGAGAAGAGCGAGAGGCAGACGCCTGAAAAGAACACTATTCCAAGCCCTATGAAGGTGCCTGATCCAAATACCTATGCAAAGAAAAAAAAGGTTTGTCAGCGCAATCCAGAGCATTGCAATAAGCATAATTATCCATTTGAGCAAAATGTTCAGAACATAGTTAAATGCTATCTGTAAAGTCTGTACCGTTTCGACTTCGACTAGGATGACAAAGATGATCAAATGACAGAATAACGAGTTACCTTAATTGAACGCCGCTCTTCGAGCCCAATAAGGTATTCTGCAGTTCCTGCTTCTGCTTTGGTAAGATATTTGGTTGCCGAAGCCCCATTTTCCAAGTCCTTGGGAGCATCTGAAATAGGCAAAGTTAAGAACTAGGATCTGCAATACATAAACAGTACCAGTAGTTCTTACAAGCATGTAGCATATATGATACCTTTGTCTATGACTTCTTTGCTTGGTTCCACACTTCCATTTGTCCTGTAAAATTACAGGTTATCATGATCGAATTAGTCAATAGAAGATGCAAAAAGTTTACACAAATTAGCACATCATGTTTAGTAGAGTTTCTAACAGAAGTAGGTTAACCATTGAATAATCCGGTAGAACTAGCATGGTCTGGTGAAATTTGTGAAATGAAGTGAACAAAATTACCCACTTAATTTCTCTTCATTATCAGCTGCATTGGAGGCATGGACAGCAGAACCAAGAATGACAGCAACAAGGAAGCATGCCACTCCAGGGAAAAGAATCTCTGCTCTGTTGATGCGGTTGTCCAGGAAGTAATTCACTGTTGTGCCTGAAAACACATGAGACAGAACATGTCATTTATGAAATAATATCCGAATATTAAGGAGAAAACTCAGGATTTCGCCGAATTCCTCAATTGCGTAACAGTAGAATTGACAGTTAGTTTTGTGTAAATACTGTATGAATTGGAGAGATTTGTCCTATATACTATCCGGTTAATCCAAAGATGTTCTTTTGGAGGCAAATTATATATATGTCGTAGTTCAACACTATTATTGCAAGTTGGGGATGACATTTCTTGATCTGTATAAATCTAGACAGTGCCCTGGTAATGAACTGAGTATAATCGACAGACCAATTTGCTCAAGAAAATTTAAGCTGTCAGATAACCACTGCATGACACGCTTGCATCTCAACACAAATTGTGCTAACAATTTTTCCCTTCTAAGCAGGAACATCTTTTACAAAAATATATCTGTTATGAATATTGTGTGTATCTATTCATGAGGCCCAAGGGGCAATATATATACAGGTACAAGGGGATGTACAAAAGGAATACAACACAGCATAAAAGGAAGTAGCATATTAGGAAACAAATAAGAGTCCTAATCCTAATCTATTCTATCCTTAACACCCCCCCTCAAACTCATGGTGGATCAACAACACTGAGTTTGGAGAGGTAAAAGCTGTGCTGTGCTCGAGTCTGGGCCTTCGTGAAGAAATCCGCTATCCAAGCTCAAGGCACATATCGAAGAGTAATCACCGATCTTGCACACAAGACCTCATGAAGGAAGCATCAACACCAATATGCTTGGTGAGCTCATGCTTCACGGATCACGAGCAATCCGATAGCACTGTCTTTGTCGACAAGAGAGGAGTCGGTGTAGTGACAAACACCAAAATCCTCAAGTAACCACCGTAGCCAAGTAATCTCTGCCAAGAGGGCCATAGCTCGCAACTCGGCCTCTGCACTCGAACGGGACACTGCAGTCTGTTTCTTCGTCTTCCAGGCAATAAGAGAACCACCAAGAAAAACACAGTAGGCAGAGAGAGACCGGCGATCAGAGGGATCGCTGGCCCAAGTAGCATCTGAATAGGCCTGAAGCTGTAACGAACTGGAACGTGGAAAGAAGAGATGGCGAGAGATAGTCCCACGAAGGTATCGCAGAACTCGAAGAAGGTGGCTGTAGTGGACCTGAGTGGGAGCTGAAACAAACTGACTCAGAATATGAACGGGATAGGTGATATCCGGACGAGTAACAGCAAGATAAACAAGACTCCCAACAAGATGACGATAGCGAGTCGGATCAGAAAGAGGCTCGCCATCCGAGGGTCGGAGGTGGACATTGAGCTCCATGGGAGTCTCAACAAGACTGTTGATCGATGAGAGAGCGCGATCAAGAAGATCCTGAATATATTTCTCTTGGGACATAAAGAAACCATCTGAAGTGGAAGTAACCTCAATCCCAAGGAAATAATCGAGAGGACCAAGATCCGACATAAGGAACGCTCACTAAGACGAGCCTTGACAAAGGCAATGTACTCGAATCATCTCCGTAATGATCATATCATCAACATACGTAAGAAGAAGAGTCCGACCACGGGGCGAAGTGTGGACAAAGAGCGCAGGATCATGATCACTAGCGGAAAAGCCAGCAGCGAAGACCACGAGGAGAAGCGCCAAACCAAGCACGAGGGCTTGCTTAAGGCCATAGAGAGAGCGGCGAAGGCGGCGCACCATGCCCTCGGAGCAGAATACCCGGTGGCGGATGCATGTAGACCTCCTCACGCAACTCACCATTAAGAAAGGCATTCTTGACATCAAGCCGAAAGCAGACTGCCGGCGGCAATGACGCCACCGACGTAAGAGTGCGAACGGTGGTCATGTGGGCCACGGAGCAAAAGTCTCGTCATAGTCAACGCCATGCTCCTGCTGGAAGCCACGAGCAACAAGACGCGCCTTGTAGCGCTCAAGAGAACCATCAGAGCGAGTCTTAATTTTATAGACCCACTTACACGTGATGGGACGAGAATGAGATGGCAAGGGAACAAGATCCCAAGTACCAGTACGCTCGAGGGCAGCAATCTCCTCGGCCATGGCAAGCTGCCACTCAGGGTGAGTAACAAATCCCGTAGGAGACAGGCTCACGAGTAGCTGCGCCAGCAAAGGCAAAGCGGGCAGGAGGCCGAATCGACCGGCGATCGCGGAGAGCGTAGCGAGGAGAAGATGACCCATCAGGGGATGATGGAGCATCAGAGGAAGGTGGATCATCAGGAGAAGATGACTCAGCTGGAGAAGCCTCAATACGAGGTCGACGAGTGTAAAAGAGAAGGGGAGGTACTGTAGTGAGAGGAGCCTGGGGAGTCGGAGGAGACGACGCAGGTGGTGACAACGGTGGAGAGGCCACAGGGGGAATAGGTGGAGACTCAGTGGGACAAGTGGACGAGGGCAAAGCAGATATAGGTGTATCTGGAAAGGTCAAGAAAGACAGAGACTCCGCAGAGGGAGTCGAAGGAGAGGCAAGATGCGTGGGTAGAATGGACGAGACTCATCGAAAGTCACATCCCGAGAAACCCGCATCCTTCGACCAACCGGATCCCAAAGACCGATAGCCCTTGTGCTCGGCATCAGATCCCAAAAGACACACTCAACAGATCGAGCGGTTAGTTTGGTACGTTCGCGAGGCGAGGAGAACGTAGCAAACGCAGCCAAACATATGAAGGGCGAGTAGTCGCAGAAGACCACGAGACGCTCAACGAGGATCGCACCAAGAGCGTAAGATGGCCGGATGTTGATGAGATAGGTGGCGGTGGAAACGACCTCGGCCCAAAAGTGAGGTGGGGTAGAGGCGGCAATCATCGAGTACGAGCCGCCTCAAGGAGGTGACGATGCTTGCGCTCGACACACCATTCGAGCATGAGCACCGGGACAAGAGAATCGAAGCGAGAGTCCTCGCGCAGCAAGGAAATCTGCGCAGTAACGAGAAAGGTACTCGCCAAAGAGATCAGACGAAAAAACGCGAATAGGAGTGGAGAATCGTGTGTGGATCATAGTGGCAAATTGTTTATAGATAGACAAGACCTCACTACGAGAAGACATGAAATATATCCAAGTGTGGCGAGAGAAATCATCTATAAATATGATATAATAACGATGACCCCTTTCAAACGAAGGAGCCGGACCCAAACATCCGAATGAACAAGATCAAAGGACGCTGGGACACGACTCACCGTGAGGATAGGGAAGCTGAATTTGTTTACCTAACTTACACCCCGACAATCTAAAGACACGTCTCCGAGACGGACCCGAAGACCACGACGAACTAAGGATGACAAAGAGATCCACACGATGACCAAGACGGTGATGCCACTGCTGAAAAGAGCCGGTAGACGAAGTGGCAGAAGCGGAGAGACTGGCGGCGACGGTGGCAGCGGAAGGAAGGTGAAGCCAGTCAAGCTCCCAGAGACGCTGTGAGTCACGGCGCCGAGGGCCAGAACCAACCGAGCTCCGTGTGGCGGTCCCGAACACAACAAGAGTCGAGTCGAGAATGACACGATAACCAAGGTCGATGTCATCCCAGCAGAAGAAGTCGCATAGTGAGGCGAGGAATATGAGCAATGAAGGAACATGAAAGGATGAGTTGCTAAGAGATCCTCGACTGAGAGACGAAAGAGATGTACCATCGCAGTAAGAACACCGGCGGGAGAATCAAGAGGTGTAATAGAAGACAGAGTAGAAGCATCAGGAGTCATGTGAAAAGATGCTCCAGAATCAAGAATCCACGGGGAGGTACCTGACTGTGTAGAGGGTGGTTTCTCGATTCAAGAGTCGATGAGCGTAACCTGCAGAACTCGCCGAGGAGAACCTGAAGCGGCAAGCAAGCGGCGAAGTCTGGCTATCTCCTGCTCGGTGAAAGAAGCTGCTGAAGGGGTCGATGCAGACGTCGTCGTAGAAGCACCGGTGCCAATAGAAGAACGGCGTGAAAGATGCCGCTTCTTCTTATAGCACTGGGACTCAATGTGGCCGGCCTTGTCGCAGTAGGAACAGTGAGGACGACCACTTCAGACGGATGACGCCACCACCACCGTGGCGGCGCCAAGAAGGCGAGTAGCGGTAGACGAGCGGCGAGCACAGAGGGGAGTGGCATCAGACCAGCACCACTCAGACGAGTCTCCTCTGCGCGTATCTCGGTGAGAGCCTCCAGGAGAGTGACACGAGGGTGACGTGCAAGAAGCTGAGCACGCCGTTGCTCGAACTCAGGACGAAGGCGAGTAAGGAACTCGTAGACCCGCTGAAACTCCAAGTCAGCACGTATATCCAAGCAGCACGGACAGGAACGACAGCCAGCAGTGCGGAGAGAGTCCAACTGACGCCAGATAGCAGAGCTCTGAGCGTAAAAGGCATCAACAGTAGCATCACCCTGCTGAAGAGAGTGCTCTTGGCGAACCACGGACAGTGCATGGGCATCACCGGAGGGCTCGTGAGCGCCGACGAAGATGAGTCCACATCCGGAAGCCGGAAGAGTCCCACAACCTCAGAAGAGAACTGAGGCTGGAGACTGGCGATGAAGACAGCAGCAGCTCGAGCGTCGTCATCGCACCACTGAGTGTAGGTGGTCAGACGGTCCTTGTAGAGATCCAGAGCCTCCTGGTAGGCAGAGGCAGCTTCATCATCAACAATCTGAGCAGCTTCAGTAGCAATCTTGTCGGCTGTCGGGGGCAATGCAACAGGCGTGGGCTCCGTCGGAGGAATAGGGCAAGGCGGGCAGGTGACATCGCCAGAGAGGACGCCCCAGAGACGTAAACCACGCATGTGAATGCGCATGTGAGACACGAAGTCGGTGTAATTAACACCATCAAAAACCACCGGGCAGCGAGGGAGGGAAACGGTGCCCATTGGTAGGCGGCGCTGGACGGCGCGGCGACCAATACAACGGTCTAACAGCGGCGCCAACGCGCGCGGTTAGATCGATGTTTTTTTTTTTTTTTTTTTTTTTTTTTTTTTTTTTTTTTTTGGCTTCCCTTGGAAGCTACTTACTTAGCTTCCCTTGGAAGCTACTCGCATCTGAGATAAAGTGCGCGCGTTCGAGTGGCGCGCGCGGTGGTCCGGCGGCGGGCGGCAGTCGGCGACGGCCGGCGCGCGCGCCCGGAGTGGCGCGCGCGGTGGTCCGGCGAGCCGCGACGGCCGGCGCGCGCGGCCCGGAGGGAAACGGCGCGGGTGGTCCCGGCGGCGTCCTGGGGAACCGGATCCGTCCGGATCCGGGAAGCTCGGCCGGAGGAAGAGGCGACGGCGGAGGGGCGCAGGAGGAGGCGGCGCGGTCGGAGGGGCAGCGGAGGAGCGGCGGCGCAGATCCGGCCGGCGGTGGACAGCGGGCGGAGGAGGAGCCGACGGAGGCGGGAGCGGCCGACGGCGTGGAGATGCGGCGGCCGGCGTGAGAGGCGGCGGCCGGCGCAGGGAGGCGGCACGCGGCGGGCGCGGCCGCGGGAGGAGGCGACGGCCGCGCGCGGGCCCGCGGCGGCGCAAGACGCGGAGTCGGCGACGGTACGGCAGAGTCGACGACGGCGCACGGAATTCTAGGCAAGCCAAAACCCTAATTTTGGCTCTGATACCATGTTATGAATATTGTGTGTATCTATTCATGAGGCCCAAGGGGCAATATATATACAGGTACAAGGGGATGTACAAAAGGAATACAACACAGCATAAAAGGAAGTAGCATATTAGGAAACAAATAAGAGTCCTAATCCTAATCTATTCTATCCTTAACAATATCTACTTTCTATACCAAGCCAACCTCATTATGGAAAAAAAAAAGAAACTAATGGTAACAACTAGTGCCAACCTAATCATTGGGTATAATGCTTAATAAATATGAAATGTGATCAAGAATGAGCTATGCTTCGTATGTACCATGAAAAGCATGACCAGCAACATAAAAATACTTGCTGCACTTTTACAGAGAGATGATTACCTACCTATTACAACAACCATACTTGAGCTGATAACCTCAGTCAATGAGAGACCCACATATGCCCAAGCATACTGAGTAGAAAGGTTCCCAATACTGAGTACAACACCCCCTGCCATTGCAAACAGCACTGAAGGCCAGTTGTCCTTCATTACAAGTTCATTCAGAGTGAGCAAACTGCAGACGAACAATCCATAATTTCATCGCGAAGTTCTTACTTGAATAATTACTAAGTTGCTAACCTGACTGAGCTGAGTGAAAAAATTGGGCATATTGGGCTTGCTCTCCCCAAGCTGACCAATTGTAAGTGCAATGAGGACTGCGGCGAGGAGGTTCATTATCGAGTAGTCCATGTAAGTGTGCTGCGGCAGCCGTCCCCGGCGCTCCAAGAGGGTGAGGACAGCAGGCCAGGTGCCCAAGAACAGGAGAGAGGCCAGCATGAGAGCAATGGCACCCCCTTTGTCTTCTATGATATACATCTTCAGGCCTTCTTTGATTGAGAACAAAGAATTCAGTAAGGGGCCCTGAAGAACCTGGAACAAACAAACATTCTCATCATGTAAGATATTTTAAGTTACTAAAAATTGGATTGAAATTATCAAGAAACTGAAGATTTTGGGGTTGATCTGTGCAAAACTTCTAAAAACAGAAATTCTTGGAGTTCTTTTCTTCACCTCCACAACTGACCCTGTTGCCTTTCCTCATGACATTTGCTAAAACTGAAGAATTCAAAGTTCCTCTTTTTAGAAACCAATTTTATTTCTAATTCCTCCCACCCCAGCCCTTCTTTCTTCCTACTTGTTACAAGAAGCAATAATCATCATGACCAAAAAGAGAAAAAAACATCAAGAAATATATTCCAATACCCATAGGAAAGACTCCAGTTCTTGAAACCCACAATCCCCTTAGATCAGATTTCACTGAGCATGGGAAGATCAACTCCCAAATGAACACACCACAGAAGGAAAGGAAGCATCAATGGAAAGGAGGAAGAGCATCAAGTAGTACCTTTTGGCATGGAACCAAAGAAGAAGCACATGTAAGAACATGGTTCATGGCCATTTATATTGACAACTGAAGCACTGATCTCAAAAGAACCCAATGAGATCTTTTCACTAAAAGTCCAACTTGATTTTTTTGACTCGCATAGCAACAGCAAGTTTGCGGCGTCTGCTCTCACGATTTTGGATTCTCTGAAGTCGCGTACGGCGACTTGAGAGAGCAGTCGGGAATCTGAGCCGTTCGATCGGAAAAAGAACGGCTCAGATTGGATGCTACAGTAAAATTTACTGTAGCTACAGTAAATTTTTACTGTAGCTACAGTAACTTTTACTGTAGCAACCCGATTTGGGACGTTCTTTTCCGATCGGACGGCTCAGATTCGACTGCTCTCTCAAGTCGCCGTACGCGACTTCAGAGAATCCGGTTCCACTCTCACATGGAGCTTGCCCAATGGAGTTGGAGCTTTTATTATGGGTGGGAGAAGAAGAAAAAGTGAAGAGAAAAAAGTGCAGAAAGAGAACTGACACTCCATCACAGTCGAGAATAATTGAACGGGGACAATGACCTTTGGCTCTTCTCCGAGCAATATGAGGCGCTGTTTATTAGAGATTCAACTTGTGCTCTAACTTCTTAATTTTATTTTTTTAGATTTTTTAAACTATTTTTTAGTTTTTTTCTTATTTTTTTAAAGTCGTTAAAGTATAAAATAAATCAGAAAATCAGATTTAAACACCCAAATCAGCGGTGCCTAGAATGAAATTAAAATATATAGCTAAGCTTGCCGTTAGCATACACCACACATTTCTGAACATGTAGTAAGCAGCATCTTCCCCTCGGCCCCGCTCAAATTAGCTTTTTTTCGACTTCAGCTTCTAGTTTCAGCTTTTTTTCACTATTCACTATACTATCCACTAACTCAGCTACAGTAAAAAAAAAGTCAGCTAAGTGAAATTTCAACTAAAAGCCAAAAGTCATCGCTAAAACGATCACCCCCTAATGATTTATAGCTCAGCTTTTCTCTTGGATTTTGCGCCCAATTAGGGATCAGATGTGAATTAAAACACTGAATTGGTCCAAGAAAAGTTAAAGAATAATAATGGAATTAAAGCACTGTACTCATTAGCCGGAGGTAGAGAACACATCCCATATCTTTATCTTTCACTCATGTTATCCAAGAAAAGGAACATTAAGAAAAAAAAGTAAATTACGTAAAACCATATGTTCTATAGCCTAGGTTGCAGAAAATAACATATATTTTAGCTTGTGGCATATGACCCAGCAATTGTGGTCTCACGGTTTAAAAAACCCCAGCTAATTGGAATCTGACATCTAGGGCCCACTAGTGGAGCCACATGTGTCTCTTACGCCTCCAGCTTAGCATGCAGGTGGAGTCTGCTCCAACTTCTCCACGCTCCTCGCCACCGTTGAGTTGCAGCTCGTGCTCGACGGTGGCTTCAAGGTGCTGCTCCGGGGGATCCTGGCGCGCGTCGCAGAGGCCGGCGAGAAGCTCCACCAGAAGCTGGCAGTGGAGACACGAGCCGTTACGGCCGACGCAGGTGGCACCGGAGAAGATGGAGCAGACCAACTTGGTGGTGTGGGAGGTGCTTCGGCTGGACCCGCCTGTCAAGTTCTAGTACGGGCGCGCCAAGGCCGACCTGCAGATCGAGAGCCACGATGTGGTGTTCGCGGTCAAGAAGGGGGATATGCTATTCAGGTACCAGTCGTGCGCCATCAAGGATCCACGCATGTTCAGCCCCACTTTGAGGCAGTTCGTGTATGCTGAGCTAGTGGGTTCTAAATATCAGTATACCCACAATTCCAATTAATTGGATTTTTTTGAAACTATTAAACCGTAATAGTTGAGGTTATATGTCACAAGCTAAAATATATATGGTTTTCTGTAACTTAGATCATAAAACATATGATTTTGCGCAATTTACTCTTGAGAAAATGTATCCAAGCAAGGAAAGGAGTGATGATCCAACCAAGATATAGTTTTCTTGACTCTTAACTTTTCCCCCACAAGAAAGAGTTCGTCAAAGTTTTTAACAAGACAAAGAAAATAGTGATCTGAGATCACACGGATCTAAGTTAACGCGCACGCGTGTGTTCATCATAATTAACTACACGACAAAAGGAGGACAACAACAGAGATACCGAAGAGAAGCAGAGGACAAGACGAAGAGCAATCCCTGTGTTCCTTAGGAGAATTCAACAACTGATTGATATGCGTGTCTTCACTGTTCAGATTTGCTGCTCTCTGATACTTCAGCTGATACACGAGGAAATAATTAATAAGAAAAACTATGTAACACTATGATCTTGTTCTTTGCGGATTTTAAAAGTCGTTTTTGTCTTTTGCTACAATAATCAACTTTTAAACGGAGTATTTTTTTAAGATAAGGTCTACAAGTTAATTGTAGTACATGTTAAAAAAACTAATATCTGTATTATCAAAAATTGCAAACAAGTATCTCTCTTTTCGCAATCTCTGTCGCAAACAGCCAAAAAACCATCAGCCGCAGCCAAAAAGAACAGGCCCTATATCACTTTGAGTCGAACCAATGACATAGATAATCACCGTCGGACTATTTTGACAGTGAGCTCTCCATCTTTGTTGATCCTCTATCCCTACCTAAGCAAACTTTACCACTTAACACGTATTCATTCCTTTGACTCTCTCACAAGTCTCACCCTCACCCTCAGTCCTATTAGTGATATGCCCTAGAGACAATCAAGGAGATGATTGTATTACTTCTATGTTTATGATTTTTTTGAATAATATATTATTTTGTCCCTTAAGTATTTGTCTTTCGTATTAATCAACAAGTATGTGACTTGTTTGTGAAACTCTTTATTTATGTTTTTAATATTATTTTAAATTATCCCTGATCTTATATCATTATGTGAGATAATTATGATTTACAGATCAGCACATGTATTGATTGATGATCATATTTACGGATCATATATATATGATATCAAATCAATAATGTGGATACATGTTAGAGAATATGTTGTTAGATTGACCCACAATGAAACACTGCGGGAATTGTTATATTCTTAAGTGTCATTAATTAGTTTCATATATAATGCATGTAGGATTCTTAAACCTGAGATTGCCATTGTTTCCTACATGTGTAATAGTTCACTTAGGGGTTATCAAACACTACTCCGTGACTGGGTGGTCATCAAGGTAGCTTTCGGGGTTACTATGAAACATACAAAGGAATATGAATGATCAAGATGGAATTTACCCCTCCTATATAATAGGAGAGATATCTTTAGGCCATCTCGATGTGGTTGGATTAAGGAAGTGCATGGCCATACCGAATATGGTTGAAGAGTCAATCACAACTGAGTAATTCATCACAGGTTCGAGTGAAGAATCGAATTATCATAGGATGGCACGCTTCTCGCTTTGAGTTCGATCTAGTGTCGTGAGGTAAAGGGGTTGGTACATAAGCATTATATAGGTTCGTCCGATATGATCTTTATGTATATTTGAGGGTTATTATGTTCTGTTAAGGACCGCTACCGACCTATGGATCGAAAAGGAGTTTTCGGTCCATGGCCAAATGTACATGAATCTATAAGGTCACATACTTAATGGGCTAGAACTATAAGGGTCCGGATGATAGTTTTCGAGTGGGATTCGATCTTCACTCGTATCGGATAAGGATCTGATTGGAGGCTATATAATGAGAGGTGCGGGGGCTGAGGGCGACATCCCAAAAACCCTAGCCGCCACCTCTCATAACCCCTGCCGTGCGCGCTAGTGCTAGCTCTCCCTGGACGTGTGGACCTCGGTAGAGGTGTTGCTATGACTACGGTGCTGATCGGGACGATCGCAAGGAGGAAGCAGCTGGCCGGAGGACGATCAACTACCTTTGCTTACACCGATGCGCTCTTTGTTGAATCGGTTGTTTCAACTCTACTTTCGCTGCACTGCGCGTCTAGTGGTAACGATATATGATCTCTTACTCGCATGGTTTCCTGGTTTACGCGGTAGAATTTTTTTTTTAATTTGCGCTAGTATAGCCTACCTGTATCCCAACATGTCCATCCCCCCTCTCTCTTCAAATGCTAGGTGCTACAGTGAGTAAGCCAACATAGTTGTGGTGAGAGTGGTGGGAGCAAGGTGAGCAGTCACAATGGTGAGTTGGGCGCAGAGGCCACAAGCAAATATTACGGCGAGAAGACATGGTGGGGTGCTGTCGCACTCGATTGCGACATGCTCAAGCTGTGGCAGTTGTGCATGAGGGTGGTGACGAGGTGCTCAGAGTGGCTATGGCTGTGAGTGAGCGGGCTCGATGGCGACAAGTGGCTAGCTGGTTTGGCGGTTGTGGGTGCGGATAGAAGTAAGGTAGCAGGTGAATGGACCCGATGGACGTGGGGCTCATATGTGGAATTTTTCTATTTTAGCTCTTTTTTTGAACAATATTCACATTTAGACCCCTGGCAGTTTTATTTCCGTTTTTGGACCCAGAGGTCGGCGCCGTAAGACACGGCGCCGAGGCAAAACGTCTCGGCGCCGTGGTCCATGGCGCCGAGGTCGCATGCCCGCTCTAGCGTGCCGGCCTGCGTCGCGCCGAGGTGGCAGCCCCTCGGCACCGTGGGTCGTGGCGCCGACCTCGGCGCCGTGGATATTGGCGCCAAGCTCGGTGCCGTGGGTATCAGCGCCGAGCTCTGGGACAGAGCAAAAATCACCACCCTCCCAACCGGGATGAGCTGATCCCATATGCTACTGTTTTTGCCAGTTCTTTTTTTTCTCTATTAGTTTTGTTCTCTGGCTGTCATATAAAGTTCACAAAATTACCATTTTCAGATTGCTCTGGAAAGGCAACTGGTTCGTACAAGAAAAAGGTTGTAATATATTGACCCTTATAATAAGGTATGTTCTATTAATATTGAAATGATTATTACGTGGTATTGCCTGTTCTGGACAATCTAACTTTATTATGATTATAGTGCGCGGCCTAAGCTTCTAAATGGCATGGTTCTAAAATCTTGGCTTCAAAATGATTGATCTTATTTTTAAGGTTCTAAAATTTCAACATAATGATGCCTTTGTCCTATTTTTTTTGTAAGGATCCGCACAACAAGGTCCAAACATTGGAACTCATTCCTCATAACCAATTTGACATATTTGTCCCACTGATCCTCACAACCAATTAAGATCAACCGCCTTAGAATTGTGTCTTTCAAACCGAAGTGTAGTAGCCCCTCAACTGTGATGCTCTCCTCGTTTGCATGACAATGTAGCTCCTCCCAGGCCCTAGCAACCAACTCACTAAACGACGGCCTATCACTGAATATCAGAGCCACCCTTTGCATTTCAACAAATCAAACATTTCCATAATCATCACTTCTCACACTGCCTCCATGATATAGGGTGACTAGGTTGTCCATCTAGTTCATACAGAAAATATGTTGAAATACCATCAGTAACATGTTGAAATACCATCAGTAACAAAACCATACTATGAAAGAGTTGTCCACCATTGAGAAGTTATGGTTGGCAATAGCAAGTTACCTAATTTATTCAAAATTAATGAAGTTAGCATGGTTTAATCAGTAACATTATCCACACTGCCTCACCAAGAAACTTGTAATTTCTATGCTTGATCAAATAAGCATACCCAATAATCCAGTGTTTACAGGTTTATTCGATGTTATCTTTATAGATGAGAAATGGTTCTACCTCACAAAGAAGACTTGCAATTATTATGGTCTCCTAGATGAAGAAGATCTGAGAAGGCATACCAACGGATCCTTACGGTTACGCCCCCCACCCCAACAGCCTTTAACCATTTGATTGCACATATTTACGAAACAACAAAAAAATTACAATGGGAAAAGATCTAATCAGGAAGGAAATACGACAAATAAACAACAAATAAACAATGGGCTGCTTATGTGAGGAAAAACATCTTTACACTATTTTATCATAGTTGTGAACCACTCTAGAGCAAGAGGATAAGTTTGGGTGATTTAATTGCCATACAAAAATCTATATCGTATTATCTTTGGTTTCACAACCATAAGGAGAAAAGATGACAAGTAAGCCAGTCCAACAAGACATGTTTTTATCCTATATTCTCAAATCTAGACTACTTTAACTCATTTTTGCTTTTCAAAGAGAACAACACCTCATGAAAGGAAAAACATTCACCACGACTGTCATTAAGTACACATGTCGCATTTTAGCAACTCTAGCTTATCAAATAAATCTAATACTGACATTTGAGTAAGGAATATTAGAACTCATCTCCAATTGTTCTTACAGAAGTTAACTTTGTATAGCTTGTTTCAGTTTAATTTTGTCTCATTGTATTAGCTCAGCATTTACATTACGGTATTTAAATAATGATGAAAATCTGTTGAACATCCGGGGAGCAAACTTGTTTCTCTCTTTCATGAACTAAATTCGCGCCACATCTTGTAACTAGACAAAACAATGGAAACTTTCAACGCAATAGCCATTCAACAAGCGCAACAAGGGACTAGGCATCTCATCAAACAGGTTGCGCTTAAGGCGCGCTCACCTTCGAAGTGGTAGGCGTTCCGGACACGCGTGACCACCTCAGCGCGCGGAGGTGCGGCGGCGCCTCCCCCCTTGGGCCTGGAGAGGCAGAGGACGAGGCCGGCGGAGGCGCGGGGCTCGCCGAAGGCCGGGTGGCAGTAGGGGTCCTCGGGGCGGCTCAACAAGGAGGCAGGAGGCGGGGGGGGCGGGAGGGGAGGAGGCGGGGCGCGGGGCGGCGGGGGGGGAGGAGGCAGAGGCGGGGAGAAGGAGGAGGGCGGCGGGCGGCGGGGCCGGGAGAGGAGGAGGAGGAGGCGGGGAGAAGGAGGAGGCGGCGGGGCGGCGGGGCCGAGAGAGGAGGAGCCGAGAAGGGGCGGGGCGGCGGGGGGAGGAGGAGGCAGGCGGGGGGGGCGGGGGAGGGGGAGGAGGCGGAGGCGGGGAGAAGGAGGAGGGCGGCGGGGCGGCGGGGCCGGGAGAGGAGGAGGCAAGAGGCGGGAGAAGGAGGAGGAGGCGGGGGACGGCGGGGCCGGGAGAGGGAGGAGCCGAGGAGGGCGGTGGGGAGAGCGAGGGGGAGTACTGAGGGGGTTCCGACTTTTTGCTTTGTCCCAGAGCTCGGCGCCAAGATCCACGGCGCCGAGCTCGGCGCCACGTCCCACGGCGCCGAGGTCGGCGCCGAGGTCGCTGCCACCTCGGCGCCACGCAGGCCGGCACGGTGGAGCGGGCATGCGATCTCGGCGCCATGGACCACGGCGCCGAGACGTTTTACCTCGGCGCCGTGTCCCACGGCGCCGACCTCTGGGTCCAAAAACGGAATTAAAACTGCCAGGGGTCTAAATGTGAATATTGTTCAAAAAAAGGGCTAAAATAGAAAAATTTCGGGGGCTCATACTTGCTTCTAAACTGGTGGCCACAGCCCATAGGTGAGCACCTCAGAGATTTTGCTCTTGTTTATTTTTATTATGCTAAATTAATTAAGTTTTATAAGGTTTTATGTTTAAGTTTTATTGTGTTTTATGAGGTTTCACAAAGTTTTTTTGTAGCGGATTTATGAAGTTAAAGGTTTTTTTTTGTTGTAGATTCATAACGTTGAACTCTAAGTTTCATAAGATTTCATAAAATTTTAGTAAGCTCCATAACTAAATTTCATGAGATTTCATAGTGTTTCATTAAGTATCAAGGCTAAAGTTGGCTAAGTTTTATAAAATTTTATGTTTAATTTTTATGGTATTTTATGAGATTTCATAAAGTTTTAGGATCTTTCATAGTTTAAGTTGACTAAGTTTTGTGAAATACATTCGAAACTCTCTAAAATTTTGTAAAACTCATGAAATTTAAATGAAACTCGATGAAACTTATCTATATCGCTAGAATTCTTTCTAACATGACTCTTAATTTATTGTGTGCTAGCATGACTCTTAATTAATCGGGTGCTTATATTACTATATCATGTTCTAGTTTTACTGATTAAATGGCGATGATTTCGTGAAGTACAGTTGTCCAAAGATTCCTGGGGGCTCTGAATGTCCTTTTAACTCCAGATCTGACCTTGTGTGGATGTGGTTATTTTGCGTGTCAGAAATTCGGCGCTTCATCCTCTCTCTCTCTTGCTGTGGGATTGTCTGAAGTATGGAAATTATTGGACCAGTTGACATATTTTTTTGCAAGTAAAAGAATGCAAACTATAGGGCCGACCAATTGAAGTATTCTATTTGAGATTTATCATTTTTGTTTGAGTAGAATATTCAGCTAGTTTGTCCTGGTTGATTTTGTTTTATGTTTTAATAAAACTAGCTGTGGAAGGGCGGCGCCACGTTGCGCTAGCTACCATGTAGACCGAAGAAAGAATCGATAATTCGTAAGGGGGCTTTTATGAAAAAATCAAGGACTCGTACATATTTTTTAAGAAAATGAAGGTTTTTCTAAAAAAACAGAGGGTCCATACATAATTCTAGTAGAAGCGCGGGGCTTAATAGCGTAAAAGGAGGACCTCTTTGAAAAATTTGAGGATCCATATGTAATTTTGAGAAAGTGGAGGGCTTTTTTTGCGAAAGTGTTGACGTGGTGGGGCCTTTCTGTAAAAAATTAAGGACTCATAAATTTTTTTAAAAAACTAGAGGTCTTTTTTGCAAAAATACGCTCGCGGGCATTCCCCCGGCTATAATAGAGAGAGTATCTTGTGATGATGTTGGGTGGATTCTTTTGGCTAAGGTTTATGGTTTATGGTCGTGGTTTTTGAATTCTGGTCTGTTTATGAAAAACAGTATACAGAGAAAAATAGTCGTATGTGATTTTAACTGGTACAGCTAAACTCAATATAATTTATACTATAACCTATCTATAGATCCTACTTTAAAAAAATCATATCGTTTAACGGTAAATTACTATAGCAACAATAGTATTGCATTGTCCAGACGGCGAAAATTTTCCCAAAGGCATTGCATTGTACTCTTCCACACTTGTTGAAGGAAGGCAGATGATCTCTTTCTCATCTGAACACACCTTAAGTCACTTTTTATGTATCCTACAATTAAATAAGCTGTGCCTTAAGAAAAACTATTGGACGAAGAGAGTTTCCTTCACAGCAAAAAAAAAGCAGAGAAAATTAAGCTGCCTGGAATCCTTCTCATACATGTACTATGAACCAGAGCACGAGTGTCAAAGCACACGTGGCTCTTTTCTCCCACAAGTCACTGTTGCACATGCATAAAGGGATGTTTAGAATAACGTTGGCTTATATTTTTTTTACTGTAGTTGATTTATTTGTTTACTATAGTTAAGTTATTTTATTTGGTATAATTAAAATTAAAAAATTTAAAAATAAGAAAAACATGTTAACCTATCACCTACAATGCAAATGAATAAAAAAATAAAAGACAAAGATGCTCAAAAATAAAAAAACTAAAAAAGATAAAATTAATAAATAATAAAAAAATAAAAATTAGAAGCTAAATTAAGCGGTGCTATATATCGTCGACTCAAGTATCTGCTGGAAAATGCCGTCACATCCATATACAAGGTTGAGACAGTCAAACGTATGTGGTTAGGCATGCTGCAGCGGTATGTTGTACGCATCTATCTACTTTTATTTCCAGCCAAGGATCAATCGTCTGGGGCCTTCACCTACGAGTGATTCATGAGGACACTGCACTCCCACGTGTGAACCTGAAAGGGAAAGAGCCAGCTCAACGACGACGACCACCACCACCACCATCAAGAGAGGAGGTGCTAGGTGTAAATGGATATCCTTTTCCAACCCTGCCCTGCTCTCTTTTGAGTAGGTTGAAACTGTGGTGTTGAGCAGGCATAGCAAGAAATGTTAACGTGCCTACCAGCAATTGGGGGAAGGAGAGTTATGTGCGAGTGGTGGGGCCATCATGTTCTTGATCAGTGCCCAGGTAGTATGATTAGGGTTGACAATCGTGCTCGTTCATATCTATATTCACGAATATCCGCGAAGGACGATGACCGAAGAACCTCGTTCATATCCATCATCCGCGGGTATGGCCATTTACCCGCGAACAGTGCGGATACCCATCGCCCACGGGCATACCCGTTTACTTACGAACTAAGAGTCAATGTATAAGAATTGAATTAATGATATATACATAAAAACAGCAGCTGTGTAGGATCATCGATGACAATTAGAAAGAGAGGTGAATGACTGCAGTACGTAGCGGAAAATTTTCTTTTCTAAAATCTGTTGTCGTTCAATCGTTTAATCTGAGAAACAACCAAAGCAACGAAACAAACCCAAAAGACACAGCCGAGTGATATATATATATATATATATATATATATATATATATATATATATATATATATATATATATATATATATATATATATATATATATATATATACACACACACACACATGATTACTGTAGCAATCAAAAATATTTTTGTTCTCCACGTGAGGCTCTTAACAACTTATGCATGTAGATATGTCTGCTAAAATTAATGCTTTGACAAATAACACACGAAAAAGAAAACCAAAATAATAATTACAACTAATAAACCTCACGTTAAAGTTCTAAAGTTCTGTCCTCTTTCAAAACATGCATGCATTCATATATATCAGTGTTGTGCTTTATCCATTGATGTGAAAACAGATGTCTCAAGAAGGAAGAACAAAATCAGGTCCCGTTACCTCTGTCCTTCTCACGGCCACGTCAAGACGGCACCAACTTAGAAAGCCGTCGCACAGCACTTTCTTCGGCCGAGAATCACCACGTCCGCATGCAAAGCCGTCAGCCACCCTCTTTCTTCGTTCCGTGCGAAAATCCCAGCAGCAAAACACCAGCTGCCGTTATTTCTGCTTTTTCTCCGCGCGGTACTTTTTCTTCCGAGAAAACAGCGCTGCCCTCTTTCTTCTTCTGATAGATCACAACGCTGCTGCTTTTTCTTTTGGTTGTACTCGGTCAGGACGAATCAAGCAGCCACCGCACGCCTCTCCTTTTTATTCTGCCAACTGAACTCCTACCCCAACTCAAAAACGGTGACAGCGAACGATTCCGTATACGACATGTATACGTATTGCGACCACTCTGTATACGACTCGTATATGTATGCCGTAAATACAATACAAGCTATGCATACACGACTTGATAACACAAGCCCTAACCAAATTTTGTACTCCCCAAAATTACTACGAATCGAAGCCACTGGACCGCACCTCCGTAGCTTTAATACGTATCATCCACTTTTGGTTTCCACATGCCCAAATATGAGCTCGACCATTTCGTGACTCCCTCGACCGCCTGACCTCGGATCTTCCCATCCTAGACCCCCTCTTGTGCCACACGACGGCTTAAAACCAGTGACACGACTCGTGGGTCACTTCAATTATGCAAATCGTATTGCTGTATACAAATTATTTAGCCAGGTCGACACCATTATAGACTTATGGTTGTACTATTTTACATGAAAAATTATTACAGAATTAAGTACTTAAAGTTATCTGGGTGATACGTACCACATACCATTGTTTCTTATGTTACAGCCGCACTAACCATCATACTATCCACTCAGATATGGTAATAGCAAGTTTTAGGATTTTAGGAAGTGCAAAACTATGTTATCTCAAATAAACCAGCTATTTCCCTCTAATGATTATGCAAAACAAGTTTATTGATTAAAAGATAATGATTAGGGCAACTTAATGCCCTGGTACTCAAGCAAGACTAGCATGACGCTTAAGTACAACCTATAGCTAGTAAACTTAGTATTAATTATCTTTAGTGATAAGGATCATGTGAATCAAGTGTCCAAAGGATGGTATAATACTATTACACTATCAAGTAAACATGTAACTACCTTAAGTTTTAACATACATTTGCATAATAATTAAAGCATGCAATTTGATAGTTTAAATGGACATAAATTTGCATAAAATATAGGTTTATTATGATCAAAGTATTGACTCACCTAGCTCACAGGTGGATTGGTGTTAAAACTCTTGAGTTTGTCGAACTGGGGTTTTTCCGTGTCCTTATACTCTACTCGGATGGTTGTATCAAAAAATATACACACAAGAGAGTGAAATAAATAAATATAAATAAAAATTCATATGAACTTCAAACTAAACAAAACCACTACTATTAGATAGATCTTGAATTTAGAAAAATTTAGAAATAAGTTTAATTAAATTTAGAGTTAAAATGAGTGAGAGCGAGTCATTTGAAGTTAAAATAAAAACTAATTCAAGAAAAAGAAAGAGGAGAGATGTTACTCTCACTAACATGCAGGGCCATAAATTTAATTTCTTTTTGGGATTTTTCTCTAATTGGAAAAGGCTGCTAAGACTAACGAGTGGGGTCCACAAGCTTTTAAATTAAATTAGATTTATTTTCTAAAGGAAAGGAATGAGGGACTAACAGGTAGGCTCCATTTACTACGCCAATAGTAACTTGAGCCCATTTGTCAGTGGCTTAGACTTTTAAAAACTGGCTTAAAAGATTTTTAAAAGGCTGTAGGGTCCATTTGTCATACAGACGGAGGCTTAATTAAGTGTGTATGCCCCACGGGTTAGAGAGATTATAACTTACTAACTATCATCATTACACTAGTCTTAATCACGCGCACTAATTTAAATATGTCACTATAGTAGTTCTTCCTTACTGAAAAGGAGCAAAGCCTGTTGTTGGTGATGGGGACTTTAGTGGATGATAGCATGGCAGAAAATGGGTCCTATGACATGGCACACACCTTCGGGCAAGCTGGCGTGAGCCAATTTCATGGCCAGGGCTGCCGGCGACGAAATAGGGAGCACGACACAGTGGCGCTACCATGCACTAGACTATGATTCAAAGCTAGGGGAGCGTCTATGGGTGGAGATGTGCTCACTAGAAGTGAAGATGGAGCTTAAGCATGAGACAGATGGCCTGGCGACAATGACCTGGTCAGCGACAAGGGGAGCGACGTGGAGGGCTTGCTGGAGGAGACGGAGGAGCTTGGCAGTGGTTAGGGGTCACTTCAAGACCTTCGGGCGAAGCTTCTGGCGTAGGGAATCAACGGACAGTGTGGTGACTTGTCAGAATCACTTCGGGCGGCGGAATGACCAAAGAAGAGGAAGAAGGTGGCTCGCAAGGTTCTTCGGTTGATTGAAGGCGAGGGGAGGTGAGTGGGGGTGAGAGGAGCACAACACGCCGCTTTATAGAGAGGGGAGGCTTGGTGCCGGTAGTGCGCCATGATAGCTTGCTATGGCCAAGGCAACGGTGCCAGCGGAGGATTGGGGCGAAGGCAAAAGGGAGTGGTGCAGTGTTACTTTGGCCATGTATCATGGGCACATGACTCAAGGCGGAGCAGCGTGACTGGAAACGATGGAACGGAGCAGTCTCGGGCTAAGACGGCGCAGCAAGGAGAAAAAGGAGTGCTGGTGAATGGGAGGCGGTGCAGTGTTGAGACATGATGCCACAGGGTTGCAGCGATGCAGCATGGGGTGGGAATCTAGGAACGCGCGAAGGAGGCGAGTGGCACAGCACCTAGGAGCGTGTTGTGCGATGCGCGCATGGCGAGGTGAGAGCATGCACGGTGCGCGTCCAGCACGCGTCGAGGCGTCGTGAGCCAAAAGCAAATGGATAATTAGAAAGTCCTATAATTTATCATTTTAACCAACTATATTTTATTAAAGAGAGTGAAAGTGTGCAATATTAATAACGGTGAAGATTCTATCCACTATATGCTAGTTTTTAATTACTAGAGTTACATCCACCCACTATCAGCACTGGGTTACATCTACACAGGGAAACCAAATTCAGAGTTACATCTACTCGACGGGTTTTTCTTTCCACCAACAAAGGTTTCACATGGCGGCGGAATAGGGAGTGCGACATAGTGGCGCTATGATGCACTAGACTATTATTCAAAGCTAGGTGAGCGTCTATGGGTGAAGATGTGCTCACTAGAAGTGAAGATGGAGCTTAAGCATGAGACAGATGGCCTGATGACAATGACCCAGTCGACGGCGAGGGGAGTGACGTGGAGGGCTTGCCGGAGGAGACGGAGGAGCTTGGCAGTGGTCAGGGGTCACTTCAAGACTAGACCAAGCCCAAGGATGGTTTGAAATTTGAAATTGCAGTTGAAATTTGATTGAACCATTTGAATTCAAACTCGGCTTGAAAATTTTCTTTACACAGAGTACAATTTCCCAAAATAGAATGTTACAAGCCATCATGCTGCTTGGATAAGAAACAGATGACAGTTTCTAGCAAACATAGTAGAGATGAACAGCCTTAATCCTTTCATCGTTCTCAAAAGCACAGTAGATTGTAGAATAATTTGTTCACAACAACATTGTTTGATAGCTCGGATCAGCATAAATCATATGTGCTAACTCGAAACAAAACCCCTAAACCAGCCAGCTTCCAAAACAACGATCCATTTCAGGGAAAACTATACACTGTTAGTAACCAGCTGGTTGAAACCCACCCACAGATTCCCAGACCCAGACAACATTTATATCCACTAAACAAACATGGGCTGAGATAATATGATTCTTTGCGATCACATCCAAAGCACAGTAACAGATAACTTCGATCTGTATAAGCAAGAAAGATGAACTCCTATTACAACATGAGAGAGAGAGATGAGCACCTCGGTGGCGTCGTGTACCATCACGGAGAACCTTGCCGACGCTGGTGAGTAAGAAGATGGACGTCAGATCCGGCATGGTTAACGTCGAGGCAGAGCACCTCATTGGCGGTTGTACTGCATCTTAACCAGCGACAATGACGGCCACCATGGTGCACACACGGCCTGGCAGAGTACATGGCGTCAGCGGTGGAGTACATGAAGATGGTGGCGGCGGTGGAGGAGGATGACATGGCATAGGAGCTCACGAAGAAGTACGGAGGAGGTGCACCGGTCTCTTTGTTTGATCCTAAAAGAATAGAGGGAGTAAATTTTTATCAGCAAGCGCAACAAGTGAAAAAATAAAATATTTTGAAGCTAAATATATCCAAGATACAACTAATACAATTGAAATCAGTCATGATTAAACAAAAGTTGCTAATCAAATTGGTATAATATAAGCATCCATCTAATCAAGAGAGACCTGAGCCTACACAGACCAATACATGCAGAATGTCAATGGTTCAGACAGGAATACCAATCTTCTCAAGAAAAAGAGAAGCAAACAACAGTTTCCAAATTTACATCATTTTCCTTCTGAACAAAAAAAGATAACAGCAAATATATATACAGCCCAAAATTCATCATAAATACATACAAAAGAAGTAAAGATATAAGAGCAGATACCTAAGAGATACACAGGACAAGATGAAGAACAAATGCCTTTCTTCCTTGAGATAACCCAAGAACCGTAGTGCCTGTGCCACTATATATGTTTCTTCAGATCAAATGTGGTTGTTGGACTCGGCTCCCTACTACCACAGTTGATGCATTTGGAATTAATTAATAAATTATTATTAGTACTCAATGGTTACATCCTAATACTTTAACTATGTTGTATTAAGCACAGTTGTCTAAAAAGATTCATGGAGAACTTATAATATCCTCTTGACTCCGAATCTGGAGTGAAAATTGGAAAGATTCTCCTGCGCACTTCAGTTGTAAGATTGTCTCATGCTGTTCGGTTCTGTTTGTTTTTCTTTTAGAAAAACCTCTGATTTATATTGATAACTTACGTAATGTACATGAGTATCCAACTTTTGCACTGAAGATTCTAGATACAAAACATGTTACCATAAGTCTTTGAGTCAATAAACGTGTTGAACTTCCTCGTCATAGACTCTGTATCTTGCAACGGTATCATGATTGCTGATAATCATGGCAATGAGAAGTAAAACTTGATGATCTCTATTGATGTGTAGGACCTACGTCTCGATAACAATGTTATTCGTCGAAAGAAAATCAAAGGGGATTTACTTATACCTAACTCGGCCTGGTGTCAATCTCTGATATAGGCGTCACCATCGTTATCTAGGTGGGACGGTCCGATAAAGATGTGGTTGTTTTGCGTGCCACAATGCTTTGCAATTTTTTTCCAATTAAACGCATGCAAATCATTGGTCCAATTGAAATATTTTAATTGAAATTTTCTTTCCATTTGATTGGATAGAGGATTCTAATTGTCTACCATGCTTGCTTTATTCTAGTTGTCATGCTGAAATTTTCGATAATATAATATGCAGTCATGTGGTGGTGTTCATGTGGTCGAACTAGAGAATTGGGTGGACTGATGTCTGTGACACCTATTGACAACAAGGTATTTGCTGCGGGGGAACATGCATTTGTGATAAAAATAATTATATATATAAATATATAATAGGAAAATGATTCTATATATCGTCAAGAATGCTATCATGTGCATTGTCCATCTCTTTTACTTGCTTGTTTGGAAAAGACAACCACACCACATGCTATACTTAAGTGTAGGCTCGACCTAGAACATGTAATCTTCACTATTGTAGTACTCGTCATTTGCTGACATATCCTCTTCATATTGATCATTGTCTGAACCAAAATATGTAAGAATGAGTACATTCGTACTTAACAAGTCACGGTGATAAAGTCTTATAATGCAATTAAGGATTTCAAAGGAAATGTCTATCAAGGAGGATTTATTTTGGACCTATCATTACTAGTACCCATACAATGTTATTTGTAGATATTTAACTTAAATCAAAACAAGTTCATAAAGAATGTTTTGTTAAGGGGTTATATGTTAACAACTTATCTCACTCCCAAGTTACCATAATTTTAACCAACAATGCTCCTTATGCCTTGATTTGGGAATCACCCTTTTGACACAAGCTCCATTAACTAGAAGCATGGTACATCCGAATGATTTGATTTAATCTCTGCAGAGAGTGCTCAAATTTATCCACACGATATCCACGACTTGACCAAAGATAGGATAATCGAATTCATCATTGATTCACAACATTAGTACTACCAGTACAGAGTGAGTCCCTCTTAGTGGTGGGTCCCTAACCATGTCCAGATACATGTATCCGTTTCATTGCTCTCAGGGGTCATAATGTGGTATAGGCCAGTCTGTGGTCACGCCAACACCGAACCTACCCACCAATGACACTAATACAATATTTGAATCAAGTTCAAGTAATCGGTCCTGTGGATGGGTGGTAATTATGTCTCTTCTCAAGACACAAGTTAAATTCTTATACGCCATCGAGTAGGGTGGACATCATCGGCAATCACAACATAAATCACCACAATTTTATGATTTGTGTGAGAAACCACACCACGCGCTTGGCCAATATATCCAAATCATCACTCTCGGTGAGTGATCTGACATAAACAACACGATTCATAGTATAAGTCTCCACACATCAACTTGTGATGGCGAACGACAAGTGATAAGTGATTATAGTTTTATTCCTCTACTACTATGTTAGTCTAAAGTATGATACACTAGCTCTAAATTTGACAAGAAAAACCATATTAGATCATTATCATGGATGGCATGTAGAAAACATAATTAAAGGTATTAGTTACTTAAGTAGGATAATTCAAAAGTAACTGATAACAAATAGTATTGACAAATAAATAATGTAGAAATTAAACCATACATAATGTAACCCAACTAATAGGAATTAGATATGATCAAGGATTGTAGCTTGCCTTGCAACTTATAGTTAGTGCTTATTCCTTCGTAGACTTAAGGGTTGTTACCTATAGTTATAGTTGTTCTAGTTGTTATTCCATCATAATCTAGTGTACAAATACACAAACAAGGCCAGATAAGCCTACTGCAGAACTACAACGCTTGTAAATAAAAAACTACATAAAAAGGGGAAAACAGAGCCAAAAAGCTATTGGTAGGAAAATCGATGAAGAATTAGCTTTAGAAAGCTTGGATTTGAAGATGGAGGATGAACAATAGTAATTGAGTGGTCTGCAACGACTCCGGATCTTCTATGTAAATTGCATAAGTTCAGGATTAGCTAGTGCACACAGTGCTAACAAGGATACATATCAAGCACAATGATAAACTTTTATGAAATAAAGAGTATAACCTTATGGCCAAAGTTTACATCATCAATGCTTATTGACAAAATAATAAAGTAAATAACAATGGAAACAAGTAAATAAACAACGAAACCGAAAGAGCCTGCCCACAGGTAGACGACAGTAAGACGTGACCTAGTCATCCTGGTTCTCACCGTAGTCGAAGCAGTTCTCCTCTAAGTAGAGATAGCAAGGGTGGGTACAAAGTTGTACTCCATAAGTCACACAAAAAATGCAATCAAAATGCAGTGCAAACAAGTGAAGACATAT
This sequence comes from Melocanna baccifera, assembly GCA_036346265.1. Taxonomy (NCBI): domain Eukaryota; kingdom Viridiplantae; phylum Streptophyta; class Magnoliopsida; order Poales; family Poaceae; genus Melocanna; species Melocanna baccifera. The sequence continues at coordinate 16,013,393 of CM070710.1, forward strand.
ATGGTTATCTGAGCACAAAGCAGCATTTAAAGAAATATAATAAATAGCTAAAAAATTATAGAATTTAATACAGTAAATAAAGATAGTAATTTAAATTAATACTATTAGCGTAGGCATCGATCTGACACTAACCTAACTATGAGTATCTCACTCGGTCCATCTTTCTCCAAAAAGATTACATAATACCATCCAAAAACCATTTTATAAAAAATAAAATTTACTCCATAAAAAACTTTACTCAGCATGTTCATGACCGTGGGCACGGTTATCTAGAATAATTTATATAATCTATAGAGGTGATACAACTTTACTCATAAAATATAATTAGCTCATGATGTCAACCACTGCACGCTTTCATAGTTATATGACTGAGTAATCATAACAATACCTTTACAAAGCAAAGCCATCAACCCATTCGCGCCTCCACTAAGCTTTCACCCTAATAAGAAATCTACCAGATTGGAGCCCCCTCTTGTGTTATGTGAAACTTTTCACGGTTTACGTCATGCTTACATTCAACATGTAGAGACTCAGGTTGGGACCCACTAATTAGTCAGCTAGGACTGCCTCATACCAGCATTGCGATAGTACGATAGGACTTAGTAGTAGCTCACAGACCAATTCTTAATTGACTTAGGCACTTCCCATATACCCCTTGTACCTAGCACCCATGTTGAGCCACTCAACAACAACATCTACTGGCAAGCACCCCCACCTAACTATTTGTCTAAGTGTAAACCAAGTTTTATATCTTATTTTAAAATATTTCATAGACTTTTTTGACTCATCGAAGTCAAGAATACCATTTAAAAGCTCACCATTTTATGTGAAAAAGTTATCCTAAGCCTAAAATTATTTCTAAGTAGGTGTAAATATTTGCTACAAAATATTCTAGCTAATACTAGTGTACTAACTACGGATTGGTGGTGAGAATCATTGATGAAGTCGCACTCTTCGGGGAAGTCACAGTCTACACGTGAAAAGCCAGAATAAACTAAATCCAAATAAAATCTAAAAATTATAAAATATATACTGAGAGATAGATTATGAATTTAGATGAATTTAAGAATTTCAATTACTTGATTAGGAGTTCGGACGGCTGAGAATGGGTTATTGGAAGTTTGCTGGATGAGTAAATAGGGGGGAAAAAGAAAAAAATGAGAGAATATTCTGAAGGACTATTCCTTGTAAGCATGGTAGAGTAGTGCCAGAATAGAGAGGTCTCCATTGTTTTGGTAGTATACCGGTGAGGAGAGACGCGGGAGTTGAAACCAACTGGTAAAATGGGTTACTAGGGACCTGAGGAACACGTGGGAATTGGCGGCACGACAAACAAAACACATTGGCGATGGCAGCGCTCATGACGGTAGCCGATGACAATTCTTGAAGAAATAAAAGATCCGCTTGAATAGAAACATGGGGAATGAGGAGGGGATCATGTGGGTTAAAGGATTTTTGAAAATACCGAACGGATGAAGAGATTAGGCTCAACAAAATTTTCGCCGGATTTGAGGAAGCAAGTATGATTGGTGGTGCTCCGGTGGGTGTCTACCAAAACTACTAAAAGATGTTGTAGATAATGGTGTTGGAAATCTCCAAAACAAACTTTGAGGGCCAATGGAGTATAGGAGAGAGTGAGAGAGCTCACTAAAGGCTTCACCAGAGTTGGGAAAGAAGGGCCAATTGAGGGAGTTCTGGAGTGTATTGGCCAAAACTGAGAGAAGGTGTTATGGGGAATGATGTGAGGCATTTGGTGCTCAATTTATAGGCGAAGAGGAGCTATAGAACTATCGGAATTGTTTGTCAAAGATATAGCCAGAATTAATGGGGTAGTTCACCGAAAAATAGAAAATGAGAGAGTCAAATGGAGAGAAACAGCTGGGAATTGATTTGGAGTACGGGATTGATGAGTGTTGGTTATGCAAGAAGTTTCCTGGTTGGGAAGATTTGATTTTTATGATCCGCATGACATGGTTGTTAACGCTTGTGCTTGCTCGACCAGAAGAGGAGGTACTCGGATAGGAGATAGAGAAGCAACCAGGGGTTGTTCGGCCAAGGCAACAAAGAAGAAAGAGAAAAGAAAGAAGGAAGGAGAGAAAAAGAAAAGGAAAGAAAAGCCAAAAGCAGAACGTCTAAAAACCTTCAAGTTAAGCGTGCTCCCTCTAAGAGCAGAGGGCGGATGCATGACCGATCGGGATTTTTTTAAATTCTTTTTGAACTCAAGAAAACTTACAAAATAGCAAATAAAGCTCCAAAAATTCATAGAAATTTGTGAAGCTATTTTGGATTTAGAAATAGCACTTGTGTTATTTTAAATTAAATTAGTTTTTACCCTATTTTTGAAATAAATAGGGGTGGATCGGTGGTGACGGCAACATGGCTAGTGGTGCGACGAATGGCTCCATTGGCTATGGCGATGATGCGGATGCACAAAGGCACAGATAGGGTTGCGATCAAGTGGGAAGGACAATGAGAAGAACAATTTTAAGGAAGGATCAAAGGTAGGGACCAATTTAGGCGATTTACCTTAGATGGTTTTTAGGATCGGACGGCGGTTCGCTGGACTTATGGACGACAACACAGGTTAGTAGCGACGAGGTTAGCTTTAGGGAGTGAAGGGGGAGGAAGAGAGCTAGCTGTTACTGCTACTTTGGTTTTAGAGATGCTCGAAGGTGATAGCACACATGGCCTGATGAAAGGAGAGGCAACGCATGGGCGTCAGCATGGATGAGCGTACATGTCTCGCGGGTGAGCTGGCATGCAGTGGTGCAGAAGTCGTCATGTGGAGTTATGGCGGCACTGGTGCAGGAGCGAGGGTGAGGTGGTGGTGGCATGTGGCTGGCGAGGCGACAGAGGCGGCAAAGCATTGGCATCGATGCTAACCAGGCGAGCGAAACAGCTAGGTCCAAGAGGATTTGGGGCAGCGCATGAGCTAGGTTGGGAGGAGATGGGCCAAGAGGGCACACTGGCCAACCTAAAGAAAGGGAAGAAAAGAAGGAAAGAGATGGTCTACGGCCCAGAAAGAAAGAGAGGAGCAACATGGCCATGGGCTGGGCTAGAAATGGCTCACGAGAGAGAAAATATTCTAATTTTTAGGAATTTTAGAGAAAGAATACAGGATTTTTGGTGCACGAAAAAACACAAGGAACAAGAAAAAAAGTGTAACAAACAGTTTGAAAGATTTTGTGAAAAAATTTTATGCATTTTTAGAACCTTTTGGGCTGTCACAAACACTCAGGCATTAAATTTCTGGCCATAAAAATTCCCAAAGAAATTGGTTAAACAAGTCATGATACAAGCAAGCATCTTGCAAAAGTTCAACTGAAAACATGAGTTACATTTGGAGAAAAAAAACGAAGACAAATTTCAGTGAATCAGTAGCTTTATCATTTTCCCTTTTCTCTTCATATTTTCTGGTTTCCTTTTCGGCACAATTTGCCTTTTTATTTCTCCATGTGTAAATCGAATTCAGTTTTCAATTTTTTTTTGAGATTACGCTGGAGGACACACATTTATGCACACCACACTCACACCATACACCACACGCACACGCTGGAGGACACCACATTGAAACATATGCTAGGATTTAAGCAAAGGTCGTTGGATAAATTCTGAATTTATCTAATACCTCATAGAGTGGGAGCACATGCTTCCCGCTGAATGCGCATGCATGTGTGAGGTGAAGCACCCGTGACTAATCCAGGGTAGAACCCGGGCGGAGCAACTCACACAACGATGAAGCTTGCCAACCAAGCAAAGCTCAGTCGGCGCTTGTTTTAGCGATGGCTTCTGGCTTTTGGTTGAAATTTCACTGTAGCTGGCTTTTTTTTACTGTAGTTGATTTGGCTTTTTGGGCATAATTAATTTTTGAAAAATGTAAAAATAGAAAAAAAAACATGTTAACCCATTAGGGACAATACAAAGGAACACGGGAAAAAAGAAAATACAAAAAAGCCTAAAATATTTAAAAAAAATTCAGAAAAAGACGAAATACTGAATAGTGAAAAAAAAAGCACAAGCTAGAAGCAGAAGCAGTGGCGGATCCAGGATTTTTAGAATGGGTATTCGGACTTTAGAGTTAGATCGATACCGATACATTGATACCGCGACATACATTTCCTCTAAAACACCGATATAACGATACGTGTATATAGATATAATAAAAATATAGAAATTAATGATTTCTTATGAGAAAATGGGCGACATAATGCTAGCACAATGATATAAATTAAATAGCAAATTATAAAGATTAATGGCAATTGTATATCTTGCTTATCCTACTTTTTTTTTGCTCTTCTCGCCTCTCCACGATTTCAACCTCCAATGATCGCGACGCCACATTCTTGACTACCCGTGCATACGCAAATCGATCAGCACAACAAATCCAGGATCCACGACATGGAGGAGGAATTCCGAAGGAACAAACACTTGGGTGGATACATCACGGGAGGGGAAGGGATAGGTGTGGTGACCTGCAGGAAGAGGTGTGCGACATCGACGCCCTGGGCGATGAGGCGAGGAGGCGCTGAGGCGCTCGTCGCGTCGACCTTGTCGGCGTCGAAGCGGGAGTCGAGGAGGGTGGGGATGGAGGCGTCGTCGGGGTCGTCGTAGATGTGCGCGTCCGTCCCCATCCGCCCCACCACCCACGACGCCGCCGCCGCCGCCGCTGCTGCCGAGAGGAGGAAGGCGACCGGCAAGTCGGCAGACGGTTCGCGAGGCTTCGGTGCGGGCGCGAGCCCGGATCCGCCAGATCCGGCGGTGGGGCCGAGGAGGCGGCGCGCGGGGGCGAGGAGAGGCGGCGGGGGAGAGGAAGGGGACGGGGAGGAGGCGGCGGCGGGGCGGCGGGGGAGGGGCGGGGGGGGACGGGGTGGAGGCGGGGAGGGCGAGGAGGGCGGCGCGGGGGGAGAGAGGAGGAGGAACGGGGCGGGGGGTGGCGAGGAGGCGCGGCGGAGAGAGGGGCGGCGGGGGGGAGGCCGGAGGGGACGGGGTGGGGCGGGGGAGAGGAGGAGGGCGGCGCGAGGGCGCCGGGGCGGGGCGATTTGGGCGCGGGGGGGGGCGCGGGATCATGGGGCGGGGCTAGGGACTAGGGTTTGGGTCACAGGGCGCATGGGAGGGCGGCGGGGATTTGGGCGCGGGGTGGGAAGCGCGGCGCGCGGGCGGGGTGTTTTGGGCGGGATTTGAGAGGGTGGCCATTTTGACTGCTAAAATAGTTATTTCAGCCCAGTTATATATATACATATGTATTATACCTTATATACATTGATTTTTTGTTCAAAAAAAATGGGTATTCAGCTGAATACCCATGACTTACAGTAGATCCGCCCCTGAGCAGAAGCCAAAAAAAAGTCGAAACGAGCGGGGTTACATGTTTATAAATTTTGTGGTATGGTAGGTTGATTTTGTGTCAATGTTAACAAATTGTTTCGGAATTGTTAGGACCACTTGCAACGTTTTTTAAGGTGGGAATTATGGAGGCACCATTAAGGTGGGAAGCACTGATATTCTCTCAACGGTTAGCTACTTACATTTCATTGTCGTGGTCAATTGATCATAATTCATACGTCCAACTGTACGAATCAAGTTCTGCCTCTTAAATCTTCAGAAACTAACCAGGAATTTATTTATTTACGTGCAGTTTATGTCATATTGACCAACCACCTATGGCTTATTTGGAAGAAGGCAATTGCTCTAGAAATTTTTAGGATTTCGTTGATTTGGATCAAATCCTCGTTTCCAAACAGACCCTTAATTAAGTTGCTGCCGCGGATCATAATAGAATGATGTCGTAGAATCTTTGAATAAATCCAAACTACACTATAGATTTGAACAAATATGTGAATATTTAGATTAAACATATAAAAAACGCGCGTGCAAGTTTGCCGTCAAATACACTCTCCTAACGTTAATCTTTCATTTTACTGGCCAAAGTTGCGTCATATCAACTTGGAAAAGTAAAAAAAAAAAACACAATTCATCTTTTTTACTGACTCACCCGTCCCATGTGGCCATAACCACCCCACCACCATGGCAAAACCATCTAAAAAACCGGAATTGAGGTTAAAATTGATCTGATTTTAAAAACTAGAGTTGATAAAATATCCGGTTTTAAAGTAGAGGTTAAAAGTAGAGCAACTTTAAAGTAGAGGTGGGTAATATGGATTTTTTCCTAAAAAATTTAAAACATACACTCTCTGAATTTCTTTCGAAGACTCAAGCCATTCAGTGCCTGAATTCTAAACCATCCATGCACATTATTACATTACACTTAATTACAGCTTCAATTGATACTCTTCCATGCCCATTACAGAAGTAATACAGCCATGCCTTGGCATTGCAGCACAAGGAGGAGCAGCCTCTTGTGATGCTCCTCCAGGCTGGGACATCTCGGCCTGTCAAAGCGGCTTCCTGTGCGCTGACGACGCCATGAGGACGACCATGGCGACGACGAACATGAAGAGCATGCTCCCCAGCAGCGTGTACGTCCTCCGCGACGATCTCCGGTACTCGCCGAACAGCACGATCCCCCAGAACGTGCTCACCAGCGGCAACGCCTGCAGATCGACACGACAACAGTATCATGAACAGTGTGGCTAGGCAGGCTAGAGAAAATGTTCAAAATTCAGACATGTTCAGAGTTCCGAAATGCAGCAACCAGAGAGTGGCCTGCCATGCATGATCGATTCAAGATTAGCTAGCTAGAGATCATCAGTGTCTCAGACCATGCATTGATTGTTCCAAGAAGTGAAGATTGATCCGGAAGAATGGTTACCTGAACAGCATCGGCAGCAGCGTACCCAGCAGCCTGCCCGGCCATGAACTGAAACGCGTTGCCGAGCCCACACACCATGCCTGCAAGGAGCGACAGGTCCCTGCCCTTCCAGTCATTCAGGTACGCCCTGAAGGAGGATTTCGGCACGCCGACCATCGGGCGGTAGAGGAACCAGATGTTGAGGCCGATGCCGATGACGAAGCACGAGACCGAGAAGTAGAAGAAGGCGGTGTAGACCACCAGGTGGGGGACGCCCTCCCTGATCGTGTGCCACTGGTCGTTGGTGGCCAGGTTGAACGCCGGGGAGAAGAGCGAGTAGCAGATTCCCGCGAAGGTGACGATCCCGAGGCCGAGGAACGTGTTGGATCCAAGAACCTGAAGTTGACAAGATTTTTTGTTTTTGTCAGGAACGCCTGAATTATATTGATGCTTGTCAGAGGCATGAGCTGTGAAGATAATATGGTCAAATTGTGCATCAGAAATACATGAACTTTTGTGTGATCACAGAGACATACTGTGTGCATTGTAATTACCGCACTAAGATCCCACAGTTGAATTACGGTAATCTAGATTTTTAACTTCTATTGATATCTGTATGATGAGTACAATAATCACCTACTTTAATTGACCTCTTCCCCTCCAGCTGAACTAAGAAATCTGCTGTTCCTGCCTCTATTTTCTCCACAGCCTGGGTAGCCTGTGGTACATCAGGCTTTGCTTCTTCACAATCCTTTGGTTTCTCTGTCAATTGAAAGATTAAGACTTGTAGCCATATGCTAGATCATTTTCAGATTAATGACAAAAGTTGCTTCATTGATCTGACTGGTACCTTTCTCAAGGAGGTGTTTGGTGAGCTCTTCTTTTGCAGTGTTCGTGTGGAGAATTGAAGAAGTCATAATACTGTTCAGATGCAGTTTACTGCAGTGTCATAACATCATGATATCTACACGAATACGTGCGTCGCAACTCGCAACAATTGTATAAATTCCAAGTATAAGTAGATTAAGTACTTGTTCTTCAAACTACTCAGATTTCTAGCAGTAGCATCTATGCAGAAATTCAGAAGCTCATTCAACACACAAGGGGAAAAAAGAGAGAGAACTCTACCCAGTGGTGTTTCTGTGGTTCACCATGGAGCTAGATAGCTTCTCCTGGTTGTCAGCAGCATTGGAAGAGTGAACGAAAGAGCCAAGGCAGGCTGCAATCAGAAAGCATCCGACACCGGGGAAAAGAATCTCCGCCTTGTTGATCCGACCGTCGAGGAAATAGTTCAGTGTTGTCCCTGGAAGAGAAGTTTCAGTCATATCATCTTCAGAATCTGAACAATTCAGGCTACAGCAGCGGCAGCAGCAAAATTGCAGCATCAAACATCATATCGACATTTGGAGCGTATAGAACTGTCAGTATATGTACCTATGACGACCTTCATACTTGAGGCCATGACCTCGGTGACTGAAAGTCCGACGAATGCCCAGCCGTACTGCGTGGCCAGGGTTCCAAGGCTGATGACGACACCTCCCGCCATCGCAAACATGATGGAAGGCCAGTTATCCTGCATCGTTCAATTGACAGTTAGAAAATTCTAATGCAAAAAGAAAAATTCTAAACAAGCCCGATGCACCAACTGAAGTTCTTGCTGACAGACCAAAATATTCACACATGTTAAACTTCAGGTCTGAAAGACTGAAAACCATATCGCACCAACATACCGCTTGAGTTTCAGCCCTACAGATTGACATGTTTTACTTCCCAAGATTGGATAATCGAGCAGAGTGGCTGGTGACCTGGGTGAGCTGGGTGAGGAAATTAGGCGTCTCCGGCTTGTCGTCGCCGATCTGACCGAAGGTGAAGGCGATCAGCACGGCCGCCAGGAAGTTGGTCATGGAGTAGTCGAGGTACGTGTGCTGCGGCAGGCGTCCCCGGCGCTCTAGCACGGCGAGGACGACCGGCCAGGTGCCCAGCAGCACCAGGGCCACGGCCATCAGGCCAATGGCGCCGCCGATGTCCTTCACCAGATACATGTCGGCGTGCTTGTCGGCGCCGGAGAACCCAGGACGGTGCAAGTGGCAGAACTACCTGATTCAGAACGAATAAATGCATTCAATCGATGGATGGAAAATTCATAGGACTATACATACTCTATTAAACACATCATAAAAAAATCTAAGTCACACTCTGAGCAGGGTCCAGAAAATCACAATACTCTTGATTTCTTCAGAAGACAGCTTAATGTTGGATTAGATTAGCTTGTGTTATGTTAAATTAACAAAGAAGCCACTGCAGATAATTAATTAAGCGTAGCATGTGGTTTCATAGATCTGAAATTCCATGAACTTTTTGAAAACCAATAATTAAAGAAAAACATTCCTATACAAGGACTAACTAAACTTCTCAAGAAGTGAAAAGAAGACATTGTTGAATCCAAGAACTGAGCTTTGAAAGATGCAGCAGTCCTACAATCTTGGAAAGCAAAAGGCTAGTATACGTTCACAGTGACAGGCTTACATCTAATAATTGTTTCAAGAAACGCAGAAAGAAGTAGCAGAGATTTTTTTTTCAGAAATGGTGAATGGTGTGGCATCTCATATGAGAAAAAATCGTACAAGACCAAACTTCTCTTTCACAAAATGAGGTTTAAAAACCATGCATGATTCCAAGAAAACCAAACTTCTGCATGTAGCACCAAATCTTCAAAACTGTAAAAGTGAGGCTAAAGTGCTACAAAGAGCAACTTTGGATTGAACAGTGAGGCTAAAGATGCACAGTTCAATCCAAGAACATTATTTCCACATATCTGTGCTCTCTTAGACACTTTCTGTTATACCAAGACAACATGCACTAGGAACAAAAGAATATAAATACAGCTCTAACTAGACTTTGCTCTGGAGACAGCTCAAGCATTAAAATACCATGTTTTTGTTCTTTTTTAAATAAAAAATAATGTAGCATGTTCCTTGTGAGAACAGCAAAGAAGCCAATGCACATGGTTTAACACAACATGTACTTGCTTCATAGATCACAATTCCCGTAAACTCTGCAAGAACAAAGAAGAAAGTAAGCAAGACAATGATTTGTATTTAAGAAGCCAGAGTACAACTCCATGATTTGCTCAAGAAGCGCAAAGTATGCATTTCTGAGTCAAAGAACTGAACTTTAACAGATATGATGTAGCAGCCTTCCAATCTTGAAAACAATCGAAGGCCAAGTAGAACACTTACAGTTAAGCGCAAGAATGGCTAAATCAAGAAACAGCAGAAATAGTAATAGAAAAGCTAGCTTTCAGGCATAGGAAGGAACATGCATGTCAGAAGAAACCTACCGATTGGGAGAGGAGAATGCTTGTGTTATTCCTGGAAGTTTCATCATCTGTGAGCAATGGATATGTGACGAGGAGAATGGAGATTGGCCCACCCCGGTCAGTTTGCCAACCGGACAACGAGGAGGTGTACTGTTAGGTCCACCCCGCACAAAGACAGTACTCAATTGTTGCTTATACTAAACTAATAAGGGACCATTTTTTTTTTCTGTCAGACCTATCTCTCGTTGCATTTTAGTACTAAGATAAATCATTCACTACTTTACGTTAATTACTGAATGTTGTTTTCTTTCGATTGGATGGCTATAACGCGAGGAAACGACAGAACCATGTTTGGAATGTCTATAGTTTACATATACTGAATAATTGGCAATTATATTAAGTTAAAATTTAAATTTATGATAGTTTGCGAGTTTTCAGTCTTATCAGTGCTTGGTGGTCTGACCGTCCAAATGAGCAGTCTGACTGGTGGGGGCAATTAGATCAACCACTAGTTGGTGGTCAGACCAGCCCTCTGCAATTTTATATTTTGAGTGCTTTAATCCTTCTTAATTTAATCCAAAATCTTCGAGTACAGTAATACCGGTGTTTAGGGAGCAGTATGACTGGGGGTTCAGTCATACCGACTTCTAGTAGGCGGTACTTATTTTTTAGAGAGGTGGCTGCTTGTGCGTGGGAGAGAAAATATGAGCAGTTTGACCAGCCAATAATTGGTGGTTCGACCAGGTATGGCCGAGCAGTCAAATTGGCATGGATGCCACGGTCTAACCAATTTCCGTATTACCAGGGTTTGACCGAAGTTGACCAATGCAGTCTAACCAGCCAATGGTTGATGGTCCGATCGATCAGGCAGAGTTTAGGACAGCGAAGTCTGGTATTTGAGTTGAGAATTGGCTCAAATATTTTGGATTTGTTGCATCATAGTGCATGGAGCATGTTGGACTAAAGTGTATCAAGTTATGAAGATCTTATGTTTGAAAATAATTTCTTGATCTTTGATGTGTAGAAAGCTTGGATGCCCGAGACTAGGCTCGGGGATGAGCTGAGGTACGGTCAAAGAAACTTGGTGGGATGATTGAGCTCAAGGAATGTACAAGGAAGACTAGGGATGTTGAATGAAATGATCGAGTAATGGTTCATCTAATTGTGTAGTTGGTGCAAGTGAGGTATGATTAGGGGGGACTGACATGGAGAGACTTACCGACGTGTGAGCTATTGGTGAACCTACATGTTGCAGGCATAGCGATTGATTGCAAAGAAGGAGGTAACCATGGACTAGGCTCGAGGAAGAGGTGAGATCCACGATTAAAGTAAGGGTGTTTTGGTGGGAAAGCTAATTTAACAAAAACGGCGATGGGATCAAAACTACGGTGTTTAAAGGGTGTTGTGAGAGTGGTTCAGATCAAAGAGACACTGAGGAAGCTAAGTGGGTGAGAAACTTGCTCCTTAGTGGGTTCGCGTAGCAGCCTACCACCCCTCGAGTCTTGCCATGGCAAGCATATCGCTCCGCCATCGTGGGATCATCACTAGTTCAACTGCAACCTCCATCTACGAGCTTTGCTACTCACCACTATCCATGTGCCTCCTTCTCTGGTAGGTTTGTTGTGGGTGTTTTCTTGATTTGCTGCAACTTGCTCCCTCCATTGTTCCAAGAAGTTTTTTTTGTTGCAATGTCTATTTCTTAGATCTAGTAGCAAAAATCTAATTTTCTTGCAGTTAGATGATTTATTGCACAACAATTTTTTGCAATAAGGTAATTATTTTGTTACACATTTTCATTGCAATGGGATTGTTGCAACATGCTATTTTTGATGTTGTAGAAGGTATTTGCAATTGTTTTTGGAATTTTTTATGTATGGAGTAAGCGTCACTAAGGTCATGACGGTGGTGGTGAGCTCTACGGCCACCATCAGTCAACTCCTCTTATTGCTCTAGCTAATCCTTCTCCGGCGGCCATGAGGAGAGGGCATCCCAACGACGGCAATTGGAAGTGCACCGGGCCAGCCTTACCCCACCATGTTTGTCTCTCCTATCGATGCCAAGGCATCGAAATTGACTGTCTGCTGTTTCATGGATAAGGTGTGTTCTGTTAGGAGGGATCACTTGGACGGTGGAAGTTACTCACGGACAGATTCGATGGCAAAGCACAACATACGGAACTAGCGCCCGGATTGGACATCCAGGCGCTAGTCATTCCCAATTAAGAACTCTCTCATTATTGTTCAAGTGAAAAATAGATGTATCTACTCAATTATATCTAGTGGAGCTTGAGCATAAAATTACAAATTAGGGTAGGTTCTTTTCAGTTGAGGCTTATAGCTACGGCTTATGGTTTTTAGCCCTAGCGTGAGCACTTGTGTGAACAAATTGAATACCGATAAGCCACTTCAAAAAGATTATCCCAATAAACTACTTTGAAACAATGGCAAAGAAGCCATCCTGTTAGTTTATTTGAGAGAAGTCATAAGTCATAAACCATGATCATGTGCCTGCTAGAGTTATTTGAGTTATATAACAAGTACAAATTTTATGTAAATTCAGCAATTCATCCATTTATACATACCATCATAAAATGTGGGTCGAGTCAGTGATGCATGGGCAACTGTTGCACTACGCTGTGCGTGGTGGCCGGGTGCATGTAGCACCATCACCACTGCTAACGTGGCAGCGAAAGCAAAGCTTACCTGGATGACATATAGGTGTCGACGATGGTAACGTTTATTAATGAGTAAATTTGCTCAGTGCCGTTGCAATTGTTCGCAAGTTGTAAAATACCATTACAAAGAGACCGATCTTACAAATGCCATCGCAAATGCAAAAACTTTGAAGAATGCCATCACCTTTAGTTTTTTCATCCATTTGCTCAGTTAACCACCATTTAGATGAGAGAGAAATTTATAAATAACACTTTTTTCCCTTTGACATTCTTCTTCTTCAGGGGTGCCTCCCCTTTCTCCCTTGCACCCAGCAAAACACCATCCCCAAAAAAAACTAAATAGTTGTATAATACTAACAAGATCCCGTGGCTGTGGGTGACCAAGAACCGCCAAATGGTGGTACACATAATGCTGTTGATAACCGTCCGTTGTGATGCCTGCGGTGAGTACCTCGGGAAAGGCACCAAGTTCAACTCCCGAAAGGAGGACACTGATGGGGAAAGGTACTTAGGTGGTCCTGCTGCTCCGTCGAGATCCCATTGAAGATGGACCCCAAGAACTTGGGCTACATGCTCGAGTTAGGTGCCACCCACAGCTTCGAGCCCTAGCGCCCCACTTACGAGGAGGTGGATTAGGCCAAGCAAAGGTGGGTGGGCGAGGCGGCTGGGGACGCCATGAGGACGCTGGAGAACCAATCACACGATGCCAAGCTTGAGATAGATGTGGCCACGGTGTTGGAGGAGGTGCGGTCCCTCAGGTCGAGGCATACCAGGGTCACACCAGAGTAGCTGCTAGAGTCATTACATCGTCATCGCATCGATAAGGATGATAATAAGGCGAAGAAGACATTGGAAGAGCTGCAGGAGGAGGATGAAGAACTCATCAAATCTATCGCTTTCCATATCTTGAATGAATACGTAAGCGGATCAAGGAGGAATATGATGACGATGAGGGGGATGATTTCTTTGAGGTGTGCCAAGTCGACCATAGCCAACTAGCAAGCAGACAAGAAGCAGCAATAAACTGTTGCTAGATCTTGGTTGTTTTGAAGAAAAGGCGTGCCATGGCAGTGGAAGCAAAAATGCCCATCTTGCGCTTAATCACGAAATTCATCGCAACACTTCACCAATCCAAATTCCTTCCACCATTAACTTCTAGACCTCCTAGTGAAGCTCCTAGACATCCTTGTTCGGCCCTCTTTGGCATCTAGTCACCATTGTGCCATGTACACCACCACCGGCATTCCTGTCGCTCCACTGTGAACCAAGTTGAACCACTAGTGTCACCACATTCGCCTTGGTTCTAGAAGTCTGTTTCATGCCTCTCCTAGCTGCCTCGTCATCGTCAGATCGCTTTCATCGTGCGCCAGCACTATGCCTTGGAACTCAACGCCGCCAACCCAACTCCGATCGTCATGAGTATAAAAATAGATCTCCAATGCCTCAATCCACCTCCCTATACCTCCCTTCGCCACAGCCGAGCCTCACTGTCGGTGGAATCATTGTCGGCTCCATCGGACAGAGAGAGAGAGAGCAGAGAGATTGGAGAGAGATTGATTTCATTTGGAAAGGGAAATGACAGGTAGGACCAGACATTACAAAAGGAAAAAAAGAAAAGAAGTAGGAATGAGGGCAAAATGATCAATTCGCTCTAGAATGGATGGAAAAAGTCGTGGCTATTTTGCGGTTCTTCTTATTCATGATGGTATTTTCTAAGCCAGCATTCTTTGTAATGACACTAAATAAATTATCTCTTTATTAATCTTCTTTGCTTTGCTGGCTCGATCATAGGATAAGAGGTTCAATTCCGATGGCTGGCAAGGGCTTACACGCTTCTTAATCTATCAGGCAAACAGATCATCGGTGAGCATGCAGCAATCGTAGTATAGCTAGCGACAGGTACGAGTATGTGTCATCCCTTGCACGTAGGGCTGTAAATGAGCCAAGCTCAAGCGAGTTTGAGTTGGGATCCGAGTCTGGACCTAGACTCGAGCTCAGTTCAAATAAGCTCGATAACAATTAAAACAATTCAATATGCACTAATTTACAACATTAAGAAAAGCTCAAGCTCGAGCTCAGTTAAAGTAAACTCGATATCAGTCAAAATTAATTCAATATACACTAATTTTCAATAATATAAAATCTTGAGTTCGAACTCAGCTCAAGTAATCTCGGTAACAGTTAGTATACATCAATATTTAAGCTGAAATCAAGCTCTAACGAGATATTCAAGTTCGGTTCGTTGAAACTCGTGAGTTCGGGATCAAACTTGAGCTCAGCTCGTTTAAAATTAACCAATCTCGAATCAAGCTAGAGCGAACCAACCAAACTCGAGTTGCTTATGTGCTTTGAACTTTTTTTATAGTCCTACTTGAACACATGCACCGGTAAACTTGAGGGATTATCTAGATCCATTCGAGCGGCCAGTTTGGTGTTGGTAATCGCCATGTGCTAGAGAGAGCTCGTCTGCAAGCTCTGCCGTTGTATGTACTGTTCATCAGTATTTGGACTCTGGATTCGACGCTGATGCTTATCTTTTCTCTGGGCTAAAGTCTCGGACAGAAAGAATACATATGCATATAAATGTGTATAGTGATCCAAGCATTTGTCTACGTTTCATGAGGTTCAGGCTTTCACTCTAGATTAGTCGTGTGCTAAGAATGAACCCACGTATATATATGTACGTGTGAGGTGTATGTGAGGGAGTCCGTGTGCGTCATTCCTCGTACTAAATAAACGTCATGTGCTGTGGAATCTAGTTTTGTTTTTCAGGTAAGTTATAGGGTAATCTTTAGCTAACCATGCGTATCTGTAGAAAAAAAAATCCCGTTATGTCTCAGTAAAAGAGGCTATGTATATAATGTATTACTCTATCAAAATTTCAAGATATAAATTTAAAACACCGTTACACCATAATTTCTTCTACTGCACACTGTTAGTAACTACAGAAATTGTGAACATGTGAAAAGAAACTTCAAATATGAATTTACGGCACCAATTTTGTGTTGCTAAATCTCTGCATCGTTGCTTGCACTTGTTGCTGGTAAATGCTCACAAATTTAATTCGTCTATCGAAACAATCTTATGAAAGGAAAGGGGAACGAGGGAGAACCCAACGCCTAATGTGTCCTGAGGTAGCAAAGATAAGGTTGCAGATTAATTAGAAAAGAACGCAGACAACGCCAAACTAAAGCAACCTTAGTAGAGAAAACCAATTTTGGTTCCTTCCCAATCCCACTCACAAGGCGTGTTTTTAATTGGGCGTGGGCCGTCGCCTGTCCCATACTCCATATGCATGGTTATCTGTTGATGATTAGAAAAAGAACTTACCTTTATATATATATATATATATATATATATATATATATATATATATATATATATATATATATATATATATATCCTTCCTTGAGGATGATTAGTACTTTCTTATCTTTTGTTTTTTTAGTTAGATTAATAGCTTTTAGCTATGATTGATAGTTATCATAACGGTAACAACTAATCCTTCTTAAAATTGCCAGTGTAACGATATTTTTTTAGCTTAGATAATAGTGGTCTCTAACTATTCTTAGAAAAACCTATGCATGGTTATCTGTTGATGATTAGAAAAAGAACTTACCTTTTTTTTATATATCTTCTTCCTTGAGGATGATTAGTACTTTCTTATCTTTTCTTTTTTTAGTTAGATTAATAGCTTTTAGCTATGATTGATAGTTATCATAACGGTAACTAATCCTTCTTAAATGGCAACTAATCCTTCTTGAAAGTGCCAGTGTAACGATATTTTTTTAGCTCAGATAATAGTGGTCTCTAACTATTCTTAGTTCGGAGCATGATAAAAACCTAGATCTGTTCCTGTTCCTAGTCACCGTAACGGCAAACATTGCCATACTTCACACGTACGTGGGCCCGTTGTCTGGAAATGGAAGCGTAGTTTAGCGATATTTGCGGCAGAAATGTGCAGTTCTACGAGACTTTTCGGTATTTTTTTGAGTTTTTTTACCGGTTCTTTTTTCATATTAGTTTGCATTATACGCGATCGGCAACCTTTTTTCTCTATTTTTAGATTTTTTTTAAATTAATTATACCAAATAAACCACCGTCAGTTACAGTGTAATTTCAGCCAGGTACAGTATAATTTTAGCCATAAATTTTTAAATTTCAATCCAACCGAGCGGTCTCTTGGTATATCTAATATGAAAGTGAACGTGGCTAGTATAGCTTAATTTGGAGATGAAGTTGAATCTAGTTTCCGTACATGCAATGCATGAGGAAGAGTTTTCGGCCGATGTGCACGTAGCACCTACTAATAACAAAAACAATAAGGACCAGTTGCATGTCGTCGTCGCATTTTGGAGCGAGTTTAATTTTAAGCTATCTTTCGTCCGATCGCCGTCAGCGTTATTCAAATCGTGGAGCCGTCGCCGACGTCGATCGATCGATCTCGACGTCTCCGCGCGTTTGGACTTGCCCGTGACGGGACGTGCTTTATTTGCCTTGTTAATTCAATGCCATGTATATAAACCGGTTGCCAATAATATAATATCGATTTGCAAACATTCTAAACTTTTGATATCAATTTGTTTCAAATATTTAGGTTGGATATATGACAATCGTATGTGTACATTTATCTTTTGAAGTATTTTTATAATATTATAATTTAGCTGGGTCTTATAAATATATTATAATAAAAATTACCGGCTAAAGTCTTGATATCCAAAATAATATTATTTTGTAATCGAAGGGAATACTCCATATAACAAACTCGGAACTCGGGGGACTCCCCGGCTCCTCAGACGTGCCACGTCGGCTCGTTGGCCCTCGGTTCGACGCATGGGCGTGCGCTCTGCGTGAGTGTTTTGGGACACCGATAACAAGCGGCGGTTTTACCTCCATTTTATTACTGCGCGAAGCCCTCCTGCAGAAAGCTCCAGAGAATATACTGTAAGTTCTGAACGAAGCAGTGGTTCATGAGCTGCCTATCTGTGGCTGGTCCAGCCGGTTTAAAAAGGCCGCGATTGGAGTGATGTACAGTGCATTGCTATATGGCGCTCGCGCGGCATATGACCACCGACAGCCCACGGCCCATGCGCGACAGCCGGTTTTTTTGTTTTTGTTTTTTTTTGTTTTTAGTTTTGGCTGGAAAATAAAATAAACGGACAGTTTCTCTAAACAGCTTTTCGAGCTAAAAATTGTATACATTATCCATATCGGCGTCCTCCTGTCTCAAAAAATATAGATAAAAACCATCAACCGCAGTTTAAAAAAATTCATTAACCGCAACCCAAAAAATAGGACCAAAGGCTAGAAGACAAATTTGATAATGTTCAGCTCCCCTCCAAAGTGAATCCAAATATTCAAAATGCTATAATTTTTAAATGAAGCATCTGATTTGCGTTCCATTTGAACCATGTGTTCCTTAATACAAGATCTTCAAAGCAAGATCGCACTTGCATATATTTTGAGTTTGTTTTTATTTGAGATTTGTTTCATTAATAGATTTAAATTCTCTCATATTTGTCCAGCCGCTAGAACGCTACCGATGAATTATTGGAACATCACCATAAATTATTGGAACATTGAAACCAATCATGTGAAATATTGGTATATTCTTTCATAAAACTTATTGTGTGAAACAACATCAATGAATTGTTGGGATATCGAACCAAACATATGGAATATTTTATTTTACCTATTAAAGTATCCGGTATCCACCCTATCCATGTCCCATACCAATGCAAAATATGTGCATCGGAACTTCCTCTATGAACTATTAAAATATTAACAAGTAATTTGTGGTTAGACCGCTGATCAGTTAGCGGTCAGACCATTCTTTAGTTAGAGGTTAGACCATTAGAACTTGTTGAGGTTTATTTGGCTTAGCTTTTTTTTATCTTTCTTTATAGGTGATTGGTATCGGATCTTTGTAGCTTTGTTTTCTCTTTTAAGGAAAAAATATAGAAAAGTATTTAATCATTTTAACTCCTATTCAACTCTCTAGTTACTATTCTCGTTCCTATAAGTGGTATTAGAGCGATGTTTGTTTTTAAATTAATCTTAACCGATCATTAGCATGATGGCTATTATGAGATTTTGTGAGTCTTTTTATTCATGTTCTTATGGCTCTTTTTATTAATCCCCTGTAGTCGCCGCCGAGGCGCCGACTCGAACCTACAGTTTCATTTTGTATTTCAGAGGGAGAAGGAAAAAAAAGAGCCTGAAATCTAACCTTTATTTATTCAATCACATGTGGTTTACAGTAATCCCTATGAGCGGCATCCTCAACGCCCTGCTCAGCTTTGGCCAAAATATGTCGAGTAAACCAGGTCCGCAACTCATCATGCCTCGGAAATGGGCGAGAATGAGATTAGGACTTCATGTCACAGTTAACAACTAGTGAAGCAGTTTATCCACTTGAGAGGAAAATGTAAGCCTGAAATCCTCTCCAGAGGGCACACCTCGGTTCGGATTCACTGTCGCCGTCGACATGTACATCGTCGAGGATAGAGGCGGCGCCGTCGCCTTGAGGGGCGGGGTTAGGTGAGACTGGCGCCCCGCTACGCCGGCCGCTCGCCGGCCCTCCGTACAGTGTTAGATTAATTATACTCGTTCACTTGTCCATGTATGAGTCACATTGATGGCATGTACAGAGATTTAGCCAATGGGTCCAAAATGACGTGTGCATTAAATCATCACTGATTTTACTCTAGTGAGTCCTGAGCTTTTGCCTACTTCTATGGTCAGGTAAGGTAGGAGCCACTGGTACTACTAATGCAGTCCGTTTTTATTGTTCAGTTTAGTCTAAATCATCCACTTCAAAGACATTGCATAGATAAAAAAACACATCACACAAAGGCTACGTGCGGAACAAATTAGAAACAGCCATACATGGACAACTCCACACGCATAATTCGATATATACGGATGGTCCATGCTCCTCCCTCTCGCCAAAACGACTGTACTAAATTGATTAATTAATTAGCAATGCTCTTAATTTCCCTCTTGGCTGTGCCACATGACAAGACAATATGAGCATGATATATTAGACCCCTTACCGATATATAGTGCACATTTTACATGTATCATTGTCACCATATACATATATGTATGCACGCACGCATCACATGAAAATTTCAAGATAGCCCATTATAGTTATAATAGCTTTTTTCTACTTTACACCGACAATACAACAGGCTACTGCAAGCCGTTAACTCAGTATTTGGTAAACCGGTGAACAAATCCTATTAAACTCCTTTAAATTTTGATTCTAGATCCGTCACTACCTCTTGTTCCTGGGCACCTGGCCTGCTCTCCTGACCTCCTGGAGCTTATAGGCCGGCTGCCTCAGCACACGTACCTCGACTGCTCCGTTAGCAATCTCCTTGCTGCTGTTGTGATTGCCATCGAATTTGGGCAGGTTGGGGGGAGCAGGCCTGGCATGCCCAACTTCTTCACTCAGCTCACTCAGGTGATGCATTTCAAGATTTTGGTTGATGTTAAGACTAAATAAAACTTTGTCAACTAGCAATCTTGCCGATGAGTATTCGACGAGTGTTTGGAGTTGCTAACTGGGAGCTTTCAATCGTTTGAACTTTGACAATTTGAGTTTGAAGAATACCTCTGAGCTCAAATGGAATTTTGTCCTAATCAAGAAGGATTCTTTAGTGGTTCTTGTGATAAATCTTATGCAGCGTTGCAGTCTCACTGTTTGCAACTGTTATTATGTTTTGGGTCGTCAGACTACCAAGCATCCAATTTTGTTTCGCGTGCTTCCTCATACAGCAATTTGTTAAGAATAATACCATATTAGTTGTAGGAGAAAAAAAACACAACTTATAAGTGTGAGGTAGTTCTCACCTATTAGACTAGTCTTTTGGGAGAAGAAAACCTAATACTACTTATAAATATGTTGCTACGTGAGTTTAGTTGTGTTCAACTCATTTGGACCTGTGGCTCGGAGAGTAAACCCAGTTAGACTTAGGCATGTGACCAGGATCAGATCTAACAAGTGGTATCAGAGCCCATGCGCTTAACATCTTCTTAGACCTCATGGTTACAGAAGTGTCCAACCAATGTGTGAGGAGGAGATTGTTAAGAATAATCCTACATTGGTTGTGGAAGAGAAAAAAATACAACTTATAAGTGTGAAGAAGCTCTTACCCATTGGACTAGTCTTTTTGGGGGGAGAAGGCCCAATACCACTTATAAGTATGTTGCTCCGTGGACTTAGTTATGTTCAACTCATTTAGACCTGTAGCCTAGAGAGTAAATCCGGTTGGACCTAGGCATGTGGCCAGGATCAGATCTAACAGT
The DNA here is from genome assembly GCA_036346265.1 of Melocanna baccifera. NCBI lineage: Eukaryota > Viridiplantae > Streptophyta > Magnoliopsida > Poales > Poaceae > Melocanna > Melocanna baccifera. The sequence continues at coordinate 16,034,447 of CM070710.1, forward strand.
GTTCATCGGCTCTATTATCCTAACAGTGTTCATCGGCTCTACTGTCCATTCTTGCAATGACAAGGATAACTCGCAAGGCCTCCAGGCCACGCGACGTGCGCAGACGAAGCGAGCGAGCTTACGAATTGAACGGGAGGGTGGAATTCTTCCGCACATAAGAGGTTTGTGATGAGAACCTAAGCATGTCAAGACGCCATTTCAATACAAATCACTGCATTCTTAGGGGGTGTTTGGAATAGCAATGACTTTTGGCTTCTAGTTAAAATTTCACTGTAGCTGGTTTTTTACTGTAGCTTAGTTGGTTTATTGGGCATAATTAAATTTAAAAAAATATAAAAATAGAAAAAACATATTAGCCCATCACAGACAATGCAAAGAAATACAGGAAAAAAATACAAAAAAACCCAAAATATCTAAAAAAATAAAAAAATGAATTACTGAATAGTGAAAAAAAAACTGAAGTTAGAAACTGAAACTGAAAAAAAAAAGCTTTTTTGAGAGGGGTTATCCTTCTCAGCTCTGATTTGAGAAGCATTTTCATAATATCAGGAAGTACAATCTATCAGTAGTCACATTTCTGACAAAGGTACGTAGCGTCTTGCCATCTGAAGGATGAACAAATTGTAATGCAGTTGTTAAGAAACTTGCTGTCATTTTTCAGCGAAGTTGCTGCCTGATTCCGAAGCACCAGAGGATGGCGAAGATGGAGATCACAACGCTACCGGTGATGCAAAACCAGGAACCGCACCTGGTGGTCTACACCGCCTTCTTCTACTTCTCGGTGTCGTGTTTCGTGCTCGGTGTCTGCCTCAACGTCTGGTTTCTCTACCACCCGATGGCCGGAGTGCCGAGATCGACGACGGGAGCATATGTCAGGGACTGGAACGGCGGGCATTGGGCCCTTCTGGCAGCGCAACTCTGTGGGTTTGCGAATGGCTTTCAGTTCATGGGTGGGCAGGCTGCTGGATTTGCAGCTGCTGATGCTGTTCAGGTAATCTGAGCTAGCTTCACATCACATACTGCAATACGTTACTCCGGTCACAAATGAGATTTGGTTAGGTACATTGAATCGTTCTTAGCCGTCCAATGCAGTCTATTCTACGGCTCTGATGATGCTAACGCCTCATATGTACGGGAGTGATATGTAGGAGTGGTGCTAGGTGAGAAGGGCATACAAGTAATTTTATCGGAGTAGTTACAAAACCTAAACTGAACTGGATCCAAACCAAATGGCTGAGAATAATTCATATGGCCCCTTCCCTCCTCTCCTCACCAAGCTCACTTGGCAATGCACAACCGCGACGGCGAGGTCCGCTGTGCTGATCGTCGGTGTCCTCCCTCCACTGCCCTCCTCACCTGATGCATCCGACTCTGGGTCAAGGACCGCTCGCGCACTTGGTGGGAGCAATGCAGCATCTCTGACTACCCGGAGGCCAACTTTCGCCGCACCTTTTGGATGGGGTGAGCCACCTTCGACATGGTCTGCGACGCGCTAGCCTCCGCCATCGCCAAGGAGGACACTGCGCTCTGCACTGCCATCCTCGTCCACCAGCGCATCACCGTCTGCTTCTAGTGCCTCGCCACCGGTGAGCCCCTTCACCTCGTCTCCAAGCTCTTCGGCCTCGACATCTCCACCTGCCACAAGCTTATTCTCAAGCTATGCGTCGCAATCTGCTCCCTCCTCATGCCACACTACCTCCAGTGGCCCGACCAGGCCACCGCCACCCGCCTTCAAGGCCCGCTTGGAGGCCACCTCCGGTGTCCCGAGCTTTGTCGACGCCATGTACAACACCCACATCCCCATCATCACGCCCAAGGTCTTCGTCGCCGCCTACTTCAACTGCCGCCACACGGAGCACAACCAGAATACCTCCTACTCCATCACCCTCCAAGGGGTCGTCGGCCCTGACGACACCTTCACAAACGTCTGCATCGAATAGCTGGGCTCCATGCTCGACAACCAGGTGTTCTACAAGTCGGCCTTGCACCAGCGCCACTGTCGGCATGATGGCTGACTCCTGGGTTGTCGGCGGCGCCAGCTACCCACTCATGGACTGGGTGCTCGTCCCCTACACGCATTAGAACTTGACTTGGGCGCAGCATGCCTTCAATGAGAAGGTGGCTGAGCTCTGGCGCGTCGCCGTGGACGCCTTCACGCGGCTCAAGGGTCAGTGAGCGTGCCTGCAGAAGCGCATGGAGGTGAAGCTCCAGGACCTGCCCATGGTGCTTGGCGCCTACTGCGTGCTGCACAACATATGCAAGGTGAGGGGGAGGACATGGACCCAGAGCTCCGATGCAACCTCATCGACGATGAGACGATGCCAGAGAACCCCGTGCAGTCGGAAAGCCCCAAGAAGGCTAGGGACAACATCGCCCACAACCTCCTCCACCGCGGCCTCATCGGCACAACTTTCTTCTGATTCTCTCTCCAATTCTGAATTCTCATACTCGACCATCGATGAGAATGTAGAGTCTTCCCTCAAACATAACAGATATGAAAGAACAGTTATACCCCTCTTTTATGGATGGTCAGATGTATTAGTGGTGTGTGCACCTCCAACACCACCAGATGGACTGAACCAAACTTGTCACAAATACATGTTGTTTTGGACATCAACACGATCCCCAAAACGCTTGTAATACCATAGAACACAAAAGAGATAAAAAGCGGGGAATACAAACAAACCAATGGAGAATAAAAGAAAATAAAGAATTTTTGCCGTCCGGACCCATCGGCTCTAAAAATACCGACGTAATAGTGTTCACAGAGGGTCTCATATCGTCCAGGGCTAGTCGGCGCCTCTCACATTTGTGTGCTTCATCATTCGGCAAAAGAGAAAATCTAACACCCACGTTTTACTGACTTACTTGCTGAAGTAGAAAAGCCCCAAACAGTGCAGAGCACCTTTGGACCAAAATGCCCTTGAGGCAAACAGCCACAGGACAAGGGATGAGGCAAGGACAGTTTTGGTAATGCACAAAGATAGGAAAGAGAGGGCTGGCAAACCATGCCCCTTTCAAGCAAAAGCCAGCCCCACAAGACCCCACCTCAGCCCCATTTCACTTCCCCACCCCGAGAGCAAGCCAGGCGAAAGCCCACAACCATATTACCACTCCATGCTCCAGCCAAGACAGCAACAAAGCCAAAGCCTAACACCACTACCCCACAGCCACGCAGAGAGGAGGTGAGGAAAAGGAAGCTTGGAGGAGAGGAGCATGAGGTGTAGGGGAAGACAAAGAAGAGGAGCAAGGACCGCAGTTGACCATGGTCGACGAGCTGGAGGGGAGCGACGGCGGCCTAGGGCCGCAGTTAGGCAGCGACACCGAAGTGCTCGGGGTTGACACTAGGAGGCGGTGCTTGGTGGTGACAACCGGGGAGTAGGCTAACGGCCAATGGCCGAAGGCAAGCCCTGGTCCAGCGCACCCCACAGAACCTCACCTCAGCCCTATTTCACTTCCCCAATTGAGAGCAAGCCAGGCAGAAGCCCATAACCATATTACCACTCCATGCTCTAGCCAAGACAGAGTAAAGCCAAAGCCAAAGACCACCTCCCCACAGCCACGCAGAGAGAATATAAGGGAGTGATCGAACACGAGGAGCACGAAGAGAAGAGGAAGACAAAGGAGGGGAGCAAGGATGCGACCGACCACGACATCAAGCGAGGGGGCCAACCGAACCGCAATGCGACCTTGGTCTTCATTGTCCATGCTTCTTGCCATCCTCAACCCCACATCAAGTGTGCCCACTTTCCCTCCACCCTTTCTTCTCTTTTGCAACCCCATGGTAGCACCTAAGCACCAGACCAATAGGGTTGCTGTGCCACCGACGGCAAGCCAGGGATAACACTGTGCTCCTATGAGAGAGAGGACATGCACCCCAGTGCACGCCTCTCAATCATGTACCGTCACGGCGGAAACCATAGGCTTTCCCCAATCCAAGCACACATAAGAGTATAGCAAATGAAAATAGAAGGAAAATCGAAAGCGTAAGAGTAGAGAGGAAGAGTGTTGGACCATCTTGGTAGTAAGCAAAGTAGAGGCGAATCTACAACAAGCCAGTAGGAGAACCGAAGCCATAGTGCTCAGCCATGGCCGAGCCGGACCTCCATGGCAACCAAGTCAGCGGCAACCTCCGAGGGAGCCATGCCACATCCGTGTAAAATCGGCACAGTAGGTCTAGCGAGGAGGGGAGACACTAGGGGCAAGCCTAGGGACGGCGGTGCCCCTAGAGCTCTCAATCTTAGTAGCGGCACTAGATCGAAGAAGAGCCAGGCAGTAGCATCGGAAGGCCTGGACCTGAGGTAGTCGACGCTAGGCACCGGCAATCGGTGACGGCATCCAGCAGAGTTGGTCGGTGGCCAGGAGGCAGGGACCAAGGGGGAGCGGTGACGGATTGACTGCCGATGGTCGGTGACTCGGGGGATGACAGCACCCTAGACCCAGTTGCAGGATAAAAAAAGGGGAGGATGGGAAGCTATGTGGGCATATCTGGCGGTAGGAGGTGTGGAGAGAGGTGGCCAACGGAGGGAAGGCGATCGTAGCCAAGCCTCTCGGACGGATCTGAGGGGGAAGTAGGGAGAGAGAGAGGGGGGCAAGAGGGAGTGAGGTGGATCGGCCGAATGGAGGGAGAGGGAGAAATGAGAAGAGAGGAAGAGAGTAGCGGAGAGGGAGGCCGAACAGGTAAGGCCTTCGGCCGAATAAAAAAAGATAGAGAGTTCGGCCGGGTAAGAGAATAAAGGGATGGAAATAAGAGAGAAAAGAAAAGAGGGGAAAAAGAGAGGGAAAAAATAGGGGTTTATACCTACGCATCGGATCCTTAACCTTATGTGACTGGTTTGTTGGTGATAAGTGTTGCACGTAGAATCATTAACGTGTGTATAGGTGCATGTGTCGCTATATTATATTGAGTCGGGTTGATGCTTGTACAGGTAGAGGTCCTGTTAGGGGAGTTGTCCACACATCGTTCCTGAGAATAATCAAGCAAGTACATAGTAGAGCGGTGAACGGTAATTATTGTAAAATATGTAATGTTTACAATAATTGTTGCTGTCTGATTGGTGATATTAATTGTGTTACTTGATAAATTATTAGAGCATAGCATTCATGTCATAACATATGTGTTGTGGCTACAGACCAAACAGAGAGAGTATGGTGGTGGAGAGTTAGGTAAACAAATGACCTCTCTGGCTTTCCCAAGGACCAGCCACGATACATAAGTATTCCCCCTCGCAAGGGGCGACTTTACCATGTAGCCTTACACGGAGTCCCTCACCGAGGACAAGTATGTCATTTACATGACTTACAACCTTCCAATAGGCTAGCTGGGTTTAGGTGGGGACCACCCCTACAACAGGAGCCTCTCATGGTGAAAGGCTTCACAGGCCGAAGCCATGTTGCCAAGCCCTTTGGGCCCCTCCGTCCCTGCGGCCTATGACGTTGTGTGATATTGGGCGAGGGTGACGTTGGAGCCGAGCTGTTGCGCGGGGGGCGAAGATCTTGCCAGCGGTAGCCGGTCCGCTCGGCGCGAGACTTCGCCAAGGCGAAAGTTGAGCTGCCAGCGGCGAAGATTTTGCCTATGCGGGTCGGATACGTAGGGGCGGCAAGCCGGAACGGCGCACGTACGCGCAAGCAACTGCGCCGGTTCGACTTCCGCCGGTTGTGCGAGCCGAGGAGTCGACTTTGACGTGTCCGCATCCTGGTGAGTGCGCCGCGTGCTCATTTTGCCTGTGACGCATCATCGGTCGCCAATTGGTCGTGTTGTCAGTATGTGGGACCTGGCAGCCAAAGAAAAACGGTGGAAGCGTGAGGGTCAAGGGGCGGGAATAGTACCCTGTGCGAAAGGTAAGGGAGTGTGGGATGCGGTGGGCGGCTGGGCTGCCCCAAAGGTACTGAAGCGAGGGCATCTACGGGTGCACAGTGCCGGCATACGGGTGCCTGGCGAGGTGTCTTTTCGTAGGGAGTGAAGCCGAGGTCGGGCTCGAAGTCGGCTTGCGGAGGTGGGGACCTCGGCGAAGGTGCGGAGGCAGAAACTGCATCAAAGGCGGGGCTGTAGCTGCCCCGCCGGCTGACCCGTTGCACAAGCGCTTTGTGTGACCCGGGCCGGTCCCGCGGGTGTAGAGGCTTCGGGGAAGTCGCGTAGTGTTCGCTCCGCTGGGCTACAGCTGTTGCCGGGGACTTTGTTTGGCGCGGGAGTTGCTATGCTGTGCGTTGGGAAGGCCGGGGCGGTTTGCGACCGTCGTACGCATGGTCCCGAGGTAGCGGTACACGCGGCGCTGCCTGGTTGGTGCACCATGGGATGTCAGGAGCCTTGCGACCGCGTGCCCACGTCTGTTCCCAAGGGAAGCGAGACACGCGGCGAGCCATCCACGGTCAGTTACAGTTCCCGACCGTGGGCGAGACGAACCGATGGCTCCCGCCGGTTGCCCTCCCGATGGCGGGACGCGAAGGGGCTGTATAAGAAGTGCTCTATTGGCACACGGGCGTGCATCCCGTTCGCGTGCGCCCAGCTTGTTCCTCGTTGCTGCGCGAAAAGAAAGATGGCAGGCCACGGAGATTCTGTCCGCCGGCTGAGTGGCAGCGCTTCGTCGGGCCAACGCGGCTCGACGCCGCCTCAGGCGGAATATTCGGTGGTGGCTCGTGAGCCAATGCAGACCCGGAAGGTGTACAACGCCTGGCAGAGCTCGCAGGGGTGGTGCTGGGGCGAAGCCATGCCACCGAAGAGACGGTCGAAGCTCTCGTGCGGGAGAAGAAGATAGACGACCGTCACGTGGCCCGCCTGCCCGCTCGCGATGAAGTGGAGCCTCATCCTGAGGAGTCAGAGGCAATTGTCTTCGTCGCGTTCTTCGAGGCGGGACTCCGGATGCCGTCGATGCTCTTTGTCGGTGAGGTCCTAAAGGCTTATGGATTGGAGTTGGCGCAGTTGACCCCGAATGCAATAGTCCGTTTGGCGGTGTTTGCTTGGGCCCTCCGCGTGGAAGGCGGTCATCCGCGCGTGAGCTTATTCGCCCTTCTTCATGACGCGCGCTGCCAGCCAAAGAGAGTCGGAGAAGGGGCGCTGTCCAATTTTGGCAGCGTTCACTTTGTGGTGCGGTCGGGCTACGCGCATCTGGTCCCTGCTTCGGCGGCGAAGGAGAAGTGGGAGGGGTGGATGCGGCAGTGGTTCTACTGCCGCGTGACGTCGACCAGCAATCTGCGGTGCCGGGGTCAACCGATAGCCTTCGACTGCTGCCCCGGGCTGAAGCAGAAGGGCGAGGATCAGCGGCAGGCGCGGAGACTCGGCGGCATGACCCTTCGGTTCAACATACGCGATCTTGCCGAAGAATTTACCATGTACGAGGTGTCTCCGCTCTCCGGCCTGTGGAAATACGAACGGCATGATACGCGGAGGGATGGCGTCCGCACCTCAGTGTCGTCGCTGCAGGAGCCCACCGGCGCGCAGATGCGCTGTTGCGGGCCGAGCGCGCGCGGTCGATGCCTTCCTAGGGTTGTACACGTGAAAGAAGCACACCTCGCGCGAAGCCGCGACTAGGCCTGCGGGGTTGGGGCGGATAAACCGGGTATGCGAGGTCCTAGGCCTCGCTGTGCCCGAGCGCCCAGTGCCGGTGCGGAGTTCACCCCGTTGTCGTGACGGTGCCGGCGCGGTAGGGGCGTCTTCCCGGCGGCAAAGGTCCCGGTCCCAAGCTGCTATTTCTGACCCGTCCGCCGGCTTGGCAGCAGAGGCCGCTGATCCGGACGACGTGTCCGGGGGTGGGTCCGAGCATGGCAGCGCGGAGGGTCACGCTGCGGCCAGCGAGGACCTGGGTGGCGAGGCGGGCCTTGGCGGCGACGCCGTTGGAGACGACACTTTGTCGCCGATGCCAGTCGGCGAGGACCTGGCTCCCACGCCGCCGTCGCCCGTGATGGCTACCACAAGCCCTCCACCGGTGCCAGGCTTGGCGACGATTGGAGCAGCGGAGCATTCGTCGTCGTCACCTACTACGGCCGCCGTGATCATGCTGCCCGCACCGGAGGGTGCAGGTACTGGGGCGGTCGGGTGTGCCTCCTCGCTCTCGGTGGCGAACGCCGCGTGCACCGCCGTGGCGCGGGCGGTTCCATGTGGCGGGCACGGTCGGCGGTGACCTGGGATTCGACCGCGAGGCCACCCCGACTGAGGAGGGGGTTATTTCTTCCCAGGCAGGGGCTAAGCCGACACCTCCCCACACCATAGTGGGGGGTGGCGGAGGTAGGCGTAGCTCCTTTTCTCCTCGTGACTTCGCGAAGCTCTCTCTGATTTGCTCTCTTATGCCGTCGTCGACGTCAGGAGAGGGGAGGTCGCCCGGGCGCGGGCAAGGATCAAGCAGCGGTGGTGTCTGCGAAGTCAGTGGTGACGCTGCGCGAAACGCAGCACGGACACCTAATGCTACTGCGAGGCCCGCACGGCTCACCGTGTCTGACTTCGTGCCACAGCCGGAGGCGCTCCGTGCCCTCAACGGAGCTGCGGAATGTGGTGACGGCAGGCTGGATCGGCGAGCGCTGTCGTCATGTGGGGCGGACCTACTTGCGCTTGCACTGGGTGCCGCGGGGATGAAGGTAAGCTCTTGAGCCTGCCATTGACATTACCGCCGCGTGCATGTTAAGCAGCCATGTCCTGTCGTTAGGCGGTCGCCATCAGCCGGGCTCTGGATGAGGTGCGCCTCCGCGAACGGAGGGCGCTGGAGGAGCAGCTTCGTGCTGCCGACGAGGCTCATGCTGCGAAGGATGACCGCATCTGTGTGCTGGAGGCGGAAGTTCGCGCAGTGGGGGCGTCGCAACGTGCTGCCGAAGAGGCCTAGCGTGTCGCGGCAGAGGATCGCGCCGGCTTACTTGGGCGAATAAGCGCGTTGGAGGAGGAGAAGGCCCAGCTTACCATGACCCTGGAGGAGAAGAGCCAGGCTCTGAGCGACGTGTCCGCGTCAGTTTGGAGGGCCATGGGGTCTTTGGAGGGGGCCCTGCGGGGCCTTTCCGTCGTCGTGCCGGACCTCACCCACGACGCTGCGGACGTGAAGCAGTCGTTGGCGTGGATTGAGAAGGGCTCGAGCTTGGCACTTGACGGTGCGAAAGCCTTCGGCGATCACTGCGGCTACGCCAGCGCGTGCCTTGCCTTTGCCACGCTCCACGCCCGGGGGTGCGAGCACGTGGAGGGGCTGGTGTCCCCCGGCTTGAGCGCTCCGGCCGGGGCCGGGGTATGGTCCGTTGTAGTCCGCACCACCAATGCCGTCGTACAGAGCTTCTACGAGGGGATCTGGCGCCACTTTGGAGAGGAAGCGGCCAAGACGTTGTTGAGGCGGACGCTACACCGGGAGGGCAACTTCCTTGAGTGGCTGGAGGAGGCTCGTCAGCGCGCCGAAGAAGGTGCCGACTCCTAATGTCTTCCGGGAGCTGGTGGTGTGGTGTGACTTTTACTTTTGTTGCTGTGTTCTTTTGCTTATTAACGGAAAAGAGGACCGTCATGTCAAGTACTGCACAATTGCATGCTGCTTGTACGGTTGATGGTTAACATGGCGGAGGTGGGCACCTCCCCCCTGCGTTCGTTTGCTGTAGAGGTAATGGTGCAATTGGGGTAGACGCGATCGCGCTCCGTCCCCTACCCTTCGGAGTGGTGGCAGCGGAGCTGGCGCCTAGTTGAAGTAGACGCGATAGCGCTCCGCCCCTACCTTCGGAGTGGTGGCAGCGAGTGGCGCCTGAGTTAGAGTAGACGCGATCGCGCTCCGCCCCTACCCTTCGGAGTGGTGGCGCGAGCCGGGCGCCTGGTTGAGTAGACGCGATCGCGCTCCGTCCCCTACCCTTTGGAGTGGTGGCAGCGGATCTGGCGCCTAGTTGGAGTAGACGCGATCGCGCTCCGTCCCGTACTCTTCGGAGTGGTGGCAGCGGAGCTAGCGCCTAGTTGGAGTAGACGCGATCGCGCTCCGTCCCCTACCCTTCAGAGTGGTGGCAGTGGAGCTAGCGCCTAGTTGGAGTAGACGCGATCGCGCTCCGTCCCCTACCCTTTGGAGTGGTGGCAGCGGAGCTGGCGCCTAGTTGCAGTAGACGCGATCACGCTCCGTCCCCTACCCTTCGGAGTGGTGGCAGCGGAACTGGCGCGTAGGGGTGCGCGGGACGTCCGCGTCTAGTTTATACTCCGGAGCGTGTGTGGGACTATCAACCACGGCTTAGTTAGGCTCCGGAGGGTACGCCAACGCGTGCGCGGGACATCCGCGTCTTGTTTAGACTCAGTAGAGTGCGTAGGGAAAACATCCGCGTCTTATTTATACTCCGCAGAGTGCCCGCGGAGGCGTCCCCCCGCTGCGTCTTATTTATACTCCGTAGAGTGCGTGCGGAGGCGGACCTCATCGCTACGTCTTATTTATACTCCGTAGAGTGCGTGCAGAGGCGGACATCATCGCTACGTCTTATTTATACTCCGTAGAGTGCGTGCGGAGGCGGACCTCATTGCTACGTCTTATTTATACTCCGTAGAGTGCGTGCGGAGGCGGACCTCATCGCTACGTCTTATTTATACTCCGTAGAGTGCGTGCGGAGGCGGACCTTATCGTTACGTCTTATTTATACTCCGTAGAGTGCGTACGGAGGCAAGCCTCCGCACACTGCTGATGGTGGTGGGGGGGCATGAAATAGCCTCGCAAACGGCGAACTTTATTAAATTCCCGTTTGCCTGGGTGAGCGAATACAAGCAACCAGGGACTAACGGTTGGACTGGGCTTAGACATAATACTTCCGCAACCTGTCCGCATTCCATGTGTGGCGGAGCGTCTGGCCTTCCAGTGTGGCGAGGTGATAAGCTCCTCGCTGCAGTGCCGTTGCGATAATATACGGGCCTTCCCACTTGGACTCCAGCTTGCCGACCGTGTCCGCGTGAAGCGCCCTCCTGAGGACAAGGTCCCCCGGCTGGAACGCTCGCGGATACACGGAGCGGTCCTGGCTGCGGGCCATTTGACGGGCATACTTAGCGACGTGTTGGGTGGCCTTGACGCGCTCTCCATCGAGAAGATCGAGGGACAACAGGTGCTCTTCATCTGGTACCTGGGCGAGGACCCTTCGTGAGCCGGTCTTGATCTCCTCGGGCGTCATTACCTTATCACCGAAGAGGAGTTTGAACGACGTGAACCCCGTCGGACGTGTCGCTGTTGTGCGCGGCGACCGAGGACGCCAGAAGCTCGCCGGGCCACTTGCCTTTTGGTAGCCTGACAAGGCGTTTTTTGATTCCGGCGGAGATGGCGCCGTTCGCCCGCTCGACCGCCCCGTTGGACTGTGGGTGTCCGACCGAGGCGAACTGAAGCATAATTCCCATGTCGTCGCAGAACTCCCTGAACGGAGCAGAGTCGAACTGCAAACCATTGTCGGCAGTGATCTCCTTGGGCACTCCGAAGCGGCATATGATGTTCTGCCAAAGGAAGCGCTGCATGGCTGTCGGGGTGATCTTGGCTAGCGCCATAGCCTCTGGTCACCTGTAAAAATATTCCAAAGCGACCACGATGAGCGCAAATCTCCTGACGCTCGGGGCAGAGGTCCGACCACGTCGATGCCCCACCGCGCCAACGGCCATACAGGGGGGATGGGGTTAAGGCCGGTGGGGGGTCTATGAATTACCCGCCCCATCCATTGGCAGCCTTGGCACCGGCGCACCAGTTCTTAGGCATCAGTGACGGCGGTTGGCCAATAGAAGCCCTGCCTGAATGCCTTGCCGACAAGCGATCGTGGCGCCAGATGCGAGCCGCAAAGGCCTGCGTGGATTTCTGCCAGGAGGTGCTGTCCTTCTTCGCGTGAGAGGCACCGTAGGAGCGGTGCACAGACTCCTTTTTTGTAGAGCACTCCGTCGAGGAGCTGGAAGGATCGGGCGCGGTACTGTAGGCGGCGAAGGTCAGCGGGGTCGTCCGGCTCGGCGATGCCCTGTAAGAAGGCGTGAATTGGTTCTCGCCAGTCGCCCTGATGGGTGATCTGGTGGACTAGGGCCGGGTTGCGATTGTCCTGCGCGATGGCCGCCGCATGCAGGACCTCGTAGAATGTGCCTTCGGGGGTGGGGAGCTACTGGCTGGCGGCCTTGGCAAGAATGTCCGCTTGCTCGTTTTCTGCGCGGGGGATAGCCTTGACCGTGACACCCAGGAAATGCCGCTCCTTGGCTCGCACGGCTGCCAAGTACTTGGCCAGGTCGGGGTCCTTGGCCTGGTAAGATTTGTCAACCTGCCCTGCCACCAGCCTGGAGTTTGTGCGGACGAGGACTCGCCGCGCCCCCAGGGCTTTGAGCTTTGCTAGGCCGAAGAGTAGTGCCTCGTACTCCGCGGTATTGTTGGTGGCAGGAAATGCGAGGCGCACCGAGTATAACAAGCGGCGCCGCTCCGAGGTAGTGACCACCGCCCCCACGCCCGCGCCGGAGGCGCAGTACGCGCCGTCGGTGTCGAGCGTCCATACCGGGTCCTCGAGCTGCTCGGTGTCTGGACCGCTGGGGTCCACTCCGCGAGGAAGTCCGCAAGGATTTGAGACTTGATTGCCGTCTGCGCGGGCATATGTCGTGGAAAAAGGGGCGAGTTCGGCCGCCCACTTGCCGGCGCGTCCGTGGCCTCTTTATTGTGCAACATCTCCGCCAGAGGGAACGAGGACGGCATGCTGATTGGATGGGCGAGAAGTAATGCCGAGCTTTCGAGGCCGTGAGTAAGCATAAGCCAATTTCTCAAGCTCCGTGTACCGCGTCTTGGCGCCTTGGAGGGCTTCAGAGACAAAGTAGACTGGGCGTTGGCGGAGGCCCTCCTCGAGAACGAGAACGGTGCTGACGGCTGTCGCGGAGGCGGCAAGGTAAAGTAAAAGGGGAGCCTCTAGTGCTGGGGCTACCAATGTGGGTAGGCTTGCAAGGTGCTTCTTGAGGTCGTCGAAGGCGCTGGCGCAGTCGGCGTCCCATCGAAACCCGTCGCAACCACGCAGGGTTTTGAAGAAGGGCAGGCCGCGCTCCGCTGCCCTGGACAAAAAGCGGCTTAGTGCGGCCATGCGGTCGGCGAGCCTCTGGACCTCCCGTGTTGTTTTTGGCGGTTCCATGGCAAGGATTGCGTCGACTTTGTCGGGGTTGGCTTGGATACCACGCCCGGACACCAAGAAGCCCAAAAGCTTGCCCGCCCGCACACCGAAAACGCACTTGTCCGGGTTGAGCTTGATGCCTGCCTTCCGGAGATTATCGAAGGTCTCTTGGAGATCGTGACCGTGAACCACTAATTGCTTGGTTTTTACTACCACGTCATCCACGTACGCTTCGACATTCCTCCCTAGCTGGGAGGCTAGCGCCAGCGCGATTAAGCGGGTGAAAGTTGCGCCGGCATTCTTCAGGCTAAAGGGCATTCTGACAAAGCAGTATGTTCCTATTGGAGTGATAAAGCTGGTCTTGTCTTCATCAGCCTTGGCCATGTAGATTTGATGATAACCGGAGTAGGCGTCCAAGAAGCTCATGAGTTTGCAGCCGGCCATAGCGTCGACTAGTTGGTCGACGCGCGGGAGGGGGTAGTCATCCTTCGGGCACGCCTTGTTGAGGGCGGTGAAATCGATGCACATGCGCCAGGCACCGCTGGCTTTCTTCACTAGCATCGGATTGGCGAGCCAATCCGGGTGCTGAACTTCGCGAATGACGCCGACATGTAGGAGCTTCATTACTTCCACCTTGGCCGCCTGCTGCCGGTCGGCGGACATGCGTCGAAGCCTTTGCTTGACCGGCTTGGCGTCCTGATGGACTGCGAGGTTGTGCTCGATGAGGGAGCGGTCCACACCCGTGAGGTCCCCCGGGGACCAGGCGAAGACGTCTGCGTTGTTCCGGAGAACTTGGAGGAGCTCTCGCTCCATCTCCGGGGGGAAACCGTCACCTATGGAGACGACTCGGCCGTCGGCCTGGAGGGGGACTCTCTTGACTTCGCCCTCCGGTCGAGGCTTAGGGGTCCACCCCGGGGCGGATGGTGTGTCCGCCTTAGGCTTGGCTGCAAGGGCGTGCACCCGACGGCGGGGACTTGTGAACTCCGTGCGTCGGGCGAGGTCCAGGTCACCGAAGACAGTGATGACGCCTCCGGGCCGGAGCTTGAGCACAGAAGCCATGATGTGGGACCGCCCGAAGGATATGAGGGTAGGCGGCCCGTAATGGCTTTGTACGGGCTTAGTGTTCGCGGCGTCAAAGACGACGCCTCGGTCCCGACATTATTGCCTTGATAGAAGGAGACTTGGAGGTGTATTTGGCCTAATGTACTTATGGGTTGGCCGAGAGCCACATAATGGGGTCACGGATGGTTGCAATCGACGGTGAGGGATTCCCATGCGGCCGAGGGCCTCCGCGAAAAGCACGTTCGCCGAGCTGCCTCCGTCGATGAGGACACGCCAGACGTCGCACCCTGCAATGTCGACCCGGACGAGCAGAGGGTCGTGGTGAGGAAACTCGACGCCTCGGGCATCGGCGGACGCGAAGGTGATTTCGCCCCGAGCTACTTGCGGTATGGCTCGCCGTGAGACTCCGACAGCGAACCCCGAGATGACGTTGGCGGCCCGACTGCGGGACTGCGGCGAGTGCTGTGGACGGGCTCCCGGCGTGACGGCCATCGGGATCTGCAGGCTCGAAGCCTCTTGCATGGCGCTTACAATGTCGCGGAGATCTGCCAGCTCCCGCTGAATCTCATGGAGGGCGGCCAGCAGGGATCTTTGCGCTATGGGCGTAGACGAAACAGAAAGCGCACCTGGTCGCGCTGGTTTGGCAGCTGCGGCTAGCGTCGGCGTCGCCGGATTGTTCGCTCCATCTGTGTGGTGGATTCCTGCACTACTGGCCCGAGTCGCAGTATGACCGTGGCTGTTGGACATTTCTGTGTCGCCTTGGGTGTCGACGGCAGGGCCGTGTATGGGGTTGGAGTCGACGGCTGCGTCGGCGGAGGCGGGGTTGGAGTCGACGGTTGCGTCGGCGGAGGTGGGGTTGGAGTCGACGGCTGCGTCGGCGGAGGCGGGGTAGGAGTCGACGGCTGCGTCGGCGGAGGCGGGGTTGGAGTCGACGGCTGCGTCGCGAGCGTTATCGTTCACTCCTATGGCCGCCCCTGCCGACGCCACGGTGCCGACGCTGACGCGAGGTGTCGCCTCCGCGACCCCTTTCCTCCTTGCCGCCGACGATATTGGTGCCATCCTTTTTGAGGTCTTCTTGCTTCCGTCGTCCCCACGGACGGCGCCAACTATTGTGGCTACAGACCAAACAGAGAGAGTATGGTGGTGGAGAGTTAGGTAAACAAATGACCTCTCTGGCTTTCCCAAGGACCAGCCACGATACATAAGTATTCCCCCTCGCAAGGGGCGACTTTACCATCGTAGCCTTACACGGAGTCCCTCACCGAGGACAAGTATGTCATTTACATGATTTACAACCTTCCAACAGGCTAGCTGGGTTTAGGTGGGGGCCACCCCTACAACAATATGCATTATAAGCTAGGACGGTGGAAAAGTCAATAGCTATGAGTAAAGTTATTGACTAATCCGGCATGTTTTTGAGAAAGATACTTCGGCAGACACCTCTACGGGATAGAAAAAAAAGTCCTACTTCAGTAGGCACCTCCACGAGATGAAGTTAAAGGGTGACATCAATGGGTATGCCCTTCGCTTTACCGATATAAGCTACATGAGGAGAAAGAGATTGATCATAGCATTGCATTGCACTAAGTGTGAATTGAGGTGAGATATCGAGAACTATGCAGAGTATGTTATGGTATGTTTGTTATTATTGAAACAGGAGAGGATGACATGGTAAAATTGTTACTTGTGATTATGGTAGTGTTTATCAGTCTATTATGTGCTTGCTAAGTCTTCGAACTCACCCTTGCTTTATTTGTTTTTTAGGTGATCGTTGAGGATGGCATGGATGGACAGGAGTAGCATATGAATAATTTCACGTACCAGTAGCACTTCATGTATCAACTTTTATTAGTATATTTAGACTCTACTGGTATGCTAGAGTTAGAGTTGAAATGGTATGATGCTTACCTAGCCACTGCAACGTAATTAAAGTAGTATTTGTTTAAAAACTATTAGTAGTTGCTAAAAGGGTAAAATTATGCAATGATAGTAGCACTTTAGGTCCAGAGGATGGGCGAGGTGTTACAAAGAAATAAGGAGAGGAGGTGTCAGCCGAATGAAAAGAGATAGTGAGAGAGAGAGAGTTCGGTCGGGTAAGAAAAGAAAAGGAAAAAGAAGAGAAGAGAAGAGAAGAGAAGAAAAGGGGAGAAAAAGAAAAAGGGGGTTTAGCGACGTGCTCGTCTCCGCATCTTTACGCGTTTTATGCCAGTGCCGGATTTTACGCGTAAAATCGATGACGTTCATTTAAGCGCTTGTACCGCTATACTATTTTGAGTCGGATTGACGCTTTTACAGATGGAGGTCCTGGTTCAGGGCCGTCCACACATCATCCCCAAGGCTAGCTAGGCAAATACATGGTAGAGCGGTAGACAGTAATTATTGTGAAATATGTTATGTTTACAGTATTTGTTGCTGTATGATTGGTGATGATAATTGTGATACATGATAAAATGTTCGAGCATAGCATTCGTGACATGACATATGCATTATAAGTCAAGACGGTGAGAAAATTAATAGCTATGAGTAAAGCTATTAACTAATTTGATGTGCTCTTGAGAAAGACCTATTTCGGTAGGCACCTCCACGGGATGGAGGGAAAGTCTTATTTTGGTAGGCACCTCTGCGGGATGGAGGTAAAGAGTGACATCGATAGGTGTGCCCTTCGCGTTATTGGTATAAGCTACAGGAGAATGAGATTGATCATAGCATTGCATTAAGTGTGAATTGAGGTGAGATATTGAGAATGGTTGTGTTATGGTTGTTTGTGTTAATGTTGAAACAGGTAAGAATGACATAGTGATGTCATTGTCTGTGCTTATGGTAATGTTTATCAGTCTATTATATATTTGCTAAGTCTCTGGACTAGCTCTTGCTTTGTTTGTTTTTTAGGTGATCGTTGAAAACGTTATGTACGGACGGGAGTTGCACATGAATAATTCATGTACCAGTAGCGCTTCACGTATAAGCTTTTATTAGTATATTTAGACTCTATTGATATGCAAGCGTAGTTGCTTAACATGGTATGATGTATGATAAATCGCTACAATATGAATAAAACAGTGGTTGCTTAAAACTATTACTAATTGTTGTAAATGGTAAAAATACGCAATAGTGGTAGCATTTTAGGCTTAGAGGATGGGTGAGATGTTACAACACTACTTCGACCACTAACTTCTGTTATAATATATTTATAAAATCTAATAAAATTATAAGATTATGAAAGTATATGTCAAGATAAATGTACAAATATGATTTTTATGTATCCAATATAAATATTTAAAAATATATCGTTTTTCAAAGTTTCGAAAGTTTAGCTACACATACCCCAAAATGACATATCTGTGACTAGGAGTAACTAATTCCAACTTTTGATCAGGCGCCGCCGCTCGCCAGCACATTTTGGGGTCTCATCCTTTTTGGCGGGTACCGGAGAGGTCGTCGAGGAACACGTACCTGTTGCTTGTTATCGTGCTGTCGATGTTCGTTGTCGCTGTCGTAGTTCTCATGGCTTCAGCAGGGCATAGGAGGGCATCAGATGTCAATGTTAAGTTCACAATAACAAGATTGCAGAAATTCACTCTATGAAGGTCACAGACACGACATCAACTGAAGTTACTGAACACAATGTGACAGCAATTTCACCATTCCAAACATCCCCAGATTTATTCATCATTCTGAGTGTAACATACAAGAAAATTGTTAAGGATAGAATAGATTAGGACTCTTATTTGTTTCCTAATATGCTATTTCCTATTATGCTGTGTTGTATTCCTTTTGTACATCCCCTTGTACCTGTATATATATTGCCCCTTGGGCCTCATGAATAGATGCACACAATATTCATAACATGGTATCGAGCCGACCTAGTTTTCCTCGGTTCGCTCGCGCCGCGCTCCGTGCGTCGGCCTCTTCCCGACGTCACCGGCCGCTCGCCGCCTCTTCCGTCGCCGTCTCCCTATGCAGCCCGTGCTGCTCGCGCGCCGCCAGCGCCGCCCACGGCTTCCCTGCCGCGGCCGCGCGCTTCACATGCCGTCGCCGCTCCCGCCGCCGCCGCGCGCTCGCTTGCGCCGCCGCTCCGCCTCCGCCGCTCTTCCCGCGCCGCCGTCGCGGCCTCTCCCGGCCGCCGCTCGCGCGCCACCGCGGTGGCGTCCCGCACGCCACGCCCGCGCCGCCGCGCGCCGCTGCCGCCGCCACGCCGCGCGCCGCCGCCGCCGCGCCGCGCGCCGCCCGCCGGCCTCTCCCGGCCGCCGCTCGCGCGCCACGCGCGGCCGCACCGGCGCCACCTCCGCCTCGCCTCTTCGCGTGCGCGCGCCTCTTCGGGTGTGTGCGTGTGTGCGTGAGTGTGGGCCGAAGGCCCACTATTAGTTAGGGTTTTTTTTCTTTTTTTCCGATTCAAAAAAAAAAAAACGTTGATCTAACCGCCGCGCCGTTCAGCGCCGCCTGTTAGACTTCGTTGTATTGGTCGCCGCGCCGTCCAGCGCCGCCTACCAATGGGCACCGTTTCCCTCCCTCGCTGCCCGGTGGTCTTTGATGGTGTTAATTACACCGACTTCGTGTCTCACATGCGCATTCACATGCGTGGTTTACGTCTCTGGGGCGTCCTCTCTGGCGATGTCACCTGCCCGCCTTGCCCTATTCCTCCGACGGAGCCCACGCCTGTTGCATTGCCCCCGACAGATGACAAGATTGCTACTGAGGCTGCTCAGATTGTTGATGATGAAGCTGCCTCTGCCTACCAGGAGGCTCTGGATCTCTACAAGGACCGTCTGACCACCTACACTCGGTGGTGCGATGACGGCGCCGGCCGCTTCTTTGTCTTCATCGCCGATCTCGGCCTCGCTCTTACGAGGTTGTGGGACTCCCCGGCTTCCCGGATGTGGACTCATCTTCGCCGGCGCTCTGAGCCCTCCGGTGATGCCACAGCACTGTCCGTGGTTCGCCAAGAGCACTCTCTTCAGCAGGTGATACTCATCGTTGATGCCTTTACGCCGTAGCTCTGCTCGGCGTCGCTTGGACTCTCTCCGCACCGCTTGCCGCCGTTCTGTCCGTCTTTGCTGGATATACGTCTTGACTTGGAGTTTCGCTGGTCTCGAGTTCCTTACTCGCCGTCGTGAGTTCGAGCAAAGGCGTGCTCGCTTCTTGCACGCCACCCTCGTGTCACTCTCCGGAGGCTCTCACCGAGATACGCGCAGAGGAGACTCGCCCGAGTGGTGCCGGTGCGATGCCACTCCCCTCGTGCTCGCCGCTCGTCTACCGCTACACTCGCCTTCTTCGCCGCCGCCACAGGTGGTGGTGGTCGCCGCCGTCTGAGGTGGCCGTCCTCACTGCTCCTCTCGCGACAAGGCCGCCACATTGAGTCCTGGCTATAAGAAGAAGCGCATCTTTCACGCCGTTCTTCTATTGGCACCAGTGCTTCTACGACGACGTCGCATCGACTTCTTCAAGAACTTCTTTCACCGAGCAGAGATAGCCGACTTCGCCGCTTGCTTGCCGCTCGTGTTCTCCTCGATGTGTTCTCGCAGTTCGCTCATCGACTCTTGAGCATCGAAACCACCCTCTACACGATCGGTACCTCCCGTGGATTCTTGATTCGGAGCATCTTTTCACATGACTCGATGCTTCTACTCGCTCTTCTATTACACCTCTTGATTCTCCTCGGTGCTGTTCTTATCTGCGATGGTACATCTCTTTCGTCTCTCAGTCGAGGATCTCTTAGCAACTCATCCTTTCATGTTCCTTCATTGCTCATATTCCTCGCCTCACTATCGACTTCTTTCTGCTGGATGATTCTCGACCTTGGTTATCGTGTCATTCTCGACTCGACTCTTGTTGTGTTCGGGACCGCCACACGGAGCTCGGTTGGTTCTGGCCCTCGGCGCCGTGACTCACAGCGTCTCTGGGAGCTTGACTGGCTTCACCTTCCTTCCGCTGCCACCATCGCCGCCAGTCTCTCCGCTTCTGCCACTTCGTCTACCGGCTCTTTTCAGCAGTGGCATCACCGTCTTGGTCATCTGTGGATCTCGCTTTGTCATCCTTAGTTCGCCGTGGTCTTAAGGGTCTGCCTCGGAGACGTGTCTTTAGATTGTCGGGTGTAAGTTAGGTAAACAAATTCAGCTTCCCTATCCTCATAGTGAGTCTGTGTCCCAGCGTCCTTTTGATCTTGTTCATTCAGATGTTTGGGGTCCGGCTCCCTTCGTTTCGAAAGGGGGTCATCGATATTATATCATATTCATAGATGATTTCTCTCGCCACACTTGGATATATTTCATGTCTTCTCGTAGTGAGGTCTTGTCTATCTATAAACAATTTGCCACTATGATCCACACACGCTCTCCACTCCTATTCGTGTCTTTTGTGCCGATTCTGGCGAGTACCTTTCTCGTTACTGCGCAATTTCCTTGCTGCGCAGGACTCTCGCCGCCTCTTGTCCCGGTGCTCATGCTCGAATGGTGTCGCTGGCGCAAGCATCGTCACCTCCTTGAGGCGGCTCGTACTCGATGATCGCCGCCTCTACCCCACCTCACTTTTGGGCCGAGGTCGTTTCCACCGCCACCTATCTCATCAACATCCACCATCTTCTCGCTCTTGGTGCGATCCTGTTGAGCGCCTCTGTGGTCTTCTGCGACTACTCGCCCTTCATATGTTTGGCTGCGTTTGCTCGTTCTCCTCGCCGCGAACGTACCAAACTAACCGCCGATCCGTTGAGTGTGTCTTTTTGGGATACTGATCGAGCACAAGGGCTATCGGTCTTTGGGATCCGGTTGGTCGAAGGATGCGGGTTTCGGGATGTGACTTTCGACGAGTCTCGCCCATTCTACCCACGTCCTACCTCTCCTTCGACTCCTCTGCGAGTCTCTGTCTTTCTTGACCTTTCCGGATACACCTATATCCGCTTTGCCTCGTCCACTTGTCCCACGAGTCTCCACATATTCCCCTGTGGCCTCTCCGCCATTGTCACCGCTGCGTCGCCTCCTCCGACTCCCGTGCTCCTCTCCCTACGATACCTCCCCTTCTCTTTTACACTCGTCGACCTCGTGTTGAGGCTCTTCCAGTGAGTCATCTTCTCCGATGATCCACCTTCCTCGATGCTCCATCGTCCCCGATGGGTCATCTTCTCCTCGCTACGCTCTCGCGATCGCCGGTCGATTCGCCTCTGCCCGCTTTGCCTTTCTTGGGCGCAGCTACTCGTGAGCTTTGTCTTCTACCGGATGTCATTACTCACCCCGAGTGGCAGCTTGCCATGGCCGAGAGATTGCTGCCCTCGAGCGCATCGGTACTTGGGATCTTGTTCCTTTGCCATCTCATTCTCGCCCCATAACGTAAGTGGGTCTATAAAATTAAGACTCGCTCGATGGCTCTCTTGAGCGCTACAAGCGCGTCTTGTTGCTCGTGGCTTCCAGCAGAGCATGGTGTTGACTACGACGAGACTTTTGCTCCGTGGCCCACATGACCACCGCTCGCACTCTTACGCCGGTGGCGCTGTTCGCCACCGTCTGCTTTCTCAGCTTGATGTCAAGAATGCCTTTCTTAATGGTGAGTTGCGTGAGGAGGTCTACATGCATCCGCCACCTGGGTATTCTGTTCTGAGGGCATGGTCTGTCGCCTTCGTCGCTCTCTCTATGGCCTTAAGCAAGCCCCTCGTGCTTGGTTTGAGCGCTTCTCCTCTGTGGTCACTGCTGCTGGTTTTTCAGCTAGTGATCATGATCCTGCGCTCTTTGTCCACACTTCGTCTCGTGGTCGGACTCTTCTTCTTCTGGTATGTTGATGATATGATCATTACGGAGATGATTCTGAGTACATTGCCTTTGTCAAGGCTCGTCTTAGTGAGCAGTTCCTTATGTCGGATCTTGGTCCTCTCAGTTATTTCCTTGGGATTGAGGTTACTTCCACTCCAGATGGTTTCTTTATGTCCCAAGAGAAATATATTCAGGATCTTCTTGATCGCGCCTCTCTCACTGATCAGCGTACTGTTGAGACTCCCATGGAGCTCAATGTCCACCTCCGACCCTCGGATGGCGAGCCTCTTTCTGATCCGACTCGCTATCGTCATCTTGTTGGGAGCCTTGTTTATCTTGTCATTACTCGTCCGGATATCACTTATCCCGCTCATATTCGAGTCGGTTTGTTTCAGCTCCCACTCAGTCCACTACACCACCTTCTTGAGTTCTGCGATACCTTCGTGGGACTATCTCTCGCCGTCTCTTCTTTCCATGTTCCATTCATTCTGACTTGAGCCTATTCGGATGCTACTTGGGCGGCGATCCCTCGATCGCGGTCTCTCTCGCCTCGTGTTTTTCTTGGTGGTTCTCTTATTGCCCGGAAGACGAAGAAACAGATCGCAGTGTCCGCTCGAGTGCAGAGGCCGAGTTGCGAGCTATGGCTCTCTTGGCAGCAGAGATTACTTGGCTACGGTGGTTACTTGAGGATTTTGGTGTTTCGTCACTACACCGACTCCTCTCTTGTCGACAATGACAAAGTATCGGTATTGCTCGTGATCCCGTGAAGCATGGGCTCACCAAGCATATTGGTGTTGATGCTTCCTTCATGAGGTCTTGTGTGCAAGATCGGTGATTACTCTTGATATGTGCCTTGAGCTTGGATAGCGGATTTCTTCACGAAGGCCTGACTCGAGCACAAAGACACGCTTTACCTCTCCAAACTCGGTGTTGTTGATCCACCATGAGTTTGAGGGGGTGTTAAGGATAGAATAGATTAGGACTCTTATTTGTTTCCTAATATGCTATTTCCTATTATGCTGTGTTGTATTCCTTTTGTACATCCCCTTGTACCTGTATATATATTGCCCCTTGGGCCTCATGAATAGATGCACACAATATTCATAACAAAAATATCGGTTGGAGCGTCTCCACGCACAAAACAAAACAAAAGGAGTGGGAATATGGTCTCCAGATTTGCAACACGACGAAAAGATGGTAAAGAAATCTTCCAATGCTTCAGGCTATCTTGAGTTGTTTCTTTAGCTTGCGGATAAGCATCCAATCTTCATCACTCATTTCATCCTGCAACAGGGAGATTCGCAAGCATTAGATGCAAGAGAGTAAAAGGTTGCTCCATGTTAAATGAATAGCAGCATTGCGCGTCTCTTTACCCGATAATACTCTTTGAGCACATCAATGGATCTCCTCGAGATTTGGCTGAGCAGCTCGTTGCTCTCATCAAAATGGCGTCCAAACGATCGGGACTTCTCCTGAAGGTTGTCCCCAATTATCTGGTGGAGGACAGGAGAAGACGTAATCCGTAAGGGTTTTATTTTCCATTTCCAACTGTCACAACTAAAATTATATCTAATAAGGTCTATACTACACGTACCTTTATGGACACAACTCCTTTCCTGGCTGAAAAAATCTGATTGCCACTGGATGTTTTGATCGAGGAGATCCTTCCAAGGCCATGAACTGTGTCTCCACTTCTATCCTTACTCGGAACACACACACAGATTGGGGTACCCACCTGTAATGCAATTACAACAATCAATAGAGCGTTAAAATATAAATAATCCATCGTTAATATCAGTACTACTTTGCTGGCTTGCCTAAACACCAATATCAAAGATCAAATCATTTTGAATACATACACTTCACAACAAAAGGCTAAAAGAAGTACCTTGACGACACCTCCCAGAACTTCAACATCACAAACAATTGG
This sequence comes from Melocanna baccifera, assembly GCA_036346265.1. Taxonomy (NCBI): domain Eukaryota; kingdom Viridiplantae; phylum Streptophyta; class Magnoliopsida; order Poales; family Poaceae; genus Melocanna; species Melocanna baccifera. The sequence continues at coordinate 16,058,195 of CM070710.1, forward strand.
ATCCTTGTTATGGTAGACACGATTTGGCAGAATCTTCAGGGTGCATGGGAACAATGCATCAGCTGCACATTGCAGTTTCTTTGCTTCCTTCAAGCCCTTAGGGGGTGATCGGTTTGGCTTTTTTTCGGCTTCAGCTTCTAGCTTCAGCTTTTTTTTCACTATTCACTACACTATCCACTAACTCAACTACAGTGTTTTTTCAGCCAGCTACAGTGTTTTTTCAGCCAAAAGCCAAAAGCCATCGCTATTCCGATCACCCCCTTAATGTGCTCAGTAAAGCTGTCAACAAGCTTGTATACCGTATCAGCCGTAAAAATCTTCACTCCTGATTCAGCTGCAAGGCCACCGGCCTCAGGCATCACTTTAACATGGAAGGCCAAGATGGCTGCATACTCTTCTTTCTGCTTCAGCATGGCAGTTGCCTTCATGACATCCTGCTTATGGACTGAGCCTAAGTTCCAACCACTGACAGGAACATCCACGCCAGGGCTCTTCAAATGTTCAATGATCGCTTCCAAGGTTCCAAGACTAGAAGCTTGCACATAGACACCCTCCCTGCAAGTTTTGATCCTACTTAATTCTTGCATTGTTGTTCCCTCTTCATTCTCATCCCTTTGATTCCCATTCATCAGGCTTACGGCCTTAGTAATCTCTTGCATTGCAGCTGCTTCAGATTGTCCCAGATCGTCCCCTGGCTTCACTACAATGAGAGAAGTGCCTGCCATTGCATATTGAAGTCCCTGGAAAGACAAATATAAGCAATTGGTAGTTTGACATTGGATTGCATAAATGTATGAGAAGGGAAATGGAACTCACCCGTGCCACAATTTTCACTCCCTGTGCAGCTCTAACCTCCTTGTGATGCTTATATATGCCCTGGAAGAATAGAAGTCGTGATACTAGTAAGAACATCCAACAATTATTGTGAATTCAGTATCAAAAGTTTAACATTGTGTTGCCACATCCTACCAAGATTCTAAACCTGAAACGAACAAAGTACACAATGCTTCAAGAACTTTAAGAATTATCAAATATGCCAGCAAGAAGACTTCATAATAAGCTCCACCCAAAATTCAATTAGGAAGGGGTTACAAGTGCAAGTGTTTATGCATTAACAACAATATGTGGTGTTCAAACAAAGTCATATCCCAAATCCACATCCCTAGATGTCTAGGTCTTTCAAAATTTAGCCCTACACATAGAACCTAAGCACTGATGCCAACTATATCCATCAGATCACCCAACCTATACACTTATAATCCGTAGTGTAAAGCCAAATGGCAGGTATGTACAATCTGATGGTTACAGATGGTATCAAGAGCCCAGGTTTATTTATGATGACTAAAATAAAGAGGCACCTTGACATCAAGGAGTAAGGGTTTGGGACAGGACTATATTCACCCCACAAAGCTAACACATATATACATGCTTAGTTGATATCGAGTCCAGCATCTGTTAATTGCAGGTGCTGACTGCATGTGATCTTACAATGCAAGAGATTTGAAACTCCAACAACCGCAAATCATAGCTCATAAGTACTAATGATGCTCAACATTTGTGTTTATTGTTATAAAAATTGCACTATTGCATATTTTTAAACTAGCGCAATCAAGTGATCCTGGACATTTACAGTCATTATTTTCTACCCACAAACATATCCATATACCATGAAAACCACAACTAAGGGATCTGTTTGATGTATTAGGCTAAAGCATTTAGCACTTAGGAGTACAAGTGTATGTGCTGCAGTGAAGGGTAGGCATGAATAGGGTTTTTGGACTACACAATCATACAACTCAATGTTCCGCGATTGAAAAAGTCCAGTAGGGGGCAAATGCCAAGTGCTCCTGTAGTTCTAGATAGCACATTAAGGGCACCACTGATGGACGTACAGAAGCAATTGAATATGCTTCTTCAACACAAAGTTTTATTGCTATGACAAGACAAATATATATCAAACCTAGTTCTTTTCAACAGATGTCAAGGAAACTAGAAACATTGTAATGTCATGTGCAATAAACACTAATTCAACAATCAAACGCATCTGACAAAAACATGCAAATACACATTAGCAATAATATGTGTGATGTTCGAACAGAGTTGTATCCTAAATCCTTATTCCTAGATGTCTAGGTATCTCAACATCTAGCCCTATACATAGAACCTAAGCACCGATACCAACTATATCCATCATGGCAAACAATTTGAACATTTTAGTCCAAGATGTAAAACCAAATGGCAGGTATGTACCATCTAATGGTTCCAAATAGTATCAGAGCTACGGTTTACGTCTAAGGGCTAAAATATGACACACCTTGACATTTAGGAGTAATGGTTTGGAACACGACTGCATTCCCACCACATAACTAATGCATATATACATGCTTAGAAGATCTTGACTCCATGTGTTAGTGTTAATTGCCAGTACTAACTACATGTGCTCGTACAATGTGTCAGATTTTCTAATTATGTCATATGCAATTAACACCAACGCAACAATCAAACACATCTGATAAAAACATGCAAATACACATTAGCAATAACATGTGTGATGTTCGAACCGAGTTGTATCCTATATCCTTATTCCTAGATGTCTAGGTATCTCAACATCTAGCCCTATGCATAGAACCTAAGCACCGATACCAACTGCATCCATCAGGGCAAACAATTTGAACATTTTAGTCCAAAATGTAAAACCAAATGGCAGGTATGTACCATATAATTGTTTCAGATGGTATCAGAGCTTCAGTTTACGTCTAAGGGCTAAAATATGAGACACCTTGATATCTAGGAGTAATGGTTTGGAATAGGACTGCATTCCCACCAAATAATTAATGCATATATACATGCTTAGAAGATCTTGAGTCCTGCATCTGTTGATTGCTGATGCATGCTAACTACATGTGCTCTTACAATGTGTTAGATTTTCCAGTTATGGTTAATAATAACTCATAAGTAGTAATGAGGCTCAATATTTCTCTCATAATGGAAACCACACTTTTTGCATACTTTAAACTAGCTGAATCAAGTGATCATGGACATTTACACTTACTGTTTTCTATTCACATATATATACAAATACTATGCTAGCAATGCACAACTAAGGGATCACTTTATAGCTGGAATGGACGGTGGCTTATGGGATAGTATAGATTGGGTTTCCACATGCCCACAGTTATTTTCTTAACTATTCAACTGCTAAGACAGCATTACAGTACTGAAATGAAGTTGTATGACCATGTTGCTTGCATGTCTTCAATGACTCAAATCTTATGCCAAAAATCTTAATTGTTTTACAAAATAAGGTGAAGTTCTTTCTTTTGCAAGTAGCAGCAAGAAAGGCTGTGCCTAGGGTCATGTATTTTACAAGATTGTTGCTTGCAGGCATTGATACATGCTTGAACCTCTATGTACCTTATTTTTATCAAGAGGAGGCAGCGAACAAAGTTCTATCATGTTAACTCACTACCAATTGAACACACAACACTATCAAATCACAATGTTAGCAAAATAAAATAATAAATACCAAATACTTCTATTCACACTAAAACATTTAACCATTGAGAAAATCTGCCTGTCTATCATCAAACAAAAATTTAAGAAGAAATCTATGAATACACAAAAGAAAAGAGGTGGAATCATTTACTTACCTTAGCTCTCAGTTCTTTCATTGGATGAGGGGTCAACAAATCTCTAATAATGGTTGTGACAGGCCCCTAAAAATGAAAATGAAAAGGTTATGAGACTAGATCATTGAGGCAACATTCAAGGCAGCATGTAAAATCTCAGATTTAAGAAAGTTGTACCTGTTTAGTGCAAACAATTACTTGATCCCCTTGGTGCAGTACGCCATTAATCAGCACTACGTCAATAGTAGTTCTTAAATCTTTATCTTCATTGACTTCTAGGACAGTACACTGATCAAACAAATATGGGGAAAAATCACCTTTGCAACACCTTAAATGAAGGCACATTTGCATATCAAAATTAGTAATAACTTTAGAGTAATGGATCATGAACGAACCTCCACTGTATTGACATAGGTTAGCTTCTCCATCATTGTTCCTGGCACCCAACGCACCAATAGCAGTAGAAGGTCTGAAATGCCTTCACCACTGGAGGGTATAAAAGTACAAGTTTGACAAAAGCTAAAATTGCACGTAACATATGAAAATTCAAACTTGATTAAATACAAGGAGCAGAGCCTGACACACCTTATGGCACTGGTTGGGACAATGTTAAACACTTCTTGCATCTTCTTATTTTCATAGTACAGTGCAGTGTTGAAGCCATTTTCCTTAAATTGTGTTACAACCTGTTTTAAATAAATCAAATGGTCAGAAAAAAAAATCAAAGCAACTATCTGTAATTCAATGCAATTCAACATTAACAAATCAATGCACAAAATGTCACGGGCAAATACCTCAGTTACCCTCCATTTGAATTCCTTTTGGACATCATCAGATTGGTTCTTGAGTGCCCTCGCTATTGGTGCATTCGGAGAAGTCTTCCACCCATAAAGCCGATCAACCTTGTTCAAGGCGACAATGAACCTCACATTGCGGCGTTCCAAAAGATGAAGGGATTCAACTGTCTGCTTCTCAAGGCCACGCGTAATATCAACCACCACCACGGCAATGTTGCACAAACTCGATCCCCTTGAGCGCATCTTACTGAAGGACTGGTGGCCAGGGGTGTCAATTACAAGCAAGCCGGGAACTTTGATGGTGACCTCAGCTTTCAGGCAGGTCCTCTCCCTGATGTTTTCAACCGGTAAGTAGGTGGCACCAATCTTCTGCGTGATCCCTCCGGCCTCACTTCGTTGCACGTTGGTGCTCTGGATGCAATCAAGGAGCTTCATCTTTCCAGCATCCACATGCCCAAGGATGCAACATATCGGCGCGCGAAGCTCCCTGTCATCTCCATGTTAGCATCTGCGTTCTTGATTGAATCGAGAGGGAAGGGGAGAGGAAGAAGGGATTAGGGTTAGGGGTTACCGACCGTCCGATGCATTGGAGGAGGAGTTGGCCATCGCGGTTGGCTCGGTGAGGTCTGCGCACGGGCAGCGACGGTCGGGGAAGAGGAGGTCGTTGACGGCGGCGGAGATCCGGTGACAGAGGCGATGGAGCTTCCCGCCGCTGACTGCGTGTCCCTCTAGATCGATCTAGGGTTTGTGTGGGTGGGGTTTGTGGCTCAGGCCAACCTCGTGTCGAGAGCCGCCAGCCCCCCACCCCTTTATTTATAGCGCAGCACGACGGGGGCCCACCACCCAATAGATGGGTTGGGCGCCCCAGATCAGGGCGCTGATCAAGAGATCAATCTAACATTCTCCCCCTTGATCTCCTCTCATATCATACCTTTTCTTCTTTTTCCATTTCATCACAGATTAGTGCATAGAGCATGCTTCATCGTCACGGTCAATCGCCGATAGATTCAACAGCTACAATACACATCTCTGTTCTGAAATAGATTCTTTAATTTTAGGCCCTTTATTGTCCAGAAATCATAGGCCTTCCTTTAAACCCATGCCGGCTACATGTTCTCTGAACACATTGAGTGATAAGCCTTTAGTAAGCGGATCCGCTAACATCTTTGCGGTACTTATATGCTCAAGACTTATAATTTGATCCCGAACTTTGTCTTTCACAACATAGTACTTTATGTCAATGTGTTTGGCAGCACCACTTGACTTATTGTTGTGGGCATACATTCATGGGTTCATTATCGCGATTACAACTTAAGTGGTCTATTGATGTCGTCAACCACTTTTAAACCGGGTATGAACTTCTTTAGCCAGTTCACCTGCCCCGTAGCCTCATAACATGCTACAAACTCGGCATACATTGTGGATGATGTAGTGACGGTTTGCTTTGAGCTTTTCCACGATATAGCTCCTCCAGCGAGAGTGAATACATATCCGGATGTCGACTTTCTATCATCTCCCGCATAATCGAATCAGATACCCCACTATATGGAGTGAATCGATCTTCTCGTATGTCATCATGAGGCCTTTTGTTCCTTGCAAATAACGCAAGACTTTCTTTACCAATTTCAATGTTCTATTCCAGATTGCTCGAATCGCCAAGTAACCCGGTAACAAACGCTAAGTCGTATGTGTACACACTTGAGCATACCGCAAGCTTCCGACACCAAGCATATGGAACCGATTTCATTTGATCGAGCTCAGATTGGTTCCCGGGCATTGAAAATCCCCATATCTGTCGCCCTTGACTATAGGCGCAGGTGAAGGACTACATTTATACATACTAAATTTCTTTAAGACTCTCTCTATGTATGCCTTTTGTGACAGTCCCAATGTCCCTTTGTTTCTATCTCGGTGAATTTCGATCCCTAGAACGAACGAAGTTTCACCAAGATCTTTCATATCAAAGTTTGAGGACAAAAATTTCTTTGTCTCCAGTAGCAGACTGACATCACTACTAGCTAGTAGGATATCATCCACATACAGGATTAGAAAGATAAACTTCCCATCTTTAAACTTTGCATAAACACAGTTGTCCTCTACATTCTCTTTAAACCCAAATTTTCTTATTGTACTGTCAAACTTCAAGTACCATTGTCTTGAAGCTTGCTTTAACCCATAAATCGATTTCTTTAGGCGGCATCCCATTCTTTCATTTCCTTCCACGACAAAACCTTTCGGTTGTGCCATGTAAACATTTTCCTCCAAATCCCCATTAAGAAATGCCGTCTTTACATCCATCTGATGTAACTCTAAATCATAATGTGCTACTAATGCCATTATGATTCTGAAGGAGTCTTTACATGAGACTAGAGAAAAGGTCTCATTGTAATTAATCCCTTCTTTTTGTGTAAAGCCTTTTGTCACAAGTCGCGCTTTGTATCTTTCTACATTCCCTTGGGAGTCAAGCTTTGTCTTGTAGACCCATTTACAGCCTACTGTTTTGGCTTCTTTAGGAATAATTTCCAAGTCCTAGACTTTATTAGTCTTCATGGACCTCATTTCCTCTTCCATGGCTTCAAGCCATTTTGAAGAATTTTCGCTTCTCATGGCTTCTTCAAATGAGGTGGGATCATCCTCTATTTGAAATTCCTCTGTATGATAAATCTGATAATCATCAGAAATAGCTGATCTTCTTACTCTTTGAGACCTCCTCGGGGCCTCCTCATTTGGTACATCTTTTGTTTGGGGCTGCTGTTGCTCCCCCTCATCTGTGGCAATGGGTTCTGTAGGATCCTGAAGAACAGGTTCCTCATTCTCATTCATTGTTGCCACAGGAGGAACAATAATAAGTGCTGGCACCACAGTGTCTTGCACCGTCGGTGCAGCGACAGCAGGCACTGCGAAGAATGGCTCTTGAATCATCGGAGTGGGCGCATACGCCCGCTTCTCTTCAAGGTCAATCCCTCGAGTTACCATGCTTCCCCTCATCATTTCATCCTCTAAGAAGACAGCGTGTCTCGTTTCTACAAACTTTGTATATCTGTCTGGACAGTAGAAATGAAAACCTTTTAACTTTTCAGGGTAGCCAATGAAATGGCAGCTTACTGTTTTGGGATCAAGCTTCCCAAGATTTGGGTTAAATACTTTAGCCTCAGTGAGACTCCCCACACGTAAGTGGTGTAGTGAGGAACTCTTCCCGCCCACAACTCGCATTTGTTTTGGGCACCGACTTACTAGGCACTCTGTTGAGAATATGAATGGCGGTTTTCAACGCCTCCATCCATAAACTCAATGGCAGTGTGGAATAGCTCATCATGCTTCGCACCATATCCATCAGGGTACGGTTGCGTCTTTTAGCTACTCCATTTTGCTGAGGTTCGCCCGGTGTAGAATATTGGGCCACTATGCCATTTTCTGTAAAACCTTGCAAAAGGTCCGAAACTTGTCCATATGGGGTATGTCGATCGTAGTACTCCCCACGATCGATCGGACTATCTTAATCTTTAAATCGTGTTGGTTTTCAACTTCAGCCTTAAATATCTTGAATTTATCCAAGCCTTCATTTCTTTCTTTGATTGGATAAATATATCCATAACGGGAGTAATCATCCGTGAATGTTATGAACGAGTCATATCCATCCACACTTTTCACAGGAAAAGGACCACAAATATCTGTGTGAATAATTTGTAGAACTACTGTGCTTCTTTTGGCGTCTTTCTTAATTTTCTTTACATATTTTCCTTTAATGCATTCTCTGCATTGTTCTAAGTCTGAGAACTCTAATGGAGGAAGAATATCATTCTTAACTAGTCTTTCTATTCTCCCCCTCGAAATATGACCTAAACGACAGTGCCATAATTTCGACGACGCATATAGAGTTCTCTTTCGTTTCCTGTTTACATTCGTAGACGAGGATTCATTTACTTTCTCGCACGCGACGTTCGCATTATCGCATACGACATTCACATCATCACGTAATGATAACAAATAAAGCTCATTTTGTAAGATGGCAAGACCAACACATTCTTTATTAAACATTATTTCACACTTGCCATTTCCAAAATGACAATCATAACCATCATTGTCCAAACATGAAACACTAATCAAATTTCTCTGTAAAGAGGGAACATAAAGAACATCTCTAAGCAAAAGAGTGAAGCCATCAGCTAGTTCTAATGAAAGATCGCCAACGGCTTCAACTTCAGCTTGGACTCCATTTGCGACTTTAACGCATCTTTCTTTTCTTTGCGTATTCCTCGTCAAACGGAATCCCTGCAAATTATTGGCAACATGAACAGTTGCACCTGAATCAATCCACCAAATAGATTTTGAATATTGTACATACAGGGACTCATTTATGAACGTAATAATGTTCTCACCTTTCTTTGACGTAATCATTTTCAAGAAATCGGGACAATCTTTTTTGTAATGTCCCTTTTTCTTGCAATGAAGGCACTGATCTTTCTCCACTGTGAAATTTTGTTGCTGAGGCTTTCCTGTCTTTGAGGAGGAATGATTAAAGTTATTTTTCTTGTAGTCCTTCACATAGTTGATAGAACCACCATGTGAGTATTTAATTCTTTCGTCCTCTTGCACACACATAGCTATACACTTTTGTAAGTCCCATTTCTCGGGCTGCATGTTGTAGTTGACAACAAAGGTGTCAAACTCTTTCGGCAAGGAAGCAAAAACCAAATGAATAAGGAACTCATCCTTGAGAGCCAAATCCATTGGTTTGAGCTTGGATGCCAAGTTGCTCATCCTTAGTATGTGCTCTCCTATGTCACTGCCACCACCAGAGTACCTTTCTATCACAAGCTGCTTAATCAGCTGTGTAGCATAAGTCTTTGAAGAGCCAGTAAATTGACTCTTTATTTTCTCAAGGTACTCGTGATGTTGTCACACTCTGCGATTGAGCCCACAATTGCGAGCTCAATCGTGTTCTTTATCACACCAAACATTTCTTGTTGGCGGTGACCCACTTTTTATGATCAAGATCATATGACATTTTTATGGGAGCATAGTTCCTCCATGTCTGTCCGCCAAGCAAAGATCGACCTCATTTTCATTTCTCACCGGTGCCTCGTGCTCGGTGGGACGTCTTTGTAGTGAGGACCCAGTCCACCTCAGCCAAGATAAACGCTAAGTCTATTTTTTTCTTCCACTCTCTATAGTTATCTCCTTTAAGAGTGGGGATCTCTTTGATACAACTCATCAAGTTGTATCCGCCTGAAAAATAATTCAAATAAAAGTGAGAACATAACAGTAAAATTATATGCCTTATTTCCAACGTTGGTCAAAATACGACATACAATTTTATTTATACATTAAATCTACATCACCGTTAGGCAGAAATAGAAATAATGCATAAAACTCAAAAATTATAATACTGTTATTGTCAACGTTGGTCAGAAAATAACAATATCATAATTCACAACAATTCTCAAAAATTAAATTCTCCCGTTGGTTCGAATTTAATTGAAAGAGTAATCAACTCATCAATTAAAATTATAATACTGTTATTATCAACGTTGGTCAGAAAATAACAATATCATAATTCACAACAATTCTCAGAAATTAAATTCTCCCGTTGGTTCGAATTTAATTGAAAGAGTAATCAACATTAACTTTTGCAGCGGAAAAATACACCATGAAACAATTTCAATAATATATATGCGTACCCACAGCCCAAAAAGTCTCACTGGCCGACCCCACACGCACAGCCGGATTATCATCATTTTTTTTTCTCTGTATACACGCACTCGCGTAAGCATTCTGCACCACACAAAAGGAAACTGCCTGGTCAAAAGCTACCCCCAAAAAGCGCTCCACCACACAAAAGGAAAACGCTTCCTTGATTTTCGGATCTGAGGCAGAGAGCCGGTCAGGTGGGCCGGCAGGGGGGCGGCGGCGTCGGCGTGCACGCAGGCGAGGAGCAGGGGACCGGCGGCGGGCGGGGCGGAGCGCGCGCGCACGCGCGCAGAGGTCCCGCGCCGCTGAGTCGGCCTCCGCGGCGCGGCGCACCGGCCGGCGCGCGCAAGCGGTAGGGGGCGCCGGCGGGCGGCGTGGGTTGCGCAGCAGCCGCACGCGCGACAGGCGGGAGCGCAGAGCTCGCGCAGCAGCGCGCAGAGAGCCCGCAGGCCAGCGCGCGCAGGCGCGAGGAGCCGGGCGGGTGGCGCCAGCAGCGACGCAAGGTCGCCGCGCTGGGCGCTTAGGCTGCGCCGCGCCGCCAGAGGCGCAGCGCAGCGGGATCCCGCGCCGAGCAGGGAGCGGCGCGCCCGTAAGCCACAAATTTTTTTCTTGATCCCGATCTGATTTTTCGGGTTTGATTTGGGGATTTTCTTTGCCTCTTTGCCCGCCGGTCATTGGTTTTTGGTTTGCGTCCGAAAATTTTTCAATCGCCCCTTGTGCGCCCGGCTACGCGAGCCCGCCGTGCTGCCGCCAAGCGGCCATGGCCCCTGTGCGCTCCTGCGCACGCGCACCCGAGGAGCAGATCCAAAAATTGCGGATGAGTGGTGGGGTTGGAGCCAGTGCATCCAGTTTTTGAGGGGGGCGGGCGGCGTGCGCACGCGCTCTGGAAGCGGGTGGGCCCAACGCGGCCAGGTGGAGCGCACGCGCTCCAGCGGCTCAGCGGCGGGCGCTCAGGGCTTGCAGCGCGTGCGGGCGGGCCAGCAGGCGTGCGGGACCAGGCGCGCAGACTTGCGTAGGGGCGGGCAGAGCCAAGGCAGGCGGCCTGGGCTCGCAGGCGGCGCCGGAGCCCGGCGGCGCAGCGCCGCAAGCGCGCTGGAGGCGCGCAGGGACGGGCGGCGCGGGAGCGAGGCGGCCTGGGCCTCAAGCGGCGTCGCCGGGAGCCCGGCGAGCACAGGCGCAGGTGAGCGGCGGCCGGCCAGCACAGCAGGCGTAGCGGCGGCTGACCCCCCGAAAGCTTTTTTTTTCTTGATCCCGATCTGAGACTTGGTTTCTTTTTCTTTGCCTACTCTGATACCAATGTTAGCATCTGCGTTCTTGATTGAATCGAGAGGGAAGGGGAGAGGAAGAAGGGATTAGGGTTAGGGGTTACCGACCGTCCGATGCATTGGAGGAGGAGTTGGCCATCGCGTTTGGCTCGGTGAGGTCTGCACACGGGCAGCGACGGTCGGGGAAGAGGAGGTCGTTGATGGCGGCAGAGATCCGGTGACGGAGGCGATGGAGCTTCCCGCCGCTGACTGCGCGTCCCTCTAGATCGGTCTAGGGTTTGTGTGGGTGGGGTTTGTGGCTCAGGCCAACCTCGTGTCGAGAGCCGCCAGCCCCCCACCCCTTTATTTATAGCGCAGCGCGACTGGGGCCCACCACCCAATAGATGGGTTGGGCGCCCCCGATCAGGGCGCTGATCAAGAGATCAATCTAACACTCCATTGCTTGAAGCCAGATCCTGAGAGAAAAAGATCTCATCATTCTCAATCTCCTTGGCCAAATTGCCTGGATTAACAACGGGAGCAGTAGAGATCACATGCTTCTCCTCTGTTTCTTCATCTTCCTCCTCTCCGAAACAACGAGATTTACCAACCGACAGGACATCAAACTCATCCAAGCTCTTGTTCTCCCAAGCGGCGTCGTCATCGTCATCGATTGCGCCACCCGCTTCCGATGATTCACTGCTCAATTCCTCCCACAATTCCAGCGCATCACTGACCGCGCCGCCCCCTTCATGCGATGCATTGCTCTGTTCCTCCTCCAATTGCGGCTCCAAGCTCTGCGTTCCTCCCCCATCAGCTCCAGATCGGGCACTCTCAAGAGTCTTGGGCTGCAATTTAGGCCTCCTGGAGTCATACACCGGCCGCCTTCGGTCACGGTCGCCGCCTTCAGCGACGACGGTGACGCCGAGCCGCCTCCGTGCCGCCTCCATCCGTCGATCCTCCTCTCTCTTCCTCTCCTCCCGCCTCCTCCGCTGCCTCTCCTCCTCCATCTTCCTCTCCTCCTCCTCCGTTCGCTTCTTCTGCTCCTCGCTCCTCGCCTTCTCCGCCTGCGCCTTCCGCTCTTCCTCCTCGCGCTCGGCCTCCTCCCGCTCCCTCCTCTTCTCCTCCTCCTCCTCCTGACGAGCCAGAGCCTCCTGAAGCGCCCGCACAGTCATCGGCCTTGCGCCACTAACCGCCTTCCTCCGGCCGCCACCACCGGCGGCTGCGCCGCTGGCGCGGGAGCCCGCGGGCTTCCTGGACGACATGGGTAGGGTATTGGCGGTCCAGGTTGGCGAGGCGTCTGCTCAAACGGCGGAGAAAACACGCGCGGCAGCGCCGGCGCTAACCCTTGATGAGCGTGGGTGAGATCGGAGACGACGGCGACAGCGAGAGGATTACGTAGAATTACGTGTGCGGGCGTATCGGGACGGTGGGAAGTGTGTGGGTCTAGTATATATAGGGCTCTGTGTGGAACCCCGAGTACAGAGACCGTGACGAACAAAACTACGACGAACTGGAGGAGTCGTCGGTCGTGGAGAATACGAAACGCGCACGTGATGGATGCACTTTCGAGACGCTCAATAACAGGTGGGCCCAGGAAGCGGCTTTGGTCAAACGGCCAGGACTCTTCGGCCATGTTTCTTGGCTCTCATGTTTACTTGCTTGGCCCATGGTCTAGCACTCCAGCGGGACTCCGTCAAAAGCGTTTGTAAGAATGTACTGCATATCGATAAGTTATTTAAAAAATTTATTCTGATAAATTATTTAAAAATGTAATAAAAAATTATCCTATTTATTTGTTCAAAATAATTGTAAATTATAAGATGAAGAGAAGCACCAAATTTACCCGATTCGATGGACTCAAATCGGCAAAGTAAAACTACATGACTGAATAAAATAGAAAATTCAAGCATTTATAGGCTGAGTTCTTTTTAGGTTATATATGACTTATGCTTGTACTGTCTACAGTAACTAGCTTTTAAACAATGTATTTTTTTCAAGACAGGGTCAACAGAAAAATTATAGTAAAAAATGTACTGAGTTCAGCTGTACCAACGAAAATCATATGAGATTATTTTTATCTGCGTACTGCCTCTCGCGAACAACCAAAGTTCAAATATTTAAATCATAAGTCATAAGCCATCAGTCCAAAAGAACCTACCCATAGTATAACTAGATGAAGATACGTGTGTCACTGCATGACATTTGTGAGGACTTGTAGAATTATTTATTTAGCATTTAAAAGTATAATGCAGGAACAGAATGGAAGGGTCCATTATATAGATATTGATTAATTGCAGAGATTGATTTGATTTGATTTGACTCAAAGATTGATTTGATTTGTTGACTAGATCGGTGAGGAGGCGACAAGATCTAGCGACAGTGACCATGGCTGTGACGGGATGACAACATCTTCCTCGATGTCTATCGAGATCCGAATATGTAAATTCAGACTTTCTGTGTATACCGCACAAGTCTAGGATTACGTTAGTGCACATAGTGTAAACATTGATAAAATATTGATCATATACACGATTAATAAAGAAAAAGACTTAAATATTATTAATTATCATAATACAACATTATGGCCAATTTTACAACTTACTAGCTTGAAGGATTTAAGAAACTAACAGCGAAAAACAGAAATAAGCGTAGTAACCATTCGACATGCCCACACACAATCAACTAGGAAACGAAGTCCTAATTCGCGAAATTGTCGAAGTATCCTCTCTCAGGTATCTTCTACTGATATGGTTCCTCATCTTCAACTGAGCAACAGTAGACATAAAGTCGTGAGTACACTGGCATTCAGCAAGTCGTTTGTAACAAATATGCAATATAGTATGCAAGACTTACCAATGGATGGCTGAAAGGTTATTTTACAGAAAACAGTATTTAAAGTAAATACAATAAAAAGATTGAGAGCGATATTTAAAGAAAATAATAATAAATAAATAACCAAAGAAATTAAATTAATCACAAGTGAACTAACCGTCCACCCAATGAACCACTCATGAACTAATATTCATAAATTAAATCACCAATAAACTAACCATTCACTTTCCAAAATTAACAAACCAAGTTTTATGAAATATCTACCCTTCGTATGAAATCACCGAACATTGTTCATAACCGAGGATATGATTATTCGAATAGTTTTACACTCTTCAGATATTGCACAACTGTACCCACACAATATGATCATCCCCATGTTAGAGAAAATTACAACAAGACATTTACAATGATCAATCTCAACTCAATTCCGCCCACTAAGATTTTGCATCAGCACCCCCTCTTGCACCTTATGGAAATCATCAACCGTGTTCATCACAATGGTGGAGCCAAAGTTGAAATATCACAAATTAATTGATCAAGTCTATCTCATACTAGACATGTGATTTATACGGTAAGGCTTAGATCAATGACGCACAAAGAGAAGTCCTTAAAATTACCTAGGTGAGACTTCTACACCCCTCGAAGTGAATCTACACTTCCCTCTTTACTGCACGATCACTCGCCCAAGTGAAAACCAATTTTATGTAACCAATATCAATGACACACCACTGTCATGGCACATAAATTTTATAACTGTAGCTACATCCATGATTCAATATCTTATTAAGTTAAATAAATTAATTGATCAAATGTGATGATGAACCCAACGAAACTATAAGCATGACTAAGCATAATAAACGTATAAGCCATGTGACAACTAGTATGATATCACTAAATAATTTTTCATCATATGGTGATAATGGAATTATGACATTCGAATTATCAAATGGAGGATTAAGCAAATTGGACAATAACTACTATATACAAGGATTTATAATAAATTAGCAATGCATGATAATTTATAATAAAATAAATAAATAATAGATTTAAAAATTAGATTCAACATGATCAAAGGACACGACTTGTCTTGGCCTTGCTCACTTATGAACTCTTAATCCTCTAGTGGTGCTCCCGCTCATTTGAAGGTGCGTTCTAACGAGACAGAAAAACGAACAAGGTATAAAATAAATTCAAATAAACTTCAAACTTTCAAAACTAGAACCAAAAGATAGAGCTTGATTTTAGAAAAAAAGGGGTCAAATGGAGCTAGGATGTAGGAGAACGCGCTCTTGAAAAATTTAATCTAAAGAAAAACATTGAAAACAAAAAATTCTATTGTGATGTGGACTCGATGCATAGAATAGCTGGTCTACGGAGGACTCAACTGATGATTGGACAACAAGGGCTGATGTGGTAGTGATGTGGCTCGATTGGCTGACGTGGCAACCACATAGGATTAGGACTTGCGTGGTTGCTAAGATGATGGCTGACTCAGCCGAGGACAATCAGACCGGGCGAACTGTGCAGTGAATCTTGGCTGTAGGGAATGATCAGATGGCTAAGGAGTGAGGATGATCGGACTGTCCGAACGATGACGACAATCGGATGGTCTAGGGGATAAGGATGTTCGAGCGGTCCAAACGGAACGACGTTTGGACGATTGAGGAGTGAAGAATCAAAGGTTTAGGATTTAATTTTATTGAGTATGCCAAGAATAATCCTCCTAAGATTGTTAAGTTTCTTGAACCTAGAAAAATTGAAGTAAAATCTGAACCGAAACAAATTATTTTTAAGTCTGCTGGTATTATGTCATCTACTAATCAAGTGAATGCAAATGTTGCTTCTATTTCTCAAATTAAACATAAAGTTAAGTACACTTGCAGTCATTATGGTAAAGATGGACATCTTGTGCAATTTTGTTTTAGACTAACCAAACAACAAATGAAAGAAAAGACTAAGCCTTGGTCTAATTTGAGGAATGCTCGTTCCTTTGTTCCTAGAACTTATGCGAAAGCTAAGTTTTTAGAGAACTTTTATGATGACTTTAAATCTATTTCTCATGCTGGTTTGGGATTTAATTCAAATAATTCACGCTCTTTTTGGCGTTTTGATCAACCACATATACATGATTTTGGCTCTAGTTCTGTTACTGTTCCTCCACATCGTGTATCTCAGTACTGGATTCCCAAATCTTATTTCACTAACCCTGGTACTGTGAGATCGATATTTCCTGTGATGTAAGAATAGCTGACGAGGATGGAGAACATGAGATTGATTGGATTTTGGTTTTTACATCATTACTTGATTGGAACACTTAATAGTTCTTCATTATTTTTGATGATTTTCAAGATATTTCACTTTCTGAGAGACCATGTGGAAAAGGTGATGTTGTCCCATATCTTATGGAGTTCAATTCTGAAATTGCTGATACTCACATAAAACTGCTTGGTTCTTCGCATTTTTGCTCTTTTGCGAAGTGAGTTAGGTGTGTTGCACCCTATAGGATTATTCTGAGGGGAAGCTTTTTGTTTAAAAATTTCAGAAACTTTGTTTATTATCCTTGCCAAATAACTCTTCAAGTCCAAGTTATTGAAACCAATTGAGTAATAGAGCCCTCTTTATCATATTTATTCATATGCTGTGTAACTTTGATAATGACTGGTTATAATTAACTTGCTACATTTGAATTAAAAACATGACATGGCGGAATACTTTGACTAGATTGATTATATTTATTATTTTGCGATGTCTATCAAAAAAGATTAGCTTGATTGTGAGTCTTGTTTTAACTCTTGGCTATGAGGCTCGCATGTTTCATGTTCTAATTTTTTTATAATTACTCAATTTGGCATGTTATTAAAAAAAAGGTATATAAGAAAAAGTACAAAAGTGCGTAAAATGAAAAGAAGTATGCTTCAAGCATGCCACCATCAAAAAAAGAAAAAAAGAAAAAAAAGAAGTATATCATTATGAAAAGAAGTATGCTATAACTATACCACATGCCTGAGAATTGAGTGTGGAGCAATAAGTTGTTACATGAGACTGCTAGCCCATCTAGAGTTAAGGTTTGCTTTACTTTCATACTTTGACTTTTCGTTGTTATATCTCATTGTGCTTCGTATAATTAGTCTGGTCATTGTTGTAATGCCTGTCATTGATATAAATCGCTTAATCATATTGATGGACTTGTTTTGACATTGCTATGTGATATATGGCTTTATATGATCTAGATAGCTCTACTCAAAAATATGATTTGGTTGCTTTAATTAAAACCAATGCAACGTGACTTGGATAATCTACAAAATTTCTAGATTTTTATTCTCATTGCTTTTTCTTAGATTTATTCTTATTCATTGAAATTTCTTGATGATTATATTGCCAAAGGGGGAGAGAAATTTGAGAGATTGGGGAGTTTTTGGAGATATTAAAATTGCTTATCTTGTGTTGAAAGGGAAAGTTTGAGAGTTTGACTTCAGATCTTCACTTAGATTTGTTGGAAGTCATGTTAATTTAATGTGTTGTCAATGTATTCATTAAGGGGGAGATTGTTAGACCATGTGGCCAGGTCTAGGATATTTTAGGTGATGAATAATTGACAACGCATTAAGATTGAAAATTGGGTAACCCTAACACTCGACAAAGAGGTCATGACTTTCTTCAATTGGCAGAATGCTTCATCTTGCTCCTTTCCCCACTTAAACGTATTTTTCTTAAGCATGTCATGGAGAGGTCTACATATTTTGCCATAATCCTTGATGAATCTCCTGTAGTATCCAGTCAACCCAAGAAACCCTCTAAGTTTGGTAAGATTAGTGGGTGTAGGCCATTTGAGAATATCTTCAATTTTGCTTGGATGGATGGCAATACCCTCTCCTGAGATAATATGGCCTAAATATTCAACTTTATTAGTAGCAAAGATGCATTTGCTGGCCTTCACTGAGAGTTGATGTTGCCTCAAGTCTAGGAGCACTTGTCTCAAAGGTTGCTTGTATTCTTCCAAGTTCCTGCTATAGATCAATATATCATCGAAGAATACAAATACGAACTTCCTTAGATATTTAGCAAAAATATTGTTCATCAGAGACTGAAAAGTAGCTGGGGCATTAGTCAGGCCAAAAGACATCACTGTGTACTCATAATGTCTCATATGTGTCTTAAATGTTGTTTTATGAATGTCACTTTCGTTCATCCTAATTTGATGACAACTAGACCTCAGGTCCAATTTGGTGAAAATAGTTGCTCCATGAAGTCCATACAGCAGGTCCTTGATGATAGGCATGGGAAAGTTGTTTTTGGTTGTTCTTGAATTCAACTGCCTATAATCCACACAAAGTTGCCAACTCCCATCTCTTTTCTCACCATGACAGCCGGGGATGAATATGGACTCAAGCTAGGCCTAATCTCTTCAGAAACCAACAGGTTTTTAATGATCTCTTCCATGGCTGCTTTCTGGTAATGTGGAGCCCTATAAGCCTTTGGTTGGGTGGCCCAGCCTTAGTCTTCAGAGGAATAGCGTGGTCACTTCAGTGAGGTGGCAGTCCATGAGGTTCTTGGAAGATATCCTAGAATTCTTATATAATGTCCTTCACTCTTTTCCCCCCTTTTAGCTCTGCTAGGTTTGCTTCAAGGTCTAGTGTATTTACTTGTATAATGTACCCCATAATCTTCTTAGGAACCATCTTCTTTAATTTTTCAAAAGCAATGCTGATGTTTTTCTTTGGCATGGTGTGGTCCTGGAAATAAATGGTTTCCCTATTCTTGTTGATGGATAATGCTCTTAGCTTGAGGTCCAAACAAATGGGACTGTGTTCATAAATCCAGTCTGCTCCTAATACCACATCATAACTTTGTAAATTCAGAAGTTTAAAGTGTTTAGGAGATAGAGATAGAGTTGTATTAGGATATAGAGTTTGTATTCTATTCCATATATGCCTTATCTTTATATGGCATATCCCCTTGTACTTTCTCCTATATATATGGTCCTTTGGGCCTTATATCAATATACACAATATTCATAACATGATATCAGAGCTTAAGTTAAAACCCTAATCTCGATCTCGATCTACTTCTACTGCCTCCGGGAGGATCGATCTCCGCTCCCGAGGGCGGCCACTTCTTTGGTTGTCGGTTCACTCGGGGCCGACCACCGGCGCGCCCCAACATCGCCGCCCCAGATGCAGCAGTAGTGTGTGCCGCTACTCTTCGTCTTGGCCTTGTAGAGACGACAAGGGCGACCCGTGCGGCGGGTGGTACATCTATGTGCAGGAACTGCCTCCCCGCCTCAACACGGACATGGTCTGGAACTGCGAGAACGACGGTTTTGGCCCGCAGCTCAGCGGACGCGAGGGCGCATTCCCGGAGACTGGGTAGTACAACTCCGACGCGCCATGACCCGGATGGCCGAGCCCGACTGGGAGCCATTTCGGTCTGGGACCTCCTACGACGCGCCGTCCCGGCCCGCCGGCGCTGACCTCGGGCTGCTTGCGCGTGTCCTCTTCGACTGCAACGATGACGGCGAGATCACCCTCGACGAGATGGCATCTATGCCTCAGGCAGGCCGAGCTTCTTGAGCCACCGAGATGAAACCATCGCCGTCCTCGTTGAAAACCACCTGCACCTGCCTGCTCCGCCGCTCTTCGCCAAGCCTACTGCGCTGCCTCTCGTGCGTGCCCGCGCTCCTGTTCGCTCGCCCCTATCCGGCTGGCGGTGGTCTCGCCCATCTCCCGATCCAGATCGGATGGCGCCGTGCCGGCCTTGGTCACGAAGCCGCTGCTCGGGGGCCACTCGCGCCAGACGTCATTTGGCTCCTCTGAGGCCACGCCAGAGGGAGCACCGCCAGCAGCAGCAGCAGTTCCTCCGTTAGATCTGTTACTCGCGACCCAGGCAAGCCGCTCGCGTCTTCCACGACGTGCGCATCGGCCCCAGCCGCCGCAACAATTCCCTCGGCCATGTTCGCCTCGAGGCGCGCCAGTTCATGCGCAAGGACGAGGAGGCGCTCATCTACATCGGGCTCAAGGTCTACTACGTCGACGAGCCCCTCGCGCCCGAGCCTGCCCCGGAACAGCTTGTCGGTGAACCCGTCGCCGACACCGCCGCTGCGGAGGTGGCTAAAGAATCACCACCATCGGCTTCCGATGCTCCTCTGGTCTCTGCGGACCTACCTCTGGCACAGACAGAGGCGCCGACTCCACCCGCAGAGGTGCCAGAGGCAGAAGGAGATGCTCGCTCGCCCTTCCCAACCCGGGTGCTGCCCTTGGGCCAAGCACCGACAACAAGGGCTCAAGGCAACACACGGACGTGGAGCTTCACAATCTCTCTTCCACGCCTCGATCTGCGTGCCAAGGGAAGAGCTTTGTTCTAGCTTCTCGCGTGCATTCTCACTTGAGGTAGAATCATGTGGCGTCTAAGACCATCCGCATCTTCATGCCGCAAGACTCAAAAAAAAAAGAGAAAAAAAGAGAAAAAAAACAATGTTGATGGTGTGCGGCGTCCTCGTCATCCACTTCAGTATCTGCAGCACCACCGCCATGGTGTTCTTCTTTCGCTGTCTTCAACGTTGCCTTGGCCGCTGCTGCCCAGGCCGTCGTCGTCTCCACTTCGTTGCCCTCCGTGTGCGGCGTCCTCCACTTCGCTGCCCTCCGTGCGTGGCGTCTTCCACTTCGCTGCCCTCCGTGTGCGGTGTCGTCTCCTTCCCGATCTCGCCGCCGCTGCTACCCAGGCCATCGTCGTCTCCACTTTATCCATTCGGTTGCATCCATCTCAAAGCTGTAGTCTCTATCCTTCAGTTCGTCCAAGCCGTGCGAGCCCACAAAATTTATTATCAATAAAAAAGTATAGGAATTTTGTTTTGCATGACAGCAGCCGCCGCTTTTCTCTCTGAGCCGCGTGCAGATCGTAGAAGTCGTTAAGATGCCACAGCTACTTTAGCCGCCGCCCCGAGCTTTTAAGGCCGCCGCGCTTCTTCTGCACCTCGTGCATTGCGCCTCCATTGTCTTGAGCTTCAATCTGCTGCTGCCATGCCTCTACCCCTATTCCATGGCAGCAGTCGCCGCTCTTCTCTCTGAGCCGCGTGTAAATCGTAGAAGTCGTATGATGTCGCCACTATTGTAGCCGCCGCCTCGAGCTTTTAAGGCCGTCGCATTTCTTTTGCACCTTGTGCACTGCGCCGCCGCCGTTTTGGGCTTCGATCTGTGCCGTCATGCTTCTATCATTCCTCTTCGGCTTGATTTGACAGTATTTTTCAAGAACTGCACGCTACGACGATATCATCAAGACTCGGACTTCGGATTTTGTTTACTATTTTAGTAACAACTCTTTTCAATGCAATGCTATTGCATACGCCTTGCATTTGAGGGGGTGTTAAGGAGATAGAGATAGAGGGCCTGTTCTTTGCGGCTTCTAAAAGCCGCTTTTGGCTTTTGTTACAGTAACTAACTTTTAAACGGAGTTTTTTTTAAGATGGGGTCTACAAGTTAATTATAGTACACATTAAAAAACTAATATCTGTACCATCAAAAATCGCAAACGAGTATCTCTCTTTCCGCAATCTCTGTCGCAAACAGCCAAAAAGACATCAGCCGCAGCCAAAAAGAACAGGCCCAGAGTTGTATTAGGATATAGAGTTTGTATTCTATTCCATGTATACCTTATCTCTATATGACATATCCCCTTGTACTCTCTCCTATATATATGATCCTTTGGGTCTCATATCAATGTACACAATATTCATAACATAAAGGAATTGGTGAACTTAATTCCTTGTATGTTATAATTGACCAAGTTAGCTATTGCTTCTGACACTAACTCCCCACCTCCAGCCACCATTACTTACCTTTTGTTTGTTTTCTTCAAAGGGCAGTTGATCTTCAGAGCCAAATCAAAGTTCATAAAAGTATATGTGCTTCCACTGTCAACTAGAGCAACTACTTGTTTTCCCCCTATTAACGTAATCAATGAGAAGGTTGATGGTCCAGCCGTCCCTTTTGCAGAATATGAATATATAAGCTACTTGTTTTCCCCCTATTACCTCATTTTCAGACTTCAGTTAAATCGAAAAGGTTCATAGAGAAAGAACAGACAAAATATCTTAAATAGTAATTACTAAGGCCTTTCGATGCCATCCGATCACACTTATGTTCCCTCTTGATCCATCCTGACCATTGCTGCATCTTAGGAAAAAGCAGCCAACCGGTAAAATGAGCGCAGACTTCAGCCTGTAAGTATCGGTTCAGGTCTGAACCTGACACACCGGCGAGGGTGGAGGTGGATGCGGTGGTGAGAGGAGGCTTGGGCCACAGTGTGGAGAGGGGTGGTGGCGAGGGCAGAGAGCACAGTAGTGGATTGTGGAGTGCGATGAGGGCAAAGATGCAGGAGAAAGGAGTGTGGAGTAAGAAGATGGGGTAGGTTTTAGCACCCTCATCGCCGGAGAACATGCATATTCTTGTAGTGCGTGAGCTGCTTGTTTCCTCAAAGATGGTATTTGTACTCATTGATGCATATCCCACATGCAAGTTATGAGGGAGCAAGTGCTGCTCAAAGGGCAGTTGGATAGTAGGACTATAGAATCATATCAGAGGATCAAAATGTGTGGTAGGATATAGCTAATCACAAGTACAGAAATGCATTGAGCCTTACTCACCTACCAAGGCAACATATCATGCAACCCAGCTAGGTAGGGTACCAAATCAACACCAAAAAAAAATCAAAAACAAAAGATGATGTTCTTCCGATCCGATTAACTCGACTTACGTATATATTTCAAATTTAAATTTATTCTATGTTAATAGTAACAAAAATGAGAAAGATGATAATATAAAATGAAAAAAAGAAGAAAATAAAAAGACAAACGCTACTATCCACAACAAACTTATGTTTTTTTTGTTTCTTCTAACACACTCTGAGTTTAAGTTGAAATTTTAAAGGGTGCTCTAGCACTCCATGGACTACATTATCAATCTTTTTTTTTTTTTGAAATTTTTATGTTGATCTGATGTCCCAAACGACTATGCTACACCACCTAGGGTGGGTTGCACTTAACATGTTGCCCACCTACCAACTCAACTAAAATCTTGAAACTTATGGGGAAACACTCCCATTCATTTATAAGAGTGTAAGGTGGTGCTCCAACGGGCTTATTGCTTTTAGCTAAAATTGCGCTATAGCGGTCGAAAATGCACTATAGCGACTGTTAATTTTTCTAAGTCTTTCGATTTAAAAATAAAAAAGAAAAACACCATTATATATTCACGGACAATGCAAAAACAGTAATAGAAAAAAAAGCTAAAAAACATAACATTAAGACGTTAATATGTTCCAGAAACCAGAAGTAGAAGCCGGTTGGAGCAGGCCCCAGCAAGCATGGGACCACCGATGCCGTCTTGTTCTCGTCATAAAAATGTCCATCTACCCATTTGTTCCATATAAATACAAGAGATGGGTTTCGGGTTGAGGGCCTCTTGTTCGAATACCATATTAAAGACAAGTTCTTATACAAGATGGTGCTTTTGGGAGAGTTTCAAATGTTTCTTTAGGGAGAGCTTGGCAAGTATCTATACTTAGAGAGTAAGCAGACACGTACTTGCTTAGGATGGTGTGGCGTATGATGTAGGAGTTGGAGGCATCAAGAATACAGAGACAGCAAGCCTCTGGTTCAACTCGAAGAGATGAAAAGGGCAAACCAGCTGAGGCAGCCACCCTCTGTGCTCCAGGAGCGGGCGCAGTGACAAGGAAGAACAGCATCGAGGTGATAGCGCCGCCTTTTGTCCTGGACAATTCATACATATCCCATGGCGGCAGTGAATCGGCGCTGTCTTTAGTCTTGATCTTGAATCTGAACTTGGTAGACTACCTGACTGTCAGATGAAGATAGTTTCGTCCATTTTCCACACGCGTTGACCTGATCAAGATGTTCATGGGTGTTCTATAAAAATAACGAAATGGATAAGCATATAGCGTGAAGTTCTTGAGATCTGGATCACGACTAAGACCTGCACTTAGTTTCCTTTTCCACTAAGCTGCAAAAAATGATATCTCCATGGCAGCACAAGCTTAAAAAACAAGACATACTGACAGAATGGGCAACTAGGTAGTCTCCTGTGATTTCTTTTTCCTTTTTTTTTTATCAAGTTCTCTTTTAGATTGATGTTGTCTACAGAATGGGCACCTTGTGTTGCTGAGGCGCGCTATATATATCCATGAAGTGCTATAACAAGCTTTGTTTGATCTCCTTCGGACAGTTAGTTGTAACACAAAAGTGCACTACATATGCATGCAGTTCTATAACCAGCTTTGTTTGATCTCCTAAAT
Organism: Melocanna baccifera; assembly: GCA_036346265.1. Lineage (NCBI taxonomy): Eukaryota > Viridiplantae > Streptophyta > Magnoliopsida > Poales > Poaceae > Melocanna > Melocanna baccifera. The sequence goes on from CM070710.1 coordinate 16,082,696, forward strand.
ATTCAGGTGAGGCAAGATGTACATATGAACCATCCAAGTAGGGTACACAGGTGTAAGTGTACCTGCGGTCCGTGAGCTCTTGATGTCTCCGCAAAAATTTTTAACATGTGTATGGGACACGCACAGATATGTACATATGAATATGGTATGTGAGTTGAATATGTGTGTGTGTCTTGTACCCTTAAAAAACTTTGTTTGATCTCCTTGGGCAGTTGCACCTAACTTCCTGCCTCACTAGATATTTGCTGCTTAACAACCGTCTCGTTGTCTCCTTGAGATTTTCTTTTTAAAAACACATTAACTACCTCTTCACTATTTGAAAATAACTCCTTGAGATTTTCTTTTTGAAAACACATTGACAACCTCTTCACTATTTGAAAATAACTCCTTGAGATTTTCTTTTTGAAAACACATTGACAACCTCTTCACTATTTGAAAATAACTCCTTGAGATTTTCTTTTTGAAAACACATTGACAACCTCTTCACTATTTGAAAATAACTCCTTGAGATTTTCTTTTTGAAAACACATTGACAACCTCTTCACTATTTAAAAATAACTCATATGTATCATAACACCCTGGCCCAACTAAAGAGCCTAGAATGTCACTTCTAGGGTGTGAGAGAGGACGGGCTTCTTTGTATCTGTCGTATATATAGTGTGCGACCGACGGTGTCAGCCCTTATAGGTAGGGGTGAGTGTAATATCTTGCTCCGTTAACGTGGTGGCCTATATGGTGCATTATGGAGTTGTCCTAATGGGATTATTCCCACATTACTTATTTAAAGTGAGCTATAGTAGCATATAATATCTGTTAGGTCTAAACGTAGCATCTATAGGTTAGCCCTTTTACACGAAACGATAACGGAAGTGTAAGCAGGGTACTATGTGTGCACGGGTTTATCCTATGGATGAGTTAGGCTTTGAGCAAATTTTAGGCCAAGGAGTTACACGTATAGTTGAAAATTTCAAAAGAAATGCTTAAGTACATCAACCCCTTTTTATTTGAAAGTTTAAATTTGTAATATAGGATAGTTTCAGATAACCAAATCATTCAATATGATGTAGCTAGTTTTCCGCCAATAAGTGAGAAGTACGAAGATGAATTTAAGTTTCATGTACCAAACAACTCAACTAAAAAACTTCAATTATCAGGGCAAATTTTCCACTGGATTCATGATGTGCTATTGTTCGCTTGATCCACTGGAAATCCAGAGTTTTATTTGGCTCCTGCCTCAGTAGATAAATGCTCTCTAAACAGACATATTAGCTGCTTAGCGCTCACCATTAACAAAGCACTCTTGAAGTCTAATACCTATACGGACAAATGACGTAGTAGTTCTTAGAGATTGTTGTTGAAAAGGCAAGTATACTGTGTTCTACTTCTACCTGCATCAGATATATAGAACGGTCTTTCATGGGATTATTGGAGAGACGATTGAACAAGCAATCCCTTTTCCTACTTGAAAATAGAGATTTGTATGTCAAATATTATACATATAGTACGAGTTGCTTATTTTTCTCATTTGTCAAAGATGTTCTTTGTACTCATTGATATGTATATCTCACATGCAAGTTATTAAGGATCAAAGTGGTGCTCGAAGAGCAGTTGGATCACTCAAAAATACAAATCCGTGTTTTGCAGATGTCATGTGCCAAATGACAATAGAATCATACCAGAGGGTCAAAATGTATAGTAGGATATAGCTACCTTTCAGCTAATAAATCACAAGTACGAAGATGCATTAAACTTCCCTCACCTACCAACTCAACTGAAAACTTGAAATTTATGGGGGGACATGGGACCAGTGAGGTTCTTGTTCTTGCCATCAAAATGTCCATGTACCAACCATTATTTTTCTCCTTATAAATACAAGAGATAGGTTTCGAGTTCAGGACCTATGGTTCTAGTACCATATCAATCTTCAGATAAGTTTTTATGCATGTGGGTATGTAAAACTAAAAAAGATGGGAGAACTGAGTTACTTGAGCCCATCCTTGATTCATTGCTTCAGATGCCCCTCTAGGGAGAGGTTGGTAAGTATCAATAGTTAGAGAGTAGACACATATGCCTGCTTAGGATATATAGTGTCAAATTGGGTGTATGAGGCCAGTGAGGTAGGATTTGGAGGCATCAAGAATGCAGGGACAACACGAATTTTGTTGGGGGCGAAGAGCTAAAAGAAGCACACTAGCCGAGGCAGTCACCCTCTATGTATGCTCCAGTAGCAGGCCAGGGTAACCAGGAAGATCATGAATGACACGTCTGGCTGGGTTCGGAACAGCTCAAACTTCGGTTTATCACCCTCTACTATAGTAACTAGCTTTTAAATAATGCGTCTTTTTAAGATGAGATTTACAGATAAATTGTAGTAGACACTGTACCAAGTTCATCTATATCGGTCAAAATTACATGTGTTGTTTCCCTCTATGTATTGTCTCTTATGAACAGACAGAATTCAAAAATTAAAACTACAGTGCAAAAGAACCCACCATAACACCGCCACCTTTGTCCTCGATAGATGTACATGTCACAATGGTGGTAGTGAATCGGCACGACGACACACCCTTTGGCAGACTGGGTGATTTTTACATTCAGATAATTCGACCCCGAGAGACTACACAGAAGGTCTATATATTTGTGGTGAATAATTGATACTTTGATTGGGTTAAATTTAAATTTTGTAAAAGTTTTAGAAATTTTAAATTTTATATTGTGCTGTCAGGGGTTCAGGTGATCTGATTGGCTGATGACTAGCGGTCTGATCACCAAGGGGCGAGCGGTCAAATCGGCCATAGACTTTTAGAAAAATGAACACCAAACAATTATGTAGACTTGTTTGAAGCTGAGTTGCATTAAGTGCCACTAGAATTGGAAACTGTAGTCGAAACTACATGGAGTTTAATCAAACTTCCAGATAGAGTGTTTTCTGGTAGTCTTAAGCGGTCAAACCAGCCAGCGGTCTGACCAGTGTGGCCTAACCACCATAGGGAGCGCAGTTGGACCGGTGGATGCGGCCAGAGAGTAGTAAAAATAGATTTTGAGTTGGAGGAGTATGCGCACGGTATGGGTGCCATTGGTTGGTGTGTTGTATTATATGGTACATTATTTTTACTAATGTGAGTTAAGTGTATATAATTTGTGTTCTAGATGGTTGTTTAGTCTTTGGATGTGCAGGTGACTTCGAGAAATATTAGCGGTCAACGGCAATGAATCGGGACTAGGTGAGAGAGGTGAGGTCCAAGCAGTCATGTAAACTTGGGTGAGGCTACATGGCTCAAGAGGGAAGTATAGAGAAGATAAAAATTATGAAGAGATGAGTTAGTGCATGTGGTACGTCAAGTGATGAGGCCGATGCACGTAGAGATAGTTTGGGGCAAGCTGAATACGTGAAGACGTGACGGCTAGTCATTAGACACTACAAGTTGTGTGTTAAATCATGAGGAGATGCTTTGAGATGAAGGTGAATATGGAGTCAAGTGAAGGTGCTTGAAAGCTTCATCGGGAGTATTTGGGTAGTTGACCAAATATTATGTTGGTGCCTTGATCAAAACATCAGCACGAGAAGACAAAAGGTTGAAGTGGTTTAAGTCAAAAAAGAGTTAGAATTTCTAAGTGAATCAATCACTAAGATGTTAGTGGGTTAAGTCTTATAAACACTTTAAGAAGCATATGTGAGTGTGTAAAACTCACGTTAGTGGGGTTAACGGGTTTCTTTGGTGTCTTAATGGGTTGGACCCATTAAGGTTGGTGTTGGTTATTAAAGGGGAGGAAGGAAGGTGTTAGATCTAAGGATTCTAGGCTTTAGGTTTTTGTTCTACCATATTGTCTTCTTTAATGGTAGTGAGAGAGAGAACATGATAGAGAAAAGAGTGGTGTTTTGACTACACTTTGTAATCATAAATGAGTATGTAAACTTCATTCTCTACTGAAAATAGATCAAACCTTTGTCTCAATCATATTCTTATTTGCATTCTTGCTTATTTTTGCTTATTCTAGAGCTAGATTTGTGATTTCGTGTTTATGGGAGTTCTACCCTAAACTCTCACTTAAATTACCTTGCTAGGACATGTGAGAATATATCTAGAAGATATCATGCCTTAGATCTTCACGAGAAAGAAGTAATTTGAGTTGTAGAGTTTTTATGTTCTTGTGATTTAGATTCGATTCTCTTCAATTTAGTGAACCAAAACCCAAGAATCGTATGATTCTTGATTGGTTTAGGTTTCAAATGCCTTGAACAAGTTTCACTCAAAATTTAGAAAATGTTTGAATGACAAATGAGCAAGTTCTTGAGATGTGATTTTTGTCCCGACAAGATTTCAGGTCTAGGAATATGAGACTAGCCTTATGCTTGTGGTCAGACCAACCGTGGCAGTTAGATCAGCCTTGGGCTGAATGATGCTGATTTTGTTGGTTTAGGTCTCTAGCCTTATTTTGTAAAGTATAGTTGGTGCAAGCTGAACTTGATGACACTCACAGTCACTTGAGTAAAGATTTTGAATACTATTACTGAAAGTTTAAACAAACATTTACCTTTCTCTGATTGCTGACATCGGTCCTACATATCCATTTCCCACAAATGTTAACTTGATTAAGGTGTTCATGGGTATTGTGTATGTTAAAATAGCTTGTATCTAGTCAACTGTGAGTTTAGGTAGTAATTAGAGTAGTGGTGTGCATGCTTGTATTCTTTTAGTTTTCAGAGCTGCCGAAGCTCCTGCGCATGTGGCACAACTATTGTCACTTTTTAGTATTTTTGGATCAGGTTGTAGCACGTTCGATAATGATGCTTACAGATAAAAAATATAGAGAACATGTAGTCAGTGTGATTGCGATTGCCTCACAACAATTCTTCTCGCACTTGTGAACCAAATTTTACATGGTATTAGAACCATTCTGATCCACGCCACGATGTTGACTTCTACTCCCAACTCTAGCGGCTTCTCCCCTATTCTTTTCTCCACCATTGCCTCTATATCCACTAGTCTGCTGCCAATCCCTTCCTTCAGCCATCTCATCAATCTCATGTGACATCCTCAAACTCTTAAAACTACGCAAAACACCTCCACCCTAAACCACCTCAGTTTAGGCTGATGTGGCATCCAAGGTGGTGTATGTGATGACATGTGTATTGGTATAGTTGAGTCAATGAACAAATAAAAATAAGGGACCCACAAGTCAGTTGAGTCTTCTTCCCCTCTCTCTTCATCTCTCATTCTCTCTCTTGCTGGCCATGGCCATGCCACCAATTTAGATCTTGGGCTTCCTCCTTTGCGACCACACTCTAATTCTACCACACCCAGGCTTCCTCCTTGTAGTTCGTTGCTGCAGTTGTCATAGGTCGCCATGAAGGACAAGATAAAGAACAGAATGGTGCATTTCATCTCAATCAAATTTTACAAGCCAGGACGTGGTTGGGTCATCGTGGTGGCGATGTGGCAGTGGATAGAGCCAAATCTGAGCACATCAAAAGATAGAGGAGGGAGAAGGGATGCTCAGGTAGGAAGGAAATTGGACTGAGTCTCACCAAAGGCAACATATGATAGCGGCGAAGCTGGATGGTGCAGGAGAAGAAGAACTTTGTTTACAAGCAATTGCTGGCACAAAACTTAAATTAATTTAGGGATATGAGGGAGGAGGTAGTGGAACATGATGTGACATGAAAAGTTTTGGGATTAGCTCACCAAGGGCGACATTTTGAGTTTGGTGGTCACGAAAGAGCTCAACCGACCATGGCGCGGCTTCACTTGGCTCCTTCATGGGTGGAACAGAGAGGAGAACAGTGTAGCGGAGAGGAAGGCAAGGTGAGAGTGAGTGTTGTGTATCCCTTTTATAGATGGAAGGAGGAGGAAGAAGATGGGCTAGCTTGCGACGTGCATGTGGTGGCACAGCTCGGGGCGGAGTACTGCGCAGGTGGGCATGGCCAAGTCGTGCTAGGGTGTCCTCTAATAGGGCTGTAACGAGCTGAGCTCGAGCGAACTTGGCCTTCTAGGCTCGACCTCGGTAGAAGCTCGAACCAAGCTCGAATCGAGCTCGAGTTAGGGTCCGAGCCTGAACCTGGGCTCGAATTCGGCTCCGTCTAAGCTCGAGCTCGACTCGTTGAAGCTTGATAAAAATTAAAATAATTTATTATGCACTAATTTTCAAAAATAAGAAAGATTCGAGTTCGAGCTCGACTCGAGTAAACTCGATAATAGTCAAAATAATTCAAATATACACTAATTTTCAACAATAAGAAAAGCTCGAGCTCGAGTTAGGCTCAGGTAAGCTTGGTAAGAGTTAATATGTATCACTATTTAAGCTCGAATCGAGACTCATGAACTATTCGAGCTCAACTCGGTAAAGCTCGTGAGCTCGAAATCAAGCTCTAGTTCGGCTCGTTTAAAGCTCGAGCCGAGCTCGAATCAAGTCTAGAATGAGCCGAGTTTGAGTAGCTCGCGAGTCTTGAGCTCTTTTTACAACCTTATCCTCTAGGGTGTAGTGTAAGCAAGCACTGCAGGCAGGGTCGTGGCACGGTAGTGTGTGTGCACAAGGGAATGTTACAGCATGAGAGAGGGAGAGAGGAGGAAGAAGACGATTTTTCATTTGTTTTGTGATATAGCAGTTGATTTGTTTAGTAACATGGCATCCATGTCAGTAAACTTATCCATGTAGAAGACATGTTAGTGGAACCGGGGTGGATTTGCTGCCAGGGAGTGATTTACACGGTATTGATAGTTCAAGCGGGTTGGTTACCCGGTTTTGTAGTTGAAAATTGAAATATGCACTTTCTCAATAGTTGAGGAGGGTCAAATAGACTTTTTCCCAAATAAAATAGTGCAATTCATGTAGACGAGATGAATTGAAGCTTGATTAGCTTAAGGCAAAATTGGCTACAAGGCACTAAAAATTTGTGACGTTTGCTCTAGGACATTTTCTTTTTGTGTCTTTGCTCAAAGACACTAAACTTTGATAGCTCTTTGTTGGTGAACATTCAAATTTTAAAATATCACTTTTAGCTAAGAAAGGAGAGAAAAGTGGGTGAAAAGTTTGTTTTGCCCTTATAACACCCCTTATAACACAGCATTGTTAGCAAGCCCTTGGCCGACACCAATGTTTATGTGGGAGGGGGAAAGCAAGAGATGAGGGGACAAAGTGTTTGAAGCTAACAGTGGGCCTGACAAGGCATGTGGGCTTGGCTGTTACAGGGGCAAAAAGACTTTTTTTTCCCTTATCTTCTCTCTCCTCTTTCAACCAAAAATGATATTTTAACACGTAGAGTCTCCGTCAGCAACGAGCCACCAAAGTTTAGTATCTTTTAGTAAAGACATAAAAATATAATGTTCTGAAGCAAATGGCACAAATTTGGAATGTCTTGTAACCAAATTTGTCTTAACGTGAATTTACTTTATCTTGAATGCAGCCATATTCACGTTTTGTTGGATTCATGAATAATCAAATATATTGAGCAATCCAAGCCAATTTCACCCCTATATATATATGAAGCCTGCCTTCAGAATGCATGTGCTTAATTTAAGGCAAGCATTAATTATTGTTTATTTTCGATTTGACGCTTAAATGATGGGGCCATGTGAGTAAGTTGTTTGGACTCTGTGGACTAGTAAAAGGGACATAATATAGCGCGCGCGACGCCATGTGCAATTGATAGTCATATAGTTTCAGAAAATGAAAGTGCAAATCAGGACACAGATACACGGCAAGCTTTATTCTATAAAGGAGAGACTCAGATTGAAAAAGTAAGACTTCTTGTGTGTATATATATTGGGTTCTTTTAGATTTATGCTTTAGCTTTTTATAGTAATTAGATTTTAAACGGAGTATCTTTTTATGACAGAGTTTATGAGTTAATTATAGTAGATATTACATCTACTTTATTTATATCAGCTAAAATTATATGTGAGTATATTTCTCCGTGAATACTTCATTTTTTTCACATGCTGGTGTGTTGATGAGAAAATTGATACTTTGCCATCCTATTCGGTGGGCTTCGATAAAATGCCACTCTTTAGAATGACCACTATAAAATGCCACTCTTAACATTGACACTTTGATTATTTGCCATTTTGAGGGGTTTTTAGGATTCTTAATTATTTTTTAACCATTTTCAGATTATTTGCCATGAGAAAATACACATTTGCCCTTGGGCTATTTGCTTGTTCTCCACCCCTCAACCGAGATCTCACCTCAACCCAGGCGAGACATTTGCATTTGCACACGAGAGAGACCGAGGCGAGAAGGCGGCTGGGGAGGGGCGGCGCCGTTGCCGGGGAGGGGCGCCGCGTCGGGTTGCTGCGCGGTGGACTGCTCAGTGCGGCCGGGGAGGGGCGGCGCCGTCCCCGTCGCGGTGGCCGGAGGGCCTCCTCCCTCTCGCCTCGGTCTCTCTCGTGTGCAAATGCAAATGTCTCGCTTGGGTTGATGGGAGATCTCGGTTGAGGGCTGGAGAACAAGCAAATGGCCTAAGGGTAAATGTGTCTTTTCACATGGTAAATAATCTAAAAATGATTAAGAATCCTAAAAACCCTTTAAAATGGTAAATAATCAAAGTGTCAATGTTAAGAGTGGTATTTTATAGTGGTCATTCTAGAGAGTGACATTCTGTCGAAACTTACCGAATAGAATAGCAAAGTATCAATTTTCTCTGTGTTGATAGACGTCTCCATGGAAAGCTTTCCGGAGACTCCCTGGCCAGCCTCGTATGCATGTAGGATTGAGCGGCATCGGGAACAGGCGGTAAACCAGGAGATAGAAGGCCGGAAACCTGTGCCCTCCTTGCGGCAGCCTGTTTCTCCCTCGAGGACTGCAGCTACACATGTGCATGGGCTACTTGAGTCACTGCTTCGTTGTTGCTACACTGACATGTTAAATTCAGTTGCCCAGCTAGCTATGTTGGACACTTGATCGGTTCAAGAAATGCAAATTTTATTTGAGCTAATTAACTACTGACGCGTTGGAGAATTTTTTTCTTCGATATTTCCTAGCTTAATACTACTCCTGTTCTTTTTTACTTGATGTCTTAAAATCCGTGCTACCAAATTTTCTAAAGCATGACCGTCAATATATTTAAAGCTAGGGATCTAGATTGGTTATACGAAAACTATATCTTTATATTTGTCATTAAAAGTAATTTTATAATTTTAATAGTATATTTTAATGTTAAGTTATAAAAAGGACGAGTCAAGACTGCATATTGGAGACCGTGTGAAAAGTCAAAGAACGGAGGGAGTATAGTTGGCGCTTACTAGTGCACACGGTCTGGTCACGATTTAGGTAGTGCTCAGTTTAGCGTTGGCTTATGGTTTTTACTGTAACTGGCTTATTTTTTTTACTGTAGCTGAGTTAACTTATTTGACATAATTAAATTGAAAAAAAGTAAAAATAGAAAAAACATGTTAGCCCATCACAAACAATGCAAAGGAATATGGGAAAAAAGAAAAGGCAAAAAAACCAAAAAAATCTAAAAAAAAACTAGAAAAAGATAAAATTACTGAATAGTGAAAAAACAGAAGTCAGAAATAGAAACTAACTTTAAACTATTTTGAACGATGTCTAACCAATAACTATTGCACTTCACTTGTACATGTAAAACTCTTATAGGCGAAGGAATCTCGGAGTCCTCCGTACATCTCGTTTGCTTTGCCTCCGCGTGCCGCGTGTCTCCTTCCACCTGTGTTCGGGTTTGTGTTCGTGTTCGGTGGTCTGGGTATCTTTAGGGTGCGCTCATTGTGGCTTCGCGTCAGTTTCTTGCTTTTTTTTACTGTTGTGTTTTTTTCTTTTTGGTTTTTTTCCTTGTATTCCTTTGCATTGTTCGTGATGTGCTAATATATTTTTTATTTTTAAATTTTTTAAATTTAATTATGTCAAATAAGCCAACTCAGCTATAGTAAAAAATAAGCCATCTACAAAAAAACTATAAGCCAACGCCATTCTGAACACCTCTAGTGTTTTGCTCCTTCCTAATGCGTTTCTGCCCGGTCGTCCACGCTCCCCTTCTCCCTCCCGCTCTCGCCCTAGGCGCCGCCACTGCTCCACTCGTTTGCCCATCCCCATCTCATCCCACGGCCACGACTTAGCTCCGGCCGGATCCAAGCCTTCTCCTTGTGGTGCCTCTGCCCCGCAGACCCATCGCCATCGAACAGGGAGTAACGGATTTGGCAGCCACGACTTAGATCTGGATGGATCCAAGCCTCCCCCCTGTGGTGCCTCCGCCTCCTCACCTCTATCGCTGCCTCTACGTCAGCTGTGGTGATCACAGTGGTCTACTTGCTGTAAGACCCCGACGGTGGCAACATCGTCAAGGCCAACGGCAGCATGAAGATCTTCCTTAGGCAAGAGTTAGGCGGGTACAATGAGGTGGTGTAGGGCTGCGCCAACACAGAACCCAGCAAGAGCAGCTGCATAGAGGCGCCATCCCCGTAGTCATTGTAAGCTATGAGAGCCTGGTATTGTAGCCTCCAACTATGGGAAAGCCATATTTTGTTGACATCGAGGCAGACACGTGTGCCGCTGCATCTCATCTCCACGATGGTGAATCTGGTTGTCACCTGCTCCTTCTTAGATATATCTCATGTAATTAACCTATTGTATAAGGGGTTTTCTGCATATATAACATACCTGTACGTGTATATATATTGGTCCATTGGCCTCATGATGAATATAAGCACTATTCATAACATGGTATCAGAACCAATCTAGGATTTTTTCATACCTAGAGTTTCCTCAGCATCCATTGCTTCATCGTGCCAGGCGCCGCTATTCCATCGTGCTTGTCATAGCTGCTCGACCTTTTCTGCGTTGGATTCAGCCAGCTCTTCTCATGTGCGTCCTCCTTCCACATAGATCCGGGGCTCCTCTATACCGGATTCGCCTCGCTGCTGTCGGGTTCTTCGATAGATCCAGCCGGATCGAGTAATTACCGAACCGATGATCTTCGATGGTCTTAGTTATCGGGATTGCCTTTGGGAGTTTCTTACGGGCGAGTTGCCTTGTCCGTCTCATCGCACTCTACCTGCTGCACTTGTGTTCCCGAAGAATGCTTCCAAAGACGCTCGTGCAAAGGGATCTGATGCTTTTGAGATTGCCATAGAGACTTTTCAGTCTCAGTATGCTGCTTACGAGACATGAATCGATAAGGATGCTCGTGTTTTTGCTATTCTGGTTGCCAGCATGGAGGTGCACCTCACTGGTGATGTTGCTGGTCTTGCTTTTGCCAAGGCAATGTGGGCGCATCTGCGCAGCTGCTACGAGCCATCTGGTGATTCTTTGTATCTTGCTATTATGTGTTAGAAGCAGTCACTGCAGCAGGGAGATGCCACTGTGAACGAGTTCTACGCTCAGCTGTTTGTGGTATGGCGCAGATTGACTCTTTAGGGTCATATGTTTGTCGCACCTGTCAGTGCTATCAGCGTCAGCAGTCTCACCTGGAGCTTCGTCGCATCTACGACTTCTTGACACGTCTCCGGTCAGAGTTTGAGTAGACTCGTGCTTAGTTGTTGGCTCGTCACCCTCGTGTGACTCTGTTGGAGGCTCTTACAGCTGTTCTTACTGAGGAGATTCGCCTTCATGGTTTGGGTTTACTGTCATCATCGTCGTTTCCTTCGGTTTTGGTGGCTTCTTCAGCTTCATGGTCCGTACTCAGTTTGACTCTTATATTCGTGTTTTTCATGATGATTCTACTGAGGAGTACTTATCGGGAGCTCTTCGTGGTTTTTTTACCGAGCAGGGCACTCTCTCTCAGTTTTCTTGTCCCGGTGCTCATGCTCAGAATGGTGTGACCGAACGCAAGTATCATCATTTTCTTGAGACAGCTTGTGCTCTTATGCTTGCTTCTAATGTTCCACCACACTTCTGGGCTAAAGTTGTTTCTGTTGCCACTTTTTTGATCAACGTACAGTCGTCCTCTGCTCTTCAAGGTGGGATTTCCATCGAGCGTCTATGTGGCAAGACTTCTGATTATTCCAGTTTTCACCTCTTTGGGTGTGCGTGCTATGTTCTTCTTGCACCTCGTGAGCACACCAAGCTGACCGCTCAGTCTATTGAGTGCGTTTTTCTAGGCTACAGTGTTGAGCACAAGTGATATCGTTGTTGGGACCCTGTTGGTCAACGGATACGAATTTCTCGGGACGTTACTTTTAATGAGTCTTATCCTTTCTATCCATGCCCTTCTTCTTTCTCTACGTCAGCATCTATTGTCGAGCCACTTTCTTTCCTGACTTTTCCTTCCACTCCCATAGTCGCCACTCCACCCCTATAGTCTTTGGTCTCTCCGATACCTCCTTCCCAGTCAGTGCCCTCTTCACTACCAGCATCCTCTCCTAAGGTTATGCCTGATCTTGTTCCTTCTTATCCTCTTTACTATACTCGTCGTCCGCAGGTTCAAGACTCTTCTGATGTGCCCTCTTCTTCTGATGGGCCATCCTCTTCGGTTTCTCCTCACTGTGCTCTTCACGATCGTCAGTCTATTCAGCCTCTTGTGTGTTTTGGTTTTACTGCCGCTACTCTTACATAATCGACTTCTTATCGTGATGCTGTTATTCATCAGGAGTGGTAGCATGCGATGGCAGACAAGATTGTTGTCCTTGAGTGTACAGGCATGTGGGAGCTTGTTCCTCTTTCTGCACGTGTCACTCCTATCACATGCAAGTGGGTTTATAAGGTTAAGACCCATTCTAATGGTTCTCTTGAGCGCTACAAGGCTCGTCTTGTGGCGCGCGGTTTTCTGCAGAAGAATGGTCGTGACTATGATAAGACTTTTGCTTCTGTTGCTGATATAACCACTGTTCGCACTCTTCTTGTTATAGCCTCTGTTCGCTAGTGGTCTATCTCAATGGCAAGTTGCATGAGGAGGTCTACATGCAGCCGCCCCTTGAGTATTCTGTTCCTGAGGGTATAGTTTATCGCCTTCGTCGATCTCTCTATGGCTTTAAGCAAACTCCTCAAGCTTAGTTTTATCGTTTCTCTTCTGTTGTTACTGCAGCTGGTTTTTTCTGCTAGTGCTCATAATCCTGCTCTTTTTATTCATATTTTGCCTCGTGGTCAGACGCTTCTCCTTTTGTATGTTGATGATATGATCATTACTGGAGATGATTCTCAGTACATCACTTTTATCAAGGAGCGTCTTCATGAGCAGTTTCTCATGTTTGATCTGGATCCACTTCGCTACTTTCTTAAGATTAAAGTTATCTCTACCCCTAAGGGTTTCTATTTATCCCAAGAAAATTATTTACAGGATCTTCTTGAGCGTGCCTCTCTTACTGATCAGCGCACAGCTGAGACTCATATGGAGTTTAATGTTCATCTTCGTCTCACTAATGGTGAACCTCTTCCTGATCTTACTCACTATCATCATCTTGTTAGAAGTCTTGTTTATCTTGGTGTTACTCGTCTTGATATTTCGTACTATGTGCATATCTTGAGTCAGTTTGTTTCTGCTCCCATTCAGCTCCACTATAGTCATTTTTTTCGTATTCTACGATACTTTCGTAGAACTTTCCTTGTCGTCTCTTTTTCCCTCGCTCCAACTTTTTACAGCTCCAGGTATATTCTGATGCCACATGGGCTAGTGATCTCTCTGATCGTCGGTCTCTCTCAACTTATTGTGTTTTTCTTGGTGGTTCTCTCATTACTTGGAAGACTAAGAAACAGACCGCAGTTTCTCGTTCGAGTGCTAAGGTTGAGTTGCGAGCGATGGCGCTGTTGACTGCGAAGGTTATTTTACTACGGTGGTTACTTGAGGATTTTGGTGTTTCTGTTTCTGCACTGACTTCTCTTTTGTCTGATAGTATAAGTGCTATTAGCATTGCTAAAGATCCGATGAAGCATGAGCTTACAAAACATATTGGTGTTGATACTTCCTACATGTGGACACATGTGCAGAATCAAGTTGTTGCTCTTTAGTATGTGCCTGTCGAGTTTCAGTTAGCAGACTTCTTCACAAAGGCACAGACCAGAGCTCAGGATAGTTCTCACCTCTCGAAACTTCATGTTGTTGATCCACCATAAATTTGAGGGGGGGTGTTAGATATATCTCATGTAATTACTCTGTTGTATAAGGGGTTTTCTGTATATATGACATACCTGTACGTGTATATATATTGGTCCATTGACCTCATGATGAATACAAGCACTATTCATAACAGTCACCTGCTCCTTCTTTGCCTTCCTGAGACCCCCTATGCTTCCCATTGAGCTCTCTAGGTTAATTTCGTCCATTCCTATTATTTCTTACTGTAGAGAGATTGGCCTCTACCAGCCCTTTGTTTTTGATGGAACAATATGTTCGTTGCTGTTCCCCTTTGCGGAGGTATGTTATCCCATGGTCATAATCTACTTTAATGGTCAATTGGTTCTATGGCTTGTTATTGTTGGTTTGCACTCAGTGGATTCTATGATTATAGTCATAGTAGCCCTATTTACTGCACTTTGATTATTGCCTGTTATTGGTTAAGATGTTGCACCTGTTAGCTGATGTTTATCGGCAGCAGTGATCACACTTGATCGGAGATTCGGAAATGAAGAAACTTACAGTTGTTCCTATCGATGATGAGACTAGATTTCATGTCGCATGCTCAACAAAACATCTCAAGTAAACATAGCTAAAGGGGTATGAGAGCGTTAGTACCAGTGTCCTTGCTTCCTTCACATGAGATCCCAAGTGATCTAGTCCTAGCTTCTGAGTAAAGTTTTACCTTTTTAACTTGCCTTTCCTATTGTACAAATGCAAATATTTTCCCAGACAACAATGCAAGTGTTTATCAGGTTCTGGTTTCTCAGAGATTCTTCAACAGGCTATTATGCTTTTACTCAGGTTCCTAAATTCTTTTTCCATCACTGCAGGCCTGCAACTCCATGCTTCCAGCTGATTATTAACTGAGCTATGCCTCTGTTCTACCATTACATTAGTACATTAGTTAGGTATCGGCATGGAGCATGATGTAAGAGATATTTGCAGCATGTCATGTGCCTGTGCCATATATTGCTTTCAAACTACTACATAGAGATTCTTGCTGTCCATGCTTAGCTGAATGAATTTATTACTTTTATCTTTTTGTTTTTGGTTTGCAATCTCCACACTGCTGGTCATTTTCATTTTCATTCCTAGAGTATTTGCTTTAGGAACATGTGCTTCAGCAGCATTTGTCACGTGGGCTCCATGGTTTAAAATCAACAGAAGGAAAGCATATTTATAATCAGCAAAAGGATGAACTTCCAGATGACTTTGGGTTAGTTTAAGTGGCCTCCATCATTTAAAACCAGCAGAACGAAAGCATGCTTAGAACAATAGGTTGTATGCATTCACGGTTAGATCATTGGATTTATATATTTTGAACTTTTTCTTTTTTAGTTTGCAGCCACATGCTCTTGCTTTACTTTTGTCCCCTGGGTATTTGCCCTAGGAACATGTGTGCTTTAGCAAAAAACTGTGAGGTGTGGTCCATGTTTCAGAATCAGCAAAAAGAAAGCATATTTTTGTATTCCAAGTATGTAAGTTTTCATTTCCTACCGTGATTTCAAACATTAAGCGGTCTGAATTGTTGTTCGAATACTAAAGGAAAGTTACCTGATGCTTTAATGTTGGAATTTCTCCCCAGTTAGAAATTATTTGCATGAAGATGACTTACCGGTTTGCATATGACAAGCCATTGCATGCATTATGAATCTGAATTCAAATTCATGCAATTTTTTAGCTCTTAGTAACATAAGACATTGTTGTTTGTGCTATTTAAGAACAACGACGGATAATATTGCCTGCTTTAGTTTCATGGTTTGTGTTAATGATTTGTTCGTATGCAAGTTCTTGCTATTTTATCCTTGCTGCTTTATAATAGCAAGCTATTTCCTTTGTCTCAGCATATGTCATATTACTGTCACTAATCGGATGATAGAATTGTTGGATATTATGGAATCTTGCTTGGAACGAGGTAAGTTTTGCTCCAGGTTTTTCTTGTTGGTATATATGTTAGTTTACATTTAAGTAAGCAGACCTGTTCTTATTTCCATCGCTCCACATGAAGCTAACATGCTGGGAACAGTTTTACAGCCGATACATATAAGTATGATTTTTTTTCCACTCCTTTTTTGCTATTACGGTCTCATGTGAAGTAGCCAAGTTATATAGCCTCAGTATTTCTGGAACATTGCCTGTTGCATTGTTTGGGTACATCATGCTTGCCAAACGTAACTTTGGGTTTGTTTAGGAGTAGTCCATCTTAGCTTAGGAGCTATATTGTCTAGTTTATTTTATATCTTTCATTTTTGCTCCATACTATACCCCATTGTTTTTTTCCTTTCCTCCAGAGGGAATACTCTTATCTTTTGGACCACTTGTGTAAATATTATTTTTGCTTGGGTTGTTTGTGGTCGAAAGTAATCTATCACTTATTATTTGTTTCTGATCCAAGATTTTCTGTTTGAGTTAGCAATCATGATTCCGTGTGTTTCCAATTTCAATATTTCGGCTATAATCAAAACTATTTCATAGAGCTTTTGCATTTATCATTTGTCTTAAAAGTAAGCTCGAGATGAATAATAAGTAAGCACTGTGTTGTTCATAGTTCCTTTTCATTAATCAGCTTTTTTGTGGGTTACATAAGGATGGGTGAAAGGAGGCCAAGGGTGCTCCTCTTATCTACATCATGAGCCGTCTTCAGTCTATGTGGTGGACGTACCAAAGTAGTAGCACCTTTCCGTGAGATGTATTTGCAGGTTGCATAGAATTTTGTCAATCTATCAATCATTCCCTTCTAATTTTTCTTTATAGTTATGTTGAGTGCACCTTTCAGAGAAGGAAGTAAGGATCTGTTAATCTGGAGGAGTCCATGAACAGATGGTTAGATATAGGATTAGGGTGAGATTTGGTGCAATGTCCCTTCTTTTCCTTTTCTTATGTTTGGTTATTCCTTATTTTTGATTTAGCGTAGATTAGACATATCGATTTAATTTGTTTCTAATTAGGCATCATTTGAGCTTTAGGTGTCCTGGTAGTGCTCAATCAAGATCACAAAATTTTTTGTTAGGTTATAATAATTGATATGGGAATGCCCTTTTATTTTTCACTGCCTTATGGACCACAATATGAAAGCTCTCAGTGGTGAGTAAAGCATGGTTCTTTAGGTTCTATAGTTTCTTCTGTAAAATGAAGCTATTACTGATAACATAGTGCTACTCATCGGTTCATCATCATGCTGTTCTTTAATTGGCTGCCTTTGAGGTCAGCCTAATACTTAGGTATCAAACTGAAGGTTGATGCTGTGCTGCGGCCTTTTCCGTACCCATTTGCTGTGTTCAGTTTATGCATGTTGTCCTTTTGTTGATTGGCTAACCAGTAATTTTATTTTGTCTGCAGTTTTCCTATGAGGTCTGTTTACTGTGTAATTCTATAATTATTAGGGCTAACATGTTTTGCTTTGAGGTCAGCCTAATATGCAGATAGCAAACAACAAGTGTTGATGCTACGCTCCGGTCTTTTTAGTAGCCATTTGATCTGTGTTCCTGCAACGCTCCTGTTGTAAGGTAAGCTAGCATCATGCTATTGTAACACTAACGATCTGTTCTTTGACATATATGTGTTTGCTGCAAATGTCAGGTTTGGACATGTCAGTATCCCTGCTTAGCTCTCATTGGACAGTTCGTTCATATGTAGTTTAGCATATTTTTACTGCCCAATAACTCTTCGTCTAAATGGTTTCGTTGGGTTATCAGAATTTACAGGACATGTCTTTAGATTGTGATTACGTTAGCATGCTGATTATCTAGGTCGGTTTTTTCTATCTCACGCCATGTGGACTATCGACATTATTGACCAGACATCATCCTAGCTAAGTGAGTTACCTGAGATACAATAAGCAGATGTGGACATGGTTGTGCCTCATTGCAGTTATCCTATTTGTCATATCTGTGCGAAGTAGTTGAGGATGGTTGTGCTTCAGAGGTCTTTTTGGGGTCATTGCTGATAGGAGCGACTGTTAAGTTTCTCCTGTAACATCGTATTTTTGATAACACGGAATGCTCCTATAGTACTTGTATGAGGAGTGTG
Organism: Melocanna baccifera; assembly: GCA_036346265.1. Lineage (NCBI taxonomy): Eukaryota > Viridiplantae > Streptophyta > Magnoliopsida > Poales > Poaceae > Melocanna > Melocanna baccifera. The sequence continues at coordinate 16,100,730 of CM070710.1, forward strand.
GACCTGTGCTATCATTGATCGGGCAAAACAAAAACAGGTGTTCTTTGCTCCCGTTTAATCATCGGCACTATTATATCTTGTTGGTCTATTAATCCATTGCTTGTATTATCAGCTGATGACATTTCTTACAGGCACTATTGACTAATTTGTGTGTGGCGCTCGTAGTATGGTCATTTCTTAGTCAGCTTACCTGCCTATTGACGCAAATTAATCAACAGTAAATACTGTCGTCTCTTACTTGCCCTCTGTTGATCCATGGTTTATATTATCAACCGAGAATATTTTCTTTGCACCGGTGCTATTGTTTCTTGGTTGGCCTATTGACACAAATTTCCCTTTTTCGGTTAATATTGTTTATACCGTGAAAAAGGTTTAGAAAGGTTCGGTGTATAGCGTACACTGAAGAGATTGCCTCTTCAGCCCTCTATTATGGTACTTTTGGAATCATCACGTCTAGATCAGTTAAAGGATTTGAGCTATATTTATATATATTTTTGGTTTCGACCCAATGTTGACCAATAACAAAAAAAAAAAAAAAAACTCAAACTAGTTAACGATGTACCTCCTAGACCAACTGGAGTGGAAGCGTTTTGTCCTGTACTTAGCTTATGTACTACCAGATAGTTGTTATCTAAGTTATAGCATTTATGTTTGTTGTATTTCGTTAGGTCATTCTGTTAATCAATTGCACTAACATGCCACATGGGATTATCTGGCGTTCCTCTTTGTTCTTTGTTAAGGAGATGAGATAGAGTTGTATCAGGAGATAGAGTTTGTATCCTATTCTACATATGCTTTATCTCTATATGGCATATACCCCTTGTACTCTCCTATATATATGGTCCTTTAGACCTCATATCAATACACAATATTCATAACATGGTATCAGAGCTTAGGTTAAAACCCTAACCTCGGTCTAGATCTATTTCCGCTGCCGCCGCCCCTGGGAGGATCATCTCCGCTCCCGGGGACGGCCACTTCTTCTCTCGGCGATCTTGACGAAATGCTTCCGCGACTCCAGATCACAGCGACAGGTGCCCAGAGGCGTACCTGCACCCGATCTGCTCCCGTGAGCACGGGCCTCTGCGCGTCCAGCTCCATGCTCCCCGGCGACGCCTTTTGCCACCGCGCTCGTCGTCTTCCTCGGCAACTACTCTGACCGCGACCTGCACACGCACCGCGTCCTGGACTTCCTCGTCGTGCTCCTGGCGCACCACCCCGCCCGGTGTCATGTCTTCCTCTGCGGCAACCATGAGTTCGCTGGCCTCTTCGCCGCGCACGCCGCCGCAGGGCCCCACGGCGGCGACCAGCTCGCCCACCCGCGCGGCGTCAAGACGGACCAGCTCCGCCCCCCCGCGCGGCGTCGTCGGCGGTCGCTGCGCCACGGCTTGGTCCTCTGCACGGCTCGTGCCGGCCGCCTCTGCCTGCGCCTCCATCGGGTGCACCGCCGGCCACCGCGCGCCCCGCGCCTCCCGACGCCGCCCCGGGGGCCGGCCGCCGGTCCCGCCGCCGGGCCGCGGCCGCCACGTGAGTCTTGCTCCGTCCACTCCGTGAGGCCTGCAGTGCAGTGCCTTTCTTTACCTTTAAGAAGGAGAAGGAGATAGCTTCCAAGAGAAGCTAAGCAAAAAAAAAACAATATTGATGGTGAGTGACGTCCTCGCCAGGCGCTCCAGCTTCCCCACCTTCGGTGCCGCCCTCTGCGCGTCGGCCCATCCACCGGTCGCCACCCTCCGTGTGTCGCTCCGGGTACTCTTCGCCCTTCGGATCTGGGCTGCCAGCGCCGTCGCTGTCCTTCATGTGTCACCTCAGAGAAGAACAATTCAGAGAGTAGTGCAAGCCCCTCCGTGCGTCGGCCTACCCACTGACCGCTGCCTTCTGTATGCGTCGTCGTCTTCTTTTCGGCCCACCCACCAAGAGAAACGCAATTCAGAGAGTAGTGCAAGCCCGTCCGTGCGTCGGCCTACTCACTGACTGCTGCCTTCTGTATACGGTGTCGTCTTCTTTTCGGCCCACCCACCAAAAGAAGCGCAATTCAGAGAGTAGTGCAAGCCCATCCGTGCGTCAGCCTACCCACTGACCGCTGCCCTCTGTGTACGGCGTCGTCTTCTTTTCGGCCTACCCACCGGCCACTGCCCTCTGTGTTTCAGATTTTGTTTTACTATTTTAGTAATAACTCTTTTCAAATACAATGCTATTGCATACGGCTTGCATTTGAGGGGGAGTGTTAATGAGATGAGATAGAGTTGTATCAGGAGATAGAGTTTGTATCCTATTCTACATATACCTTATCTCTATATGGCATATACCCCTTATACTCTCCTATATATATGGTCCTTTAGACCTCATATCAATACACAATATTCATAACAGTATCTATGTTGTTTAGTTGTCGTATACATACCATCAGTGATATGTAAATTCTACTACTATGCCATGGACATTTTTAATTTGTCTTAGTGTTGTTTCTATCTATTTTTCTCTGATATGAAGTTGATCCAAATATGTCATAATGTTTTCGCATTGTTAAATATAGGTTGCCTTCCGAGCAGGCACTCAAAATCAACCGACACAGCGTAGCGCACGACCCTGCCAAGTACTGTGACTTGTCAGTAAAGTGAAGCACAGTGAGTGGTTGGAGCCTTTTCGGGCCTTTAAAGGGGCTGCAGTGGAGCCATGTGTTAATATCAGCAAAATCCCTCGCAAGAATCAAATCGTAATGTTCTCACCCAACAAATTGGAGTTACACTGATTAAAGAACTAGACATGGTCGAACCTATGGTTTCTTCATTTGCTTCAGAGACGATCTTGTACATAGATGCCTCCATGGAAAGCTTTCTAGAGACTATTCAGACAGTCTCGTGTAGGATTAAGAGGCATTGGGAAACTGTGGATGGCGCCGCTCCTTGAAGGTTGAGATGCTTCTTTTGGGGGCCAAGCACAACAGTACAAATGAGGTGTTCAGGGGTGATCGGTTTGGCTTTTTTTCGATTTCAGCTTCTAACTTCAGCTTTTTTTCACTATTCACTACACTATCCACTAACTCAGCTACAGTAAAAAAAAGCCAGCTACAGCGAAATTTCAGCCAAAAGCCATCGCTAAAACGATCACCCCCTTAGAATGACGTTGGTTTATAGTTTTTTATTATAATTATCTTATTTTTTACTGTAGTTAAGTTGACTTATTTAGTATAATTAAATTTAAAAATAAAAAACATATTAGCTAATCATGAATAATACAAAGAAATAAAAACCTAAAATAAAAAATAATCAGAAAAAATAAAAAATAAACAGTTAAAAAAAAACCAAACGCAGACACCAGTCGGGGTACGTCCACTTATTGCATCGGGCTACATTCCGGAGGGTTCGATAGTTAGCTGCATCCACCGAAGGCCTGGCAATAGCCAAACCGACGACAAACACAACTGGCTTTGTTGAGCTGAGTTGGTACAGGTTAGGATGCCTGATCTTACCTCACAAATTAAAATAGTTCTAGTAGAAGTCTATCTTAGACGGTTGAATCATAATTTGAATGTACTTTAATTGAGAACTACTTGAAATTATTGAAAATAAGCATTATTACCCTGATTAATTATGCGGCTATCCAGGAAATCACCACCATTTGCTTGTACTAAGACATTTTATTCACTTCACCGTTTGCAAGCGCTGCACATTAATACAGGGTAAAAGAGAATAACAACTAAGATTAACTGAAGATCAAGCAACTACTAAAAAATCATTTTCTCCGAGATACCCCTAACTCCGAGGAGAGCACTGACAACCTTTGAGTAAGATGGTGATCGTTTTAGCGATGGCTTCTGGCTTTTAGCTGAAATTTCACTGTAATTAGCTGAAATTTTACTGTAACTAAGTTAGTGGATAGTGTAGTGAATAGTGAAAAAAAAGTTAAAACTAGAAGCTGAAGTCGAAACGATCAGGACCTAAATGAAATACAGTGAGTCTGTTCCAACTTTCATAAGGGAGGCAGCAAAATATTTGGCACGAGGCAGCAAAATTTTGCCGCGCTGGGTGCAGAAAATCTGCTACAGAATTGTCCTGAGGGGCACCACGTCACTAAAATACCATTTTTTCTGACGGTGTAGATTAACCGTCACTAGGTAGCGTTCGGAATAGCGATGGTTTTTAGTTTTTACTGTATTTTACTGTAGCTGGCTTATTTTTTATTGTAGCTGAGTTGGCTTATTAAGCATAATTAAATTTAAAAAATGTAAAAATAAAAACGATACGTTAATCTATCACGGACAATACAAAGAAATACAAAAAAACACAAAAAAACAAAAAAATAAAAAAAACAAAAGTACTACCGTGTTTTTGGCCGTCATCGCCCATCGTACAGCTCACTTGAGCGCAGGCCGATCTTATACCATCACAAAAATTGTCGATATCCTTGGCGGCGTTATGAACCCGACAGGAAAATATTTTTGTGTCGGTGAGATGTGGGTCCATCACAAAAATTAATCACCATCAAGAACTCTGTTTTCCAGTAGTGTATACAATTGAATATACCAGTTCGACCTTTCTTAGCTGCATATCAATCTCGCTCTTTTTTTTTTTACAGAAAACCGTAGGGATATCAATCTTAGTTACTTCTCATGAGCTGAGTCCTTGAATCTGTCTTTCCTATTCCCCGTCTTTCATTTTACAGTTTTACGAGAAGGCGTGAATGTCTTTGTAGAACACCTGCCTGGCAATGTAAACTTTTCTAGGGTTCGGGACTGCGAATATAACTCACATAAAAGGTAGTGCGTATCTCTCTCTTTCACTTACTCTTAATTATGGAACTTAACAATTTTCTAATATCCAATTTCCAACATAGATTTGAACTTCATCGGTATCTATAAAAGTTGTCAGGTGAAGAGCTAATTCACTTTGTCTTTTCTTTGCTATTATTCACTTTGGAGGACTCCAACTTGTAACTACGGGATTTCATTTTTAACATGGTTCATATTGAATAACTGGAGTACATATAGGCCGCACTCAGCTTCTTTCAACGCTGGCGTTCGGGCAGTAGCGATGATTTTTTTCCTGTTTATTTTTTTGTGTTTTCTTTTTTTGGTTTTTTTTGTGTTTTTTTTCTCGTATTCTTTTGTATTGTCTGTGAAGAGTTAACATATTTTTTCTATTTTTAATTTTTTTAAAATTTAATTATGCCAAATAAGCTAACTCAACTACAGTAAAAAAATCAGCCAGCTACAGTAAAAAAAGCTATACACCATCGCTATTATGAACGCTACCATAGTAGTGAAGCACTTGCAATTAATGGTGTTGAATTTTTTTTTCTGAGTTCACACCAAATCATGCAGCAGGACAAGCTAGGTCAGTACTTAGGGTATCTTCAATAGTAACCACCCTGAGTATGTTCATATTAGCTTTTGCTTTTGGTTTTTTGCTTAGAAAAGGTAAAAAAACTAAAAGCTAATATGAACACTTAGCTTCTCGAACGGGTTCTGCACTCTAGCTCCGGAGATAAGGCAGGAGGTCACGGATGTATCACATACCCCAATCCTCTCGCTCTCGTCATGCATACGTATCTCTCCATTACTTTTTTACTGTTCGCCGCTCATTTTAAAAGCTACTTCTTTTAGTCATTACTATTTATTTTTAGCTGCTTATAAAAACTACATCCAAAAACTATCAACAAACGCTAATACGAACAGGCTCTTAGCCGTGTCTTACCTGCCATATCACCCAAAACCATAGTTGGAAGCGAGATGTGAAGAAAGAGAATATGCTATCTCTTATTCAAGAGACTACCTGGGCACATAAACCATCGCCAAAGGTGAGGAAGTGTAAGTAGGGAACTTATGGTGAAAATAACAGAAAAGTTAGATGAATAATTTTAGAGATAAACTATTAGAGATATTGTCTCTAAGTGAGTTAGAGTCCTTGGAGATAATCTTAAGAGATGGACTATCGTATATGCCCTTAGGCCAATCAATTGGGTACGAAAGCAAGATCTATATGGATAGCTTTACATATTGATGTTTTGCTAGAGATCCTTCTCATGGTACCTAGTAAAACACCGCATGAATATGAGATTTTGGTATTTGTGGCCCCCTGAATTTTTTTTATAGAAATAGCCCCCCCCCCCACATAATTTGTAGATCTAGCGCCACTACAGGGCACCTGCCTCCAGTACAAGGCGTGGCAGGTCACTTGCCCCCGGTGTTGGGGGGAGGGTGGGGCAGGTGACCTGCCCTCATCCCAGGGCACAGCAGCAGCATTATAGCAACACTGTAGCAAATTTTCAGGAAAATCCATTTAAGTATACTTTTTGTAAGAATTTTTAAATGTAGCAAATGAGCTCCAAAATTATAAATTTTTTTGTTGAGCCTCCCGACAAAGTGTCTTGCTTGTGTAATTTTTACATAATTTTATCCATTTTGAATTTTTCTTAAATTTATTTAAGTATACTGTATGTAGGAATTTTTTTAATATATAAAATGAGGTCCAAACACTATGGATTTTTTTGAAGGCTCTGTACACAGTGTACTTGATTGTATAATTTTTTCCAAAATTGATATGTTCTAAAATTATTTTGAAAATTAAGGGTTTAGGTCTAAAAAATTATGATTTTAGGTTTCATGATTTCATATGACTTGGAATATATGAAGTTGAATACCATATGACTACTCTAGGTAAGAGACACCCATTAAGAGTTTATGCCACCGCCCGACCTTCCTGCTCTACGCATTTGTCAGTGCGTCACGTCGCTAAGCAAAGTCATCTCGCCTGGTCATGTCAGTGCATAAAGCTGCCTCATTTTTTCTTGTCTTTGTGCAAAGTTGCCTCGTTGGGTCACGTCACCGAGCAAAGCTACCTCGTCGGGTCACAATGCCTTGAAAATCTTTATTTGTAGAACTATCCCCCTCCGGCATAATTTACAAATTTGGCCCCCTCTTGGGCACCTGCCCCCGGTGCTAGGTGCGGCAGGGACATGCCCCTTGTGCTGGGCGTGGCAGGTCACCTGCCCCCTGCCTTGGGCTTGGTAGGAGGATGGTTGTAGCACATGTGTTCATCTGATCGATTCTCATGCGATTCATTTTCATGTGTCGTTTTCGCGTGGCACGTCATTTTCGCTTGTCATTTTATCCCGTTCTCAGCTATTTAAATGTGCGGCTACGCACTCATTCGTCACAAGCCTTATTTCTCACTTGTGAAATTTCCCCACTCGCTCGCCCATTTCTCTTAGGCATCTCTCCCGCTTTGCGAGCTGCTTCCCTCTGTTTGAGCAACAACATCTTCCTAATTTGTAGAATTAGTACTTAAATGTTTTGTTAGTCTTTTGTTAGCACCATTTGCCAAAGTTGTTGCTAATGTGATGTATGTTTGAATTTGCAGTCTTTCATGTCTGAGGTTTAGAGATGGTAACGCCGTAACGGTAAGTTCATTTTAGCAACATATGTATGGTATTTGTGCTGTGTTTTATTAAAGTATTGTGCTATTTTCATCAGAAATGGAGACTTTGTACATGTTCCACGGTGGGAAGGTCATGTGTGGTGGTATAGATAAGCTTGATATGTCAAGTTGCCAGCGCTTCATATTTTGCAAACGAATACGAATATGAATCTGAATATTATCGAATGAATATGTAACGAATACGAATTCGAATCAAATATCTACTCAATTCGGTCGAATCCAGATATCCTTATAACTTATGTAATATGAAGACATTAATGATATTTTATCCTCGTACAATCACACTTAATGATTCTAATTCATTTACTTCAACTAATTAGTTTTATTATAATAAAATATGTATATTGCTTTGGTGAATACGAATACAAATAGTTCGAATAAAATAACATTTCGCATTATAAAAGTTCATACTATATTCGCATTCATATTTTTTTATGTGAATTTGAATATGGATAGGACAGAAATTGTTAATCGGATGAAAAAATCTATATCATATTCACATCCTATCGAATACGGTAACCAGATAATATGGATAATTCATATCCACCTTTTACCCCTAGGTGGGAGTAAAAGTCAATTCTTGTCTTTTAGGCCCTGTTCGTATTGGTTTTTAAAGCTGTTTTTGTACAATAAATGAGTTTTGTACAGTACCTAGATTTCAAACGTGTGTCTTTTTAAGGCAAAATTTACTAGTTAATTGTAGTAAACACTGTAGCGACTTCATTTATATTGACCAAAATCATTCACGAATATATCTCTCTATAAGCTTCTCTACAAGTTGTTACTATTTATTAGGCAAAGTCAAAAGCTATCAACAAAAGTCAATATAGGGGCATTCATATTAGTTTTTACTGATGGTTTTTGGGTTTGGTTTATAAATAGTAACAGCTCATAGATAGAGATACTTGCATACAATTTTATCTGATATAAATGAAATCACTATAGTGTATAATATAATCGACTAGTAGATCTCAATTAAAAAACACTTCATTTAAAAAATTGATACTATAAAAAAACCATTCACTAAAAAAAAATAGCTTATAGAGCCAGAATGAACAGGCCTATGACCGCACCTTGAATCAGACATGGCTTGCGTCTAAACTCCCGACCATTATTCAGTTTCGAGAAAGTCTGAAGGGAATTTTTCCTTTCCTTGGAATCGCAGGTGTCCTGAGCCCACCAGTGCCCCCTCTGACTGGACTCGTCGCATCCATCGACGATCCATCTCTCCTCACCCTCACCTCGCTGTCGCCGCCTCTGTCCCATCTCCGGCGACGACCACGCCATTGAGGCCGGGCGGGCCGGTTCTGGGCGCTCATCCATCCGGACCGGTCGGGTCGGTTGATTTGAGCGCGCAGGCAGGAACCGAGGGGAGATCAGTCCGGACTTTCTTGGAGCGCGGCGGCGGCCATGTCTGTGGAGCTCATCCTGTGGCTCTTCTCCTTCGCCTCTGTCATGGTCCTCATCGGCCTCACCGCCTACCAGGCAAGCCCGGCTCCTTCCTTGTCCCCTCCCCCCTTGAACCGCGGGTTCGCTCAAGATCTGGCGCATGACCGGCAAAATCCCTGGCCAATTTGGTGGTGCAGCTGACCAATTTTGCGGGGATTTCAAGAAAATTTATGTGGGGGTTGGTCAACGGTGCAGTTCTTCCTGGCGTCGTTCCTTGCCTAATTAGGTGGTTAACGTGGTGTGGGAAGGATAGGGAGTAGTAGAGTTATGGTGGCTCCTAGGCTGTGTTGAACTTACAAAAAAAGAATCATCTTGGTAGAAAGAGACCCAACATATTTGGTTAAATTCATCCAAAGTTTCTGTGCTGGTCAAATTTTAGTTGTTTGCTGCTGCCATGTTAAGAGTGAAAAGAAATATTTCCTTTTCTTATATTCTTTTGGGTTACATAGCGATATCCTGTTCATGTGCTATGTGGTACGGTAATCTTTCAATGGTAAGGGCTAGGTAACTTAATAAACACAAGCCGTTGCCCAGCTACTGCACGCAGATTATTGGTCCAGCTGGAATGTTAGGACAAGCTACTTGGTGGCCATGATCATGTATGCCACAAGCGCCTGCTTTAGTTGGTTTGAGTCCAGCGTGGTCACGGTGGCACATACAATGTTGTAGCTTTACTGCTTTAGTGTCCCAAACCCAAACCCGAAACCACCATATTGGTCAACTGTACTTTAGGCTGACGGCTCAACACATTGATTACAAATAAGTAGTCCGGTCATGATGTGTTGTTCTGATGGGTATTAACGCATCCAACGCCCTTCAAATTCCCAGAATAAAACAAACTTGGGTCTAATAATTATAGGTTTGTTGCCATTCTAAGAATTGCTCATAATTGATACACAGATTCAAATATGTACAAGTGAAATTTACAAAAAGGAAATAAATAAATAAATTATGTATAGCTTCTTGCAAGTTAGCTTATCCGGTCTTCTTGTTGATTATTCCACTGATTTTGTCTTTGTTTTTTTGTACCAGCTTATCTGTTTATCCGATTTGGAGTATGACTATATCAACCCATATGATTCGTCATCTCGCATCAACGCGGTGGTCATTATAGAATACTTACTCCAAGGAGTCTTGTGTGCTTCTTTCCTCTTGACGCTGCATTGGTTTCCATTTCTAGTTATGGCACCTGTAACATACTACCATGTGAAACTGTATGTGTTACTTGCTTTCAGTCATGAAGTTTATCCTATCAAACTATTCATATTTTTTTTCAACATTGGCTAATATGCTGCTGTGCCTATATTTATTTGTGTGGATTTGATGTTAGATTAGTTGTTCATGAATGGAAGGTATATAGTATCATCGAGGTGATTTTGTAGTTCCTATAAACTTCTTCAGTTTGAAAACAAGCCGTCAGAATGAAGCATGTTATACTACATATTTAGTCATCTTATGGACATAGTGAAGGAGTGAAACATATTAAGAAATGCTCTTAAGAAAAGGAGTATGTTTTGAAATGTTCTAGATTTCTCCAAGGAACGGTTAATTGAGAACACGTCAATTCTGGATGGTGATACCTTACCGTGATAGTGTACATGTAGGCTGAAAATTTGTAGTTATTCACTTGCTCTGGGTTATTCATGTTTTCTGGTTCACTGTGGCTTTTCACACTGAAAATACTGGTCCTGGACTCTAGGTGTTAGAGGCACTTAGAGCAAAATGAGGTGCATGCATGCTAATATTCTAGTTGCCTGTATTTTATGGCATAAATACCAAAATTTGCAAGGTAGTTAATTTTTGTCATTGATGACTTGTTGCAATATGATTACATCAACTTTGTAGCTGCTACATGCACTTATGGTCGACATGAGTAGGTACCAAGGTTATCAAATCGACAAGTCGACACTACTCTCCTAATGACCGACTAGTCGACTAGTCGGTCGACTAGTCGGTATTTACTGTTTATATGACAGTAATATATATATATATATACTATATTAGTATACCATATCACTGTTATTATATGTAGTCTACTCATTTCACCAGTCCACCCACCCACTCCCTCATGTTCACCACTCCACCCACCCACTCCCTCACGCCTGCCTCACTCCTCCCACCCACTCCCTCACGAGTCACGCCTGCCTCACTCCTCCCAGCTCACGCCGCCACCCACTCCCGCATCCACGCCGTCGCCCCCCCTGTCCCGCGCGCCTCCGGCCTCCTCCCCTCACGCCGCCTTCGATCCACGCCGCCGCCTCCACTTGTCCCGCGCGCCTCCGACCTCCTCCCTTCACGCCGCCTCTGATCCACGCCGCCGCCGCCTCCAGCAGTCCCGCGCGCCTCTGGCCTCCTCCCCTCACGCCGCCTCCGATCCACACCACCGCCGCCTCCAGCAGTCTCGCGCGCCTCCGGCCGCCTCCCCTCATGCCCGCTTCGATCCGCGCCGCCGGGTCCACCCCAGTCCCGTACGCCTCTGGCTTCCTCCCCTCAAGCCGCCTCCAATCTAGTGAGGGGGAGGAGGGGGCCGAGGCGGAGGGGCCCGGGGAGGAGGGAGGAGGAGGCCGGGCGGAGGAGCCGAGGAGGAGGCGGAGGAGGAGGAGGAGGGCCGGGGCGGAAGGAGCCGGGGAGGAGGTTGCCTGGAGTTGGATCTGGCGGCGGCCGGCAGCGACTGCAGGCCGGATCTGGCGGCGGTCGGCGGATCCACTCGCTCGCTGAGTCACTTCACTGCTCTGCTGCTTCAGTGCTTTGCTGCTTCAGTGCTTCACTCCGTCGGTACATATACCTCACTCCTCAGTGCTTCAGTGCTTCACTGCTCTGCTGCCTCCCCAAATCGACCGCCTTGCCGTCACCTGGACGGCTAGTCGACCAGGCGCCCGACTTGCCGCCGCAAGTCGAGTCGCCGGCGCAAGTCGGTCCTGGCTCACCGACTTGTCGACTAGTCGACGACTAGTCATCGACTAGTCGACGACTTGATAACCATGGTAGGTACTTATGGTCGACATGAGTAGGTTTCTTTTCACCACTCTTCATTAGAAATGAACCATTACATAATGTTTTTCTTGCAATGATTCAGAATGGACCTTCACTGATTCCAAACATATTATTGGCCTTAATCTCTACTGTTTAAAAGAAGATGTTGGTGAGTGGTATGTTCTCCCCCCCTCCTGAAAAAAAAAATTGGGCACCGCCATGTGGGACCAGACCACCCGCGATATTTCTCCTTCCTCCTCTTGCCCTCCTGTGTTGCTCATTCCATTCCCTTTCTCATGGCTGCTCAACGTCTCCTCCCAATGCGACGCATCTCACCCCTCACACCCCGCAGGCACACCCTCCCACGCACATCTCCTCACCGCCGCTAACCCCTAATGTCTGCCATGCTCAGCTGCCGCCACCTCCACGCTCACGCATCATTCACCATTGTTGCATGGACCGTGATGGGCCGCTGGACCATGACCCCACGACGCTTGCACCAAAGAAGCCATCACTGTCGACGCAGTCATGCGCGAAGCAGCCGCCATCACCGCGAGAAGACATGGCCAATACGGTCGCCTCGTGTGGTCACCATCACTCCCTGTTGTTGGAGCTCGTGGCCATGACACCCTTGAACAAGGGGCGGCCAATATGGCGAGTGGCAGCAACGGAGTGCACGGAGAGCATCTGCGTGGTGTGGGTAATCCATTTTCGCAGAAAAAGCGGGTGCGGCACTGAATCAGAGAACGCTCTTGACAACGATGGTGCACATATGGTGGTGCGGCTCCAGCCAAATTGGATGGTGCTTAAGCACCACTAGGCATACCTGAGCACAAAGGTGGTGGTGGTTTTGCTCAAGGATGGTTATGGAGGGCTGGCGGCGGCGACCGGTGGCGCGTGCGGCAGACACACACGGTGCTAGTGAGTTGCAGGCGATGGGGTGGAGCTTGGAGCGGCGGAATTGGTTATTTGGCTGCAAGTGACATAGCTCAGGTCACCAACCAAACAACCCCTTATTTGGCCGCAAGCGACGCAACACAAGAATGGCGATTCATGCCTAGCGTGGTGGCAGGGCCAAGGGTGCAGCACAAACTTAGCATCAGCTGAGGGCGCAACCACTATGCAAGATGGGCCTTGCAGCAGAAGCATGATGTGTCAAACAACAGAGCTTGGCTGGGTGTAGCAATGCAGCCAAGGGTGTTATGTAGGCAAAACACAGCTATGTGGGCCAGGGCGGAGCGGGACCAGGCACCACGGCAAAGCCGACATTGAGGCATAGGCCAAGCCCGATGACGGATGGAGCGGAGGAGACACAACGTGGGTCAAGGCAAAGTTTAGCTGTTTGCTTCGATGGAGTTGATGGCGTGGTGTATACCAAGCTTGACAATGGTGGCGTGATGTGATGGGTAACCTGATTTTTTTATTCGTAGTAGCGCATGGGCACTTAGCTAGTGATTAATAGTGCATATGCTTCTTGGTTTTGTTCTAGCATGCAGCAGCAATATGATGAATAGAACATTATTACCAGAAAAGAAGTGATATTGCCATGTTCTTGGTCTGATTGATGAATACTGCTGAGCATGTACAACTATGATATGCCATAGGTCGTAGAGTTAAGTGACTTAAGTCTAAGGGAGACAACTAATTTTACTCTCTCAAACAAGGGCATGGAAAGTTGGAAACAAAACAGCAATCCAATACAATCACACCACCATGAATCCAACGTTTTCATCTGAATCAAAACGTGATTTAAGAAGAGACAGAAGGTACAACACACATATTGTGCGATGTGCATATTGCCAGACAAGCAGGGCCCAACCAGCTTGTCCTTTTAGTGTAGCGCGACGAGCCGATGATGTCTTGGCTAACTGGTTTAGTTCATTCAGTTCATGTTTCTTTTGATATTTGAGTTTTGAACTAGGGGAACAAGAATCTCTCAACTTTCTCAGTATTCAGATGCTGAAATTTGGTGTTCTTATTTTCTAAGTTGAAGTTTTAGATAAAGTCCACCCTTGGCATTGGAGCTATTCTGATTCATGATTGAACTCCTTTTTTGCAAGATATCTGTGATGCTTTGTTGTTTATCTAGTCAGAAATTATAGCATTGACTTTTATATATGTCCAAAACGATTATCCCAACTATTAGTTTGCATCATAAGTTTGTGCAGAGCAAAACAAAATGGATGTTTGGATATTCCATTTTAACGCTATAGACAGAGTTGCTTACGTAATTAAGACATTTATCTTGTATATTTATGTCCATTTTCCTTAATTGTTGTGCCTTCATGCTCTATTTTTGTTATATTATGATAATTGAAGGAAGAAATATATGATTTTGTGTTTAATCAGGTATATGGATCGGAAACATCTTGTAGATGTTACTGAGATATTCCGACAACTAAATGGGGAGAAGAAGTACCGGATGATCAAGCTTGCCTTTTACTTCTGCTTATTTATTATAACTATCTACAGGTTTGACTTTATATTAAATTCATTTGTTAATCTTTTGTATCATTGGAGTATGTGTGCTCTGCAAATACACTCATTTGGTAGCCCTAAATATGGTTCTAACCTAGCTTCTCAGCTAGTCCTAAATGTCCTAGCACATTATGCAGTCCTTGCAAATTGTGTCATCCCAATATTGGCCCTTCCATGTTAAAGTACAGAAAATTCTTTCTTTTGAATAAGTTTACGTAAGTTGGTCGATTTTCCTCATTTCACAAATATTCTGAAATTCAAATGCCTGTTGGTGACACGAAGGGATGACCTCTGTCTCTTTTTCTGTCATGTTGGTCCACATATGTGCTTAGCTTTACACCGTGTTTTCAAGCATGCAAGCAATCATGAGCTTATAGCTTAACTATGTAAAGCGATTCAGCATTGTAGAGGCTAACCCCTTGTGATCTGTATTCCATGTTGCTTCCCAAGTGCCAATTGTAACTATCTTACCTTGTTACTGGTTGTGGAGGCTGCATACGGTCCTTGGTTTCTGCTGATACTTGCTACTGTTAGATTAATTGCCTTTGAAATATATTAACTTAGTTCAGCTTTCATGCAAGCATGTGATTCCCAGCCAGTTTGATGCTACGTATTTTGTTTTGTTACATAATCTAACTGCTCACATATTCAATCCATTTTACAGTCTTGTGATGGCGGCTGTATTGTCATTTATTGATGAGGATACAAATCTGGTAGAGACTAGGACCATCTAGAGTTTGTCATCAACTTGTCACGTGCGGTCAGGTATTTCACCATCACATCTTGTCCCAGGCAGAAGGAAGGCTATTGTTGTTCAAACCTTCTGATAACCTGCACCAAAACTGGTGTCAGGGCCTGCTTTTGTTTTGTGGCGAAATGTTTGTGAATTGTGATGCAGTGAAGTAAACTTGTGATGCAGATCTTTGAACAGCAGGCTCCAAACGAACACTATTTGCAGGAACCCGTGAGCCAAGAATTGAATACAATGCCCTGGCTTTCAGAGAGGATTCATTCATGCTCTAGCCGAGGAGCTCATTTGGTGTCTCAGTATTCCCTTTAACCATCAAACAGAGCTGACAAGTCTGCCTTGTAATTTAATGACTTTGGGTATGCGATTGCCATCTGCCTAGATTTGGTTGACAATGATACAGCAATACGCGACATGTTTGGATCACAATTGCGAATCACCGACTCCTTGCACGTGTATCTTTGTATTGTTATTGTATCTAATTCAGCTCTGCTTTGTGTGTAACTGGCACAGAACGTAGTGCTTTCGACCAAAATTCGTTTGCAGTGGGACCTCGCTACCAAGATGAGCTGAAAATGATCCTGATTCTGCTGCATCCAGTTTCTTTTAACAAGCGGGCATGTTCTTTTCAGCTTCTCAAAACGACTTTTTCTCAAAACGGCTTTTGGCTTTTGCTACAGTATCTAACTTTCAAACGGAGTATTTTTTTAAGATGGAGTCTACAAGTTAACTATAGTATACATTAAAAGCTCTACATCTATACCATTCAAAATCGTAAGCGAGTATCTCTCTTCGTAATCTCTGTTGTAAACAACTAAAATTTAAAAATTCCAGGCAAAAGTTATAAGCTATAGCCAAAAAGAACGGGCATGCGCTGACAAAGTGACAAGCATTCCATGCTATTTGAGGATGTCTTAAACTATGATGAACTGTACAAGACCTGGATTGTAAATTCAGGCTGGTTCTGGTGGTTACAAGTTACAACTGCAGCCACAGTAGCATTTCATTTGAGCATGACATCACTTATCCCGCATTCCTGCCCTATGTTTGAAGGCGCGAGCGACAAACCTGCAGACTACAAGCCACAACATGAAGTCAATTTTGGTCCCCTAAAGTTTCTCCGAAGGGGTAATTTTAGTCCCTCACGTTTCAACGTGGTCAGGTATAAAGTTTAATTTTGGGCCGAGCCAGGACATTCGCCTACATATCGTGCCACGTTTACATGTATACTCATCAACATATTGAACTTGCTTAGTTGCTTACACAGCATGTAAAACAGTATTTATATTGACTGGGGAATTATTATGCAAGAAACCCTACTCATGATCTAGAGCTTAAGAAAAAGGAAAAAGGAGGGAAAAAACCGCATGTTAAAGTTAATCATGTTTTTAGTAGACTTGGTTTATTTTTTGGAGAGTTTGTTTAGTATTTACAAAGTATACGTATAGGAGTAGAGAAAGGAAATAGAAATCCAAGTAGGATTAGGAGTCCGAGTGCTAGGCTTAAATTAGCCTTTATAAGGCACAATAATCATGTAATTGAGGTAAGGGAAAACGAGAGAAGAGGAAGAGAAATAAAAAGAAAAGAGGGAGCGGTTGGTGCTCCGGAAAAGTATATCATCGTGTGCAAGAGATGAGCGGGAGTTAAAATTGCAACAAGTGGTATCAGAGCCTGTTGATCTTGGTGGTGCTTGAAGAATATGGGCGAGAAGGCGAAGGCTCAGGGTGGGCTAATCTCCCTCCAGTACCATCTCCTGACGACCGACAATTACCCGGTGTGGGCAATGAATATGAAGGCAAATATGCGCGCTTAGGGAGTCTGGAGTGCGGTTGATCCGAAGGGGAAGGACAAGGAGCTGGAAGACAAGGTGGATCAGACGACTTTGGCTATCATTTACCAAGCGGTGCCAGACTCGATGATGCTTCAGCTCGTCGGGAAGGAGATAGCACGAGAGGCGTGGGAGACGCTTCAGAAGATGCACGAGGGAGTTGATCGTGTCAAGGAGGTGCGGCTCCAGAATTTACGGAGCGAGTTCGAGAATCTCTAGATGGGAGAGACCCAATCGGTGGACGAGTTCGTCGGTAAGTTAACTTCGCTATACAATCAGATGATTTCTCTTGGCGATAAAATGGAGGAATCTGTGGCAGTGAAGAAGTACCTGCGCGTGCTACCAAAAAAGTACATGCCTGTCATCACCACGCTCATGTACTCCTCTGACTTGGAGAAAAAGAAGATCGAGGAGATCACCGGCTCTCTCAAGACGTACAAGGAGTTACTGAAGGGGTTTCAGTCTCCTACCGAGCAGAAGTTTCAGTCTTATAATCAGCAGACGTTGCTGATAAAGGGAGATATAAAGAGCGACGGCTCATCAAGCAGTCGCGGGCGATGGCACGGGCGAGGTGGCCAGAGTGGTCGAGGCAGCAGAGGTGGTCATGGAGATAACGCTTGGCAAGGCAGTAGTGACAGATCCTGTGATGAGTCACATATCAAGTGCTTTGAATGTGGAGAATACGGGCACTACGCGTCACGGCATATAAAGTGCTTCAACTGCAACGAGTATGGGCATTATGCTTTAAATTGCCAAAGCAAAAAGAAGAACGGAGAGGTAAACCTCGCCCAAGACGAAGAACAAGATGACGAATCAGTACTACTTCTCTCATTACATGTAGAAAAGGCAGCGGTCATGGTGATTTTAAACGAGGAGAACGTAGTTCCAAAACTATGCATGAAAGAAGGTAACCACAATCACTTAGATTAGTGGTATTTGGATAATGGAGCAAGCAATCACATGACGGGAGATTGCTCCATGTTCCATGAGCTCGATGAGAAGGTTTGGGGCAAGGTCAAGCTTGACGATGGTTCCATGGTAGAGATAAGAGGCAAAGGGACGATGATGTTGCAATACAAGAACGGAGATAAGAAGTTGTTGACAGCGATTTACTATATACCAAGTCTGTGCAACAACATACTTAGTCTCGGACAGATGACAGAAAAGGGTGCAAAGTAGTGCTGCAGGATGAGTTCTTGTGTGTCTATATCAAGAACAATGACCTGTTGATGAAGGTGAAAAGATCTTCAAACCGGTTATACAAAATTTCTTTGAAAACTTGTAAGCAGGTTTGTCTAAAGAGCGGCTTGGAAGAGTCAGAAGATGGTGGGACCCAAGAATAAGACTCACTGAGCGTAGATGGGGGGCAGCCAAATAGGGCAAGTAAAAGGCCAAGATGGCGGGACCCAGGTGCGGCACGTGCACGCTTAGGGGGTGCGTATGGAGAACAGCTCAGACGCTTAGGGGGTACGCATGGAAAGCGGCTCAGGCACACAAGGTGGTGGGCATAAGGCTAGAGCAGGTGCGTGGAAATTGAAGGTGACACGTATACAGCTCTGGACAGAGGACTTTGTGCGGGCGGTAGACTCTCAGGAGAAAAAAGTGTACAAGTTTCAAGAGGAAGACTTGGAGTACAAGTTGGTGCATTTTTCTGTGATTTTGGAAAGGTGTCGTCAACAGTGAAGACAGGATGCACAAGCACAAAAATTAGAGACAGTTTAATGCCGGCTTTGATGTACGTGGGAAAGCGAGTAGGCTTGGTCCAAGAGAGAAGAGTGGGAGGCTCAGATAATAGCGAAGCTCAGGTGGGCAGGCAAGGGAGGATGAGTTCAGTCCAGGTGCGAGGCGCGGCAAGCGTCGGATTGTGCGAGGCTCATGATGGAGCAAGTGCAGACGGTAGGGCAGTGATGGCCTAGGAAGGAACGGTGTACATGAGTGCAAGTAAAAAGGAAGAAGTAGAAGACAAAGAGAAGATTGGTGTGATCAAGACGGAGAAACAAGATTAAGGGGGTGATTGTTAAAGTTAATCTTATTTTAGTAGGCTTGGTTTATTTTTTTGGAGAGTTTGTTTAGTATTTACAAAGTATACGTATGAGAGTAGAAAAAGAAAATAGGAATTCAAGTAGGATTAGGAGTCCGAGTGTTAGGCTTGAAATTAGCCTTTATAAGGCACAATAATCATGTAATTGAGGCAAGGAAAAATGAGAGAAGAGGAAGAGAAATAAGAAGAAAAGAGGGAGCGGTTGGTGCTCTGGAAAAGTATATCATCGTGTGCAAGAGATGAGCGGGAGTTAAAATTGCAACACCGCATTAAAAAATCAATAAGTTCTAAGTGGTTTTTGATTTCTAAAAACGAGACCTGATTAGAACGAAACCTTTGACTTGGCATCTTATATATATTTTCGCCAGTGTTTCTCTCTATAATATATCCCACAGATCGGAAATCCACTAGCATAGATATCATAGATCCAGATATAAGAGGGAGTGAGTGAGTAGAAAACTCTGCATAAAAGACTTTCCCCATTTGGCATACCTCCGGCTATGCCACCTCATCAGTCTTTATCATCCACTTTCATGTGAAACCCATTGGACATTCATTGAAAACATATGTTTTATTTGAATAAACATCTTGCAGTAGATTAGCAAGACTAGATATCATGATAAGGGGGTTTAGTTTGCAACACATAAGATAAACTAATGCCATCACTGAATAGAACTTTTTAAAAAAAGATAAATAGTGAACTTGCTTCTACACCATCTTAAACAGGATCAATGCATGGCTCCATAAACATAATAATGCATCTCTGCACAAAAGTCTCCATTTCAGCTCTGGCTGGTTGAACAGGGAGAAAGAAAGAGTCTTGGAATTCAATATCGAGTGATCTTTACTCTAGAAATGGTCAACTCTAGTGTTGTTGCCGTCACTTTGTTCTGGACCAAATTCCTAGTAGCTTTGGTGCATTTGAATTGACAAAACCAACAATTCTGTAACACCCCCATTTTCGGGAACAGGAGCGACGTACGTCCCGCAATAGCCTAGGAGTTCTGTTGCGGACAGAAGGAGCACCGGGCCTGTTACGGACATTCAAAAAGAATTAGTTTGGCAGAAATAAGACCTAGTGGTCAGTTTGAACAATTTTATGGGCGTTCAAGCCCAAATGGTAGCTTACAATCAGAAGAACCAAATAAAAACTCCCACAGGAAAGCCTGGGTACGGTCGTAACCCTAACACGGACACTTGAATTGCGCCTTTCTTCTTCTGGTATCAGAAGTGGTGGAAGTATAGCAAGTTTGAGTATAACCAACCGTACTCAGCAAGTCACAATGGTAAATCCTAATTTACTAAATGCACGGAATTTCAAAGGAAGGGTATACTGGTCATATTATTTTATGTGGATGTAGTTTTATTTGCAAACAATCTTCCAAACAGTAAAATAATAATATTGTTTAAAGAATTGGGGGGTCTCAAAACATTTTTGTTCATTTTATACCGCTTAAAAATACCAGAAAACTACTTATGACTTGCTAGTGGATTCACCCATCAATCACAGCTTCATTAACCTGAAGCACGACATATTCGAATACAATTCAGTTCACTCTGCAGAGTTGCTCAGCTTTACTCATAAGATTTCTCAATTTTCAATGTCATGAAATAGACACGTTCAGCTAGCGTGCAACTGAATTGAGAAAACCAGATCTTTCCCTGCTCAATTTAATGTATAGGTCCTACCCGATAGATTTTGACCTTCACTATACTGGGTATCCATAGGCCAATTCGGAACGCGTACAACCGCACAAGCTGCGGTCGATCGCCCAAGTTCCGTGAAGACCTTCCGTTGTGTGTGTACGGTGAGTTACGTATTACCTCGATAACTCGCCCGTACCACACCCCGTACTCCTGTAGGGGTTCAATTAAAGTGAGCAGTTACCGGACCAGGATTGGCAGTTCAATACTTGTGGTTGAGCGGTTACTGTGCTTTATACTCAGCATAAGGATCTAGTCCTTATATTTTCTCCTGAGACTGCCAACACGACCAGGTCCCGTCCAATACTTGTATTGACACCTATCTATTGCACTCTCCACCCTAGGGTAGGGTTGTGGACTCGTCCACTACAGGGTACTCCACTGCTTTTGCCCTACCCTAGCACATTTTAAATAATTTTACCGACGAACTATCAAGTCCTTGATAGCTCGTTATTTTATGTGAGTAAATGCAGTGATTATGTATACTTTAATTTAATAATATTGGGGTTGTCAAGGTGAATGCGGCCTTAAAGTAAAGCGGGGCATTTATCGGTGGTAGGACATAACTACATGTAGCATATTATTCTAAATAATTTATTTTAATTAAATAACTTGAGCAAATAACAGTAATGCAAATAGCGTAGTTAAATAGTATGAAAATTTATAGGATCAACATGTTCCAAAAAATTGTAACTTGCCTTGTGAAATTGAAATCTCGATGATCTCGTAAACCTCGGAAGCTTGCTCGGAACCTTGAACAGCTGCCTCGGAATCCTCGTGCACTAACGAAAAAGAAAACAAAAATAAATCAATTTCTGAGCTTGCTCCTAAACAAGCTAAAAAGAAAATAAATAAATAAAAGAAATAACCTATGAAAAAGAAAAATAAAGTAAATGCAAAATAAAAATAGTCGAAAGGCTTGGGTTTGAAATTTTGGCAGTAGGGTTTGGGTTGCCGGACAGCGGAAATGAAATTGAGGTGTCGAAACAATTCAAACGGAGGTGTTTTTGCATTTTTCAGCCACTGGAAAAAGAAATGAGCGCTATTCACTGCTAGAGTAGCTGGCCCGGCCCAATCCTTGCGCAGGAGTGTGCGGCGGTTTGAATCAGTGTGGTGGGCCAGCCCAGCCTCGCGCAGAGAGGAGCGCACGCGCGTGGCGTCAATTGCACGGGGTGGTGGGCCGACGGGCTCGGCCCAGGTATGCGCGCAAGTGGCCGGTTCGTCCTGGGAGGAGTGCGTCCGTGCACGGTGCCGTCGGATCGGGTGTCAGTGGTCCGGATCGAGCCACGTCGACGCGCTCGCAAATGGTTCCACTCGGATACAGAGTAAAGGCTCTTGGTGGCCAACAGATCGAGCTCGGAGGGTTGGGGTGAGGCCACGTCGCCCCAGGGGAGAGAGAAAGGAGGTGCTCGGCCAAACTGACAGAGGAGGGTGACGCCGGGGCGTTGGCTGTTGCCGGTGACCAGTGGCTAGAGGGGCGGATGCGGCCGGTAAAATGGGTTCCCCTTGGGGTGGTGGAGCTATAGGTGGTGGCATACCGGTTAGAAACGGCTCCAGGAGACGGCGGCGACGGCTTGATTCAACCGACAATGGTGCCAACGTGGAGCGGTGGCACCGGCAAAGAAAGGGAGAAAGGAGGAGGAGCACGAGTGGGAGATGATCGAGGGTGACTCACCGGCGCTGCCGCGCTGATAGCTTGACTGAAGAGGCATCAGAGGAGGCCGACGACGGAAGCCATGGGCGACGGTGGGGGGTCACCGTGGAGAGGGAAGCTCAGGCGTCGAGGAGGCCTGGTGACCGTCGGAGAAGCTCGAGGGCGCCGGGGTGAAGCTCCCACCGCGAGGAATCGAAGGATGGTTAACCGAGGAGAGAATGGCGAGGGCGGCGGTGGCTTCGGCCAGAGTTGGGGGAGAACAGCCGTGCGACGAGCTGGGCTTCGAAGAAACCAAATCGGCCGATGGGGGTGATCCTAGGAGGGGAAGGGGCGCTATGACGCGGTCAATTTGTGAAGGGCCTCACCGGAGCGGCCGGGAGTGGCGGTGGCGACAGAGAAAACAAGTACGGGCGAGGGAGAGCAGGAGGAGCAGGGGAAGGCGCAAGAGGGGCAAGGGAGAGCGTGGAGCTACATATAGCCGCGGGAGAGGGAAGAGAGGGGAGACCTGCGTGTGCTGAGGCTGATGTCGTCGAAGCTCGGCATGGTATGGGCGACGGCATGGCGCGACGCTTGCACAGTGAGCGGCGTAGGCGAGGCGCAGGGCGTGACACGCGCACAGGAGTAGGGATGCGACGCGGATGGAGCAGGGCATGGGCGCAAGGTTTGGGGAGCGATGGGAAATCCAGGGGTGTGGCATGGGGCAGGAGGCGACAGGAGAAGAAAGAAGCGACAGAGCGAGGGAAGAGGGAGAATAAAGCAGCGCCAGAGGAGGGGAGAAGGAACCGGGCGAAGGGAAAGAAAAAGGAAAGGGGAGGAGAGACTGCCTGGTGGGACGGACGCGGAAGCCAAGGAGGAAGAAAAAAAATATAACAGGGAAAAAGGGCTAAGGGAAGGATTAGGGAAGCAAGCAAAATTAACAGGAACTAAATTTTGGGTTGTTTCAAATTCCATCAGGGGTATATATCAACTACCCAAGGAAACCTCTGTAATGTACCACTTGTGCCAACTGAATCCTATTTTCCAATCTTGGAGATGAGAGTTTCAAAAGCCCCAACCAAGGCCTTCACCCTGCTCTTCCTGGTCCTGGCAAGCTTGCTCGCTGTATCCTCGATCAGGTTGTTGTACAGCCTCTGGCTCCTCTTTTTCTCCAGCGTCTTCTGATGCTTCAGCGTCACCACCAGTACGATGAAACCAGTGTTTGGGCCATCGGAAACGCCGCCCCGCCGCCGCCGCCGAAAGCTCCTGATCCTGGGCTGAACGCCACTTCTGCTGTTGCTGGACTCCTCACCTGCTACTCGCCCCTTTCTGAACCTGAGCCGTGTCACCTTCTCTTCTTCAGATGGCAGAATTGGTGCTTTGCTGCTCTTGAAGGTGGCTGAATTCTTGCTGGCCTGTCGGACGAATGGAAAGCGCACCGATCGGCTGCTGATGCTCATGCTCCTCACCCTCCGGTGCACCGGAATGGGCCTACCTGATTCAGCAGCAGCGTACTCTTCTTGGTCAAGAGGGTAGAGTGCTTTCCTTCCTTTCACATCAGTAGTTTCATCTCCCTGAACCATTTATTGATCTACTACAGCCCTCTCTTCGACAGGCAATGTGGTAGCTTTCTTCTCTCTCGGAGGCTTCACGCTCTTTCTGCTCTTGTTGACCATGTTCTTGTCAGAAGGTAAAGTTGCACCCGCTCCGTTGGCGGCTTGAGGTTCCATCGAGGCCTTCCCGGTCAGCTTTGATCTGACGGACTTAACTGGTTTCTTGTTCAGCGATTCATTTGACACCAATCTCTTGTTCATCACATCCTTCTTCTTGCCATCGCCTGATTTCGTTATTGCTGTCTTTGTTCTTGCTGATATTTATAGGTTAAAAGAACAAAAGACAGTAGGTTTAAGAAAAAGTTTTCGCTACGCACTGCAATCATTCATCCCTCCCTGATTGCCATCGATGATCCTATAAGGGTCACGGAGATGATCCATTAGCTGGAAGTGGAACTGTATCATAAGCCACAAAGGTTATCAGGTTTCCGTTGGGCCTTGCGAGCTTCAAATGTGTGCTACCCACCGTACTTGCAGACGTGATGGCACGAGCCGGCTGATGGTCTGAGGTAGTTGGGAACGGCCTTCGCGTCGACGTTACGTGGAGGAGGCACGTCGCACCCGATCGATTTGGCGCTTTTTCCGGCCATGGCCTCCATTGGTGCCAACGTGATGTCCTTGTTCTGTCAAACCTGTGCTGTGTACAGCTGCAGAAATCTGCAAGAAAAGGAAAAAAAATGACTTCATGTTTCTCTGGAACTCGAAACGTAGTACTAATTGGAAGGTAAACAACTAGTACGCACTGCATAATTGATCAGGAAGGACAAGCTACTTAATCTGACAAGAAAGAACGAGTTCAGCGGATCAGGCATGTTCATGATAGGACAACAGATTAGTAACCGAATACTAATCCAGTGCATCTTCTTGACCAAGACCAAATATATATCCTTAATTTCTGCGAACTCGCACGATCTACCAACCAAATGTACGGCTACGAACCAGGCCGCAACACCGAAGGAACCCGGGAATCAAGCAGCACGCAGCAGAGCAGAGAACCTGCAAGAGCTCACCTGCACCGATGCCGCTTCACTTGCCGCGCGCCATTCCTATCGATCGATCGGTCTGACCGAAGCAAACCGGAGCTGAATTCCTGCCAAGAAGAAGCTAGCTCTGTCCTACTATCTCTAACTCTCCTTGTGCTGCAACCTCCTGTTAAGAATTTCTCGTTGGACTGGTCTAGCTAGCAGAGCTTGTGCAAGAGTTGATCAGATCAGCGAGGCATGTATACATCAGAAGCAATGTGCTCTTCCATGTGGTAGAAGCAATCGCGAGACTTGAAGCTTTGAGGAAGATTCATTCAGACTTGAGAAGTCGGTTGATTGAGGAGGCGATCACATACGGCGGGAGAATGGGATGGATTTGATTTGGTTAGACTGCTCGTCCGGGCCCACGCGCAGGCTCACGGGCTGGCACTCCATGTTTGAATTGAGTAGCGTGTGAGGATCCAAGCGGGTGTTAGCATTGGTTTTTATTGATGTCTTTTGGTTGTGATTTATAGTTTTTAGCTAAAAATAAATAGTAATAACCGAAAAAAGTAGCTTTTATAAGGAGGGTCTGAGCAGTGATAGAGAGATGTATGCACGTAATAGGAGCGAGACGAGTGGGGTACGTGATTCACCTATGACCCCCTGTCTTATTTCTGAAGCGAGATGGTAGCTAGAGAAGCGAAGAAACTGCTTCGAAAAGTTAGGTGTTCGTATCAACTTCCGATTTTTCTAAGTAGAAACCAATACAAATAGAGCCTAAGTTGCAGACTTGCAGGGTTGGCCGCAGCCATGTACAGTGAAGACTGGGTTCGGATTTACCGTTCCATAAAGATTACCATGGGATTTGTATTGTTTCCTGTAAAACTTTTACAAAATTGTTCCAAACAGACCCTTAGCAACGGGATCCTCGCCGTGAGGAACCATCCTAAACCGCATCGACTGCACGCCGGCTAGAACAGAGAAACCAATTTTGTAAGTTTATGTGATTTGTTTGCACTTAGGGCTTTGGGCTAAATCATTGAAGCGTGCAGTTCAAACGTTGAGCTCAGATCAGTTTTTGTGCGCTAGGATTGACATGCGCCATCCACTTGACTATTGACTAGTTGATTGCGGCCTTTAGCTTTCTTGTCTTGAACTTGTCTCCATTCTTCGACTATTAGCATCGGCCTTTTGAGTTTACTAAACAAGGGTATCTTGTTTTTTTTTTGTTTCTAAAAGCTACTTTTCAATTTTTCTATAGTAGTTAGCTATTAAATGGGTGTCTTTTGAAGACAATATTTATAAATTAATTATAGTACACACTGTAGCGATTTTATTTATATTGACCAAAATGCTATAAAGCATAAACCGCAACCTAAAAAAATAGACCCTAAACCAGCTATGGTAATTTTGCAGCAGGAGTCAAGCAATGGCAAACTTAAATTGTATAGCCGTATTAGCATAGTAGCTGGGGTGTCAAACGAATACAAATTATCTATTTTATTCGACTATCGTATGGGATTGGATACAAATGTGGTTTAGAAATTTTCATCTTATCAATAATTCCTCCCTATTCGTATTCCTATTCATATAAAAATTATGGATACAAATATAGTATAGACTTTTGTCATCTGAAATATTATATTAGCCGCACAATTCGTGTTTGTATTCAAATTCAATATAACAATATACATATTTTATTGTAGTATGGCTAATTAATTGGATATGTATTTTTAGTTTAATGTGAATTCGTGTTCCTTCTGGTGAAATAGATAAATTAGAATGATTAAGTGTGCTTGTTTTTAGGGTAAGAAAGATTGTGTGTGCTATCTATGGGGATAAAGTATCATATATATCTTGTCAGTACATAGGTTATGTGAATACCTGAATCTGACTAAATTAAGTAATTATTTGATCTGTATACATATTTAAGAATATCCGAATATGTATTCATATTTGTTTGAAAAAATATAAATACGGATATAGAAAAACCAGTGTTCAATTCATTCAATGAATTCACACCCCCACGTACTAGTCTATGGTAGTGACATCCTAATGTGTGTGAGAACTAGTACTATGCCATCTTGTTACTCAGTATAATTTAGTAAGTTAGGAGTGTGATTAAAATTTAAGGCCAGTATTACTGTCATACTTCAAACATGTTGGGGGAAAAGGTAAGTGCCTCTTTGCAACGCAAGAATAGGAAAAACGTGATATTGGAACATTATGATTTGTTAAATCTCACAGGAAAAAAGCCCAAATGAATTACTAAAAAAAGGTGTTTGGATGCCTTACAGGAAAAATACAAAAATTTTGAAAAATAAGATATGCAAGAATTTTGAGAGATACAATGTTACTTGATTAGAGAGAGAAAAGGAAGAGCAAAAGAGAGAAGTTGCGTTGGTACTCTTAAAAGGAAATTTTAACATGATGTTGGAGCTCACATCTAAGGGGTAAGATTGTAATTACTATCCTATGAAATTTCTTTGATGCAGTCCTGTGAACCAAATACCATGTATAAGTAATTTTCCAATAGATTGTAATCCTCTGTTTTCAATTTAAATTTGTTTGCTCTAAAAGGGCCTAACAGAAGGAAAGCCGAGCAAAGAAAGGGGATGAAAAAAAAGAAGCCAGCTCAAAGTTAGCTCTGAGAACATCTGGTGTTCAGATCAGTACGACGACCCATGTAGTCGCAGGAGCAATTTCGTCATCGCTGCACAAATGGGGTAAACTCGAACTCTCGATCTCACGATCACTAGCTTTTACTGTACGCGCTAGCCAACTGCGCCACCACCCCGTTGTGGTTGAGATTGACAATGGATTCTACAAATATATATAGGTGTGTTCCTTGGGATGCAGTTTATGTCTTATCGATAAATTTTGAATTCATCTATTCGTAAGAGGCGGTATATAGAGAAAAATAGTCGCATACGATTTTAACCCGTACAACTGAACTCAGTACACTTTTTACTAAAATCTTTCCATTTATCTTGTCTTAAAAAACGCACCATTTAAAATCTACTTACTATAGTATATACAAACCAAAGCTGAGCCCTTTCAAAGGGAGCCATTATGTCTTCCATAGCCAGAAGTACTACCGAGTCGGCAGTCAGAAATACGAGGCCTATAGTTTAAATGGTATACATATAAAGCTTGTATATAGATCTATGGGTCGTTCTTTTATATTATGGTTTATGGCCAGTATTTTTTGAATGCTGGCTGCTAGCGTGAGAGAATACGAAGAGAGATATTTACATGCGAGTTTGGCCGGTACACTTGTTGGGGAAGGCCCATTCCTTCTAGCAGGTCCGATAGTACCTGCTAGAATTTGCAATTATTAAAGGGTAAGATGAGAATTACTATCCTATGAAATTTCTTTGTTGCAGTCCTGTGAACCAAACACCATGTACAAGTAATTTTCTATTAGATTGTGTTCCTCTGTTTTCCCTTTAAATTTGTTTGCTCCAAAAGGGCCAACTGAGTAAGGAAAACCGAGCAAAGAAAGGGATGAAAAAAAAAAGAGCCAGCTCAAAGTTAGCTCTGGACATCTGGTGTTCAGATGAGTACGACGACCCAAGTTGTCGCGGGAGCAATTTTCGTCATCGCTGGACATTTATGGGCTGAGCTAGGCTCCAACTCTCGAGCCCAGGATCACTCGCTTTTACTAGCCTGAGACCTACGCGCTAGCCAACTGCGCAACCACCCCGTTGTTGTTGGGATTGACAACCGCTTCTACAAGTATAATGTCCCCTATGGCCAGAAGTACTTCCGATACGAGGCCTGAAGTTTAAATGGTAGAGACATATACTTTGTATATAGATCTAGATATAGGTCTACGGTTGTTTTTTTTTTTTTGGCTATGCCTTATGGCTAAAATTTTTAAATTATGGTTGTTCGTGAGAGAAAGTACGAAAAAACTAGTTACGTGTGATTTTGGCCGATATAACTGAAGTTGGTACAGTACTTACTACAATCGACTTATAGATTCCGTCTTGAAAAGACACCCAGTTTAAAAGCTACATACTATAGCATAAGTCAGAAGCCGAAAAGAACGACCCCTAGTGAGATTTTTTAACTATGCCTCTATTTATTCTCTCTTAACTATATACATTTATTCGTCGCCACTCGTATAAAGGGTGGATTCTTTTGGGCCATGACTTATGGATTTTGAATTCTGGTTGTTTGTGAGAGAAAGCATATAAAAAGAGAAACATTCACATACGATTTTGGTCTGTATAGCTGAAATCGATACAATGTCTACTACAATTGACTTGTCAACCCTATCTTAAAAAAACATATTGTTTGAAAACTAGTTACCGCAGCATTTGACTGCTCGTCCGGGCCAATGCGCAGACTCACCAGCTGACACTCCACCTTTGAATAGAGTAGTGTGACGATTTGAGTTGCAGACCAGCAAAATTCTTACAAAATTGAGATGTGTGAACTGAGTAGCGGATTCAGATTTATTTTAGGACTCCGTTCCATAAGGATTACTATGGGATTTACATTGTTTCTTGTAAAATTCTTATGAAATTATTCTTGTGAAATTCTTATGAAATTATTCCAAGATTTGACATCGGTGATTGACTTGACTAATTACTGTAATATCTGAAATATGGAAACTATTGTAATTGAGAAAAGTTTAAAATCTTTTCATCGCTTTTTTAGTGTTTTTCAAAATTTGAGTTTATTCAAGTTCTTGATTTGAGTTTTTGCGGTAAGGAAATAAAACCCAAAGTCAAAAAGGCCAAATGTCTGGGAATTGGTTGAGCAAAATTATAGATTCGAAATTCAAATCAAGTATCAGTATCCACAATCAACTTAATCGAAAACCAAAGCAATGATTGATTTATTTTCAAACTCAGAAGAATAAAGGCAAGATAGCATGCAAAGGCTATGAAGGACCGACATGGCTCAAAATAAAGGTGAATTTAGTTTTATGATCCCTTTTAATTTTGTCGATTTTGATGTTTGAAGAAAAGATCGAATTTGTAGGCTAGATATTGTACTATAAAGGGGATCATGACTAGTAGCTTGAGAATTAAATTTGTATCATCTTGATCGACAAAGAGTCATGCATATATCTTGAATCAGTTAAAAAACCTCTGTCAGAAAATTCAGTAGTATCGCACCTGGTGTGCGGTACTACCGGCCGACGGTAATACTACCATTGAGCAGTGTTACTACCGTAGTGTACCAATTTCCTTGCGGTACGTTTTTTTTCCAAAAAAACATATTTTTGAACATTTTCTGAAGCTTTGGAAATTGGTAGTACCAATGTTAGTGTGTGGTAGTATCGATTTTATGTGGCGATAGTACCACACTTAAGACTCAACGGCTAGTTTAAGCACATTAGGGAGGGGTTGGTTCTACTGTGTGCCTGTGTATGGATGTTCATTCGGTAAGTTCGGTAAAATCAGTTCAGTACGTACGGTATATATGACAAAGGGCATGTTCTTTTTGGCTACGGCTTATGGCTTTTGGCTGAAATTTTGAATTTTAACTGTTTGCGACAGAGATTACGGAGAGAGAGATACTCGCTTGCGATTTTAGATCGTACAGATGTTGAGCTTTTAACGTATACTATAATTAACTTGTAGACTCCATCATAAAAAAAATACTCCGTTTGAAAGTTAGATACTGTAGCAAAAGCCAAAAACCGTTTTGAGAAGCTGAAAAGAACAGGCCCAAATATGATATTGTTAGTTCGGTAATATACAGTATTTTTGAAAATACAATTCAATATTGGTAAATCCTAATTTATTTCAGTGTGGTATCAGTAAATACTATATTTACTAAAGTTGACACGAATTATGAACGATATAGTGACTAGCGAGACGAGTAAGCGACAATATACTACTAGCAACATAATTAGAACTTAGAACTTTAGAATATATTCGATGGCATATTCATAAAGCTATAAAGCATAATGATTAATTATCCATGCATGATTAATAATTAATCATCAACTTTTCAACTACTGAAAGCGTGGAGCGTGGAGCGTGGAGGCTTAAAGAGTAGCTAACTAGCTATGTTGTACTGCTATGTATGATCCATGCATGCATTGCAATCCTAGCACAGCAGCACTACTCGGCTGCCTTGGAACTAGTCCAGATTAGATGGCCAGAATGCACGATGGGCTGCCTGCGCCTGCCGCCTAGCCTGCCCGCTGGCCGCCTGGGCATGGCGCGCACTACACTCAAGAGTTACGGATTTTTCAGTTTTTTAGCAGATTTTTACAAAAAAAAAAAGCAATACCAAAAAACCCAGAACTTAGATCCCGTACCGAATACCGATCAAACAGAGTTGACCAATACAATTCAATTTTTTTCGATTCGGTCTAAATGCGAACAGCCCAACTAGCTAGGCTGGGTCAGGGAATTCTAGATCATTTAAGGGTATTTTTTTTGCTACGGCTTATGACTACGATTTATAATTTTTTACTATAGCATGAGCGATTGTATGAATGAACCGAATGCTAACAAGTCGATAAGCCATTTCAAAACGCTTGTCTTGATAAACCATTTCGAAACTGCGACTGTTACACTTTGTCCTAGGAGAAGACGCACACCTCGCAAATAAACTGAGAGAACACGAAAGGATTTCTGAATTTCTTTATTCTCTTACTTGCTCCCCCGATTAAACTGATTACAAGCATCTTAATATATAGCCTAACTAGCATACCTATTCAGACTCTAAGTAGGACTTAGACTCTATGTATGACTTGACTTCTACTTGAGTTACACACGGAGACGAACTCAACTTCGTCCTAGACTCAGAGTCAAGATTATTTATAACAATCTCCCCCTAATCTTGACTCTCTAATTTATTGAGTTTGCCTAAGTTTGGGTGGCGACGCATCTTCCCAACACTCCGGACTCATCATCATTAAGTGCTTTGGCAAGAGACGCTTTCCCCTTGATCGGCTTGTGGCATTCTGAAGTAAAGTGTTTGTAATCATTACAATTATAATATCTCACTTTTGCCTTATCAAACCTCCGGTTCTGATATCTTCAGTCATTAGATGTGTTCTTGCCTTCACGCTTTGATTGAATCTTCCATTCGGCGTGGGTCAATAAAACATGTCTTTCGTTGTTGTTACGATTGTTGAAGATGCATTCCTCATATGCCTTAAGACGACCGATGACCTCCACCATGGTCATTGTCTTTAGATCTCCAAATTGCTCTATAACAGAAGCAATTGGGATAAACTGTGAGGGAATAGCACGAAGAAATTTTTTCACCACGTATAACTCTTCTCGCCAAGAGCTCGTATCTTATTGGCGATGACCACCAACCGAACGGCAAAGTCGTTAATCAACTCCGTTTCCTTCATACGCAGCACCTCAAACTCGGTTCTTAGAGTTTCACTGCTACAGACAGTCCTATCACAGACGATTCAGAACCGTCATCACAAACAATTCCTGAACCGTCTGTTTTTATGTGTTAGTGACAATAGGTGGTTATCACAGACGGCTCCCAAGCCATCTGTGATAACTTACATTACAGACGATTTTTGAGACAAAACCGTCTGTGATAGTCGACTTTCACAGACGATTTTTTCTCAAAAACCGTCTGTGATTCTCGACTATCATAGATGGTTCATACCAAAAACCGTCTGTGATATACACAGTATCGTTATATCACATACGGCTCAGTCTTTGAAACCGTCTATGATATATATATCACAGACGGTTTTCAACAACGAACCGTCTGCGATAGCAATTGAAAAGGCAATTTTTTTGTCATTTTTTGGCTAGTCTCAGGATATGCTAGTCATGCCCTCTAAAAGCAAGCAAGCAGATTACAGATAATGACAGATAAATTAAATACAACTCAAAGTGATTTACGAATGTAACAAACGGCCAGCAGATCACATACATATATAAAATGAAAATCGTTACACAGATCTGATAAATGAATTGTTTGATTAAGCACAATTGAGTGAATATACAATTGAATCCAATGTTTCAACATCTAATTATCACCATTGCTGGGGTAGAATTCTCCAGCCCTGTTTATGACATGTGCTACTAAGAATTCATAGAGTTTTTCACGAATTTTGACGAGTTGTTCAAGATGATATATACTTTCGTCGAAATCCACCCGCTGTTGTTAGGAGCAATGTTAAGTCATTAATTAGCATGTGTGTGTATATAGAATCAGAAAATAATAATTATTGGAAGGACCTGATAAATCTCTAGATCATTGATCTTAGTATCCATGATTTCTTGCATATGGCGCAAACATAGAATCCACATACGTTGCCTTGTAGCTGCTGGTGGCACTACAAAAAAATAGAATTACGTATATAGGTATTGTCAATTCTAGATACATTATAACAAAGTGTGATATAGGATTGTTGTGTTGTAGCGAGTACCGAAAATCGCGTGTTGTGTCGCAGCGTGTCACTGGATTTGTTGTGTCTTTCTCCTAGGGCAATATAAACGGTAAACGACCTACGCGATTCAAAAAAGTTAGCTACGGCTGTTGCAAACGAAGGAAATATTACAGTAGAGTTATGTATGAAAGAAATGAGTTTACCTATGAATTACTTCTTGCACACGATTGAAGTCGTGGTTGCTCTTGAGTAAGGAATCAAGGTATATTACATTGCTCCACTTTGGTACAATCACAATCAAAATCCAGTGTTGCCTAAGTTCATACTACATGTAAAGTACAAATGAAACATGTGTGGCAACTAGTGAAGCACTTACCCTTGGTTGATGGGTACCATGACATACTCCTTGTCATTGTGAGCAAGCAATCTCCTCGTTATGTATTCTTGCACAAAGGATATATTTTCGTTGATAGCTTGCTCGGAGACCAAGTGAGGGTCGAGGAAACCCACCAGTTGTCGCGATTACCGGACTTGTTGGATCATATATCTATACATAAGGAAAGAATAATGATATTTAGCGGTATAAAGTGAATGTAGAACTTCATGTATAGTACAAATACAGTGTCCAGCATTGTAAAAGTGAGGCGTTGTGTTCGTCGAGATTAAATGTCACGACGATGTAGCCCGAGCCGTGGAGTAAATGCTCCTCCGTATATCTCAGAGTGAATGCACTCTACCGGTTTGACTTCATGTTGGACTTCTGCACGTACTAGGCATGATGTGCATTGCAAGCCAAACCAAACCAGGGAAATTATGACTCGGGACCAACGACACTCTTAGAATCAACTTCCCTGGTTCGGGACACGCCTTAATTTTCTTCGCTTGAGTCTTAGAGCCTCGCTTACGACTCGTTTTCGGTGACGACTCGGCGGGAGCCGATGCAACAGGCCCCGGAACCGGAGCTAGAGGTGAAGCCACCGGAGCCGATGTGATACGTCCAGGACGATGTTCCTCTTAGAAGACTAGATGTGGAGATCGTGGCACGGACAAGTCGAGGGCGATGTCCCTCTTGGGCCACTAAATGAATGTGTGGACGGCATCCCCTAAAGTTTTAATCTCTTCGTTTGGGGGCTTCTCAAGAGGGACGGTCTTAAAAATATCATTAATCATGTCCACTTGGACCTTTATGAAACCGGTCTCTACTTGTACACCGTGCACCAGCGTCCCTGACAGCAATGGATACGCCATCCCCCGCCCTGCGTCAACAGGAATAGAGCCAACAAGCCTGACTCTGAGGATGCAAGGCATGAGCTCCTACATAACGACATAAGATGAGTTAAAGCGTCCACCAGAGATATCTATGTAGCATTCTAAAGAGGTACATTACCTGAATATCATCGATAGGTAAGTGGGCATCGCTATGTTTAGTAATTGGTGTGGACGCGTAGCTACTACGACATTGAGGGGGACTGGGTACCGTAGTAGTAGGGGTGGGTTATGATTGGTTGCGCACTTGTCTCAGTTTTTCCCTCAATGAATCTATCTCTCCTCGAAGTGACGTAATTTGCTCTTGAAGTGAGGCAGACAGTTGTTCCTGAAGTTGACCACGAAGCTCCTGTTTTACTTGTTCGTTGCGGTACGCATTGGATATCTTCCTACTCCTATATGTCTCGGAGTAATCTGGAAATCCATGCCTCCAAGATACGTAAACCCTCAAGCCTCGTGTGCGACCTGGGTGCTCCTTGTTTTCCAAGGCCTGTGATAGTAAATCTCTCTCCCAGTATTCTTGAAAGGAACCACGAGAAGATTCGGTAGTCAATGATTACTGTAAGAGGTAATTAATCATATTATTTTTGAACCCACGAAGTTCAAGAGGTGTTAACAACTATGTAGTTTAACATATCTTACCAGGTGTTGGGACACTTCCTCATCTGCGGGATTTTGAAAGAGACACCCGAAGATGTGGTTGATAACCTCGCTCTTAACCAGTTTCGAGCGCACACGTTTGCGATCCCGGCAAATAGCGGGGAGGCCTCCGATTGGATTGCGACCTTGTCCTGCATCCTCCACTGCAGGATTTTACCCGCGTACCCAACGGTGCTGAGTCTGTGAGGGTGAGTGTTTTGTGATTGGAGAGCCTTGTGCGTCACACTTTGTTGATCAAATTCGATCGTTGTTTTCATCTGCACAAAGGCCTCCCATGTTTCCGATGACACGAAAGGATACCTCGTGAAGGACGTGAGATCTTTGGCCACGTACTGCGTCAGAAGAGTGCTCTTAAAATTCTTCCGTGCTTTTCCCATTGCGAGGAGTGCGTGCCGTTGCATGAGTCTCTGTACTTCTGCTGGGATCTCGAATGAATTTGTAATTTCCTCCCATAGCTGATTTTTGTGATCCTTTGTCAAATCTTTTCAGCTTGCTATGGTGATGGAGACCCGTTGCCTTTCAATTATCCTTCAGGTAGTCCGAAATGATGCCGCTGCTTTCTTCGGTTGTAGAGGGACCCCATCCGGAGAGACCACCGTGATGGTCATTCGGCCATCTGGCCTTTTCGATACTTCTCAGCCACGCTTAGTTTTTCCAATCTTGGAAGCGTGAGACCCAGATGACGACGACGAAAATTGTATGGACACCATCTCTCTTCTAAGAAAAAACTAACTGCAATGACCATGGACCTTCTAAATAGACCTTGTAGCTAACAAGTGCAGCATATCCAGTTCATTGAAATTACTGCAATAAGTTAAACAAAATTCTATGAAGCAAATGACACAAACCAGTGTATCAAGTTCATTGAACCGGATACACTGAAGTGTATCACTTGCTTCATACCCTTTGAAGGTCTATGTGGCATATATGAAAAAATTTTAGACGACTGTGTGGATGCAGTAAGGTGTGGGCCTAAACAAAGTTCTATGAAACAAATGACACAAACCAGGGTATCAAGTTCATTGAAACTGATACACTGAAGTGTGTCACTTGTTTCATACCCTTTGAAGGTCTATGTGGCATATATTAAAAAATTTTGGACGACTATGTGGACGCAGTGAGGTGTGGGCCTAAACAAAGTTCTATGAAGCAAATAACACAAACCAGTATATCAAGTTCGTTGAAACAAATACACTGGAGTGTGTCACTTGCTTTATGCCTTTTGAAGGTCTATGTGGCATATATTAAAAAGAATTTTGACGACTGTGTGGACGCAGTTAGGTGTGGGCCTAAACAAAATTCTATGAAGCAAATAACACAAACCAGTATATCAAGTTCATTGAACCGGATACACTGGAGTGTGTCACTTACTTCATGCCCTTTGACAAAGTTCTAAAGATTAGTTGGGTTCAACCCAAGGAAAAGGAGTTGCCTTAGCATATCCTCTTTATAGATAGCTACCTCAAGTCTCAAATCCTCATAAGACACAAAAGGAGTTTTTCTAATCCTACCTAACTGCTCTTTGAACTTAACCCTAAACCCTCGTACATCTCATCTAAATCAATATATATATATATATATATATATATATATATATATATATATATATACACATATATATACATATCAATATGACAATGTAGCATATATATATACACACACATCAATATATATATACATATCAATATTCAATATGAAAGTACATGATTAAGAAGCAAATGTAGCATATATATATCAATAAATGAAATATGAATAACATATCTTAATTATTCTATATGAAACATGAAACAACTACATAAAACAAATCTTTAACATATATAGCATATATATCAATAAGAAGCAAATATAGCATATATATCAATATATGAAACATGAATAACATATCTTAAATATTTTATATGAAACATGAAACAACTACATGAAATAAATCTTTAACATATATAGCATATATATCAAAGCAAATGTAGCATATATATCAATATATGAAACATAAAACATGAATAACATATATCGGGGGAGGAGGGCACCGGAGTAGGGGGAGGAGGGCGCCGGGCTCACGGGGGAGGAGAGAGCTAGAGTCGGGGGAGGAGGGCACCGGGCTCGGGGGAGGGAGCGGCGTCGGGAGGGACCGTCGGCGGGAAGGAGCGGCGTCGGGAGGGAACGGCGACGGCGTCGGGAGGGAACAGTGGCGGAAGAGAGCAAAACCTAGCAGGGACGCTGAAGAGTGCGTGAGTGCAGTTATCATAGACGATTTTTAGTAAAGAACTGTCTGTGATATATACATATCACAGACGGTTCTTAAGTAAGAACCGTTTGTGATAATTAATATCACAGACGGTTCTAAAATAGAACCGTCTCTAATAAAGCCTTTCCTTCCCACGCACTTGAGTTATTACCTACACCAACCAGCAGGCACTGTAATAAGACCTCACAGAGTATATTTCTTTACAATAGCCCAATGAATATAGAGTGTATATATGTATGACTCATTCTCCCAATTCACCGATATATCATATATTTTCACATATACATAAATGCAAATTCACAAATACATCACATACATGCATTGAAATATAGTTCTTAGTTTTTGAGTCATTTTACAATTACAATGGAACATATATAGTTACATTTATTACACTTGGCTATTTCATTTTAAATAAAGCCTTTCACGATGATCGACACGCATATAGCTTGCTTCATCGCCTTATTCTTCCTCGAGCCTGATGCTGTCTTTGAATAGAGGCAAATCATCAAATTGATTGTACTTTTTCTCATCCACAACATTCTCAACTCTGACAATCCTTCTTTTTCCCTGAAGAACTACATGGCGCTTCTTATTTGCCGAGTCGGTTATATAAAATACTTGAACAACTTGCCTCACGAGTACGAATGGTTCGTCTTTGTGTCCTACACATTCGAGGTCCACGGTAGTGACACCGTACTTGTTGACCTTTACACCCCGTGGGAGTTGGACCCAACGGCACCGAAATAGAGAAATCTTGAAAATTACGTAGTCAACCTCCCAAATCTCCTCTACAAGCCCGTAGTACGAGCTTGGGCCAGCGGTACTGACGTGCGCATCATAGGCAATTATGCAGACACCTGAGTTCTGCACTGTGCTCTTTCTATCCTGATCTGTTGTATAAAATATGTAGCCATTAATGTTGTATCCTCATCATGTCACAATTGTAAATTTTGGCCATTTTGCCAACTATTATAGTGTTTCCCTTGACGACCGCCTAGTCAATTGCACCTTCAACCATTCGTTGAACTGACGGTTGCGTTGTCTCGTGATCTAAACTTCTGACTGGTCTGCATTCTCCTGACGTAGCATGTCCTTGTGCTCTTCAATATATGGGGTCACTTCAGTCATGTGTTGTAAAACCGTGAAATGGGCTTGAGCATATGTATTTTGATCCGGAGTTACTGCTTTCCTTCCGATAGTCCCGATACCCTCTAGCCTCCCCTTGTGACGAGATAGAGGTACACGTATCGGCTCGACCTAAGCCATGTAGCCGATGCAGAATTCAATGACCTCTTCTGTTGTATAACCTTTGAAGATGCTACCCTTCGGTCGAGATCGATTGCGTACATAGGACTTGACAATTCCCATGTACCTCTCGAAAGGGTACATCTGACGTAGAAACACAGGGCCACATATTTTTATCTCTTTCACAAGGTGGACAATGACATGGACCATGATATCAAAAAATGATAGAGAAAAATACATCTCTAGATGACATAGAGTTGTCACCACCTCGGTTTGCAGAGCATCTAGTCCATCGGGATCAATGACCTTCTGAGCAATTGTGTTAAAGAAATAGCATAGCCTTATGATTGTTATTCGAACCTTGTTCGGCAAAATATTTTTAATTATAACAGGCAGCATTTATGTTATTAGCACATGACAGTTGTGAGACATTATGCCAATTAATTTCAAATGTTTCATGGAAACAAGTTTCTTCATGCTGGAGGAGTGACGGATGGAACTTTCACACCATGTAAGGATTAGCACAGTTCAGTTCTCTCGGACTTAGACAGAGTGTAGTAAGCTGAGGGAAGGTACGTCCGGCCTTTATCGATCTCTATCGGTGCTAACTCGGTCCTGATGTTTATAGCGACCAAGTCACGTCTTACGTTAACACCATCCTTTGTTTTTCAGGAATATTCAATAAGAGATCAATCAAACTGTCACATACATTCTTCTCTACGTGCATGACATCGATACAATTGTGAACTTCTAAGTGCTCCTAATAAGACAAGTCCCAAAATATTGACCTCTTTTTTCATATGTTCTTCCTCAATTTACGTTCCTTTCGAAGCACAACGTTTATATTCTTAACCATATCATACACCTCTTTCCCGCTAAAAGGTCTTAGTACTGAGTCATCCTCTTTTTTTCCGTCAAATTGTTTCTTTATCTTGCGGTATGGGTGATACTTTGGAAGGAACCTATGGTGACGCATGTACACAATTTTACGTGAGTTGTTCAACCACACACTTTTGGTATAATCTAAGTAGTGCGGACACGCTTTGGCTCCTTTTATATTAAACCCTGATAGGTTACCCAGGACAGAAAAATCATTAATGATGCAAAACAACATGGAGGAAGGTTGTACATGCACATCAATATCGTTGCCAGGTTACTTCGACCATTGGATAGGTAGTGACATCATAATATACTTTCGCTTCTTACACAACCAAGGAGAAAGGTTGTACATGCACAGAGTCACGAGTCAGGTGCTATATCGGCTGCTCATGTTGCCAAAAAAATTCATTCCATCTGTAATCAACCCAAACCTTATATTTCTCGGGTCCACACCGAAATCTACAAACATTCTATCGATGTTCCTCCACTGGGCAGAATCAGCAACATATCTTATCATTCCGTCTTTCTTACGCTGCTCCTAGTGCCAACACATCAATTTTGCATCCTTACGGTTTGCAAATAAACGCTTCAAACGGGCGATTATAGGAAGATACCACAACACCTTAGCAGGAGGTCCTTGTTTCACCTCGATGCTTTTCCCATCATTAGAGTTATTTTTACGTTTGTATCGGCATGTTTTGCACACCGGACAAACATGTAAGCTAGTATACTCTTTACGGTACAGGATACAATCATTCGGACATGCATGTATTCTTTTTTACTTTCATTCCTAATGAACAAAGAATCTTCTTGGCTTGGTAGGTGGTTCTTGGCAACACATTTCCCGTTGGAAGCATGTCCGCTAGGAGACCTAACAATGCCGTAAATCTCTTGTCGGACTAACCATTGTTTGCTTTCAATTTCAGCAGTTCTAGAACTGAAGACAACCTCGTGTATTGCGGCTTACAGCCTGAGAACAAAGGTTTTTTCGAGTTCTCCATAAAGCCCTTGAATTTACCAAACTCTCTCTCACTATAGGTCTGTTCTTCATCACGTAACATCTGATCCAGATTGTCATCCTGCGACCTATCCTCATGATCAAAAATACAGTCCACAACTGGTATATCGTTGTCTCTCTCGACCATGTCATAACTACCTTCTTGTGTACTCTTTTCTTCACCGTGACTGCTCCAACATTTGTACTATCTTCTGAAACTCCTTCGAATCAAGTGAGCTTCAATTTGCGCTGAGTTGCTAAACATCCTGAGATTATCACAATCAATGCATAGACAGTACATATACTTCACCCCCTTCTTCAACATATCCAGCTCGGCGGCTCTTCTAAAAGCAGACACGCTATTAATGTACTCTTCACTCACACGGTTCTCAATGTACATCCAGATTTGTTCTATCTACACTACACAAGTAACAAATGGGTGTCAAAACCTAACATTTTCCATTCTGAAATTTATCAAACTAACATTATCTTTTTAAACCTAGCAAAGTAGCTATATCTAAATTAAACAAAAACCTAGCTATCATCTCTGGCCTTCCATTATAAAAACATGCATGCATATAAGTTATTAAAAGTAATTGAGTACTAACCTCTGATCAGATCACTAAGAAGACGGCGATATGTTTTCACGCTGAACTCCCTAAAGCTGGCCGCCTTGCTCCACCGATGTAGCGTAATGAAGACAGATCTGTGTCGACATCGAGTAAGTACACCCAATAATTAATAGTGCAGATTATCACAGACGGTTCCAACCAAAAACAGTCTGTGAAACAAAATATCACCGACGGTTCATGTTAAAAACCATCTGTGACTTATCACAAACGGTTATTAATACGAACCATCTGTGATAATGAATTTCAGAGACGGTTTGTTATATGAACCGTCTGTGATATCTCGATTATCACAGACAGTTTGTATTAATAACCGTATGTAAAAGTTTATAGATGGTTGTCAACACGAACCGTCTGTGTTATCTTAATTATCACAGACGGTTCGTATTAAGAATCGTCTATGAAAGTTCATAGACGGTTATTAACACGAACCGTCTGTGTTGTCTAAATTATCATAGACGGTTTGTATTTACAACCGTCTGTGAAAATATCACAGCCAGTTGGTAGTATGAAACATCTGTGATAGTTTAAGTATAGATGGTTTCGTATGAACCGTCTGTGATGTACCCGTCCAGTATAACCTGTTTTGTAGCAGTGTTTGTACCTTTGCTTCCTTCACACGATCAACTCCAAGATGCATCGTCTTCAACGCCTCCCACGCATTTTTGGTCGTCTCCTTTTCAACCAGTAGGAAAAGCATTTCCTCTGAATACCTTGATAAATGGCCGCCAATGCCATCTGATTCTTGCGCACGTCAACGTTGCCATTCTCGATTGCGTCCCATACTCCTTGAGCCCTCATGAACACCTTCATCTTGATTGCCCATGCTGTATAATTGCTTGTCATAAATATTGGATAATGCAGCGTGACAACGAAACTCTTCTTCGCCATTATCCTGGATGATACCTCGTCCCCAATGGCACCACTTTCCGAAGAACGTGAGATGATCTTGGGCACAAATCAAAAATCAGGCTACTTTGAGGTGAATCTTGGGAACTTCGAGAAAATATGCTTCACAACTCTGATCACGTCAAAAATTTCTGTTGACGTAATTATCGCTTGTGCTTTGACGTGCTGCTTCTGATCTTAGAGATTTCTTTGTGCTGTGCTTCTTCGCTTGAACTTGATCTTGAATCTTTAGCTCTAATACCAATTGTTATACTTTTTGCCCTAGGAGAAAACGCACACCTCGCAAATAAACTAAGAACATGGGGGGATTTCTGAATTTCTTTATTCTCTTACTTGCTCCCCCGATTAAATTGATTACAAGTATCTTAATATATAGCCTAACTAGCACACATATTTGGACTTTAAGTAGAACTCGGACTCTATATAGAACTTGACTTCTACTTAAGTTACACACATAGACAGACTCAACTTCGTCTTGAACTCAGAGTCAAGATTATTTGTAACAGCGACGAAGAAACTATCCTATTTATTTATTTAAGAAAACTCAAATCATAAATTATAAATTAAAAAAATAAGTCTAGGCTTCATCTTCACGGTATGTCTACGGTGGAGGCTATCTCCCCTCATAAAAAGAAAGAAAGAAAGAAAGAAAGAGGCAAGGCCATTTGTTGGTTGGTTTGTTAGTGATAACCAATTCCGTGGAATGAATGAACGAACTAATGATCAAGTAAACCATGATTCACACGGGAACAAGAGACTTGACCTGTGCTTATCTCTGGAAGGGTTCCTGGCCGTCGGATCGGACCAACCCCCACGCATAACGTCGGAATCCAGGCCACACAGAATGGAACGGAAGCAACTCTTACCCGTGCGACGCCAAGGGCACGTGCGCACGCTTGGTATAGCGCAGCGCACCTGCGCACGTGTGCCGCCACGGCCACGGGCCATCCGACGCTCAGGGTCGGTCCGTAGGATATTTCCAGCACCGCTCCTTTTTACACAAAACACCCCTTAACTTCGTGTTAATCGCACTCGCCTTCGTGTTAATCGCGCTCGCCATAGGATTGTTTTGTGTAACCTTAGCAATCCATGCATTCAAAATAGAATCTTACGTTATCAAACACCAAAAAACAAACCTAATCTGCTACAGTAGCAATCTATCTCAAGGCTAAGGTCCTATTTGTAACGGAGAAATTTCACTAAATTTTCATAGAATCAGCTCAATTCTCATAGGAATCAAAAAAAATTCTCTCATTTCAAATAGGGCTTAACTAATTTGATCTTTTTTTTATCTATGCTTGCCCAAGTTTTAGCTACATTAAGGACCACTATGCAAGATATGACGAAATCAATATTCATCGGTAATTGACTTTTCCAAATTCTTCTATAGCCATAGATATCTTTTCTACACTAGATTTTGAGAACAATTATCATGCAAGTTACGACAGTAAGTAGCCCATATGCAGAGACTTGAGCCATAGCTCAGTGGGAGGAGGTGAGGGTGTTCGCCCCTCTGGCTTGATTTTCTCATTTCTTGATGGTACTATTCACTAAACAATATCCTCTAAAAAGGGTACACACGCGTGCATGTTCCATGGGAAAGTGTGTATACACACTCCGAAAGCTGTTGAACCTTCGTTTTGATCCCAGCGTGTGTTTGGGACACGCTGTGTGGGTTGTGTGCTTGTCTCATCAAAAAAAAATGTATCCCATAAGCATTACAGAGCTTTAAACCCACAAAATTTTATAACCCATGCTATCACAAATTGGTGGACTAGTTGGAAAAGAAATTACTCTCAACCCAAGCCTCAAGCTTTAGTTCGCAATAGCGTTCTATCCGGAGGACTAAAGTGCATAAGCGCCCGAACACCAATAT
Source organism: Melocanna baccifera (assembly GCA_036346265.1). Classification (NCBI taxonomy): domain Eukaryota; kingdom Viridiplantae; phylum Streptophyta; class Magnoliopsida; order Poales; family Poaceae; genus Melocanna; species Melocanna baccifera. The sequence goes on from CM070710.1 coordinate 16,144,642, forward strand.
ATCCACTTCGTTGCCACCCCCTCCCGTCCTCTCCCCTCGTCGCCGCCGCCGCCGCCGCCTCCCCGTCGCGCTCGCCATCTCCTCTCAAGGTCCCAAACCCTAACCCCTACCCCCTCCTCTCCCTCCCAGCCCAGATCCATCATCCTCCCATCATTCTCTTCTCCGATCAAAGCTTCAAACTTCCAATTCCTTTGCGCGCCTACTGATTCGTCGATGATTTCCCCCGAATTTTCAGGGGATTTTTTTGGTCCCGATCCGAGGAGAGGAGATGTCGGACTCCGAGGAGCACCACTTCGAGTCGAAGGCTGACGCCGGCGCCTCCAAGACCTACCCGCAGCAGGCCGGCACCATCCGCAAGAACGGCTACATCGTCATCAAGAACCGCCCCTGCAAGGTATCCATCCAATCCAATCCTTCGGCCACCCACTCGCTTGATGCTCGCCGTTGTTGTCGTCGGTTTAGATCTCGATCTGCTCGCTGCAGCTATGTTAGATCTGTGTGTTCTTCTCGCCTTTTCGATTGCTGTTGCGTGTAAATTGGCAAAAAAAGAAAAAAAGAAATTCGGCTGCGAGCTGATACGGTCTACGATTGAACGTTGTGAAACAGCGTTGGATAAATTTGTGTTTTTTTTGTGTGATTAGATGGTTCTTGATGCTGCTGTGAGGTTATGAATCTTTAGGTGTTAGAACTTTTTTCCTGGTTCAATGTGTGCCATTGAATGCTAAGGTGGAAGTTTCTGTGAGATATGTTGTAATTGTTGGCAAAGTTTGAAGTTGGCTGTGCGATCTTTCTTCTATTTTAATGCAATATGCATATTTTGATTTTTAATATTTTTTTGTAGTTTGATTTGGTGGCTGCGATTCATCAGATTAGTAATATAGGTTGGGGTAGATCCAGCACCTAATCTTGTTAGTTCAGGCCTTTGGAGTTGAGTAGGCCTGGCTTATAGTTTACCTGATAATATTGGAGTCTTCCAATATATTGCGTGCTGTTGGGGGTGGGGGTGGTAGATCTAGACAGATTTGTCCTGCAAATCGATCATCCACATCAGTATTTGTTAGGATTGAGCATCTGTGGGTTATTTTTGTTAAGAGGAATTACTGATTACGTGAATTATGAACATTGTTGAAGAATTGGGACTTTGGAGCTAAGATATCATAATCTGCATCACTGATCTATTTTAACTTTTGATGTAAATTTTGCCTGAACATGCCAGCGGTCAGAACTTGATTGCTTGGCTGTGCATAGTAGCCCTTGAAATTTTATTGGTTGCACCACATGTGGACAGTGGCAATGTTGTAGTCTTGTCTGCGGCATGGTACTTTCACATGGTAAGTAAATAGGGAAGGATGACTTGGCAAGTTGGCATACTTGTGCTGTATGTCTTTACGTAGTAATTGCTGCATAATGGTACATATAATTTTGTTTGTTGGACCACCTGTAGACAGTGGAAGGTTTCAAACTTGTCTGCAACTTGGTACTTTCGTTGCACGAGGTAAATAGACTAGGATGAATTGGTATGTTTATTTTGGTGCATGTTTTTTCCACTCGTATATTTAGCATTTGCTTCTTGCTGCCTCCCAGTGTTGTCACCGGAGAATCAATTCACTAATGCTAGAAATGCTGCATTGGTTCTATTTAGCTGTAGTTCTGTAATTTCTTCATTGTACTCTAGTTGCTACTTCAATAATAATAAGTTGCCTTCCGTCATCCCATTTTGAGATTTGTATTTAAAGGTCTGTTTATTTAGGCTTCAAACCTTTCTTCTACATCTCATTCCTGTGCTGATGGTTTTTTTCCTTCTTGCTGATTGATTTCTAAAAAAAAAATACAGGTTGTGGAGGTTTCAACCTCTAAGACTGGGAAGCATGGTCATGCCAAGTGCCATTTTGTTGCTATTGACATCTTCACTGCCAAGAAGCTTGAAGATATTGTGCCATCTTCGCACAACTGTGATGTCAGTACATTTCTTGAGCTCTTTCTAGTTAATATTGCTTCACTCACACTAAAATATGAACATGTTTTGTTTATAGGTTCCTCATGTAAATCGTACTGAATACCAGCTCATTGACATATCTGAGGATGGATTTGTATGTTCAATTACTTTCTTAATGTTTCTTGTGTGTTCGTCTTTTGTAGGATTGTGTTCACTTAGAAACAAACTTCTCTTGCAGGTGAGTCTGCTGACTGAAAATGGTAACACCAAAGATGATCTGAGGCTCCCAACTGATGAGAACCTGCTTGCCCAGGTTTGTACAAGCTGCCCAATTCGTGCATACTTCTTGCTTGCATAGGAAGTATATTTGTGATGCATACTTTCTTAAATTCAAATTTTAAGTTGTCAACTAAATTGAAGCTATGCACTTGGTACACTCATGTGGTTTGATTTGTCAGCTTATTGTATAAGTTGATTTTAAGGACCGTTGCTCTTGCTATTTATTGGGAAACAGGCTGAGAGATTTCCGATTTTTTCCCCCAGTTACTTCCGCTAGAGATCAACTGAATCTGAATTGTCTAGCTTTTTTTTCAAGGAAAGTATTTTGATTTGCCAATTCAACTGTTGATTGATTAGCTTATCAACATTTGTTAGCTCACAGCTTAGTGCTGATTGAGGAAGTAAATTCCTGATGGAGAGCTATTTTATTCTTTCTACCTTCAATATTACACTTTTTGTTTCTGTAAACTGTGATTCTTTTCATGCATTTGCAATCTTCACCTTATGCATCTTTTGAACTGCTTTTTGCCTTAGACATACCACACATCTAGTTTCACATGGGAAATGACAAAAATGCTCTATGTGCTGGATTTCTGTAACTTGTGCAGAGTGTTTATAGTTTTCTTGTCTAATTGTCTTGAAATTGGGCTTGGAAAAATTATAAAAAAAGGATGCTGTAAATCTATATCGCAATTGACCATTGTTGGATCTGGTTATTTGCATGGGCCATTTAGATTGACCTGTGTCTAACCATTGTATGCTTTTTTTTCCTTTATACTCTCGAATAAGGAATACCACATCCACCAATCTGATTTCCCACCTAATCTAAAATGAACAAATGACAATTTTGCATGCTCTAGTTCAAAACATACACTGTGATCATCAATTTTTCTGCTGTTGCAGATCAAGGATGGCTTTGGCGAAGGTAAGGACCTGGTGGTGACCGTCATGTCTGCCATGGGAGAGGAGCAGATCTGTGCGCTGAAGGACATTGGCCCGAAGTAACCTGTCTCGTCCCATGTATCTTGCATGTGGCTTACTACTGGCTTTCAGTTAAAATCGGTTTGGGTATCTAGGAACAAGGCTTCCTGAGAAAACAGTCACAACCATTAAGGGAACTGTATCGCAAAACTTGTACCCAATCAGGCTCTTATTTATCTGGGATCCTTGATTCGTCGTCCTAAGTTTCTATCCTAAAACATCTACCCACCGGTGTTGTTATTTTTAAATATGGAGTTGGACTGTGCTTAAGGTGAAAATCCCATTGTGATAAATCTTGCCATTCTACTACTGTTAGCATCTGCAGGTGCAACTTTTGACAGTTACAAGATGCTGCAATCTTCAGGGAAAGAAAGTAAACTCTGATGTTGACGGTTGGGGGAAAAGTTACAGATTTTTGTTGCCACGTTTGCCATTCTCCACCTCTGCTGATGTGAAGGATTGATTTCTGTCGTTTGATTGATTGATTATTATTCTCAGAGTGTTGGTTTTTTTTTCTGTCGTTGTCAGTGTGTTCTTGTACGGCATCTAGTTTGTACTGCTGTTTATGCTGGGGTTGCTTTCGTAGGGCCCGCTCCAAACTTAGCTTTTGATGTAAGCTTTTGTTTTTGATTTTTAGCTGAAATTGTGATGTTAGTTTTTTGAGAAAAAAAAAGAGAAAATAAAAAAATCTGATATATTGTCACAATAACGCAAACGAATAAGAGGAAAAGACAAAATAAACAAAAAAGATAAGATTAGAACAAGTGGTTTATGTTTTAAATAAGTTGGAAGCTAAAAAAAGTGAGAAGTTGAAATCGTTTGGATTGGGACGGTAGTTGCGTTTCTTCACTTGCGAAAGAGTTGTGCGAAATTGTTATTGCGGGTTGCTTCCAGGTGTGAATTTCTGGGTGTTGCTTTCCTCACACACACCGAGGAATCGTCAGGGAAGATTAGAAGAACAGCTTTCACAGTGTTGTAGATACTCGAAAGGGGAATTCCGTGATGCCTCCTTGCATTCTGGTCGTAATCGAGGGCACCTTTGTCAGAATTGTCCTCGCTAACCATTTGAAGCCATGACATCTTGTAATGTCAGTTTGCTTGCATTCTGGTCGTAATCGAGGGCACCTTTGTCAGAATTTTCCTCGCTAACCATTTGAAGCCATGACATCTTGTAATGTCAGGTTGCGGAGGAAACATCATAATTTGCACATACGTGGTACCGCTCAAAACAGCTTAAAGTTAACTTTTGCTTCTAATTTCTACTTTTTTTCACTATTCAGTAATTTCATCTTTTTCTATTTTTAAAGATTTTTTTGGGTTATTTTTTTCCACATATTCCTTTTTATCTGTGATGATGGGCTAACATGTTTTTTCTATTTTTAAATTTTTTAATTTTAATTATGTTAAATAAGTCAACTCAGTTACAGTAAAAAAATAAACTAATCACAGTAAAAAAACTATAAACCAACGTCAAACTAAAATTATAAGACAACGATAAACTAAATACTACCTTAAAGCGGATGGATTCAACCGCTACAGTCCACCGCGAAGCCTCGCGCTGCGTCTCGACGCCGACCACTGCCAGGCACAGATGTCGTCCCTCCGGTGAATCCACGGTCTCCCTCCCCGTTCCCCTCTGTCATAGGAAACAGAGGGTCCAAGGATTTTTTTATGTAATTTTTTGTATTTGCTCAGGGTCGGAAACTCAGAGGGTCCAAGGATTTTTATGTAATTTTTTTATTTGTTCAGGGTCGGAAACTCAGGGCCAGTTGCCTTCAAAAAATCTTCGAAAAAATTGAACCATAATATTTTTTTTAAAAAAAAGCAGTTTGTTGTTAAATTTCCCACCCATATGCTAAACTTGGATTTCTTCCCATCCAAGCTGTTGAACGACTTGCATATTTTTGTTCTGAAAACTGAAAATATGCAGCCAAAAGCTGACACTGGTGAGATAGGCTGCACTGACAAATCTCCTCTCCTTTTGAGATGGATCTCTTCTTTTTAGTTTTTAAAAAATTATTTTTAATTTTTCTACAATAATTTCAAACAGAGATATTTTCAAAATGAGATCTACAAATTGATTATAATATATACTGTAATAACTTTATTTACATCGATTAAAATCGTACATAAGTTTATGTTACTACCACCCTCTTATAAACAGTTTAAAAAACATAAATCTAGCCATAAGAGCATCCACAGTTGTCTAAACATAGCCTCCAAGCGAAGGAGAAGAGGACTGGGGCGATGCCATGCATTGCAGGATGCTTGAAAGTTACCTTCAGCTTTGATGCTGCCTCTAGCCTTAGAGGCTGGCTCCAACGAATAAAAAAATAAAAGAAATGAGTGAAAGATAGATGAATGGATGGAGTGCTAATTTTTTTTTATATTTTTTTATTATAATTGTAGTCTCAACTTTAAATACAGTAATAATTTTTATATATTATATAAAATTATACTAAATTCAAAGATTATTCATAGATCTTAGTTTAGAGGCTACGTGGCCTCTAAACACCGTAAATGCTCTGAACCATAAACTGAACAAAAAAGAAAGACGCCTATTTGCACCTAGCAAAGGTTGATTGGACGTGCTGGGTGGCGAGGAGCAACCACATCGTTTTAGTCACATCTTTCCAGCCTTTTCATACTTTTTGTAGCCCTTGATTTGACAGCACCACCTTTTTTTTACAAGATCCAGGGACATCCTGTGTACCTGTGTGTTTGCAACCTTTTTGTCTTTACCAGGTCCATCCTTCTAGATTGTGATTCGTCCAACCCAACAAACTATCCAAATAAACACCCAATTTGTTTGGAATTAAACTTCTTACTTCTAACTTATTTATTACTATTTATAATTTTTATTTTTTTCTAACTTTTTAATATTTTTAAGCATTTTTTACCTTTTTTATATTCATTTACATTATATATGATAGGTTAATCTGTATTTTTTTTCATTTTTAGACTTTTTTAAAAAATTAATTACGCCAAATAAGTTACCGTCAGTTACAATATAATTTCAGCCAGCTACAATACAATTTTAGTTATAAACTACCAAATTTCAACCCAACCGAGCAACCTCAAAAAATTATAGGCATGTGCTTCATATTTTACATGTTGCATATTTATTTTTGCAAAATTTTAAAGAGACCTAACTATGTTTATTCTGGGACACATATATGAACTTAGTATCTCCAAATGTTACTTTGTGATTAGTAACAACAAGATATATCATTATCACCTCGATAACCTTGGAGAAGCAGAGTGCGAGAAGACGCCCAGACCCTATGCTTGATCTCTAGGCTTGCTAGAGTGATGAACACTCCCTCTTCCATTGCTAGGAGACCAAGTGCCGCCACGCCGAATATGGACCAAGCTTCCTCTACGCTTCTATAGACATTTGCAACGAAGTGATCAACCCATTGCATATGGTACTAGGCGGATCCAACCCTATGGTAGCCTAGGTTGCAGCTTAGGGCATAGTATTTTTATCAGTACAAAATTCAGGTAAATCTAGAGCACAATCTTTTTCTAGCCTAGATAGTAGTAATCTTCAGCCCTTCATGGCCTGATCTGTAATGAAATTATGTATCCGCCCCATGGTACTATCAACCCTCAATTTGCCGAGACATGAACCGATCCTCTTGAACTTTTGCGATCCCTAGTTCGTATCTTGAGCCCTCAGCCCGTAGATAACATCTGTGATTTCATTGGTCTATGACGGAATTGGATCATCGATAAAAGCTGATGGAGAAATGCCGACATGGCTGGCCTCGACGTGGTGACCGCCACGCTGCCGCGTCGCTCAGCCGCTGTCGGCTTCACCTGGCGTTTTTAGGGTTTGTTTTTTTCAGCTTCTCAAAATGGCTTTTAGCTTTTACTACAGTACCTAACTTTCAAACGGAGTATTTATTTAAGATGGAGTCTACAAGTTAATTATAATATACATTAAAAGCCCAACATCTGTACCATCCAAAATCGCAAGCGAGTATCTCTCTCTATAATCTTTGTCGTAAACAGCTAAAATTAAAAAATTTCAACCAAAAACTATAAGCCGCAACCAAAAAGAACAGACCTTTGTTTACCCTCGAGGAACAGAATGGGTTGGGACATCACTCCATCCCTGGTAAACGTAAGGCTAGCATACAAGGAGATATTCTAGGATGAGAGCCTCCCTTGACCAAACACCTCGTCGATGATTCTAGACAACTTAAGAGTATGAGGGATTACATATGCTTTTAACTATGTGACCAAAAGCATCGTTTTCGATCCAATGGCACGCATAAGAGCATGTACAATGTTGCGATGTCAACTACCTATAAGTATTGTCACCTATGATATAATATAATGTGGAAGAGAGAGAATTGGACCGTCTCTCATGTAGTCGATTGTAACACGAGAAACAAGACATATCGTGTTATGGAGAAACTATCCACAGAGACATGCAAAAAGATAATATATTATAGTAGCTATCTTTAGTGTTATCTATAGATGATATAAAATAGTATATTAAACAATAATTGTGTATACTGTACGTACCCTAAGAACTCAACTGCAGCTGATCGGATCCAACGTCCCTTATTATCAGTCACCCTATCACCATCCCAATTATTGAAACGGCCAAGTGCAGCAGTTAACCTTGATTGCGCCCTGACTAGTTTAATGCAATGGGGACTCGGATGGTTAGCCGGTGGTGGATCATCATCAGTTCATAATCCTCCTCCTATTTGCTGGATTGGATGTAAGCGTCATGCGTCGTGAGCCGCACGGTGACGGCCAGATGCGTCGAATTTTTGGGCGAGCAACGTGAGTGACTACTATGGACAACACGGATCTTGACAAAATGGATGAAAGCAAGTACGTAATTAATGGAGTGCTTAATTGGATCACTACTCTTTTCGTTCGTTCTGTAGTATAAGGTAGTGTTCGGAATGACGATGACTTATGACCAATTTTTTATATAGTTAACTGATTTTTTACTGTAGCTGGATTGACTTATTTAGCATAATTAAATCTAAAAAATTTAAAAATAGAAAAAACATGTTAGTCCATCACCAAAAATACAAAAGATTACGGAAAAAAAGAAAACACAAAATAAAAAACAAAAAAAACAAAATTGTGAATAGGAAAAAAACCGGTCGCAGATGTTGATCGTTGAGCGATCGCGTCGCTGAGCGCGGCCTAAATCCAAAGTCTAACATACGTATAGAACAAAAAAAAATACCAAATCTAAGATAAAGTTAATATCATCGGACCATATATATCTATATTAAATGATATTCTACAACTACTAATTCACTTTTTCTACATTAAAGGTGAGGTATATATTAAAAATATTATAATAACTACATTTTTAATCTCCGCAATTGATTTATATTGTAGAACAACGTTTCTAAAAAGTAGGAACTTTTATTGTGGGACAGATGAGTAGTAATTTTTTAAGATCATTTTGCAAAAATGAAGGAAAAGGATCTACTTTTGGACTGTTTTTTCCTCACTTTTTTGGGTGGATGTGGGGAAGGGGACGATGAGCTGCACGATTTGTCAAAAACTTCCTTTAGGCATCACGTCTTAGGACTAGGCACAACGTTTAGAATGCATGCATTGTGCAGATATAGAGATTCGCACGAAACAAATAACAAGCCTATTTGTTATCGTTCCACAGCCTTACGATATGGCTTCGTAGCTTCCTCGTCGTGTCCAGGCTAAAAAAACGGTAGTAGATGTCTCACCCTCTGCTACTACTTAGTTTCGCGAAACGATCAAAGGTACATATTACAAAAGCATCGAATGTCTTTAGAAACACGGACTATTCATTTTAAGAACCATTTATTAAAAAAAACCTTGTGAATTTTAATTGACAAAAGCAATCCTATTAACATCAAATACGATGAATTGATGATTTCCCCTGGAAGATTAGCTGTGTGTTTGGGGGAGGTACTTCTAAGACCCATTTGGAACTAAGAATTTCATAGTAAACATTTCAATCCCGGTAGGAATCTGAAAAAATTCGCACATTCCACACAGGGCCTATTCGAAGGGCAAAATCAACCAATCTCTCCCCCTCCTCTCCCCCTCAAGGAGAAGTTAGAATAAAATGTGTGCTCTCTCAAAAAAAAAAACAGAAAAGCTTTTGTATATTGGCTCGTTCCAAGGCTGATTATCTGTGGACTGTTGATGGGCCGATCGGCCATGCACCTCCACGTACAAGCCGACAGCAACCACCATCTAAGCAATGGTCGTACGCCTCAGCTTAGGTGCTGCCACTGTGAACTGAGCATAGGCGCGGCCTCTGCGGCACGCCATCGTCGGATCGACTTTGTCGGATCCACCGCTAGGATCAGGCTCATCGTCGCTCACCTCCGCGCGGGCCGTTGGGCTCCATTGGGGCAAGGACCTCGCCGTTGGGCGAGGTGTGTCATGTGTAGCATCCGCATCACATGTCGCGGGCCAAATTAACGTCTTCGCGTTGTGGCTACCGCCACCAAGCTCTACCATTGCCGTCGCCTCTGCACCAACTCATCACAGAAGAAGAGGGTGGGACAACCTTGGCACAGCATAAGAACCAGCTATCCAAGGCCGCCTCCGCGCGTGCATACGAGTGAGGCTAGGGGCTCTGACTCCATCCTTGGCGAGGACGGAGTGGAGGTCACTCACTGCCGCTGCCTCCGTCTTCCATGGTGAGGATGAGGTGGGGGCACCGGGTGCATGCTGTCGTCGCATCGGTCTAGGACCAAGCAGACACATGGGCTCCCACGGGACATCACTGCCGCCACTGAGCTGCACCGTTGTCACCGCACTGCCTTGGGTCACTGTCACAGCCTAACGTGTCTCCATCGTCTGAGCACCAATCCTGTTGTCGCCGTTTTGCACATGCGTATGAGCGAGGGGCCAGCTGCACTAGGGTTAAGGCCCTAGCGGGTCGATTATGTGGGCCATGCAAAGGCCATAAGGCCCAATCGGGATGGCAAGCGGCTATGGCGCTTTTGCAGAAAAGCTCTTTAGCTTTTTAAAAATTAAGCACAAGTCCTAGGTTTATTTAAAATAGGTCCTTCTAGACTAAAATTTTGTAAAAAGGACACTGGAACTTTCAGAGTAAAGTATGAGGGCTTCCACTAGGTGGAAATTTGCAAATTAAACCTCAAAAGTTTTCTTGTTCTTTTATTTAAGTCTATTACAATTTTATTTAAATACAAGAAATTTATTTCTATTAATTTGTGAGTATATAAATTTGTTCTATGCCTAGAAAATTACTGAAAATTCATAAATTTGATATTTACTACTCATGCAAGTCGTTTTATTGCTATAACACATGTTTTGACTCAGGCGGCACATGGTGTACCTATTCATTACCTTATGGTAATTATGTATGTTGCTATACAATGTTGTAGGCAACACGGACAGTATGAACATGGTCATACCCATAGGGGAGTTCCCAGAGTTGAAGTTTGATTGCTTCAACTATTTGTTTTGGGAGATGGAAGATTCAGACCATCTCATAGCCTGGGACTAACTATCTACCCTCTCTAAAGGGTATGCATCTGCTGGAACCAAGGAATGGGTTGTGATTTATCTGAGGAACCACTTATGTATTTAATTGCGTGTGGAGCTCATTGCTATTAGAGGACCTAGTGAGCTCTAGGATGCTCTAAAGGAATGCTTTGAGGCTACGCAAGGAGATCATCTCTGGTCTTATTTATTCAATACATGATGAGTCGAAGAATGCAAGATTTTGCTTATGTAGAATCATTCGGTATGGATCTTGTGACCAATGCCAACGTACTCAAAATGTTGGCATGAATATATTAAAGGAAGATCTGATAGAACAGGCTATTGCAACTCTACCATGGAAGATTACCCTATAGGACGCATCCTAAGGGAGAGACAAATCAAGAAGTATTGTGTCTTGCTTGGTTCTCTACTTGAGATGGAAAGAGCAAAGGACATACACCCAAGTGTACTAAATTGGGTAGAATTCCCTATAGTGCCAACGGGTTGGTCGTACAATGTAAGGGGAACATGAACTCCATCTTGTGAATAGTTGTACCACAAGTACTAACCTAAGAGATATGAAATATTTCTAGACCTTCAGTTCTATGACAAGCAATATTATGAGCATAGCTGGCAACTATGGTAATATTGTAGGGGCTGAAAGAGCCATGATAATCTTACTGATGGGAACGAATATAATCATTGAGAATGCATTATTTTTTCTAGACTCAACTATAACTCTACTAAGTTTCAAGGATATCCGAAACAATGGTTTCAACATTAAAACAGGGGAAGAGAATGGTTCTGAGTACATTCTCATCATTAAGAAAGAAGGACATTGAAAAAAAATAGTAGAGAAACTCTATATTTTCTTCTCTGGATTGTACTATATGTTTATTAAATGTGACGAAGAATATGCTATGATGAACATCCAGGTTAAAGGGCTCAAACTATTTAGACAGTGGCATGAACGTTTACGTTATCCTGGAGACAATATGATGCACTACATATTACAACATTCTGTTGGTCACAACTTGAACTCCAAAGATATCTTTGATCTTTCACACTTTGTATGTGAAGCTGTGTGAAAGGCAAGTTTATTACAAAACCCTCGTATCATAAGATTAAGGATGAATTGTCTGATTTCCTTGAGAGGATTCAGGGGATATATGTGGACGTCTAGGTCATCCTGGAGATAATATGATGCACTAGATATTACAGCATTCTGTTGGTCACAACTTGAAGTCCAAAGATATCCCTGATCTTTCACACTTTGTATGTAAAGCTGTGAGGCAAGTTTATTACAAAACCCTCATATCATAAGATTAAGGATGAATTGTATGATTTCTTTGAGAGGATTCAGGGGATATATGCGGACCTATAGAGCCCATGTTTGGGCTATTCATATACTTTATGGTACTAATAGACACATTCACTCGATGGATGCATGAATATCTATTATACACCAGAAATCATGCCTTTGCCAAGCTGATTTCACATATTATTGCACCAAGGGCAAAGTTTTTGGATCAAATCCAATCCACAAGAATGATAATGCTGGAGAGTTTTTCTCAAAAGAATTTAATTACTATTGCATGGACTTACGCATAACAGTGGAACATTCAGTCCTGCATCTTCAAACTTAGAATGGACTTGCTAAATTGTTAATCAAGAAGATCGCTAGACCCTTGTTAATGAAATCTAGTCTACCGACTACATGTTGGGGATATGTTGCATTATATGCATCGACATTAATACAACTCCGGCCATCTGCATACCATAAGTTATCACTTTTCTATTTAGTGTGGAAAAAAAGCCAAATATTTCCTATCTGCGTACATGTGGTGTACTGTATCTGTACCTATCTCACCTCCTCAATGTACACCAATGGGTCCCCACTGTAAATTGGGAATTTATGTGGGATTTGAATATCCTTCTATTATAAAATATTTGGAGCCCATGATAGGGGATCTACTAAAATCAAGATACACTGACACTGTACTCAATGAAGAACTATTCCTAGCATTAGGGGTAGGAAAGGACCCTAACTTGGAATGCTAGAAAACTATCATGGAATGATAGTATTCTTCATAATGGTGATCCACGCACTAAAGACTCTGAACAAGAGGTTCAGAGGATAATAGATTTGCAAAATCTTGCAAATCAGCTACTAGATTCATTCATGGATCATAAAGGAGTTATAAAGTCGCATATACTAGTGGTAAATGCACCTAAAAGAGTAGAACCATCCCGAGGTTTTGGGTTCTGCATATGACCCCACTCTTAGTAAGGAAAGGGGGAGACCTCCTAGGTTGAAGGATCTCAAACCACGAAGATGTCCGCAAAAGAGATGTATCAAATAGGGGGAGAAACTCCATAAATTGAACATGAATGAGAAATGTTTGATCGGTGTTATACGCCGAGTAAGGAAACGATGGATGGTGCCCTGTATAGGAGCATAGGGGGAGGCACCCCATGCTAAAGTATAGGGACATGTAACTAGTGAAGGGGGAAGCACACCCAGTGACACTAGGGCAACATAACTCTCAGACTCTACCATTTTGGGAAATAGTGGAGAGCTAATAGATGAACAAAGTTCCAATTGAATTGGACAAATAGTTTGCCACAAATTATGTGGAAACAAGATAAGTTTTTTTATAGACAAATGTATGCAAATAGCATATGCTTCATATCAAGGATTGTCTACCACATTGAGGAATGCAAGAATCGTCAAGATTGGGATAAATGGAATGAAGCAATCTAGAATGAACTGAACTCGCTTAATAAGAGGAAAGTCATTGGACCTGTGGTCAAGACACCTCAAGATGTTATTCCTATTGGACACAAGTGTGTGTTTATAACAAAAAGAAATGAACATAATGAAGTGGTGAGATACAAAGTGAGATTAGTAGCATAAGGGTTTACGTAGAGACCCAACATTGATACCGATGAAACTTACTCTCCTGTAATGGATGGCACAATGTTCCGATACCATATAGCTATGGTAGCAGGAATGAATTTGAAAATGAAACTTATGGATATCATGACTGCATATTTGTATGGGTCACTAAATTATGAAATCTTCATGAAGATTCTAGAGGGGTTGAAAGTCCCAAGTATGAGCAAGAATGAGCATCATAGCATGTATAGTGTCAAGTTACAAAAGTCAATATACAAGTCGAAACAATCAGGTCATATGTGGTACAACTAACTGAGTGAATTCCTTTTACAAAAGAGATACATAAAAAAGAAGTCCGTCCATGTGTGTTCATAAAGAAATCCAAGACTAGATTATGTATCATCTTTACATATGTCGATGATTTGAACATAATAAAAACACGAAAGATATTCTCAAGGCAAGCTCGTAGTTAAAGACATAATTCGAGATGAAAGATTAGGGTGAAACCAAACACTATCTTGATTTGCAGATTGAGAATTTGCTTGGAGGCATATTTCTGCAGCAAACCACTTGCAACAAGAAAGTGTTGGAGAGATTTTATCTCGATAAATCTCATCCACTAAGCACACCAATGATCATGAGGTTGCTGAAAGTGGATAAAGATCTATATGGATCTAGACGAGACAATGAGGATATATTAGGGCTCGAAATCGCTTATTTAAGTGCTATTGGAACATTATTATTCCTTGCCAATTATACCAGACCTGATATTGCATTTGTAGTAAATTAGTTGGCAAGATAAAATTTCGAGCCTACGGGAGGATTGGAATGGAATTAAGGGAATCCTATGGGACCTTAGAGAACTATTGATCTTGGACTGTATTGCCCTAAAGGTCAAGATATAAAGTTGAAGGGATACTCAGTGTTGGCACCGATTTTACACTAATATTTCTGCCTTTTTCCTTTGGTTTATCACATAATAATTGATCATTTGAGCCATTTGGCTAATAACCCTAACCAGTTTTAGAGATGTTTGCAAATGAGTCGGTGATGTAGGTGCTATGCGAAAACACGTCATATTTAGCTAAAAAGAGTTTATAAAGAGCTTCCTTGGGAATCGTGCCAAAATGAACTTCTTCAAATGGCAAATTAGAGGTCATCATAATGCACCCTTATCGAAATGCATATATTATTTGCCCAAATCAGAGGTCAGATACAAAAATTATCAAGTCTAGAAGCCATCAGAGCCTAGCTGCCAGCCCCCTTCGTGGCCCGCACTCACCGTTGTGTGGGCTGGCGCTGGGAGCCCAATGCTCACACTTGAATCCTAATAACCCTAGTTTGGACTAGTGCAAGTCTTGAAAAGTTTTGGAAAGGAGAAACACAACTTCGACGTGATACAGTCTTGCGAGACCCCTCTCTTCCCTACGCTGCCCGTCTCTTTCCTTGCGTCACTGAAAGCATCTAGGCCCCTAAATTTAGGGTTTTGGTAATTAATGATGTTTTACAAATATAGGATTAATGTGTGTGCTAAGTTTGTATAGACAAAGTTGACAAGAATAAGCTGCATGAAAATTGACGCTCTAGAAGGATCAAAATCGAGATACATAAATTATAGGATCTCTTTTCTATTTTACCGGTCTTAGGAGAAAAGGCGGGAAACCGGATTATAGGTTAGATGCCATACTATTAAGAGGGATCCTTGAAAATAGCTTGATAACATATTTTGGTGCACATTGGATAAACTTAGGATCATGCATGCATTTGAAAATAAGGTTGAAAAATTACTATGCTCTCTTAGTAAAATCGGTAGTACCGCACCCACCAGCGGAACTACCGAAGTGCGGTAATTCCGGCATGTAATCAGCGGAACTACCGCAGCACGGTAGTACCGGATATTGAGCAGTACATTTTTTCCAAAGAGTACCCTTCCGGGGACTTAGACTCAACAAAAATCGGTAGTACCGGATTTTCAATGGCAGAACTACCGCAGTGCGGTAGTACCGTACGGTACTACAAAACTACCGATTTCTGATATATTTTTTCTAGAGAGAACCCCGAGAAAAACTTAACTGGCCAGAAATCGAAATACCGGAACTAGCACGGCGGAACAACCGTAGTGCGGTAGTACTGCACCATCCTGCGGAACTACCGTAGTGCGGTAGTACCACACTTACAACGGCGGTAGTACCGCTCTGATTTTTAAACGGCTAGTTCTGACCGTCTGACATAGCCGTTACTATGTGCTACAGTAAAGTGCGATAGTACCGCACTCTGTACCGCAGTAGTTCTGATTTCCCTGATTTTCCAGAATAAATTTTTGCAACGGCTAGTTTTTGTTGATGAGGGTATAAATACCCCTTCACCTGCCCAAAGGCAGAGTGCTGAACTTGCATTGATCATATTTGAGTATAGAGTATTCACTCCACTCTCTTTTCTCATTTGAGCATTCATTTTGAGTTATAGAGAGATTTTTTAATTGCATTCAATTCTAGTTGATCCATTTGCACTTGAGCGTCGTCAAGCGAATTCATCGGTCTATTCTCTTGGTGCTTGCCGGCACCTAGACGGCGAGGAAGTTGATTGCGCGGAGACTTCTTCAAAGAAGATTGTGAAGAAGCCCGAGCCGATTTATGAGTGGTTTGGAGCTCGCCATCTCCGGAGCGGAGAAAGAGCTACCACTAGTGATCGAGGAGCGAGGCTTAATTCGTGGAGCCAATCTAAAGACGACTGGGCTTTCCTCAACGTGGACTAGTGAAGACCAGTAAGATTTCGATACCACGGGAAAACATCGCGTGTCTCATTGTGATCAATTCTTTACCTTACCTTAATATTTATATCTTTGTTAAGCAATTTGATACATTATTCATATTCTATTGTACTTGTTAGTTTATGCTATATTAATTGCTTAGAAATACTAGAATTGAATATGCTTAGTTTATATAACACTCTTATCTTGTGATAAATTGCTATAACTTATTTAATTAGGAAAGAATTTTTATAACCTTCTATTCACCCCCCTCTAGTCGGCTATCCCTGATCCTACGGCCACCCAGCTCAAACCTCCTCATCATGCAGTTTTTGAGCAGGGCAGCCCTAGTATAGGCCAGCAGTGCCTCCTATGCGAAGTTGTGCTGCTTCAATTTTTGTCCTACGTCTTCTCCATTGACTCTCTTTTGTCGGTAATCATATGTAACTCTGATCATAGAATGAAGTAGTCTCTTTTCTTCCCCTGGTGCGGGGATCATGCTATAATTTAGACATGGTTATGATTTAATAATACTGTTCAGTACTTGCATTTTGCTTTGGTTGCTTGATAGTGTGATTATTTCTTGATTGACAATAAGTTGATCACAGTTATCAATTATTTAACGCTAGAATTAGACATGGTGCCTAGGTCTAGATTGCTGATCTATATCAAGTATTGCAAGTTAGATAGGATAGGATGTGGATCCGATGTATGGTGACATCTGCTTTTATATGCTTGTGGGGGATGAGCCTCCAAAATATTGCATTTGCTAGATTGAATTGTTATCCTTACGATGCTTGAATTGCAGTAGGTGAACCAAAACTTAGGGAAGATCTTTTGATTAGGGGTTGATCTAGTTTTTACTCACTTATTCTCTTTGGTTAATTTATATTTTCATCTTTTAATCATCATTTTCTAGTTAGTAGTGGATTAGTTTATATAGTTGATCTAAGATAACTTAGAATACTCTAGGTGAAGACTACAACAATTTTGTATGCTTGTGAGTAATTTTAGGTGCATACTAGATGTCAACACTAAGATGCTAGTATCTTTCTGATCTCCATAATGCTAAGTCAAAGACTAGATACGTCTTTCTAAGTAGTTCTAAAGCAATCTCTTGGAGATCTGTAAAACAATCGACTGTCGTCACATCAACAAATTATGATGAGATTGTTGCACTGTATGAGACAACTAAAGAGTGTATATGACTTACAAGACTAATTCATCGTATCCAAGAGTCTTATTGTGTAGAGGTGGATAAAACTTCCACATTTCTCAATGAGGATAATGTAGTTTGTGTTGCACAGATGAAGAGTAGCTATATCAAGACACATATAACATAACATATGGTTCCTAAACATTTCTACCCATATGAGCAGCAGGAGAATGGGAATATAGAAATACAGAAAATCCAAATAAACGAGAATCTTGCAGATTTATTTACCAAGGCATTGCTAGGATCAAGTTTTTATAAACTTGTCTATGGAATTGGTACGAGAATACATAATGAGTTGTTGTCTTCAGGGGGAGATATATGATTTTCATAGATGTTCATCATTGGATGGATATATGTACTCTTTTTTCCTTGTTTGAGTTTTGTCCCATGGGTTTTCTCATTTGAAGATTTTTAATGAGGCAACATTTACAATGGAAAGAATGCGAGCTATATACTCTTTTCTTCTCACTGTTTTTTCCACTGAGTTTTCGGATAGAGTTTTTAATGAGGTACAAGCATAGCTTTAGCAAAGTGTCCAAGAAAAGTGTTATATATCGACCCGTTCCGAGGCCCAATTATGTGTAGATACTTTAGCTAAGCCTATTGGGGTTGCTAACTCACAAAACTGATTAGCTAGTTTAATCATATATAACTCATCGAACCTACTCCGCCTGTATAAAGAAGGGCATGAGGCTCTTATTGTATACATAAGTTTACGACAGAAATATCAACAAAGAGATAAAGCTGGAACTATATATTTGTCTTTGTCTATTTTTAATTCTTATTTATGAGTCCATAGCTTGTTCATCGGAAATAGGGGTGGCAACAAGGCTAGGGGGTCCCGAGGGAGGCCCCCCGCCCCGATCCCCGCCAGCTAGCCCCCTAGCCCCGTTAGCTTTCCCAGGGAGACAAGCCCCCATCCCTGTCCCCACGGGGACTCAACCCCCACAGATGATTAAAAAACATGTTAAAATATTTTTTAAATATAATAATATGACTTTGTTTATTAAATTATAATTATTTAGATATACTTTTTTTTACAAAATATAGTTTCAAAATATATATATTCTAATATATAGATTTAAGTTTTAATCTAAATCTATAAAAAATAATACAATATTCTATATTTAAAATCTATAATATATTATTTAAAAATATTTTTTGTTTTTTACCAGATCCCTGTAAGGCTCTACGGGGAGAACGACCCTGTTCTCACCCCACTAGCCAGTAGCGAATTCAGCGTCCCTCCAGCACGAGCACTTGCCCAGGCTTTGCTGGCCAGGTGGGTCCTGGCCTCCTGGGCCTCACACTTGTGACTTGCTGGCCAACTGGAAGTGCTCGGGCTTTGCTGGCCTGCTAGTGCTGAGGATGCTCGGCCTCTTAGTCTCTCTCTTGTCTCGTTCCCAAAGTCCAACCCCAACTTCTGAACTCCCCAAGCGGCCAAGCGGAAGCAGTAGTGGCGCCGCTAGGCCTTGGCGACTCCGCGACTGTGCGTGGCTGAGGCAATGTCCCCATCCCTCCTCGCCGCTGCCTCGCCCTTCCTACTCCACGGAGTTGCCGGCAACAGCCGCTCGCCGTCGTCCCCGGTCACCGCGCCGCCTCTGTTCTCCGCGTTGCTGCCCTCAAGTACGACCCCTCCAAGGTGACCACGTCACCGATATAGATGCCTCTATTTCTAGTTCCAGAGTTTTTTTGCTAGGGTTCTGAGGCCTGACGCTCTGTTGTTTGCATTGGTTTTTCGTCAAGTGGTGCCGCAATCCGACCAGGTGCTCATCCGCCTCGAGCAGATCCCTGAGGTCTCTGTGAACCAATGCCTTTTTGGTTTGCCAAATGTTAGATTGGTTGTTTGCTAGTTAGTTGTGTTTAGTTTAGTTCCCACTTTGAATGCTTCTAGTTGAATGAATCCTTTTAAGAGTATATAGTATTAGCTCTAGTCTGGCTTGTGAGCATGTGGTTATTCTAGTTTGTAAGTGAACACTGCACACTGATGAACTAATGGTTCAGAAATTGTTAGGAATGTTTTGATTAGGGGGAACTGTTTAATAAATTCAGGCTTCAATTGTTGCCTCTTTCACATTAGTAGTTATATATTTAACAAAGTTGTAAGTTTCCCCCAGTTTTTAAACTGTTTCAATTCAGTTAAGCTGGAACTTGAATTATATGCATGAAATTACATGCTAAGGTGGCTTATAGACATTCATAACTTGGATGCGTTGAAGAGTACAACTTAAACCCTAAGCACAGTAGTTATTTGGCTTACAAAGCACCACTGGTGAGTGGGGATTTGAACTGTGTCTGGGAAAAAGCTCAAGGGATTTAATTCTGCATGTGGTAAAATTGATGGACAGACATGGTACGACAGTCAGACTGTATTCCCTTGGAATGGGAAGAAACAATGATCATTTTTTAGAGTATATCTATATGTAGATGACATATGTTGCTGGATTTTATTTTCACTAAGCTTTTGAAATAACTCAGCTGCCAAGTAAAATTGCGCTTATCCGTTTAGTGCAGTGCCAAGAGATTGTAGGGCAGAGTACAATACTGCGATCTTCTTATTCAGATGTTAGAAATCCAACAAAATTTTGCAGTGCCTATCCTTGAGTGTGGATAGTTTGACATGCTGTGGATTGGCTAGGATGCCACCTCCACTTTTTCAAAGAATAATAATACTTCAATAACCTTGTTTTTATAGAATCGACTGCTGCAAAAATTATTGTGGATTTACATGATATGTAATTGTGTATCCGAATAATCGATGTTTATAGTTCTCAATAAATTATAATTAGATATTTAGCTTACAGCTTATTCAGGCTTTGAAAATTTTTTAGCTTCGCCGCTGCCGCTAGCCTAGCGGGGGCTGCCCCTGTTCTCTCGTGGAGGGAGAGCGCCCCCGCCTTCGCCCCGATGGAGAAATTTCCTACGGCCGTTTCCATGGAAAAAATTACTACCCCTAGTCAGAAATACCATAGCGAATATACAACACAGAACTCAATCTCCCTCGTTCTCTCCGCTCCCTTCACCACTCCAAGAAGAGAGAACGAAGCCGAAAGTCAGACCCGCCCAGACCAACTCCCAACTAACAGTAGTCAACGCCGGAAACCAAGAAGAAGAAAGAAGAAGGAGAGAATCAATCAATCCCTTCTCTCTCTAGGCTCCCGCGACCATGTCCGCGCGCCCGCCGCCACCGCCGCGCCCGCGCCTGGCGCTGCCCCCGCGCTCGGCCGCGGAGTCGCTCTTCTCCGGCGCCGGCGCCGGCGACGCCAGCCCCGGCCCGCTCACGCTCGCCTCCGCGCTCTTCCCTTCCGACGCCGACGTCGCCGGCGGCGGCGGCGCCTCATCATCGGCTTCAGGGGCGACGAGCTTCACCCAGCTCCTCATCGGCTCCCTCGCGCCTCCCGCGCCTCCGCATCAGCAGCATGAGGCCGAGAGGGGGGGAGAAGGGGCCGCTAGGGCCGGGCCCGCGCTGTGGGTGGCGCCGCCGCCCGTGGCAGCGTCGGCGGCGGCGGCGGCGGCCTTGTTCACCGTGCCCCCCGGGCTCAGCCCCTCCGGCTTGCTCGACTCCCCCGGCCTGCTCTTCTCGCCGGCCATGGTACGTGTCCACCACACCTTCGATTCTTGCTCTTCCTCTGCAAAGGTTAGAAAGCTTCTGTGAAAGATTGGATTTTTGGGCCTTGCTTCCTCTCTTTCGAGGGGATCTTGAATTTTTGTGAAGGAGATTCATTTTTTAATTTTTTTTGCTTTGTGATCCTCTTTTCTTTCTGGTATGTGTTAATCTTGTAAGCCTTTATATATTAAAGGAGTGTTAATGCCTTTGATGATATAGTAAATAGACATAATTTGCTTTGTGTTTGTGTGAGAGCTGTTACTTCAACCTTGATTGGTGTCATTAGTTCGTTAAGCGTCTCTTCTTTTCTCCTAGGGTGATATGATATGAGAGGAAATCTGAGAGTATCATCACCTTGTAGTAATCTTTTGTGGGGCTTTCAATCTTTGTGGAGTACTATAAATTGGGAATCTGGAACTTCTGGAGGTGACAATTATACAAGTTGCGTTGGCACTTTTAGCAAGGTGATAACATCTTGTGTACCAATCAGCCCTGTAGACTTGGCCGATAACGCATAAAAGCAAGTCCATTGTGTAAGGAGCCTTAAAAAATTCATAATGTTTGGACATCATTTTCTATATTAAAAAATTCCTACAAAACAATATAATTAAATGATTTTTGAGAAAAATTCAGAATGGATAAAATTATGGAAAAATTACACAAGCAAGTACACTATGTTGGAAGGCTCTACAAAACAATTTTAGTTTCTGGAGCTCATTTGCTATATTTAAAAATTCCTATAAAAATTATACTTCAATGATTTTCGGAGAAAATTCCTTTTTTGGACACTACAGTACAGCACCACACGGTGGCTATGCAGTTTTGGGCGCTATAGTGCCCCACCGCATGGTAGCCATGTGGTGCTACCTCTACCACACAGTGGCCGTGCGGTTTTGGCTAATCCGCACAGCCACCGTGTAGCATTGCTTACGTGTCGGCTCGTCGGTCACTTCCGCGCAGTGACTATGCGGTAGAGGCGCTATTTTTGCAAATTCCGCGCGACGAGTGCCATTTTTGCTAATTGCGTGTCAAAAACTGCCATTTTGGCCGAGTCCTCGAGTAATTGTACTATCCTATCTCCAGCGTGATGCAATTACAAGTTGGCATGATATGTTGATACTGATGGGACAACTTTCCAGTGGAACTGTATGATTAGCTTCTTGCTTTCGATGGTCTTGACCTGGATACTTGACAGGATCCTTCGGGAACGTGTTACTCAGTTTGAGGTGGTTATACTTATCGCCCATTTGCTCTGGAGAGCAGTTCTATTGTCAAAATAGTTCATAATTTTTTGTGTTTGGTCTTCAACATGGCTGGTGGGTAGAGCTGTAGAGCCATGTGGAGGTTTCACAGCTGGAAAGTTAACTTTTGTTAAGACAAGTTCTCAACTAAGTACATTCGATATTAACAAGATAAATAATTGACCATTTGATGGTGAAGAACACTTAACTGTTATAACATTTCATTCAGTATTGCCTCCCGAAGCAATTTTCATTTCCGGAGCATCTGTTTTAGATTTGAACAAAGAAAGTAAATTGAATTTTAATGATGACAACCTGTCCTGTATTTTTACAGGGTGGTTTTGGAATGTCGCATCAGCAGGCTCTGGCTCAAGTCACAGCCCAAGCAAGCCATTCTCCACTCAGAATGTTCGATCACATTGAACAACCATCTTTCTCAGCAGCTGCCACATCATCTGAAGCTCTACAGCATATGAGTTCTGCAGTCAATATGGCAGGAATTTCAGAGATGACAACGGTAACATCTAACAATGAGAGTGCAGCCTTCCAACCTGCTGAGGCATCTCAGAGGTATCAAGTTAATGCCCCTGCTGATAAGCCTGTTGATGATGGCTATAACTGGCGGAAATATGGTCAGAAGGTGGTGAAGGGCAGTGATTGCCCAAGGAGCTACTACAAATGTACTCATCCCAATTGTCCTGTCAAGAAAAAGGTAGAGCATGCAGCAGATGGTCAAATATCTGAGATCATATACAAAGGCAAACACAATCACCAACGTCCACCAAATAAGCGGACAAAAGATGGCAGCTCCTCATTAGCCGAGCAAAATGAACAATCCAATGATACCACATCTGGTCTGTCAGGCGCTAAGAGAGATCAGGAAGCTATATATGGTATGTCTGAGCAATTATCTGGTTTGAGTGACGGAGATGATATGGATGATGGTGAATCAAGGCCACATGAAGTGGATGATGGAGAGAGTGACAGCAAAAGAAGGTACTTTCAGCTGTCAATACAAGTCCACTATCTGATTAAATTGTTGTTTACTTAAAATTGACTCCTTCGTTGTTTAGGAATATACAAATTTCTTCACAGAGGACCTTGTCAGAGCCTAAGATTATTGTGCAAACAACCAGTGAGGTTGATCTTTTGGATGATGGTTATAGATGGCGCAAGTATGGGCAGAAGGTGGTCAAAGGAAACCCTCATCCAAGGTATTTTTACCTTTGCAATGTTCTTTTGTGATTTTCTTGCATCAAATATGGTTCATATGGCATCATATCAGTATATCACCCATGTTGCACCCACCCTGCTCCCCTTTTTCTTATCCTATCCTATTTTATCTTTTTTTTTGAATGGCTATTTTGTCAGTTTTCATCTGTTACTTTTTATTCGTGATAGCCCTAAATGGCACTAGAGGTATTGGCCAAATTGGGAGTATTTGTTTCTGTGTTGAAATTACAGTATATCTGAAGCTATGTTCTGTGGGGAAACATCTTACAGCACTTTTGGTCTCTATTTAATATTATCTCCCTTCTTATATTGTGATTTGATGTGTGGCTTCAGTATTTTTAAGCTGTACCTTCTGGTCCCATTCTAACGTCTCTTGTAAAGTGCTAGATATTGCAACAAACAAAGCTCTTATATTATTCATTCGATGTCAGATGCAGATAATCCATATTTTCATGAGTCAGTCCAACGCACAAAACTTTTCATACCGCGAGAATGTAATCTTCATCTCATATGTTTCGAGCTTCCAATTTATGTAGTTGACGAAGCGCAATCTTCCTCTCTTAGAGACATTTCTCTATTAAACCATGCATCGTTTGTCCCTGAAAATGAGTTGGAAAGGATAGGTATGCGCCATCAGAATGGTTCATTAAATGGAGAATTCCAAGTTCCAACCTTGTTTTACTTGGCAAAATTCCTTTCTCATTTTTCTTGAATTTACCTGAAGGCAGATCATTGCAACATAGTATACACCCAAAAGTGAGTATAGACAGGCATGTCAAAAATATCAACAGATTATGCAATGCAGTATCAATAAATGTGCCATGCAGTATCAATAAATGTGCCACAGGGAAGGGAGGGAGAAACATCTACTAGTGGTCTAGCGCACACGTGATCTAAGTTATTTAAGTCTCCTAGAATCCATTATGCTCTCCTGGATAGAAGCTTTCCTGTATATCAGCGCTGTCACATACATCTAACATTCAGATTTTACACACTACCAGAATGGAACCTCCGCCACCATTGGATTTGAATAAATCCTAAATCATAGACTTCCTCATCTGTCTGAAGTCCGAACCATGCTATTGTCATTCAGATTAGGTGTGTTTTGTTACTAACTGCAATAGGATTGGTATCAGAGCAGTCAATCCCTTCCCACGGCTTCTGTTTACCATGAAGCGTGCCACTGCTGTTTCACATTGGTTGCCCTCGTTGCCGGCAACTTCCTCGACATCAAGCAATGCTAAGGCCCTCGCGCCTTCACCATCAATTATCATCAACATATTGCTGATCTCCCACATAAGGCATCGCAATTGCTCGCCAGATTAAGTCTATCAAGGGCTGCAACCATGGCCACCACCATAGCTCGCTAAAGGGAGGAGAAGATGTTACGTGCTGAAAATACTATTCATGCATACTGTTAGTTTTCTTATTAGATGGGTTACTATCATATAGATATATTCCATCTATTAGAGATATGTTTCCTTAAAAACAAAAATTATTTTTTAGAGATCAAGTCGAGTTATCTGTATAAAAGAAACAACATGTATTTATTATCATCAAGCAATAAATAATAAAGAAGTATTTGCAAGTCCCTGATTCCTAACTCTGGTTTCTCCCCTAGACCGGCTACTCTAGATCTATTCCTCCCCCAATTGGTTCCCTCTTTCGTCTAGCGCCGTTCTACCTCAAGTCGTCGTTGTCCGACCTCCCTCCATGGATGTTTATCCCGTTATGAACTAAGATTTATGACAATTGGTATCAAAACCAATACCATAGTTTCTGCTGCCGAGAATTTCAAGGCCATGAGAATCACCCTCAACGATATGAGTGTCAGCGTAGACGACATGAAAGCCATCTTGGTAGACATGGCGGCTATGGTGGCCAAGTTGATGGAAAAGGAGAAGAAAAAGGCACGGGCAGATGCTGTTGTGCGATCTGCACCGCCGGAGATGTCTCAGATTTCGTAATGTTGTCGTGTCTCTCCCATCCTCGTCACTTCTTGTGGCAGGAAGCACATCACTGCTGTCCCCACACCGATGACCCTCACTATCAGCAACTTCCTCAACATCGGGCAGCATTAAGGCCCTCACACCTTCGCCATCAACTGTCGTCAACGTCAACACCATCCCAAGTTCCCATGCAAGGCGTCGGGGCCACTCTTCTTAGTGGGACTTCCAAGGGTTGCTGCCGTGGTCACCATCATAGCTCGAGGACGAGCTGTCGCGAAGGGAGGGATAAGATGTCATGTGCAACGGCGAACAGTACAAGGTTACTGCTCACGTGAATAGTGCGCAGTACTGCTCACGTGAACATCGTGTGGTTACTTTCACATGAACGGTGTGTGGCTTCGGTTCACGCACAACGCCGATTTGGTTGGATTAGTTTTCCCAATTTGATTGGATTGGTTTCCTTATAGATAAGATTAGATTTGTTAGGATAATCTATATCCATAATATTAGAGATAAGTTGCTTAGGGGTCAAGCCATCCAATCTATATAAAGATGGAAGTGTATCTTATTTTTATTAAGCAATAAGAAGAAAGAGTTATTCTAGTCTCTCCCTCAAGTTCTTCTCCCCAGTACATGATCTCTTCTCTCCTAAAGCCTCTCTCCTTTAGCCGTGCCGTCCTGGCTATTTTCTGTACGGTATTTACTCCGTTATGATCTAAAGATCATAACATGGATCTTAATCTTTTCTGTGAGTGATTTAGCATTTTCATGATAGTATGGCTAGATCAATGAAAATTATCATGGAAAACTAATTCGAGATTGCCCAACGTCATCCCCTTTTGGACATACTCAGCCGCCACTCATGGCTGCCCAATATGTATCTAGAAGTCCATGCTAGCCCTCATCCCTAATGTAAAAGAAGGAGAAAATCTTGCTGGCAGGAGTCCATGGAGCTCATCTCTTACCTTTTTGGATGATTGAAATTTTGTATATCGTGGAACTTCATCTGACAGAGTGGGACTATTCCCCACTTTCTATTCCCAATTGTTTGGATTTTTTGATAGTTAAAACTTAAAATTATGGATTCTATTTGCGAATGTTTCTATAATATCAGCCAGTTATTGCCGTATCACATGCCAATTCATGATATACAGTATACTGACTATTTGGTGATGTGAGTTAACTGAAACAAAACGGAGTTGATTGGTCAAATTCAAAGAAAGGGAGCCTAATAAATAAAAAAAGAGGTAGCTAGAGAAAATGACTCTCAATTAATAAAAAATAGCAAAAGGATTGGTTATGGCTGTCTATGAGATATATGTAAGTGTAAATATTCCTGTAGCCAGCAAAATTAATCTGAGCTGAGGCGAAGGATGAGGAAGCTAAAGGTGGATACAAGGGTAGTATAAGTTGTGATTCCTTGACAAAGAGAATAAGAAGATATTTAACCGTGGAAGAGACATCCTCTTCAATTACTGTAGTTCTAAGAAATGACATTTTCCCATAATTGTGAAACATTATCACTGAATCCACAGATATGATAGATATCGCTGAATATCCAAAGCATATGCATATTTGTGGAATTAATTTACCTGCTTTTGCTCTTTATATTGACTTGCTGGAACCATTATGCTTGATTTGGTTGATTTATTGCTCATGTGCAAGCTTCAATTAATTTAGATACAGTGCCTTACAAAAAACCATGGCATGCATTCTTTCTTGTTTCATCGTTACCTACATGACATCTCTCTACCTGTAGGAGTTATTACAAGTGCACATATGCTGGATGCAGTGTTAGGAAGCACATTGAGAGGGCTTCGTCGGACCCCAAGGCTGTCGTAACAACTTACGAGGGAAAACATAACCATGAACCACCGGTTGGTAGGGGAAGCAACCAGAATGCAGGAAAGTTGGCCCCTTCGAACAGTTCACAACAGAAAGGGAAGAGTAGCATATCTAGTAATCAAGCTTCACTTACAAGAACAGACTTCGGCAACATTAACCAGCAGCCAATTGGGGTCTTACAGTTCAAAAGGGAAGAATAGCGCCGTCCAATTAACTCTCTTGGGCCGTCATTGCAGAGTTGTTGCACTGGTATTTGGTTGATTTTCTTCAGGCAAATATTGGATGCTTGCAATTCTTGAAGTCATATGGCTCTAAACTTGAAGTTCAATAGTACAACGTTATCATTGTTTGCAGTTTTCCCACAGATACACGGACTTGCTGATACAACACCAACCTTTCTAGCTTGTACGTGTTATTACTTTGAAGCATTCGCAATATAATACCATCTAGGTGGAAGCTCTGTATACATGTTTATGATGTAGATGGATCAGTCGTTTACATGTTTACTTTGTAATTTATTCCCCAACAAGTTCTTGTTTGTGTTGTAGTAAGATTGAAAAGAGCAGTGAATGTACAGTGAGTACAGATGCTTTCCGGTATCTCTGTATATGTTGTAATTTGTAAAAGAGGAAATTAACATAAGTATATTGTGGACAACATATTTTGATTATTTCATCCTTTTATGCAACATTGTTTCTGCTTTTAGGTATCGTGGACATTTTTTCTTTGTTTCCTTATTTCTAACTTTCTACCTGTTATGTCTGCATTGCATTGCACATTCGCACTACATTCATCTTATCTTGTTAACATAAAGCTTGTATCATCATTCATGCTCCTATTTCTTGTCAGACTAACTTGCAGGTCCTTGAAATTTACTAAATATATGGGTGTAATTTGATTGGGGAAAAAAATCTTTTTCCCCCTTTGTCTTTGGTTTTCCACAGTATATAATTATTAAGACACGTCGTCTAGCTGCAGGTGCTGCTTGTATTGTAGACTCTGAAGCTATTCAGAATTTCAGTTCAACTATTGGCACCCCTGCCCCACCATTATATGAGGTACAATACCTTTTTCCTCAACTTTGGCACTTTCGCTGTTCCTAGCATAAAGGCAATAAGCAGTGGAAATATTTTTATAACCTATGTACCTAAGTATGTTGCTGTTTTGATCTCCAGGAGCATTATCACTGCAAATTTCAGGCACATCACTGTCAAGATCGGCCGGAATGTCCTTATCAAGTGTTGCTGCATCCACTCAGGGAATCTCACGTACTATTTGGTTGGTTGATCTTGAACCTTTTGGACGAAACATTAGGTCATACCCTCCGTGGATGATTTCAGAATGAAATCTGATAAGGACATTTGATCCCATAGTAAGCAGTGTCTTTACTTATTTTATTCCTCATAGGTATAGGCTTTCTCAACCATGCTTGAAGCTAAAGTTTGCTTAGGCTAAATGCTTCTCTCCTAACATGGTAACAGCACATAAGTAGGATTCATGCATGATAGCATCTTCGAGTTTTGAGTTAGGCTATCTTTTCCAATTTTCTGTTGGAAATCAAACTGAATGTCACGCATTGCAAGTGTATTACATGATGCCTTTTCTGCTATTATTATCATATCCATTTTTAGATGGTATCGTATTGTTATGCTATCTCATTTGAACCTCACTTGAAATGAAATTGGGTGGCAAATCCATTTGGGTAGTTGGGAGCAGGGTTTGAAATCCGGCCGGTTACCAGCGGTTACCGGATTTACCGGTGGGTATCGGGAAGCATTTACCGGCCCAGTTTGTTTAAATTCAAATTTAAAATTTTGAATGTAAAACTTGGATTCCCTAATGATGTTTACATTGTCTAATACTAATCCAATGTATTAGGACCTCCCGTTGTTATAAATTTTCGAACGTAAAAGTTGAATTTCCTAATGATGTTTACATTGTTTAACACTAATTCAATGTATTAGGACCTTCCGTGCTTAACTTGATACTTTTTTTATGAATGTATTAGGAATTTTCAATTGTTAATTACCCGTAACCGGTTTTTAGCGATTTTTCTTTGGTTTTTTGGATGGTAACCATTCGATTTTTCCGGTTACCGGTTCAAAAATAGTCCAAATTCAAATTTTAATATTCGAATTTTGACCGGTTTTTCCGATAACCGGCCGGTTACCGTTACCGGTCTCCCAGCGGGATTTTCTCCGGTTCCAGGTTTTTGAACCTTAGTTGGGAGTATTTTTTTATAAAGAAGATTTTTGAGCTAGACACTGTTACACCTTCCGAGAATCTCTAAACCCAGCCTGTCATATGTCAATAGAACTTGGTGAACTCTGTCCTGCAACTTCGTGTTCTTGGTAAACTTGTACCAAATTTGTCCACTTTTTACCCCACTTAAATCGAAAATCCTCTGTCCACTTAAATCGAAAATCCTCTGTTGGAAACCTTTCATACGCATTCCGCTTTTCTGTGGAGATATTGCATTCTGTTTTACCATCCATTCACTCTGATATCCTAGCAACCTTTGACAGCAACTTTTTTATAGAGCTGAAATGCTTGCAATCTGGGGCAATTCTTGGTCCTAGAAGCACTGTTCTTTTCTCTTATACTTAATTTGTAAATTAATTAAAGAGACACTTGTGCATCCTATGTCAGTATACCATACTATAACTGAAGTGAAACACGGTTACACAGAGTAAAGCCTTTCTGCAGTTATCTCCCATTTGGTCATTCCAAAAGCTTAGCTACTTTATTATGCCCTAACTTTTGGTGTATCAATTTATTATGTAACCTAGTCTCCAGGTACAACTTTTGGTGTGTGCCCAAAGTCCATGTCTCTACTGGAAGAAAGCTCTTGTAGCCAGGGGTGGAGCTAGACATGGTGCCATGTATGCACTGGCACACCCAAAAATTTGGAAAACCAGTAGGGAGCAGCGGTGAGGCCAGCCGGCGGCAGAGCGAGGTGAGCGGCGGAGCTGGAGCTCACGCGTAGGCGGAGCGGGTGAGCCGCCGCCGCTCCCAGGAGGTGAGGAGGGGGCGAGAAGCTTGGGGGGGTGCCCGGCGGCGTAGACGGCGGCACGGCGAGGGGGGCAAGGGGCGGTGCCCGGAGACCGGGGCCATGGGTGGTGGCGGGCAGTGCCGGCGTGTGCACACCCATTAAAGACCATTTAGCTCCGCCACTGCTTGTAGCATTGTGGCACTGGGAATCTGCATGGGGCAAGTGGTAGTAACCATATTTCCCAGATCTGAGAGTGTGGATTGGATTGGAGCCCAGAAAGTTACCAAAAAGCTGGTAGAAATCACTGAAATTTTTACAACTCACTCATCACCAGGCCAGCCAGCCACCAAGTTGATGTGGATATGCAGTAGTAGTAGTAGTAGCGGTATGCATGCCTATTGCTTTGCTTTGGAATCAAGGAAAGAAGCACTTGAAATGGTGGGCTCAGGATCTTAGCAACTGACCCAAATTGTTGGTAACTTTAGGTGACATGTCATGTGGATCTTATCCATCAGATAATTCAGCTGCAGGCATTGGAGGGACTAAAAATATGTTTCTTAAATGTCAAAACATGGCATGATTTTTGGAACTTGTACTTGATAATTTATGATGAAAAGCCTGCAGATTGTTTCATCAAGATAAAAACATTGTTTCTTGACCAATTAGCTGAGTTCTTCTAGCTAAGATACTACTTCCAAGTATCTGAACAGCATCAGAAAACAACAAAACAACCTAATCAGAAAACAACTTAAGCATCTGAAGCATGTAATGTATGCCGAATTATAAATTATTCGTTCATATGGGTACCAAATCATAGACCCTGCTTTTCCAATTATTTACAGATTGACCCTCTGAGCCACCTGATGGACCTGATGCACTTCCTAACACTAACAACATCTCTGTCCCCAGAACCAGAAATTAACCCTGATCAAGATCAATTAAAAAAGGGATAAAAAACCAAAACTCAAAAATTTATCAACGAGCATCACCAATCACCATCATGTGTGAGGTGTGTTCTAATCTCTAGCAATTAAGATTCTGAAGAAATTTCAGGCTCTCAAATCCCCTTTCCATTCCAGCTCCAACAGGTCACAAGAATGGCTAGCCTTGCAGGTCTGGTAGACCATGCAGGTGATGACAGTGTCAAGAACACAAATCATGGAGTGGATGTAGGCAATCAAGAACCCCTCGCAAACCATTGCTGAGCTCATCTTGCCGTTGATCGTGTAGAGCCTCATCACCCTGAACTGGAACAGCCCCTCGACGGCGGCAGTGGCGAGGCTGGCCGGCAGCGCCACGGCGACGGCGGTGGCGGCGTCGCCTCGGACGAGGAGGAGCGCCTTGAGCAGGGCGTGGCAGCCGCCCCGGCCCTCGGCTGCCGTGACCACGGTGGCCAGATTGCAGACGGCGGCGGCGTTGGCGAGCGCGACGGAGTAGACGATCACGCCGGCGGCCGAGAGCACGAGCACGGCCCTGCCGTCGGAGCCTAACCGTAGCGCCTCGGCGGCGTTGAACGCCGCGAGAAGCGCGGCCAACACAGCCGCGTTGGCGAGGAGGAGCGCCGCGAAGTTGACGAGCTGCGTGCGCGCCATCGCCGGGTAGTAGTGGCACGAGCGGAGCAGCGCCGCCCCGACCGCCGGCGCCGGCTGCCGCTGCGGCCGCGGCGTCTGCATGGAGCAGCGCACCGCGCAGGCCTTGGCGAGGAGCAAGAAGGAGAGGGAGAAGGGCAAGGTGGCGAGGAAGCAGACGATGGACTGCGACAGCCTGTGGTTGAGGAGGAAGAGGAGCTGCGACGCCGGCGGGAACCCCGCGGCGACGAAGACCCGCCGAAGGCGGCGGGAGAACGCAGGGAGGAGGGAGGGAGATGCCGGCGAGCGCGCGAGGAGCGCGGCGGCGGAGAAGGGGAGCGCGAGGAGCGCCGCCGCGGAGGCCGCCGGGTGGTAGTGCGTGAAGAAGGCGTGGAGCGCCATCCTCATGATCTTGGTCGCCCTGCCCATTGCTGCGCTTCTTCACCTTGCCAACTTGCTCTTGCTCCTTATGTATCTGTGTGTGGTGTGGCGTTAGCTAGTAGCATGGAGGGATTTGTTAGATTGGTTGATGTTTGGTGCTTATGTATGTGTGTGGTGGTATCTTTTTGGCTATCACTTATAACTTATGATTATGATTTATGATTTTTAGTTCTAATACAAGTGCTTGTGTGAACAAACAAAATATTGATAAATTAATTAAAAAAGAATGTCCTGATAAGCCATTTCGAAACGAGGACGGAGAAAATGTTCTATTTGTTTGTTTGAAAAAACTTAAAAGTTATAAACTAAAAAGGACTCAGCGTATCGGATTCTTTTGATTGCCTTAATTGGTGTTGGATTGCTTTGAGCTTTTGCTAGAATTGTGTGATTTTGGTTTGGGGTTGGGTTGTCAAGAGTGTTTTTGGAGGGGTTTGGACTTCGGAGTGGTGTGTATGTGTTTGGTATCAGTGTTTGATTGAACGAGGACACTCAAGGGTTTGGTTTTGTGGGAGGGGTTGGAGTTTTGCTTTAGTGGGGGAGGGCATGTATCCTCTCTTGCTCCTTGCCTGTTGGGGGTCGGATGTGGTATAGCCCACCTGCTGATCCAACTACTCCGGCAATCTGTGCTTAGATTACGGTGGAGTTCCAACTAGCTCTTGGCTTAAGGCTCTAGATGCGTCTTTTGATTTTTAGCTGAAATTGCATTATAGCGGTTGTTAGCTTTTGTAAGAAAAAATTTTTAAAAAAAATTTAAAAAACCGTTATATCATCACGGATAATACAAATGAATAAAAGGAAAAAACCAAGAAATCCAAAATAAACCAAAATTAGAAGCTAATGTGTTCTCAATAACTTCTGGTTTAAATAAACCAAAAAGTAAAAAAAAAAAAGAAGAAGCTAAAGCCGTTTGGAACATACCTTATCCTTCAAGTTAACAATCTGTGCTTAGATTCTACTCCCTTCATGTCACATTTTCATGTTATTTTAGACATTAATACGATCCTCTAAATACAACTTTTAATTTATATTATAATATATTTATAAAATCTAATAAAATTATAATATTATAAGTTCATATTGTAACATACCAACTTTAAATAATGCTCATAATCTGAGAAAAAAAGAGAGGAAAACTTTGTGGAGTCCTGTGGCTTATGTCGAAGTGTCCCTATATGAGCTCTTGATTACGGATTTCGTACAGTCGTCACTAAATTTCCTAAAGACACCTAGCATGCACATTATCTTGCTCTGGTACTCCCTCACTGATTGACAATGTTGTTATTAGGAGTTTGAACATGTCATGAGTAAATCACGTACATAAAACAGGACAAGATAATGTGCGGGTGTAAATTGAACCTTTTTGGTACTACACCTAAAAAACCCTAGAAACAGAACATCATATGCTAAATCATGAAGTACTGGTCCTACAGACATTACTTATTCATAGGGGTGAAAACGGATCAGATACAAAGCGGATGGTGCATCCATATTTTTTTCGGATTCGAATACGAATCAGACAAACATTGGATACAAATTCAGATCGAATTATACTCAAAATCGGATCAGATTTGACTACTTTTTGGATTCCAATAATTATTCGTGACCTCTCCTATTTAAAACATGACACCGAATTGTTTTAAGACCATACAGTTGTCCTAATAGCATCAGTTGCAACTTGCAAGGAAAAAATTGATTGGAACTTAGTCTATAACAGTCAGCAGTTGCAACATGGAATGGATAATGTAATATGGGTGTAACATGAATATCCATCAACCTAACTGACCTTAGTAAGCAGCTTTAATTCAAAAGTGCATGAAACAGTTCTAGGACAGTCCTAATCGTATTCGGATATCCAACTCCGAATCTATTTTACGCCATACTGGATTCATATCCAACATCCGTGACAACGCTAGGTAAACATCTACATTCGGATCCGATTTTCTATTCGGATGAAAATCCTGATTTGGTAGCTAGATTATTCGACTGAATCTGACTCCGTTTTCACCCTAGTTATACATCTATTTACATTGTAGAAAAATGTATTGTAAACGATATGCGTTTTTTTCTTTCTATTTACATTGATAATTTCGATCTCTACTATGACATGCTCTAAGTAAGGCCTCATTTGAAACACATGTTTTTTTACAAGAATTTCATAGGACTTTAAGAGGAAATACTTCAATTTATGTAGAAATTAGAAAGAAAATTCCCACATTCCAAATGGGGCATAAATGCGCAAAATAGACCAGCCAAAAGAATGTAGAAACTAGAAAGAGGATCAGGTGTAGCAGCTTCACAGTAGCCTAAAACACTCACGCCTTTCCACCGTCTGATCTGGATGATCTGGAGTCCAATGGCTTCATGTGGTCACTGCACTAACGTGCTGCAGCACCCGAATAGTACGTGCTACAGTGCTTCATCCGCGATGTTCATGCTACAATGATAATACATATTAATGGCACAGTTCGATTTAGCTTTTAGTTTCTACTTTTTTCACTATTCATTAATTTCATATTTTTTCTGATTTTTTTAAATTTTTTAGACTTTTTACCTTTTCTTTTTTCCTATATTCATTTGCATTATCTGTTATAGGCTAATATATTTTTTCTATTTTTAAATTTTTTTAAATTTAATTATGCTAAATAAACCAACTCAGCTACAGTAAAAAAATAAACCAACTACAATAAAAAAAACTATAAACCAACGCCATTTTGAACATCCCATTGGGCCCCGTTTGGTAAGCGCAAAATTTCCCTAATTCCTATAGGAATTAAACTGCTTTTTGCGAAATTTCTGTAAAATTTCTACGTCTGAGACAGGGGCAAATGACCATGATTTTGCAATGTTTGCTAAACTAATTCACGAGTTCAAGGCCCTGGACAAATGCCACACAAACACGTCGTCTTGTATGCCAATTTTGCCCTAAGTTTTCGATCCAAGGGTGCATAAGGTACAGCTGCATGGGACTGTAGCAACGTGCAGCAGTACACTGCACTGTAGAGGATACATATGCGCCCCTTGCAAAAGCCCAAAGAGAAAATCAACAATGATTCTAAATAGAAACCAGTGGCCAGTCTTTCTCAAAGGCCAGCGTATCAAAAAGGTGACACCAACTTTATTCAACATGTACGCATCCACAATTGACCGACATGTGCTCTGATCATCGACGCACTAATTTTGGTTAGTGTGATCATTGTTCACTCACCGCTGCTAATCATTTGAGCTTCACTCCCCAGCATCACTCAATATTCTCAAACTGAATGGAAGGACAGATAAAATCAGCTCTGGTTGCTATTGAAAGTTTGAAGTTTTTCCATCTAACAAGTCGGGTCACAGATGAGGTAACAGGAGTTTTTCTTAATCATCCACAGGCATTTATTTCGGAAATGATCAATGATGAAACGGTAATTTCACAGGCAATTTACGATGGAACGGATAACTAGCAAGGCATGGAGGAAAAGCTTGTCAGGTAAGTTTATCTGAGAATGCACGACCCTGGGAAAGTAGAATGATCACTTACCCCTGACAAATGACGAGCCTCCGTACCCTCTGCAAGGAGTTGATATCAGTACCATGGAAACTGTTGTAAACCACAAACTGGAGCATGTGAAGCAGCTCACCTGTTCAAGCACGGCCTATAATTCTGCATGGGGTATCTCGCATTGCAGTGCAGTCCGTCCACAGGTCCAGAATGGAGTGAGCAAGGAGGGGCCCACACCAAATCGTCAAGGACATCAACCAACATGAGAATGCAATGTGTGGT
The DNA here is from genome assembly GCA_036346265.1 of Melocanna baccifera. Lineage (NCBI taxonomy): Eukaryota > Viridiplantae > Streptophyta > Magnoliopsida > Poales > Poaceae > Melocanna > Melocanna baccifera. The sequence goes on from CM070710.1 coordinate 16,180,829, forward strand.
TTGCGTCGACCTGAAGGAAGACATTCTTTCTCCCATATTCTTCCCTGTCAAATGAACACATTCGGAGACAATCATAGATTAGAACAGTTTCGGAGACAATCATAGATCAGCGCTGCTAGTCTGCAGTGCAATAGTGCAATCATTAATGAGCCAAAGACAGGGAACCATACCTTTCCTAGTTGCAGGCCCCGGTTATCATAGTTAAGTGTTTGGCTTTCAGCTGTCATCTAAAAAAAGGTTAAAAAACATATAACAAAAGGAAGAATGTGATGATCCACCACTCAGGTCTAAGATAGTAGGTGAATAGGATGTAAACATAAATGATGAAGGACAAATAATTAATGAATTGCCAAAAGCCAGCAAAGCCAAACCATTTACGGCCAATATTAGATGAAGATGACCATTCAAACCAGCAATACGGGGCCATTTATACCAGGTTCAGCTAAAGATACCAATACAACAGTCATAGCTAGTACAAAAAAGCAAGATTTACATAAATCCTGTCATTTCTGGAAGTGAGGATTGAGCAGCCCAGATATTTCAAGAAACCCAACACGATCACGTCCTCCAAATATCTTCTTCAGCTTCTCATCACAGACTATTATCTTCTTGTTATCTGGATCCTGGTTGCAAAATAAATAGAATCAGAAAAATGTCTGTTCCATGAAAACAGAAAATATTGTTACAAGGCTAAGCCATTGAGGTATTCTGTGCTACAGAAAAGCTGCACTGTGTAATGCATTAACTAGAACTAAGGCAGTCAATTATCTTAGTAGTACCTTCTTATTGGACATAGCAGAAAACTGCCTTATATAGAAGAAATAATCATTAACTAGTTTGTGATCATCTAATGGGACAATACAGTAAACTGTCTTGCAGAACAAACAATTCAATATTGTTTTGGGATTTCTTAGTGCATACACTGCATTTGGATTTACACTGGTAGTGGTAATTACTTTAATAGTTAAAGGAACACTAAATGAAACTTCATCATAAACTTTTAATGTATGATATACAATTTGAAAAGATCGTGATTGTTAGATTATAATTTAGAAGCTATTAGCAAAGAATGTTCAGTGAACACATTCCCAACAAAAGCACCTTTGCTTGTGGTCCATGCATAATGCAGCTATAAATATCGGGTCATGTGTGTTATTTACTCATGTATGTGTGCTTATAATTATTCATACCAACAATGAGATAGAGATTCAACTCTTTACTTAAGTTTGAATTATAATGAGGCATTTTCCTTGAAAAATTATTGACATAAGCTCCCACCCTCAATCTATGTAAGCTGCATGGCTGCGTCCGTGCATCACTGCATCTGCCATGTTCTTAGTAGAGTGCAAAAATTTCAGGATACTGTAATGTTGGGAAATGTTTTACAAGCTCTCCACTTTCCTTTTCTTTTTGATAGCATTGTCATAAAAGAGTGTTGAATATTTCCATCCAATTAATACAATGAACTCATTTTTCTTACTATGCAACAGAAAGAAAATGGCATTCCAATCCTTTCTACCATCATTAGTTGAAAACTTGAAATTCCAGAGTAATGACTGCCTCATTTTTATGGGCTCTGTAGTAGTAAGAAAGGGTAAAAAAAATCACAAATATGTTGGCATATTCGAGTGATCCAGTCACTTGGAACATAGCGGCTAAGCTGGCCAATGTGCTATGTGCCCATGTGTCTGGTAAGTGGTAACCATGCTGTCTGGCAACTGAGCTAGCAGCGTGAAAGATGCGCAGTTGCCAGGCTTTCTGGTAACTGAGCTTGGCAAGTATGGTTCAAACGTGCAACAATCCTAATTTGGGGCCATTTCTTTAACTATCTCTATTGTAGGCATGGGCATGAAATTGGATTTCTGCAGGTGCATCCATGAAATTTATACCTCTTGTGGATCAAGGGTGTTTGTCATGTACTCAATGGCTTTGTGGATTTACTATTCCTTGGCAGTTTAAGCATATGATATAGAAGCATCAGTCCTATAGTTTGCATACACTATACAGACTGAAATGCACCTTCACATCTCCTTATAGCCTGTTTCTTTAACCCTTGCCATACTGCACAACTAAATCTCTTCAACAGATGTGCGTTACTCAGACCCTCAGATCACTCCTAAACTGTTATACTAGGACACTGGTCAACAACCTACCTGTGATTAAGGTGTCAAGCTTAAATTCAGAACTCTAAATGACCATGCCTAAATTAAATAAGACAAATTGTCAGACACTCTGGAATTCCTGGCAGTATAGGCTTGCACTCAGGGCCGCCAATATGGCACATGGCGGCAAGCGAGTGCATGACACATCCTCCCCCACCTATTATCTGGTGCTGATCACAGATGTCATTATTCCCTCCTCCTAGTCTCTTACAACTAGGAGTGCAAATGGAGCGGATAATTTCCGTCTAACTGATCGACCGAAGGCTCACGGAGTGGATATAAAAGAGGTAAATAGGTATCCAACACTATCCGTGTCCGACTCCGACTCCGAGAAAAAAATATAAAATAGGATACGGAATGAGTGATATCCGTTCATATATATCCGTATGTCAAGTGATATGAGGAAATATATTATGACTTCACTTAGAAACAAGATAACATATAAGTAGATTATCACATCTAAATATGCAGAAAATATTGAGTGCTCTTACTTCGATATCTCGATGATTAATTTCTCTGTGTTTACTTAGATTGCACTCTACTGTCCAATGTCCTATGTAAAGAAGCGAATAATTTTCGTTCGACCGACTGTCCGAAGCCTTACAGAATGAATACGGAATGGAAAAATGGGTATCCAGTATTATCCGTGTCCGACTTCGATTACGAGAAAAAAAATACAGAATAGTATACAGGATGAGCGATATTATCCGCTCCGATTGTACCCCTACTTACACCACATTGGCAAAACAAACAAACATCGCTACGCTACCCTGAAACACGATACCACCCATCAAATTGCTGTAATTACCAAATGTGCAGATAAATTAAACGCACCTCTGCCCACAAACAACGAAAATAAACATACAAATCACAGCCGTGAAACATATACTTACGCAATGTAATTCATCATTCATGCATAGCAAAAGCAAATATTAGTTCAAGTTTCAGACCTGGAGGTTGTTGCCCTTGATGTGCGCCCAGATGATCTTGAGTGCCTCCGTCCTGGGCAGCTCCTCGGCGCCGCCGACGAAGTCCCGCAGCTCCGGCGAGATCGGCTTCGGCTTCATGATCCCTCTCGCCGCCCTTTTCTTCCCCTTCCCTCCCCCCTCCGCCGCTCCCGCCCCCTCCGCCGCCGCCCTCACCGCCACAACCCTCGCCGCCGGCGCCCTCACCCGAAACGACACCGCCGCCGCCGAGGCAGCCACGGGCGCCCGCCGCAGCGCGACGGAGAACGCGAGGAGCTCGCCGGAGCGGATGGCCGCCGCCGCCGTCGCTGACATCGATGGGGTGCGTAGGGTTTTCGAGTGGTTTGGTGAAGGGTTTGTGCCGGTGGTGGTGTGGATGCGAGGTTTTGGAGTAGTCGGCAATAGACTGGCTGGGGCTCTCGTGGACCGTCGGATGTAGAGGCGGAGCAATCGGACGGTCGAGATCTCCGCAGGGTGCGCCTTTGAACACCTTATCCGCTTCGTGGGAGGCAACGGTAAGACTAGGGGCGTGCTCTTGCTTATCATTTTTGTTAGTGACTTGTAGTTTTGATGGAAAATAAATACTAATGATTAAAAAGTAACTCTTAGAAGATGATAGCGATGATATATATATATATATATATATATATATATATATATATATATATAGGAAAAATACTTTCTACACCCGGGTGTAGTTACACCCACCTCTAATATACCACCTAAATAAATTTAAAATACTCCTTTATCACTTTGGATATACTTATGTACTAATTATAAGATACTTCAATGTGAACCACATGAAAAAATTGCAAGGGAATCCATAGCTTTTAGCGTATTTTGTAAATACCTTCATATACGTATATAAAAAGGAGTATGTCTAAAAAATATACATACCACTTCTAAAAAATAGTTCATACCACCTAGATGATCTTAAATACTTGTATACTATACGTACATACTCTCCATTACGCGAAATACTCCCTACGGTATGAGATACGACATAGGGTGTAATTACACCCGGGTGTAGAAAACATGCTTCCTATATATATATATATATATATATATATATATATATATATATATATATATATATATATATATATATGAAAAATACTTCCTACATTTGGGTGTAATTACACCCACCTCTAATATACCACCTAAACAAACTTGAAATACTTCTTTATCACTTTGGATATACTCGTATACTAATTATAAGATACTTCAATGTGAACCACATGAAAAAATTGCAAGAGAGTTCATAGTTTTTAGCGTATTTTGTAAATACCTTCATATACGAACATAAAAAGGAGTATGTCAAAAAAATTTACATACTAACTCTGAAAAATTATTCATGCCACCTAGATGATCTTAAATTCTCGTATACTATACGTACATACACTCTGTTACGTGAAATACTTCCTACGGTATGAGATACGATATAGGGTGTAATTACACCCGAGTATAGAAAAGAGGCTATATATATATATATATATATATATATATATATATATATATATATATATATATATATATATATATATATATAGCGAGAGAAATAGAGTGATTAATACAACTGTGACCCTATGTTATCTTTATCGAGAAGAGTAAAGAAGATATTTATATTAGTTTTTAGCTTTTTAATATAAATCAATATGAATTAGTCTAATCACCGTGGAAAAGCAAGGCTTAGGAGGCGTTCGGAATAGCGATGGCTTTTGGTTTTTACTGAAATTTTACTGTAGCTCACTTTTTTTTACTGTAGCTAAATTGGTTTATTAGGTATAATTAAATTTTAAAAAATATAAAAATAAAAATAGCATGCTATTCTAGAGCGGATAATGTAAAAGAATACGAAAAAAATAAAACACAAAAATTCAAAAAATCAAAAAAAAAGAAAAAAAACAACAAAACACTCACTGTGCACTCCTATCGCCGAACAGTTCTCCTGTCGTTGAACGCTCCCGCTGGGCGCTATTGAGTGGGGCCTAAGAAAATGGATAATTTGCTAGTACAAATTGTCACACAAAGTCACTGAAACGGTGGGTCCCAGGACACCGGTCCACCTCATGGGACTCACCTGTCGGTCAGGTGTAGAGCTGGGACTTGGGCCAGGCTTATTTAGGCGGCCGGCACGGCGGCAAGACAAGCGGCCAACACGGCCGGCGACACGTGGCGGCGTCGCGCGCGCGCGCGACGAACAGTGGCGTGTCGGGCTCAAAATCCGGCACGGTGGCGGCGCAACGCGGCGCGGCGATCGGGCGTGCTTGGCCGGCTGCGGCGCGCGCGGCTCGGCGGCACGACGGGCTTAGCGCGACGGCGGGCTCGGCGGACGGCCGGCATGCCCGCCTCCCGGCTCCCCCCCACGTCCCCCGCCCCGCCCCGTCGTCATCCCGATATCACAATCACGATATCACACACACAGCAGAGGAGTAGGGGAAGGAAAGGAGCGTACCAGAGCGGAGTTGCGGTGAAACCCCACCGCCGCGTCCCTCGGCGTCGGCGCCCTCTTGACTTCTGCTGCATTACACCTCCACGTCGACGAGCTCGCCAAGAAGTTGACGACCTCCTCCACGGCGTGCCGACGTCCCAACCAGCAACCAAAGAAAAAATTACACGCATTAAGACCTTGAATTAATTTTCAACAAGACGGGTGCGAGAGAAAGTAAGATGACGGATGTCGTCACAATTGTCGCGCAGCCTTTGTCGTGCATAGTAACTTTGGGCTGGGCTTGGTGCAACGCAACGCAACTGCCACACGGCGGGCTTTGGGCGTGCTTGGGCTCGGCCGGAGGTGAGGCGGGCCACGACGACGACGCGGTGGGATGATCGTGGCGGCCGTGTATGGCACGAACCGGCCCGAAGCACAATGGACTTGGGCCGTGCCGGCACGGCACGGCCCAACTCCCAGCTCTAGTCAGGCGTGTCTTGTCGGCCCTCTGTAAAATTCAACCGGGCCTGGTCCTGGACCCAACCCAAAGCGTCCACGTGCGTTGGCCCACGTGGCTCGGCCCAGTCGCTTACGTCAGCGCGCCATCGAAGCGAAGCCTCTCCCCTCCTCCGTCTTGCTGTTGCTTTCCCTTGGCTTCCTCTTCTCCCATCCGTCCGAGAGAGCGCCACCGGCGGAACCGCGGAGGCCAAGCCATCCATGGTGGTCACCACCTTCAATGGCCCCGGGATAGGGCTCGGTGAGCGGCTCGATTATTGAAACCGTCAGAAGCCGGATCTTCCTGCTTTTCTGGTGCTTGCTTCGTTTTAGGTTTCTTGATCTGTTCAATTCGGTTCAGGGTTCGGCGTCGGGTGCGGATTTGGAGTTGGGTGGGGGTTCGGAGGTGGGAGATTATCATTTCTTTTGCTTCAATCTTTTTTCTTGGGGAGGTTTAGACTGTTTACCCTTTGTTTTGTTTTTCTATTTTCGCTTTAATGATCCAAGTCTTAATTATATAATTACATTTTCGTATAAATGGAGAATATGCTCCATACAGTTAGACAAATTTCTATAGTTCCAGCTGATAGGGCTTCTGTCTTGAAGCAAAATTTTTCTGGGAACAGTTTTTTGCTCTTTCAAGAGTTCACGTATTATGGGGAATAGTTTAAAGTTTCTGAACTTATGTCCCATCATGCTTAGCAACTATTCCTTGTTACCAGTTCCATTGATTATATCTAGGGTGTTGATAAACATCACTTAGATGTTTTTTCTAAACAATCATATAAATTTCTCACCTTTAAATATGCGCCAAGATTCATATGCTGCCATCTTATCCCCCTCTAAAGGTCCCGCCACCTCATTCCCCCTTCAAATGATGAGATCCATTGTATCTTAATCTAAATATCATAAATTTGGATGAGGAAAACATCCAGATGATAACTAGACACATCATTATATCTATTCATGGAAGGAAAAATAACATGCTTTTCTTTTGCTTTTCTACCACCGGAATGCCCCTGAATGTGTTTGGCTTGGGCATCGGTACTAAGCTTATCAGTTACTATATTGATCTACATCACCTAGAGTAACTTGGTATTGAATTATAATTCAGATTTATTAATAGGTGGGGGATGCGGAGTTGGTCTTGTTCTTGGATGGGGCTTCAGCAACGCTTATGGTTGTCAGTATCGATCTTGAGTCCAGTTTCAGGGCGTTGAATTTCAGAAAAATGTCTGAAGGGGACGAAGCACCGAAGCTTGTTTTGCCAGAGCCTGTTGAAAAGTCTCGTCCTTATGACTAATAGCTGCCATCATATAATTCACAGAAGCGATGTTACTGTTATCCCCTCGATTGTTGTTTAATTACATACTTGCAATTTCTTTGGTAGCATTTGGATGCTTTAATCAAAATAGACATTTTCATTGTAACCAGAATGAGGATAATGCATGGGATTTTTCTACAAGGAATAATGGTCGTCATATTTCCACTAATATGTTATCTGTTTATCTTCAGTTGGTTGAGTGCAGTTTATCTTCAGATGGTTGAGTGCAGTTTATCTTCAGTTGGTTGAGTGCACTTTGCTAATGTTAGTTGCAAGGTTGTCATGGCGACGCCGTCGTCCTGGTGGCCGGAGGGGGACGCCAAGGTTGTTCGCCCAGCACATGAGGAGTTAGGCGGGCACCTGGGATTGTTGGGCAATGCCATGGTCGCCTGGGCGTCGCCCAGCTCTTTTTGGCGGCCAGGGGGGGCCTTGAAACTTGAAAGGGTAGGCTTTCACGGTCACGGGCCACCCGACAGTCCTCACTCCCCACTTCTCAGTTCACGGCCCTTCTCCTGCCGCCAGCGCAGATCTCCAGCCTTCTCCCGCCGCTGGCTTCCCTCTCCAACCTGCTCCCGCCGCCGACACCCCTCTCCACTACGACTGCCTCCGCTGCCGCTCAGCTCAGGTGAGCTCCTCCGACTGTGTATCATATGCCAACCACAGAAAACAATATGCCATCTGGAAGTATTCCCTTGGCACTGCAGAGCCTTTTCTACAAGCCTCCAGTATAGTGACAATAGTGTAGCTACAAAAGAGTTGACCAAATCTTTTGGATGGGACACATATGAATCCTCCCTCCTTCATCTTTCTTTGCTTCTTGCTCCTCTGCTTTCTTCTGCAGCTGCCTCCTCTTCTTTCTTTGCTGCTGTCTCCTCTGCTTACAGAGTGCTTGTTGCTCCTCTGCGGCCTGCAGCTTTCTTTGCTTCTTGCTCCTCTGTTGTCTTGTGCACACAGCTATTGCAAAGCGAAAGGATCATCATTGAGAGTTTGAGACTACTTACAGAGTGCCTAGGCAGCAGTCCTAGGAGAGCTCGTGTGGATGTCCAATTTTATAGTTGACGTGTATCTCCATCTATTCGTGATCATGAGGAAGAAGATGTGATGGTATGTGATGGTGAAGATGAGTTTGGACAACCATTACCTTTTTATGAGAATGGTGAAGAATGTGCTCAAATTGAGCTTGTGCATGGGGATAAGCTAGAGTTGGATGATGAATGAAAGACTGGGATAAAAGTAGAAGATTTTTGAGTAATTTTGTTGTCATGTGATGCACTGATGTTATTATCACATTTTATGTCTCTTATGTTGTGTGGATGTCCACTTATGTTATGGACCTTGTTATCTTAATGCTGTTTGCTATTATGGACATTGTTATTTGGATAATTTGTGCTATTATGTTGCATGGTTATTTAATTTTCAGTTATATAATGTATCACTTGTATTTATTACTATCGTCTAACTGTCGCCATGGCGGACGCCTAGTCGAGGCGCCCCGGTCTCGTCATGGCAACCTTGGTTTGTTGTTACTTTTGCTAAGTAACTGTAATTCATTTATTTATATGTAGTGCAGGCATCATCTCTGGAAATGGTCTGAATATTAGCAGTCTTATTGAAATAGAAGTCACATGAAAACATCGAGTAGTGTTATGAACTTATGATCTTCCACGCTTGCTTCCCCCATAACAGCAGGGGAAACAAAACTTAAAGCTGTTTATTTTTGGCTTTTTGCTTAAGGTTAGAATCAGTAGGATTATGTTTGCAGAAGCTTAGAAGTTTAAACTTTGAGCTCAGAGTGTTCCAAATAGTACAGTTGGGTGCAGCTTTTATTTAGTAGAACCAACAGTAATGAGAAAGCAAAAGACAGACGAAAGGCAGGCTTTATTCCTGATCTGTAGGTGGATGCGGCGCCTACACACTGGGAATCAGAACAACTGGTAAGAGTATCATAGGATGCATGGACCTTGCACAATGGTGATTGCTTGGACAACTGCATCTCGGTGATTTTTTGCAGTGCAAAGCCTCATGCATTTACGCAAATGGATGATCAAGGGCAGCGGCTTCGTTGGACGTGGGAGAGCTCGCCGTCTCTTCCTCGCCGCTCCTGAGCCAGTATGACTGCCGGAATGAAGCTGCACTGCTGGGGACGTCCTCCATGACCCACTCAAAGCCCTTGGGGTAGTAGATTCCTGTCCTTGGGTGTGACACCCACAGTGCTGTCTCTGCTGACCTTGCTTCTGCAGGCTGCACCCGGCTTGTAACGTTAGAGCTCTGTCTGTTCTTAACCTCCCTGCATTTGGCAATGTAAGCAGTTACTTCAAAGAGCTGAAATGATTTTGCATGTGGCAATTCAAGTCTTTTGCAGTAGAATATGAGCTTTATCATCAGAGTTCAGTCATGCACTCGTGCTTCAAGAGCATCAGGATTGAAGCAACCAAAAATGAGCTTTTGATCAGTGGCTTGCTACAGGTTCAGACCTCAGAGTGGATTACTAGTTACCGGAGAAGACCAGTCGATTTCGCAAGGGCGCGGCGGCCCATCGGCGCAGGCTAGTGGTATTCTACTCCTTGGTGTCAACCAGCTGATGCAGTTCCTTCTTGCTTGGTACCTCTCTCCTCCCCAACCCTGGTATTTATACACTACTCGCAGCCTTGTAGGTGCAATGCCACCACCATGGTCAGGGCAGTAGCACATTGACTGCACATTTGGTAGATTATGAACGATTGGACAGGCTTACCACGCGATAAACTGTGTTTATTACTGGTCTGGAGGATTACGAATGATTTGATTCGCTGTCGCTAGCTTCCAGTTGAGCAACTAATAGGAGGCTTCCCTGCATTTGGCAATATAAGCAGTTACCCCATAATCTGAAGTCAATTCTGGCCAAGTACAGTCCTAGGCTGGTACTGTTGCTACTTGTGGAAGCACAACTGATGCTGCAGCTAGCATTATTAGCAAAAAAGGAACCTATAAGGTGTATGACCAGAAGATCAGAAGTTCGAAACAGAAGTACAGAACACAATTTGTAGAAAAGAAATAGCTGAATTATCTAGCTGAGGCCGAGTTTGTATAGAAGTACACACTTTGGGCTTAGATTTTGGCTTATCACTTTCACAGTAACTAATTTTTAAATGGTATATTTTTAAAGACGGATTTACAAATATATTGTAGTAGACACTATATCGAGTTCAGCTATACTAACTAAAATTATGTACAACTGTTTCTCTTTGCGTACTGTTTCTTACAAACAGCTAGAATTCAAAAACTATAAGTTAAAGCTATAGTTTAAAAGAACCTAACCCAATATTGCACGAACTTACTATGAACTCAGTATGAACAGTACCAACATGTTGACCCATTTATAGGTAAATTCAATGGGAAAAAGAATCCATCAGCTGGTGACTTCCTGTACCAATTTTGAGCCAGAAACCCTCATGGCAGACATGTCTGCCTGCTGCATACTGCGCGGTGCGGCGTGGGAAGAATTTCCGCATAGGGTGCTTCGTGACCTTGATCCGTCTTCCTTCCCCCATGCAGTATATCTTATCTGCATCACAAACAATCCTTTTGCATAATAATGGAGAGCATGGGTTCTGATTCCCCTTGCAGGATGCATAGCTGTGGTTCAAAACTAAAGACGGAGCATTAATTCGGTTGCTTCTTGTCTCTTGTTGCTGCATAGGGGAAAAGTACATTTTTTTTTCGAACAGATTTGATATTAAAGTCATAGAAAGCATGTCATTGTTAGAAAGAAAGGAAAAAAGCTTTTTTTTTTACATTTTAAGATATTGCATGCATCAAACTATCAGGTTGTGTCTAGTTCGGTTTTGTGGCTTTTGATTTTTTTTTCACTGTAACTAACTTATTTTGCACTTTAGTAGCTGATAACTTTTTATCGTAATTAAATTTAAAAAATTAAAATAGAAAACAGGTTATCTCATTATAAACAATATAAAGGATCATAGAAAAAAGAAAAAGATTTAAAAAAACTCAAAAAATATTTAAAAAATTAAAAAAACAAAATTAAATAATAGTAAATTAAAAACTAAAAATTAGAAGTTAAAATCGAAATAAACGAGATAATGGTACTAGGACAGGTCCAACAGTGCAATAAAGCGCCTGATCTTGTTCTCATCGGTTTCGATTCTTGCGTTCTCTGCTTTCGTTTCAGTGGAAGTCTACGGCGTAGGAGTAAAGGGCCTGATCGTGCTGTTCTGTACTCTGCTGCCTGTTACACGACGGGACAAGTCTGGGATCTCAATTGTTTTACTCTAGAGGATATTTGTGATGAAAAAGTAAATTACTGAGACGTGTTTGGGCGATGCAGTTTCTTTTTCAAAAGAAAGTATGCTGGAAGCTAGGGACGAAAATAGGCCAGATCATCCGGCTATCAAATTCGGATATCCAAATTCAAATAGAAAATGATCTAAATTTGGATGTTGAATTGGCGAAATTTCAGATATCTAATACGAATATGGTATGGCCTGAAGTGGATTTGAAGCCGAATATCTGAATAAGATCCGAATTTGGTATATATAATAGCAGCAACTAGCTAATATATATCTTTTGTATTTGACCTCGAAATTGGGCATATTATACTCTTTTTAACCAAATTTGATATGTTTATAACCGATTTATTTGTAATATATATAGAATTAGTTAGGATAAGTGACAAAATAGCACCAATAATTAATGATTACGTGATAAACTAGAAGAAAAGAGGTATAAATATTACTATAAAATCAATGTCAATTTGCTAAACTTCATTGTGCTATAAGATATGGAACTGTCCTCAGAAGTTGTATTATGCAAATACGTGAGATGAATAATTCATTTGTTACTGTTAATATTTAATGCACAGTTACATGTTAGAGTTAACTATTTATCAATTTAAAATATTAAAATAATTTGGTGCCATGTTTTAAATAGGAGAGGCTACAAATAATTATTGAAATTCAAAAAATAGTCGAATCTGATCCAATTTTTGAGTATAATCCGATCCAAATTCATATCTGATATTTGTTCGGTCCGTATTCATATCCGATGTTTGTCCGATTCATATTCTTACCTAAGAGAAAAAAAAATAGATGTGAATGTGATTTGAGCACTATCCAATCTGTTTTTATCCCTACTAAAAGCTTTGCTCTGCAAAAAAAACTTAATAATCTATGGATAAATTTCAGAAAACCAATGTACTTTGGCATCAGTAACAAAACCGCAGATTTAGAGCAAGTTTGGTTTATGCCCTCCCCCCACGAGCCAATCCAATATTTTGGTATAGCTAAAACCTAGGCAAGGCCAAAATTTACTTGGCCTTGGATTGTCCGTGCGTGATGTTAGATTTCATTGGTTTTACCAAGTTTCATGGGTATTATCAAATATCGATGGCAAATCAAAGAACGGCTTATTTTAGTTGGTGTTACTAATTTTGTTTTAGCGGTAGCCTAGATAATGGTCCTATTTTTTTGGGTTGTGGATGATAACTTTTGTCTATGTTTTTTTAGATAACAGCAGATGATGGAGTCGCTAATGTAGATGATACATATGGTTTTAGGTTCAGGAAGCCAATTGAGAAGTGACTTTGAGAAGCTACTTGAAGAAACCGTCCTGTTTATTTTAGATTCTAAAAAAACCAAAACTAAAAGCTACAAAAAACAAAAAAGAACATGCCCAATATTAGTTGCTAATATTTGGCTTCATGCATGGATTAGTTGTTGGGCTCTTTGATGAGCAACTAATGGGCATGTTTCTTCTGGCTTCGGTTTATAGCTTTTGCCTGCGGTTTATCATTTTTGGACTGTTTGTGTAGGAGTGAGAGAGAGTATGGAATAACAAAAACTCGTGTGCGATTTTAATCGATATAAATGACATCGCTATAATGTGTACTACAATCGACTTGTAGATTCTGCCTTAAAAAGACAATTTATTTGAAAGCTAATTACTGTAGAAAAACGAAAAGCAAGTTTTAGGTGATGCTCATTTGGGCTTTTAAAGCCCGACCTTTTGGCTTATTTTGTATTATAACTGCTGTTAGTTTTTTCAGCGTAAATAAGTTTAAAAATGAAAAAGGTTATATCATCACGGACAATGCAAAGGAATAATAGAAAAAAGAAAATACAAACAACCAAAGAAAGTTGAAAAGGCAAAAAAGATGAAATTGAGAAGCTAAAACCTCTAATGAAACTGAAAAGAAGAGACCAATACCAGACAGCAGAACTTGGGCTAGTACTTTACCTATTTTAGTACTAGTATCTGTGACAATATTAGTTGCTATGATGAGCAACAAAATAGTTTTTTTGGGATTCACAAAGTCAAACTTTATACTCCATTTATTCAAAAATATACAACATTTTAGAAAGTGTGCAGTCAAATTACTCTATTTTTAACTAAACATTATTTAGATTGGTTATGTGAGAACAACAACATTAGATGTATCATGATAAATATTTTTATAATATAATATTTTTATTAACATAATCATATAAAAATAATGATCAAAGCTAGATATTGGAGATCGTGCTGATATCCAAATAGTCATACATTTTGTATAGAGGAAGTAATATTTGGCTATTGATATATTTATAAATATTTAGAATGGACATATTAAACTAATATGTATATTTGTCTCAAAAATACTTTTATAATATTATAAATTTATTGGGTCTTGTAAATATATTATAATATAAATTAATCATTAAAGTTGTATTTTAAAGGTCATATTTATTAATATCCAAAACGCCACTCTTCTGTGACATGGGAGGGCAATTCTGATATTCTTAACTAGCAGTGGTGTACGACGCCACGCTAGCTACTGTGTGAACCAAAGTAAAAACCGATAATTCATGGAGAGTTTTTTACAAAAAAAATCAAGAACCTGTTTGTATTTTTAAGAAAACTGAAGGTCTTTTCTGCAAAAACTAAGGATCTATACGCAATTTAAGAACAATTATGGGGCTTTATTAAGCAAATAGAGGGGTTTTTTTTGAAAATTTAAGGACCTATGTGTAATTTCTAGAAAATAGAGGACCTTTTGGCGAAAGATTATGTGGTAGGGACTTTTTTTTGTGTAAAAATCAAGAACATTTACGCTGTAAATTCGGAGAGTCTTTTTATAAAATCATGACGTAACAGGGGTGGGCCAGGGTTCCCCGCCCCTAATATACGGAGTATTCTACGGCAGTCCAACCTTTTGCAAATTCAATACCGGCTGAAAAACGCTGAACAATAGAACAGCAGAGCCGCGCTGACGCCGACCGGGAACCTCGCCGCCATCGCATCGCCGGCGACTCCTCCCAGGTTGGGCTCGCCCGCTCGCCAAAAAAACTCGCCTCTCCCCCCTTTGTCATCACGTCTGTTGCGGCGGAATCAAGGAGGCCTGTAGAGTAGAAGATGGCCCGATGTTACATGTGCTTCGGCTGGTAGCAATCGATGATGGGTCCCTGGGAGTCCCTTCCGCGTTCGGCGTTAGCGACTCTCGGAACAGACATTTGCTTCGGATGGTTTTGGGAAGAAGAGAGATTGGGTATTAGCGTGTATACCACTAGGTTGGAATGGGAGGTGTTCATGATGCACAATGTTCAGAAATTCTTGCTAATGGTGCTAATTTGGGCGTAGCAATGTGGGGGGAAAAACAAGCATTTGCTTTTGATCCGTGAAATTTGTGCTTGTGCGGTAAGGCTGCAAGCCTGTAGAGGTCTTTAAAGTTTATGTTTTCTTGGTTGTCGAAATGGTGATATATTTCTAGTAACAAGTTATGGCAAAATAGGTCCAATTACATGTGTTCCGAATGCGTTACCTTAGGTGATTCTTGCTGTACCAACAGAATAAATCGGTAATCATTTTTAACTCTTTAGCATAAATGTAATAGAGAATTGGGTGCACAATCTTACTAGAAGTTGGAAATGGGAAATGGAGTCCCTGGCTTGATTAGTTGCTGGAATGCATTATGCATTTGAACATGAAAGAAGCTCTAATTGCATGCTGCCACAACAGTCAGTAAGCAATATCTCCACCAAGATAGGCCACTCTGGTTGCGTGCAACTTTCTTGCAACCTCTCGCATGTCAGGTCGTTCCTTCGGGGATTGCCGTGTGCAAGCAAGCCCCAGCTCTAGAATTGATAGCTGACACTCATGCATTCTTCCACCACATGTAATTTTGGTTCCTTTCTGTAAAGGATCAGCTTCCTGCAGACGCGCATCAATGATCTGCATTGCTTGATCAGGGTATTTCATTTGCACAAAATCGACAATGCTGAGACCCTCCTTAAACATATTATCAATGGGCCTCTTTCCGGTAACCATCTCTAGGAGCAGAACACCGAAGCTATAAACATCCCCGCAAGTTGATATGCGGCCACCAATTGCATATTCTGAAAATACAGAAGAAAGAAGTTAGTGGATAGAACACATGTTTTCTGAAACTGTTTTAAACTCACTGTGTTGTATTCTAGCAGTTCTGCAGGGGGACAAACCTGGAGCAGCATAGCCGATTGTTCCTCTCAAACCAAATGAGCTTGTCGAGCACCCCATTGAAGTAGACCCGACATCTCCGCAAAGTCTCGCAAGGCCAAAGTCACCCACATGAGCTGTCATCTCATCATCTAGAAGGATGTTGCTAGGCTTCAAATCACAGTGAACAACTGGAGGTTGTGTGCTGTGGTGCAGATAATCCAACGCATTCGCTACGTTGATAGCTATGTTTAGCCTTTGTGTGAAGATAAGATGGCAAGGAGAACGCTCATCGCGTTCCTGCGAATGCAATAGCATGTCCAAATTCCCTGCAGGCATGAACTCATAAACAATAGCTTTGAACTCGTTTCCAGTTGAATCTATGCTTGAGCAAGCGGTGAGCACATCCACAAGATTCCGGTGCCTTATGCTTCTCAATGCTTGGCACTCTACAACAAAAGAATGATGTGCTCCCTGCATTTCAAGGTTGAAGACCTTCACAGCCACAGCTGTTTTGAGGTGACCGATGAAACCCTTGTATACGGAGCCATGCGCTCCTTTTCCAATCAAGTTGGATAGGGAGAAGTTGTCAGTAGCTTTAGCAAGATCCATGTATGAGACTTGTGGTAGATGCTTATCAAGAACTGAAGGCACCGGCAAAGATTTTTGTTCCAATTTCCTCCTATGAAAAAGGAACACACTGACAATCAATGCTAAAATTAGCGTTGGGCATGCTACTAGGATTAGGATTTTGAGTGAGCGAGATAGTCTCCTCTTCCTGGAAGGCACAACAAAAGGACATGGAGGCAAGTGGAGCTCCGGAACTCCTCCGCAAAGGTTCTGGTTTCCAGCCAATGTGAGGGCGGTGGCATTTGCGAAGACTCCATTTCTTGGGACTTCACCTTGTAGATTGTTGTATGACAGATCTAATTGCCCAAGAAATTGTAGACTACCAAGAAAACCTGGGATAGGACCAGACAGGTTATTGCGAGAAAGATTGAGCATCTTTAAACTCTTCACATTTCTAAGGGATGAAGGGATTTTTCCCTGAAGGAAGTTATTGTCCATTACAATATTCTCAAGCGATTCACAATTACCAAGAGTCTGTGGTATCTCACCATATATCCTGCTTGATGAGATATCTATCTCCATGAGTTGCTTTGCATTTCCAATTTCCAGAGGCAATATGCCATCTATATAGTTGTGCGACAAGTTGAAAGAGATCAGTGCAGGAAGGCTAAACAAGTCAACTGGCATGGTACCATTGATTTGGTTGTCAGAAATATCCAAAATCTGTAAATGCTGAAGCTGTCCAATAGTTGCCGGTACATATCCTTCAAATTTATTTGATTTTAGGGCCAAATACCAAAGTTGAGAAAGGTTACTGAGGGATGGTGGAACTGGCCCAACAAATCTGTTGCTTTCCAAGAATAGTTTTTCCATGTTTTTGAAATTCCCTACCCATTTTGTTATCATGCCATCAAAATTGTTGGACTCTAGTCCTAGATTAGTAAGGCCTTGAAGGTTGCCAATGCTTGAAGGAACAGAACCTGAAAGTTCATTCTGACCCAGGAGGAGGTACTGAAGCCGGGAGGATAGGTTGCCCACAGAACCTGGTAGCTCTCCCTGTAGCTGATTTTGGAATAGTGCAAGCACATTTAGAGAGCTGCAGTTTGCCAGTGCATCCATAAACATCCAGCTTTGTTTGTCATTTGCTTCAATGTGATTTCCTTCAAGGTTCAGCCACGAGAGCTCTCCTAGACCTCCAAGAGTTGTCGGCACATGACCTGTGAAAGAGTTGAAGGACAAATCGATATCCACAAGCCGTGAAGCATTGGAGAATGAAGGAGGGATCGGCCCGCCAATCTGGTTGTAATCCAAGTAGAGCTTTTGCAAGTTGTGGAGGGTGGTGCCAAGATTAGATGGCAAGTATGGCATGCTCAAGTAGTTTCCTTCCAGGGATAGTATTTCGAGGGAAGACAGGTTGAAGACACTTTGTGGGATTCTACCTGAGAGCTTGTTTCTACCCAGGGCTAGCAGTGTCAAACGAGACAGCCGTCCCAGTTCATTCGGTATTCTTCCCTCGAGGTAATTTTCTTTGGTCATAAACTCATTCAAACCTGAGATGTTCCCTAATGTAGATGGGATTACTCCAGTAAGGTTATTTCTTGACAAGTCTAAACTGCGAAGCCGGGACAAGGATGCGATTTCAGTTGGTATTCCTCCCACCAGTTGATTACTAGACAAATATACGGCCCTCAAGTTTGTGCAGTTGGCTAGTTCATTGGGAATTCTTCCTTGTAGTGAATTGTTCCCCATGATCAGGAATTTCAACATGTGCAGATGACCAAGACTAGGAGGTATTCTGCCGGTGAAGCCATTTTGCGACAAATTGAGCACTGTAAGGAATGTCAGGTTCCCAAGAAAAGATGAGATGAAGCCAACCAAACCTTGGTCACTGAGGTCCAGGGCAGTGGCACGATCCGGATGCTTTGCATTGCTACAGGAGACGCCTTTCTGATGGAGATATGCTCTAGAGATAATCATAGAGATGATTCTGTTTTATTATGTTCATGAATTATTGGATAATTTATCTTGTTCCTTGAATGACATCGTCAATATTTATTATCAAGTGTGTGACTTGATTGTGAAACTCTATATTGCTGCGATGATTATTCTTAGATGATCCCTAGTCAAACATATGAGGACACATATTAATAGACTAGCATATGTATTGGTTGATGACCATGTTTCACGGGTCATAGATATAAAGATATTAAACTAATAATATGGACACATGTTAGCAAACATGGGGTTGGATCGACCCACCATGAAACACTGCGAGAATGTTGCATTCTTACCGTCATTAGTTGGTTTCATTCACAAAGCGTATGCTATGTCCTTAAGACTTGAGATCGTCGCACGTACTCAAGATGCATAATGACTGACTTAGGGGTTGCCAAACACTACTCCGTAACTGGGTAGTCATAAAGGTAGCTTTCGGGTTTTGTTATGATGCATGCATTGAGGCATGGTCGATCAAGATAGGATTTGCCCCTCCAAGCAACAGGAGAGATATCTCTAGGCCTCTCGAGTGATTGGATTCCAGAAATGCATGGCCATGCTATTCACGGTTAAAGAGTTAACCGTAATCGGGAATTCAAGTCACATAATCGAGAAAGAGTGGTTGAGCTAACCAAACAAGGATGACACGTACTCGCCTTGAGTTTAACCGATATCGTGAGGCAAAGGGAAATGCATAAGTTTTGTTGAGGTTCGTCCGATATGATCTTTGCATATACTTAGGAGTCGGTATGTCTTGCTAAGGGGCCTTGCCGATTAATGGACGAGTAGGAGTACTCGGGCTATGTCTAAGTGTATGTGAACCTATAGGGTCGCACACTTAAAGGGCTAGGACTTAATTCGGATAGTGATCCGAATTCTTATGGGCCATGAGTTCCTAATGGGCCTCGCCTGAGACCCATTATGATGGATGCCTATAAATAGAGGGGAGGTGGCATAGGGTTTGCCAAGTGAATTTCGGAATTCCCGAAACCCTAGTTGCCACACCATCCCCATCTAATACCGCGCCGCCGGCGCTAGCACTCCGGCGCGTGGTGTTCCTGCCCCGTACGTGTGGATACCTTGGAGGTGTTGATGCGAAGCTTCAACACTAGGACGATCCGCAACTTGTGACGAACGCAAGGACTTAAAGGAGGAGACGTTCTGCAAGAACGACTACAACTGCATCAACGCGCTACATCGACTCTACTTCCGCTACGAGTCTGCGCGTCTAGAGGTAATCCCGTGATCTATTACTAGAGGAGGTCCCATTTACGCGGTAGAATTTTTGAAATTATGCTTGCATAGCCTACCCGTAGATCTTCACTTTCCACTGACAGAAGTGGATGCTATCATTCCAGTAGGCTAAGGCTCCGTGGGGATCCAAGGTGATACTCTTCTTGAAATCCAGCAAGGAATGGTGATCTAACGCATCTCCGTAGTCAGTGGAGCAGGTAGCTCTCTGAGCTCCAGAAAACAAAGCAGCTACTACGAGCAACATGAGCGTGGTAAACTTCATTTCCTTGGCCTCTGCAGTACGCTTTGTAATAACATAGGCAAGGGGAATGAGCAAGATTAGTACTGTGCAGTGTTGCCAGTGTCGACGTTGTAGACACATAGAAATAGAAAAGCATCAAACTTTTGAGGGGGAAAAGACAATGGAATACTATTTTATATTTTAGTAATTTTGCTAATCTTGATGATTGTAGTGTCATATTTTTGTTGCAATCGTCATATTCATTACTTATTGTAATATATTGAAGAAGAAGGTGAAAATAACAGTTTAAAAGGTAGGTATAACATTTTATTTTAAAAAGAACTATAATTTCAATAGAAGCCATGAGACATACAGGGGTGTTTGTTCAAAAAAAAAAAGCGCCCCCCAATAAAAAAAAGCCAAATAGGCTTATAGTTTTCTGCGCAGGTGGTTTTGTTTGTCAGAAAGATTTCTCACTTTGCAAAATAATGCAACTCGTCTTGTTTCCACAATTTCGAGGTAATTCAGAACATAGTAATTGGTCAAACTGGTTTGATCATCGGCTAGCCAATATTACGTAGCCAGATTGTCCCGATTTTTATCAGCGTGTTCATCAATTTGTTCTAACTTTTCCGGAGAGAAAAAAAATGGACTCATGTAATTTGAAAAACGCAAGAAAACTCATGAACCCAAAGTGAGGAAATAAACTCATGACCCAAAGTGAGGAAATTTGAAGAGTGAACACATATTCAGAGAATCATAACCTAAGAAATTAGGAGCTCATAGTTGCATACCTTGGCACCTTGCCTGCTTGCCAGACTGCTGCCTTTGCTGGAAATGGCCTTCCAAGTTCCAATGGTTGCACTGTGACAGCAGTGGGCAAAAATCAGTATCCTGCTGCAGATCTTGTGCAGGTTTGCTTAAAGTCAAATGGTCGCCATCTTGTTGCCTCTGGATATTCAACTATAATGTCACTTTCTTTCTTTATATCTTTCCTATTTTTGGTCAAATGGCTCAAAAGAAATGGCTCAAAAGTCATTTTCTGTCTTGCAGTTTTCAGAAGACTATGTATGAAAGGTGAGCAAGCTAGCTAGCTACCTGATGACGGCTTCAACTCGATCTTGACGTTCGTTTATTTGCCCGAAGTATGAAGCCAAAATCAAGCAGCCCACAATTAATAGTTCAGGGGAAGGAGCAATGCTATGCCTTAACATGTTCATGTAACTAGTAACTACTGTCCATGGGCTTACTGACACGTGGGCCCCGAGGTGCAGTTCAGCTGGGTTTCCATGCCAGTCCCAGTCCATGCACGATGCATGGTTCAGTAGTTCACCAGCAATGCAACACACACAAACTTTTTTTAGTACATGCACACTGCATTCGGTTGGGTGGTGTAGGATTGGGTGTGGAAAACCATTAAGGGCTTGTTTGGAAGCTAGGGGAAGAACAGTGTGCAAAACATTCAAGTATGTACTGAATTTGGATTCGTACGTACGCAGTGCGCAAAACATTTCGTATAAGTTGCAACCAAACCGCCCCTGATGTCAAAATTGAGCAGAATTAGGGCCCGCTTGGGAGCCCTGGAAAATTTTTTCGCCTGCAATGGAAGAACACCTGTAATTTTTCGTCACCCAGAATTACCAGTGAAATCGAAACCCCGTATGTCATCTGTCTGGAGAAGAAGATTAACAAGCGCCCCTTGCCCCTTGTACTCCCGTGAAATCAAATCACGTGTAATTAACAAGTGCCGCTCTCAAAAGAAGAAGAAGATTAACAGAACGACAAGCATTCCTTATCAATTCATCAGAATTAGTGTGCCCATTGCATTATGCATCAAGATTTCAGATCAAAACATAAAAAATGCTCAGTAACAATCCAAGAATGAAGTGACCAGCAGAACAAATCAACAGCTGGTTCAGTTACAACGATCAAGAGAAACCAAGAACCGGTCACTTGATCCTCGCACCCCTTGAGCTCCTCAGATCAACAATCAAGTGATGGGCGTGGGAGCAGCAGAACGAATCAACCAAGCAGGGAGAGAAACACACCTCAGATCCACACACCCCTTGAGGTTTGAGCTCCTCCAGGTCGTCGTTCGTCATGAGAGAGAGCCGGGCTGGTAGCTTATAACCTTTGTCTTGCACTCGCCGCACTAGTAGGTAGCCGGATTTTTTTAGTCAGATTTGTTTAGCTACTTTAGATTTGTTTAGTTACTTTAGTAGTACAGTAGCTATTAGCTAATTAGCCAATTTGTTTAATCAATGATTGATTGGTTGCTCTTTAATTATTCTAAGATTTACAAAAATGGAGAAGCGAACTTTGCACAAATATTTCTCAAACAATGCAACTAGCAGTATGTTTAATTATTGTATTTTATATTTTCATATATGAATTTGATATTCTAATGGCAAAAGATTAGTAAAGCTTTAGTATATTTATGTTGTGCTATAGCCTTAACAGTAGAGCTCCCCCTCTATTTTCATCCTGGATTCGCCACTGCAGAGAGGTGAGGCTGGTGTGAGACCTTGGGGGTTCGCCATGGCGTGGTCGTCGGAGGCACAGGGCCGGTAGCGTGGCCTGGCAGTGACAAGCGTAGCCCGGGTGAGGCTCATGGGGCTGTGGCATATGCAGGCGGCGCCGGTGGAGGTTGTGATCGTGAAGGATAGCATATCATCCATTAGAGCGGGAAGAGTGAATCTAAAGGCTTGTTGCGCTTTATAGTTCTTGATTTAAAATTTTAAATTTTAGCTATTTATAATAAAGATTATAAAGAAATACTTACATGTGATTTTCCCTTTTAAAAAATGTGTTTTATGTTTACGTATCGGTATGGCCATAAAAAAATCCAAAAGAAAAAAAGCACAACAAAGTTGCCAAAGTTTGGAGGAACGGAGGATGCGGTAACGAGTGAGTGAGACACTGACGCGTGGCCCCACCCACTCCTTTCCCATCCTCCCTTTCTTCTCTCCCAAACCCTCTGAACCCCCGCAAGCGCAGGGCAGCCTAACCTCCCGCCGCCGCCATGGCCCCCGCTGGAGCGCTCCACGCAGGCGGCCGCCTCCTCGTCCCGCTCCGACGCAGCCCCAGCGCCCCCTGGTCCCACGTCCGCTCCCACCTCCTCTCCTCCAAGCCCCCTTCTTCTGCCCCGCTCCCACCCCAGCCGCCGCCGCAGCCGCCTTCCTCCGCGGCCGTGTCGCGCTTCGCCCCCAACTTCGTTCCTCCCAGCAAGAGGAGCGGCGCGATTGGGGCCGGGACGGGGGGCGGGGTGGTCGGGTGGTACCTCGGCTCGCTCGAGGCGCGGCCCGTGCTGACCAAGAGCATCACGGCCGCCGCCATCTTCACCGTCGCCGACCTCTCCTCCCAGGTGGGATTCCGTTTTCCCCCGATCGCTCGTAAAGACCCAATCTTTTTCCCTTTCCTCGCGGAAGCTCTGTTGGTAGTGATTTTCATTGCGCCGGAATCTTGGAACGGTTTGGGAAAGAATATGCTTGAAAATTTTGTAGTTGATTCAATGTGTGCTAATTTCCTACAATGTATAGATTTCAATGTGGTAAATTTCTGGAAAATGGTATTAACAGGTCAGGATAAGATTGTTGGGAGTTGATTCAAATTCTAAACATGTGAAGTAATGGGGATGAAAATCCTGTTAGAAATTGGAAATGTGGTACCTAATTACTTTCATCATGCATTTGAATAAGCGAAATTGTGACCGAACATGTAGCTGCCAGCGTGTTGGATTTGTCCATTTGGTTTCTTCATGCTGGCCAGTAAACTGGTTTGCAGTAGGGAGTAGGGACTATGTTGTAATTGATGGTATTTGCTGGTAAACTGGTTCGCGGAAGGGACATAATTGTAATTGATGGCATTGGCCGGTAAAACTGGTTCGCAGTAGGACTATGTTGTAATTGACTGATGGTTTGATTGGAATATTGTCTAGTGAGAATGACCTGTATTTGCTCTGTACTCGTATAAAACAATGTACCTTGTACAAAATGAAGTATCTGTGTGAGCTATGACCTCCTTGTGTTCCACACAAAAGGTTTAGGCCATCTCATTGTGATTATTTCACTCAAAATGCCACTTCAAAAAAAAAGTAACATTGAATTTGCCATTGAATGTCTCAGATTTTAATTCTGTGGGATTGAATTGTGGTAACTGGTTCATTCTGAGTTAAATGCTATAGTGGGCAGGGTTAGAACACCCGGCGGTAACCGGCCGGTTACCGCCAGTAACCAGAAATACCGGCGCCAACCGGTAGAAAAAATACCAGCTGAAAATTTTTAATTTGAAATTTGAATTTAGGACTGAAAAGATCTAATGGTTATTGTTTTGGGGTTAAGGATCCCTTTCGATCCCTGCGTGTTATATATGTGGCTGAAGCGCCATATATGGTACAATATATTGCTGCAGAGATCTGGAAGGACACGGCTAAGCTATTTCCATCTATTACCTCAAATCAATCTATTCTATCTATAGCCGGCCTTTCCAGTTATATCTCTGCGGCATATTACAAACAGATTGGAACAGATTTCGGCCAGCCTTAACAGACTTTGGCCTTATCTCTAACATCCCCTCTCAATCACAACTTTATCAAGTTGAGATTGCTTCTAAAATCTTTCAGACGTTGAATGGGTAGAGCTTTAGTGAATCCATCTGCAATCTGATCTCTTGTTGAAATAAACTTGATATCAAGCAATTTTTGATTTACTCTTTCTCTAACAAAATGGTAATCAACCTCAATATGTTTAGTCCGGGCATGGAAAACTGGATTGGCAGATAGATAAGTTGCTCCAAAATTATCACACCATAGTCGAGTTGCAGGAGGACTAGAAATTCCCAATTCTTTGAGAAAGGTCTGGATCCACATTATTTCAGCTGTACAATTAGCCATTGCTGTGTACTCAGCTTCTGTGCTACATCTGGACACTGTAAGTTGTTTCTTTGCATTCCAGGACGCAAGATTAGTTCATAGAAAAACAGCAAAACCTCCTGTGGATTTTCTATCATCTAAACATCCGGCCCAATCTGCATCAGAAAATCCTGAAACTAACATAGAAGAAGATTTAGTAATTTTCAGCATGGTTATTAAGGCGACGCTTAAGCGTTGCCTAAGCGTGTAAGGTCGCCGGGGGCAAGCGTCGCCCGCTTGCCGTCTGTGCCCAAGCGGCACAGGGCGCGGCGGGCAGAACGGATCCGGCGCGGGGTGGCTGGTCTGGGTGGGCGGTGCCGGCGGGAGGAGGCGCGCCGATCCGGAGGGGAGGCGGCGCTCGGGGGAGATCACCCGAGTGAGACTCGATCGATCTCACTCGGTCGATTTGGGGTGGGGGGTAGGGTATAAATGATTTGATATTTTAAAATTTAGTCCTCGGAGTTCTATATAATTGCAATTAGGTCCATCTTTTTAGAAATGTTCTGATTTAGACTTCCAGAGTTCTGTTTTCTTCGCCTTAAGATGCATGTAAGGCGTCGTCTCGCCTCGCGCCTTACCGCTTAAAAGTTGTGAGTGGGGTGGGTCTCCTCGCCTCGTCTTACTGCCTTAATAACTATGTTTTTCAGTCCATATCCCATAGTGTATTGCAAGTACCTGAGTATTCTTTTAGCTGCTGTCCAATGTGCAGTTGTTGGGGCATGTAGATACTGACATACTTTATTTACTGAGAAAGAAATGTCTGGCCTCGTCAAGGTTAAGTATTGCAAAGCTCCAAATATGCTTCTATATCTTGTGCTATCTTCAGGACTTAATTTCTCCTTCTAATGACAGTTTTTCAACGGTGGATATGGGAGTATTCATTGGCTTGCACCTTTGCATCTGAACTCGCTCCAACAAATCAGCAGTGTATTTTGCTTGTGTCAGGAGAATTCCATTATCTATCTTCTTCACTTCAATCCCAAGAAAATAATGTAGGTCTCCTAAATCCTTTAGTGGAAACTCACCTTGAAGATCTTTGAGAAGAGCTTGTGTAGCTTTAGCTGATGAACTAGCCACGATTATATCATCCACATAGATGAGCATAAAGATGATCACATCACCTTCTCTATAAAAGAAGAGTGATGTATCAGCTCTTGAAGGCTGAAAACCAAGTTGTAACAGCTTTTCACTTAGTCTTGAATACCAGGCTCTAGGAGTTTGCTTCAATCCATATAATGACTTGTCTAATTTGCACACATAATCTTTCTTTTTCATATCTTCATACCCTAGCGGCTGCCTCATAAACACATCCTCCTCAAGAACACCTTGAAGGAACACACTCTTTACATTAAGTTGGCGAAGATTCCATCCTCTTGAGATTGCAATAGATAAAACAAGTCTGATTGAAACAGCTTTAACTACTGGACTAAAAGTATCTTCATAATCAATCCCATACGTTTGTTTGAAGCCTTTGGCTACTAAACGAGCCTTGTACCTATCAATTGTTCCATCAGCTTTCCTCTTTATTTTGTACACCCATTTGCAATCAATTAGATTCATTCCTTTCTTAGGAGGTACAAGATGCCATGTTTTGTTTTTCAAAAGTGCCATGTATTCTTCATCCATTGCCTTTTTCCAGTTTCCAGACTGCATAGCTTCTTCCAAGTTACTTGGTTCACCATTCTCAGCAAGGAAACCATATTTGATCCTCCCATCAGTGTATTTTATTCGACCATCTGTAAACGTCACTGGTTTTGTAATACCTCGCTGAAGACGAGTAATAGGTTGATGTTGAGATGAAGAGATCACACCTTATGTAATTGCAAAACTGTCAGAGAAGTCTTCAAGAGATTCTTCATGCGCAGGCATTATCTCAGGAGGCTGCGGCAAGCCTTCCATTGGAGACTGAGAGTCAGGTGATAGATGTGACAGTGGAGGAACTTTAGCACGTCGACTGTACACCTGAATAATAGGTGGCTTGGATACTGGTGCATCTTGCTGCGCAGATTGCTGCTCCTGTCCGATGGACTCAGATTGCTGCTGTTGCTCAACCTGCTGCTGCACAGACTGCTGGAAAGTGTTTAAAACAGGAGCAGAAGAAGGATTAGTAGCATCATTATCAGGAGCATCATCATATTGATCATTTGATTGTGCACCCCCGTGATCAATAGTGCCAAAAAGAAAAGGAAAAAGAAGCACTTCAGACCGAAGACGAGCACCAACATTTGGATGAAGGTTTGCAAAGGGAAAGACCTCTTCATCAAAGACAACATCGCGAGATATATAGATGCGGCCAGTCTGAATATCAAGGCATTTGAAACCCTTGTGCATATTACTATAGCCTAAGAAGGCACACTGTTTGGAATGAAATTGAAGCTTGCGAGTATTATATGGGCGCAGGTTAGGCCAGCAGGCACAGCCAAAAATACGAAGGGTTTTATAATCAGGTTTGATCTTAAACAGCCGTTCCAAAGGAGTAGAAAATTGCAAAAGTTTACTGGGTGTTCTATTAATCAGATATGTGGCTGTAGCAAAAGCCTCATCCCAGAATTTAAGCGGCATAGATGCATGAGCTAAAAGGGAAAGACCAACTTCAACGATATGCTGATGTTTTCTTTCAGCAGCACTGTTTTGTTGATGAGTATGAGGACAAGAGACTCTATGAGATATGCCTATTTGCTTGAAGAAAGGATTGGGTTTTTCATATTCACCACCCCAATCTGTCTGTATAGAGATAATCTTTTTGTCAAATAGCCTTTCAACAAGCTGCTGAAATTCATGAAACTTTTGGAAAACTTCAGATTTGTAACGGAGCAAGTAAATCCACACAAATTTGCTATAATCATCAATAAAGGTAACATAGAACTTGTGTCTTCCTACAGGCTCACAGGCTGGACCCCCAAACATCTGAGAAAACTAGCTCTAGAGGTGATGTTGAGATACTAGAGGACTTGGAATAAGGTAATTGGTGACTTTTTGCTTGTTGACAAGCATCACAAATAGTCCTTTTATTTGACTCTGGGAAACAAGGGAGATTATTCAACCTAACGACCTGCTGCACTATTGAAGATGCTGCATGACCAAGACGGCTATGCCACCTTGAAGAAGATGGTTTTATTTCTCCAAAGGCCTGCTTGTTGGAATCTGCCGAAGGTATGAACGAGAGAGGATAAAGTCCTCCCTCACATTTGCCTTTGAGAAGAACTCTCTTCGTGATCTGGTCCTTAATCAAGAAGAAATTGGGGTGAAATTCAAGAAACGCTTGATTGTCAGAAGCAAGACGATGAACTGAAACTAAGTTTTTCTTAGCACTAGGGACATGAAGAATGTTATTGAGATAAAGATTATGAGAGGGGGCACGAACAATAGTATGACCAATGTGATGAATGTCCATACCTACCCCATGTGCCGTGTGGATCTGATCACCAACAGTATACTTCTCACGTACTGCCAGTTTATCAAATTCGCTTGTGATATGATTTGTTGCACCGGTATCAGTATACCAATTTGTGTCAACACCATACGAATGCACTGCTGCAGATGCACTCTTCTCTTCAGGAGCATAGCTTTCATTGAAGCGATACCAACAGACTGGAGTAGTGTGTCCCTTTTTCTTGCAAAGTTGACAGATGGGACGAGTGTTTGTGTCTGCTGTACCTCGGGTAGCATTGCTGGAAGCTGCACCACGACCACGACTCCAGTTGTTGCGGCCTCGGCCTCCATTGCGCCCTCCACGGCCACGCTGGAAGCCATGATGAGGTCCACTTTGTCCACGCATTGCAGAATTGATAGATGGCTAATATTGATTTCCCTGCAGAAGATTCAATCTCTGTTTGAAGCTTAGAAGTTGAGAGTAAAGCTCACCAACAAAGAATCGAATCGGACGCCCGATGACATTGGTCACAACGGAGTTGTACTCAAGATCAAGCCCAGTAAGGATGTAGGACACTAGTTCTTCGTCATCAAGAGGCTTCCCAGCAGCTGCCATCTCATCTCCAAGAGCCTTCATCTTCCCAACATACTCAGCAACTGTCATATGACCCTTCTTCGTTGTTGCTAGAGCAATGCGCGTGTTGACAGCCTGCGCACGAGTTTGAGCAGTAAACATTTGCTCAATGGCCTTCCAGACTTCTGAGGCCGTCTTCTTGGAGGCAACATGGGTCAAGATCTCTCGTGAGAGAGAGGAGAGTAAGTAGCCCAGGACTTGTTGATCCTTTTCGAGCCACAGATCATACGCCGGATTGAAGGTTTTGATCTCCTTCTCGCCGTCTTTGGTGATGATTTCCTCTGCTGGTGCTGCTGCCGATCCATCAAGGTAGCCGACAGGCCTTGCACCATGAATTGCTGGAAGAATCTGAGCTCTCCACATCATGTAATTGGATTTGGTGAGTTTTTCCGTTACTGGATGACCTAGGGAGGTGGCGGCCATAAGGGTAGATGAACTCGCCATTGAGGAGAGGCTCTGATACCATGAAAAGATCTAATGGTTATTGTTTTGGGGTTAAGGATCCCTTCCGATCCCTGCGTGTTATATATGTGGCTGAAGCGCCATATATGGTACAATATATTGCTGCAGAGATCTGGAAGGACACGGTTGAGCTATTTCCATCTATTACCTCAAATCAATCTATTCTATCTCTAGCCGGTCTTTCCAGCTATATCTCTGCGGCATATTACAAACAGATTGGAACAGATTTCGGCCAGCCTTAATAGACTTTGGCCTTATCTCTAACAAGGACTACGTAATGCAGTTGGTAGGTTGGTTTAGGTCTTTATTGTGCTTGATTACCTATTGTTTGAAGTTAATATGCATGAATAAAAACTAGCGGTTTTTTATTTAGTTCAAATTTGAAATTTTGAATATAAAAGTTAGTTTTCCTAATGATGGTTACATTGTTTAACACTAATAGAATGTATTAGGAAAATGCATGCACCTCTCGTGCTTGATTTCATGCTTTTTGCCATGAATGTATTAGGAATTTCCAATTTCAAATTCGAAAAACCGGTTTTTAGCGGTTTTCTGGTTTTCTCCAATTTTTTGGGCGGTGACCGGCAGGATTTTGCGGTTACCGATTTCAAATTCAAATTTTAACGCTCGAAATTTGGCCTTTTTACTGATTCTCGGCGATAACCAGATCGCCTCACCAGATTTAGGCGGTGCATCGGTTTTGGAACCTTGATAGTGGGTAGAGTTCTGCCAGACATTTATTAGAAGTAATGTAGTTATAAATTTCGAGTTTGCGTTCATTTATACATGAGAAGTTCGAAAAAATATAGTACCACATTATTAGCTGAAGATCTAGTACTATCAGGGGAGCCGGGGAGGGTGCTGGGTGATAGGTGGCCCTCAAGGGTTCAACAATTCCTAGGTGGAATATAGAAAATTTGGTACACTCTACAATGCTCTAGAGAAAACAAATATAAAAGTCTAGTTAAAAAACATAACATAAGTTTGTCATATAGACAAAAATGGCAGAAACTTAATTAGTGTAGGCTAGTTCCCCAGGCAGATGCCTTCGGCCTAAGTTGTAGCCACTATTCATTCAACTAGTATTCAATTTAGTAATTTACTGTATTTTATGAGGGTAGAACTTCGGGAAAGGTTATAAAGAAATATCACTCATCTGTATTTTACTCTTGATTTCGTAGCTAATATTTGTTTCTGTCATATAAACCACACCATCCAGCAAGTTATCCCATGTAGCTTTGTAAGATTTGTAAGAGCTTTGTGCTAATTAATCATTTATGTTGTTTAGTACTATTAATCTACCAAAAGAAATATGGCACCGATAATGAATGGCCCATGTCCTTTTGCTACATAATATGGTACTTTGTAGAAATGTGCATCATTCTGAAAGTCTGTCTTGATTACATGTCTACTGTTAAGCTGACAGTCATTGTAATATGTGATGAACCTGATATACGATATATGTACTGCATTTCCAGATTTCCTCAATTTCTTGTGCTCAGTTGTTCATAGCTACCATGGAGTATATGCTATATAGGTACCACAATTTGTAGTTTGTATGGCCATTGGCCAAACTTAAACTAGATAGATGTTCTCCTGGAACAATCTGTGTGAAATGAGCACAGGATTATTTTTTCATATTTGGAGGCTTATATATGTTGTTTTGTCCTTGTATATGTGGTTTCATCATTTGACTCGTATTATCTCTTGGATGGGACCTGTCGCTACTATATGTTATTTCACCTGTTTCTGTTTTTTTAAGATGGGATGTTGCTTCTCATATGATTTGTTTTATTTTTGCTGTTGTCTCATCAGATGATCACACTTGGTCCTGAGGATTCACTTGATCTAATTAGGACTCTGCGTATGGCTAGTTATGGGCTGCTGATCTCAGGACCTTCCCTGCACCTTTGGTTCAACTTTGTCTCAAAAGTGTTCCCCAAAAAGGATGTAGTGAACACCTTCAAGAAGATGTTTATAGGGCAAGCAGTTTATGGACCAATTATTAATTCAGTTTTCTTCTCATACAATGCAGGATTACAAGGTATCATGCTTATATGCCTCTTTATGAACATTTAGATAGTTTGAAATGTTTTCTGTCCTTCTCTTTTTGGTGTTAATGCACTCGTGTGTGCGCAAATCATTTGTTGAACTTGACTGTACTTCTCTTGGGACTTGCTTCTGTAAGACTGTAACCCTGTCCTGATAATGTTACCCTATTAACTCCAACTATGCTGTTTCATATGCTGATCATTACTCTATTTTGATAATGTTAATATATAAACAGCTACTTGAGTACATACCATACAACATGCTGTTTTTGTAGTAATTTTTATGTGTGTTTAATTTATATATTGTAGGAAAAAGCTATACATATGTGAGATCTACTAATAGCTTTCCCAAATTCCAAAGATTCCTCATCCTCTTCAAAGAAACGAAAAGAAAAAACTTTAGAGACATGAATACATATCTATCCAGTAATCTTGTTACAAAAATGGTCCAGCATTCACAATAGTACACCACTGATGCAGTGATTGTTCTATTCATTATATGATTTTTGTAAGGTGCAACTATTAATGTATTGGTTAGAAATGACCAACATTGCACATGTTAGCTTTAATTATTCTGTCTGCATTGCATAAATGAAAACAAGATATCCATGTGAAAGCAGGCTTGCACTTCCATTGAACATCCTTTCTTTGTATTTCACTATGATGTGAGTGGGAAATGACCATGAGGGCTTTCCTTTTTGTTGTTATATTTAACCTGATTAGTTGAGGTAACTGGTTATTTCCTGTTTCAAACTTTGTGAGGGTGACTAAAGCTTCAAACTTTTAACTTGCATATTTATAACACATTTTTTTGTTGTTTGCTTTATAGTGTTAGAATCGTTCAAAAATTTGAAGAAACAACTTTGTATGACCAAATATACTCACATTCACAACTGGTATGCTTTGCTCTTGTTTAAACATCAATATCACACTGGCCATCATATGCCTTGCTACCCAATGTGCATTGAGGTTCTGTTGATCTAAGTAAATGCATCCAAAACTTCTGTTCTAGGTTCCTATAGAAAGAATCTCAGACTAGCTAAGACCTTTTTGAGACCCTGGATGACTTGCATTGAGTTATCCCCTCTCAGTAAGCCGAAGACCATAAATTCTATACAGAAATATATTTACCTAAATGCATGAGATTGAAATCTGTAAAAAAAACTGATGACATTGCATCAGACCCACTGTAAAATTGAATGCAAAAAATCCACCCGTACTATACGAACACACTATATTACCAGTTGTACTTTCGATCTGTTACATACGTGTTGAAATTTCCCAATTGGTTCCCAGATATCAGGTTGTAAATTGTACTTGAGACAAAATGTGGAAGTGAAAGTAGTAAATTGCTAACATTTAGAGTATAGTTGGCATCTGCCAAACATGAAAAAAAAATGTGTACCACCAGTTCAATTATCTCAAAAAGTAACATGAATTTGAGGATTGTTAGAGCTGGGATTCCTGTAATTGCAGTTTGGTCATTTGTTTGATCAACCATGTCAGGTGCAGACAAATTTGTGGAGTTATGCATGGATATTTCTGGAAAAGAAGTTATGGAACAAGACAGACCATTCAATTTTAATGCCCTTGTTATTTTTCCATATAAGATGCCATAACTCATTGTTCCATGTCTTTTAAGTCACGTCAAATAATACTAATGGTGCTACATGAAAACTTATGTTCTTGCTGTGGTGCCTGTATTGATTCTTTTTGGTCCTTAGCCATGTGAACTTAGTTTGACTGACACCTGACATAGTAAACAAATAAATCCCAAAGGCTGGTGTTTTCTTCGTTTAATTCCTTCACTCACATTTTGATGTTAATATCTGAGTTCAAGTGTTTCTACTGTCATCCCACTCCACTCCACCTGCACATGGACACCCAAAAAAAGATCGTAATTTTATGTTTTTCCTTATTTCTGAGATGCCTTTATCTGATAAAAATCTCCTTACTACACAGCTCATTGTAGATCTTACTTTTTGAATTAGTCATTTGATCATTTCAAGGGAGTTTTTGGTAAAGTCTATGACCTATGCATCATGGACCACAGTAGTACCAATTTCAGGATAAGGTTTGCATGTAGTAAACATTATGCCCACTATGTACTGTAGAACATGATGGGAGAAGCTATAAACAGATAAGTGCTTACATGCAGTACACCTTCCCCACCAACTTTACCAAATACAAATAGAAACCTTTCTTGTTGAAACTTTTGTGGTAAGCAAACTCCTGTGTGCTCTAATTGCTTGTTTGATGTGATTGACAGGTGAGACCATCCCTGAGATCATTGCAAGATTGAAGAGGGATTTAATTCCAACTATCAAAAGTGGGCTCATATATTGGCCGCTTTGTGACTTTATTACTTTTAAGTTTATCCCCGTTCATTTACAGGTAACATTAAGTTCCCAACATATTCTTCCAATTTGAGCTCAAAGCTTGTTTGACAGTTCTGATCTGAAGTATTTTTTTCCAGCCGCTGGTGAGCAATTCCTTCTCGTTTCTTTGGACCATCTACATAACATACATGGCCAGCTTAAAGAAAGCAGATGTGGAGGTGGTCATGAGCTCGTAGTCATAGCTTATCTGCCAGTCATTCTGCAGGCAGTCTTCATAGACATTACCTGGAACTACGATGTGACTGTCAAATACCACTACTAGCTCATTTAAGCTTCCGAAGGCTAAAACAGAAATGAACTGCTTCCTATGCCTTTTCGTCTTTAGTAGGGTATGGTGTCCACTTGGCTTCTACTTGCCTATGTTTTTGGCTGAAGCCTTTTTGTCTGGACGATAGAATGATACTAGGCATTTCTTCTATCTTTTCCGAGGTTTCTCAATTCTGTGGCTCAGAAGCAAGCACTTTTCACCAAATTCTCTGTACCCAGTTATGGAGCTGTTAGGTGAATTTGTTATTTTATGATACGGGGGGACCAGGCAAGGTTTATGCTTGAGGATATTTACATACAAATACAATGCAGCTTTTGTTGACAAAGATTTCTGTAAATTCTTTCTTTTATGTCCCAAGAAATGATTACACGTTTCACTAACATTGCCTAGAATCTGAGTACAATTTTACGTTGGTTATTTTATAGGTTCTCTTCAGATTCTTGTTTATTTCTCTCACATATAGCTTGTTACTTTGTTCTGGGCTCCTTCCTCCAGTTGCAACGAATTAATATGTGATAATATACCATATAACAATGCCTGTGCTTTTGTTTGAGCTTTTGGAACACTCAAGCCACCCTAGCGAAGTAATCATGCCATCTTCAGACCTAAACATTGGTAGAGCCAAGGAGACTGCATGAGCTGATCATCATGCCTCTTGCTCTCATTCTGAAACCTTAGTGTTACATTGGATTCAGGGAACCGCCGCCCCGGCTCCGACTCAGCAGAAGTCGACGACGAAGCTGTTGCTCCGGAGTTCGAGCTGGATGGCTTCTCTTGCTTCCTCCCGCCACCCCCAGTTGCTAGTGTCAGCTCCAGGTCGAAGTCTTCAACGAAGGGGGTCTTCTTCTCGCCGGAGTTACTGTACCACTGCGCACGATCCATCCCCAGCATCGGTTTGGTTTGAGTATCCGCGCTTGCCTGAGCTCGGTTAGTCTCAACAGCCTGCATATCCATCATCAGTTGCTTCTGAACCCTGTATACGCGATGCAGCTCGTGAACCTGCTTCGACGAAGAACAGGTCATTGAAATCATTGGACGCTTTCAGCAACGTAGAAGATGAAAGTATCTCTAACCAGGTATTGTTGGTTAGTTGGTTTACCTGTTGTCTGAATGTCTGTTCCTGCCTCAGAATGGCCATCTTGATGTGTTCTTTCTCCATCCCTTGCCAATCCGCACGAAGGATCAGCTCGCTGGCCTGAACAGTGTGCCTGCCTCTAACCTGTTTCATCAGAGCATGACAAGTGAGTACCAATGGTTGCTGTTGCAACAGTGTCAATGGATATGAGATACTGCAACTGCAGTGCAAATTTGCAATTATTGAAGCTTTGTTCAGTGCAGGTTGTGTGTGTCTGCTTCTTGTTAATTTTCTCCCCTATCTTTTTCAGCCTGTGATGGGGACACTGCCTGGTGTCAAGTTTTAACACCTTTCAAGTTCTTTGGAGAAGTTTCTTGTTCTCAGATAGGAGTATCCAGCTTTGTAATTAAGTCAAGTAGGTGAAACGATGAGGCATTTAAGTTGAATTAGTTGAAAGCATAAATGTTATGGTTGTATGTGATGTAACCTAACACATCAATCATTTGTCTCTGTGCGTGTACACTTGAAAGTGCACTGGTTTGCAATAGGAAAAATAATTGGGAGGAGGCTAAACTTTTTTAGCGAGATATCTTGATAAGATACCAAATGAAGTGTCATTTTCCTTCTGAAAAATTGCTCAAAATTTTGGAGAAATAAGCTAAATTTCAGCATGTAGGCCGACTTTATATGTTTGTGGGACAATAGGATAAACTAGGATTTTGAATGCAACATAATGATGTTGTGACATGTTTAGAAACATTTAAGAAGCATTTTTAGGTCTGATCTGAAAGATTGGATTTTCACTGTTGCACAGTTTAATTATGGCTCTTCTTGTATTGGAATTTCCACAAATATTTGGGTTTTGCTGTCTGTTACTTTCTCCAAGTAACCAAATGCTATGCTGTCTTCCACTGTAACAGAGCGAGTCAACAGAAACAGAAATTCTCCCACACTATCAAGCCCAAAATAAACCTACAAATTTTACACCCTTAAACTGTAGTAATGTTTAATTCTTGCAGACAGAATTATATATGGAAGAAACAGGAAGGGGGTATATATCATAATTCTGCATGTGTTTTCTTATTCTATTGTTATTTTGAACAACAATATGCATGCATGTCATTATGCTTCCTAAGAGAAACTACTATAGTTCCCTACAGGAGACAATTCTGAAAAGATCATAGAATTCCAGAAGAAACAAGAGGAAGAACTGCTATCATTTCTTTGCAAACTGAAACATGCCATTACACTTTCCAGAGCCCAAGGAACAGACAGCTCCTTGCACATGAAATTACGAAAGCAGGAAGAACAATCAAAGAGTGAGATTTGCGAACTTTCCAAAATGTTATCATGCTTCATGAAAGTCGAAGTGCAGTTCTTTGAAGACAAGAATCATGAAGAGACAAGAGTAAGGAAGATCAAGAGCCGTGTGCTCACCTCTGCTAAGGATTCCTATTGCTAAGTTCCTCTGAAGAAGGAAGGCGCTCTCCTCTTCCTCTTCCTCTCACAAGAAGATCTCCTGCTAGCTGCTACTTGGCCAAGGCCAAAGGTTCTGGTTCTGCCCTGGAGCAACAGGTTGGCATGTATCAAATCTGGTGAGGCAGGGGGGGAGGGAGGGGATTTAAGATTCTCTCCTGTCATTAGTTTTGCTATCATGGTGGGGCCTTGTGGGCATGCCAAACAAATCCAAGTCACTTAGGCCAATGGAGCTCATGTATGATGAAGGTGCCAAAGATGCTCCTATGTAGTGCCAAGAAAAGGATAGGACCAAGACAAGAAGCCCCAGCTATTATATTCTCATTTGCAACGCAAAAATCTTATGCACCCCCTCCGATGCTACATCGCGCAAGATTTTTGTATTCATATAGCTCAAATCGATATGTTTATAGCGCAAGTGCGCATGGATCTGTTCATGTTATGATATGCATGTTTGTTTATCTGTAGTTTATTCAGTTGTTTGTGTTCTCCATGGGGTGGTGTAACTTTGTTGGTTTTGAATGTTTTTGTGGATCACTACATCGGAAGGATCATTGAACAGACAACTAGGCATGCCATGTTTAGATCTCATACTCACATGTGCATTGGATTAAGATTATCATCACTTACATTACTGTCATTCAAAGTCAGAACGTCTACCTTAGCATCACCATGAAAAAAAAGTATAAAATAAAGGCGCCCTACCGATTGCGACAATGGAAGGAATGTAAGCACAAAAAAACTTAATATTTTTTACCAGGTTAACTGTTTTCTTACTGTGAACAGCAGAGTGAAGATTTCGTTTCATTTGAATCCATAAAAAATAGATCCAGCAGTGAATCCTTGTCAGATTCAGAATTGAAGTTGGATCTTGGGTTGGCTTATATGCAGCTCAAGATTGGGCAATGTGATTGGATAGTGAGTTACGTGTAGCAGTTGGTAAGAATAGCATGAGCTGGTCCCCCAATGTACACTCCCTTTGTTCCTCACATTTGTGAGGTCTGCAATGCAAGCAAACTATTCATTCTCATTGGGGATTTGTATTCGTCCCAACGATTTGGACAAGTCAGGGTATGAAAATCCAACACTGCATGATTAGCTCCAGCCCTGTTGTCCTTCTCATTGCCATCAGATGCATGTCTCTGTCATCAGATGCAGGATTAGCTGGATTTTGTAGATGTTTGTAGACTTGTGCTCTGGTGTTGTTTATGATTTACCTGTCTTTTTTCGTCTCTAAGTTGTTACGTGATTCATTATCCTGGTAGTTAGTTTGCTGGAATAAGAGAGTTGCAGCATTAGCTAATTTCTGTTGAAGTTACAAAAATTTTGACAAAACTGTCTAAATTCTAGCTAGTGTCTAGACAACAAGTCCTCATTTCAAGAACCGCGTGAAATGGGGATAGACTGAATTTATGTGAAGCGTTTAAATTTAATTGGATTTTCTTTATAATTTCTTGTACTTGAGTATGGACAGGTGCATGTGAATTCTAACTGTGCATTGGACCCGGCTATCGGCCAGTGTTGAATGAATTTTGACGATAAAAAATATTTTGAAGGATTTGGATATCTGAATAATATTCAATACTGC
The DNA here is from genome assembly GCA_036346265.1 of Melocanna baccifera. Taxonomy (NCBI): domain Eukaryota; kingdom Viridiplantae; phylum Streptophyta; class Magnoliopsida; order Poales; family Poaceae; genus Melocanna; species Melocanna baccifera. Next base: position 16,218,924 of record CM070710.1, read on the forward strand.
ACAAGACTATAGCACTCTTTCTTTCAAAGGAAAAAAATCGATTGAAAATATTTGACAACTGACCACAAAGATATCATGCTGTCATTAACTATTTTTGAGATAAGTGATATTCAGCTAGCTAGCTATATAAAATGAACTAATTTCTCTAGAAAAGTTTTGACATGCTTGGATGGGTCCAAGTTATTAAAGAAAAACATCACAGGAAATGGAATTGCAGAAAGCCCTTAAAAAGGCAGACAGCTGAAACACGCATGATGATGTTTACTTGGATTAGAAGTCTCAAAAAAAAAAGACGACATAATTTGCCAAGTAAAATCTTTCGTTTAGTCATCTCATAATTATGAAAATCTATCCAACACATCCAATCATGTTAAAAGTGTAGTTTTTCTGATATATTTTTGACAACCCATACATAGTTCTTTGAAAACTTCTCTTAAATGTGTAGTTTTGCGATAGTTTGCATAAAATATGTATAGTTTTATAAAATTTACTTTTATTTCCTTCAAAGACTTACAAAATTGAAGGGGTGGCCATGCATGGCCCCAGTTGGCCTTCACTAAGATCCAGAGTATACTGGCTAGAAACTAACGTATATGCATGAGTAGTTTTAGGGTCTATTTTTTTCAGCTTCTCAAAACAGCTTTTGGTTTTTGCTACAGTACCTAACTTTCAAACGGAGTATTTTTTTAAGATGAAGTCTACAAGTTAATTATAGTACACGTTAAAAGCCTAACATCTGTACCATCCAAAATCGCAAGCGAGTATTTCTCTTTCCGTAATCTCTATCGCAAACAGCTAAAATTCAAAAATTTCAGTCAAAAATTATAAGCCACAGCCAAAAAGAACATACCTAATTTATAGCTCTGTTCTTTTTCCCTACTCTCTGATACAACGTTTATCTGATTGCTCCCATTGGCTTCTAGACTACCTTCAGCTGTGCTCTCATTAACTTGTAGATTAATTACCTTCAGCTGTACACAGGACAGTTCACCGTAATACGTCATACTAAGGTACGTGCTTATCCAGAAAGGTACCAAATTTATTACAATAGAGATGCTGCATATATATCTCGTGTACTGTACATTTATACAGTGTACAGTGTACACCATTACCATGCATGACTGCATGTTATGGTGATACGTACAGAACACGATTTGCTATTGTTTTTTTTTTGATAAGGAAAACTTTATTAAATTTTAAGGTTTAACATCAAGAAGATACAAAACCCTAAGACCAATTTCCGGCCTCTGCATAACCAGGATGCACACAGCCAAAAAGAAACAAAAAAAAAACAAGCCCTTTCTAAAGACACTCAATCCGCAGACTAGACCGCCACCCATGAGAGTGGGCAAAAAACTCCTTGGCCACCCGCTCCAAAAGTTGAGACGCCACTGTAACCAAGTCCTGCGTAGAAGGCGCCTGAAGGATAATCCATGTACGAAGCCAATGGATTACTGAGAAGATAACCTGAAAGGGGGAAGCATTATATTTTTTGTCAAATATCAAATCATTCCTACAAAGCCAAAGAGACCAACAAGTAGCAGCCACCCCTAGTAGGAATAAAGGCTTCACTTCTTTCCCAACACCCCCTAGCCAAGAACCAAACAAGTGAGACGCACTACGAGGTTGAGAAAGTCCTGAAGCTGCTTGTATGATAGACCAAACAGCACGAGCAAAACGGCAATCAAAGAACAAATGGCTGATTGTTTCATCCTTAGGACAAAAGCAACACGTCTTGTCACCTTGCCAGTTGCGTTTGGCGAGATTATCTTTTGTCAGCACGACCCCTCTACGTAAGTACCAAAGAAAAATTTTGATTTTCAGGGGAGCCTTTAGCTTCCAGATCTGCTTATTCAAGTTAAGGACATTAACATGAATCATTGCTCGATAATGTGATTTCATCGAGAACTGTCCGGTGCGATGAAGGTTCCAGCGAAATCCATCTGGTTCCTGGCTCAAAACAATGTTAGCAATGCGTGAAAGTAAATCATTCCAAGCTACTAACGTATGTCCAAGGAGCTCTCTCCGCCAGGAGATATTGGGGGGAGATGTACTCAATGTCGTATTTACTTATTAGGTTAATTTATGCTTAGATGATTTTTCGACATGTAAATACAACAGCAATGCTATGTATGCACACAAAAAATTCATTATGGACCGTGCGGATCATTGACAAGCATGGCCTCAGAACCACATTCAATGTCAACAGGACCAGCATCTCAGTGTCAGTTTATATGCACAGTTTGCGAAAATTATGGAGGCATTTGGAATGACGTTGGTATATAATTTTTTTACTGTAGCTAACTTATTTTTTACTGTAGTTAAGTTAGCTTATTTGGTATAATTAAATTTTAAAAAATTAAAAAAAAATATTAACCCATCACGAACAATGCAAATGAATACGAGAAAGAAATAAAAGACAAAAAAACCTTAAAAATATAAAAAACCCAAAACAAATCAAAATTACTAAATAATAAAAAAACAAAAACCAGAAACAAAAATTGACTTTAAACTGAAATAAGAATACCTATACCTTTTTTCCTCCTCATAATTAAACACAGTCATTCTAGTAGAGTACAAACATCAAAGGATGGTGCTGCCTTGTGTACTATGCACATTGGAATTATGCACTCAATATAAGAGCTAGCCAGCCGGTCTATGATTATGTCACATCAGCAAATAAGATGCCATGTCAGAGCCTCCCTCCCTGTGCTTGGCAAAAGAAAACAAAATCTCTGGATCTACCTAACTCCTGGCCAATAATCTCTTCCTTGCAAACAGTGGAGATTGCACATGGGTCCATGCATGTGTGTGTGCTAATCTTATTTTATTTTAAATCCCAATAAGCCACTTGTTGATAAGTTGATTTTGGAGGATATATACTGCTTGCATGATTGGCAATTCAGACGTGCAAATATATATAGTGAATTTTAGACAGATAATGCACTACTTCATGAGCTATAGATGCTTATTTATTTTCACTTAACTAGCACTTGTACAGGAAACCTAGCTGGGATACATTGGAAGATTTCATTTAATACTGGACAAGGACATAAACCCTATCATCATTATTGTTCCATGGTCATAATTTATACAATAATCATTGGTTCATAGAAATACACAAGTTTACACCACTTGTGGATGAGTGGATCTATGATTGTGGTAGTACGGTGCAGATCGATCAACCCCCTGAAGTATTAAATTGCTTTGGATCTTACATGGCCCCGCTCTGGATGGCTTTTGCCATCGTCAGCGTTGGGCGTTGAACGACAATTTTACTGTAGCGCGCACTGTAGTGCCACAGTAATTTTTTTTTTGTTTTTTGGGTTTTTTTTCTCGTATTCCTTTGCATCGTCCGCTCTAAATTAACGTGACGTTTTTATTTTTATATTTTTTAAAATTTAATTATACTCAATAAACCAACTCAGTTACAGCAAAAAAATAAGCTAGCTACAGTGTTTTTTCAGCAAAAACTAAAAACCATTGCTATTCCGAATACCCTCATAGTTTTGTTTTTTGAGGCTCATGAAAGTACTCTTCTTAATCATTTTCAGGTACACCACTTCTTCAAATAATTAATTATTGGTGGATTTTCCAGGATTTGATCACGTGAGCCGTTGGTTGTTAAACCAATACGTACGTATATATTTATATTTAGCTCTGTCAACCAATGAAAGTCTGATAGCTCTGTCAACCTTCGCAAAAAAAAAAAAAACGTGTGAGCGTTACAAAACGTACGTATATATTTATATATGAAACTGAGTTACCTTTATTATAAGACTATTAGTCTGCAACAAATCTAGTAGATAGTCGATTAATATACATCCTTTCTGACTTCAGCTTATAATATCTGTGATATCCACCTCATATCCTCTTCTAACTTTATGTTCTTCTTAAACTGAAGGCTGAAGCTGAAGCTAAACAAATACATGCTTACGCCAATCTAGAGCGATCGAGTTATAACTCCTGCAAACAGATAGCTAGAATATCGCTAAGGAGTTGATAGAGCTGCTCATATTGACTAGTAGCAAATGGTAAATGTTCCTCCTTTAAAAAACAAATGAGAATGCCTTCAAGTGAAACACATACGGAGACCACTTCGGGTGGGCGTTTTTACTATTTACTATAGTAATTTACTTTCAGACGATACATCAATATACTTTTAAACGGTACGTTTTTTTTAACACGGACCAACAGATAAATAGTAGTAGATACTGTACCGAGTTCAGCTGGACCAGTCAAAATTATATACGATCTTTTCTCTCTTCGTACTGTCTCTCGCGAATAGTCATAATTCAAAAATCATAAATCAAAAGATAAAAACATAGTCTAAAAGAACCTACCAATATATACGAAAGGAAGAATCTTTTCTTTTGAAGCCTCGGCTTCCCTGAGGGATGAGAGCGAGGCCCCCAGATAAGTGGAGCACGCCTTGCCGGGTTGAGGAGGGGCATCGCCTCATCCATGGTGGGGCGACGCTGCAATGGATTGGGGCTCGCATTTGCAGGCATCATCATTGGTCACCCCAATGCGTATAGTACCTACCAATCCATAGAGGGTGAGGGTGAGAGAAAGGAAAACAAATTTAAGAGCATTTTTGAGTTCTATGCAAATTCACTGGCATGTTGGAAGGCTAGCTCCGTTTGTTACGTAGGGATGTACGGAATTTTCGAGGAATTGTTCGGAATTTTTGAGGAATTGTTCAACTTCCTATGAAGTTTCCTTGAAAAACCGTATGTTTGAAACAGAGGAATTATGTAGACACGCTCTTTTGATTTCTCCGAGACGCTTATAATGCTCAACTGGGCTTTTTTCAGTTTTAGCTTCTAGTTTTAACTTTTTTTTTTCATTATTCAGTAATTCATCTTTTTTTGATTTTTTTAAATATTTTGGGCTTTTTTGTATTTTTTTCCTGTATTCCTTTGCATGGTCCATGATGGGCCAACAAGTTTTTTCTATTTTTATATTTTTTAAATTTAATTATGTTCAATAAGCCAACTCAGCTACAGTAAAAAAATCAGTTATAGTGAAATTTCAGCCAGAAGTTATCGCTATTCAGAACGCCCCCAAATTCAATGGCGTAGAGAATTCGAAGAAAAAATTTGTCATGCTTCCGCTGAGTTGCAAATTATATATCTGATACTTTGAAGGCGCCTAGGAGGCTATAAGAGTAGTTCTTCTATGCTCTCCTAAGAACAGCATTGTAACACTCTGTCTTAACCTCTAAGCTTCGAGTGCTACCACTATTCATCAGCTCTATAAATTTAAACCATCTAACAAACCTTCGGACAAATATCTTCTTGACTTAATCCTCCATAAAGAACTAATTCATAAAAAAAGACTCAATAACTAGAGAAGAATAAATAAAAATCGGGTCACTCGCACCCAAGAACGCTTGAGACCACATGCCCAAAAATGCCTGGAATCATATGTCTGGATGCATTCTTAATGTGCAAATAAAACATTATTAAGGAATTATACATTATCATAAATGTTCCCTAACATTTATCATCAGTTACGAAGATTCTATTGAACAAGGAATTATACATTATCATAAACGTTCCCTAACATTTATCATCAGTTACGAAGATTCTATTGAACAAGTTCTAGATTGATAAGCTACTTTACTACGGCAACAGTAAGAAAGGTAAAGATGATGCTCTATGTCATTATTATTATTAGGTGTGGTGCAGATGTGCTACTCCTATTCCCTGCATGTCGCCATCAGGGTCACATAAAAAATAGCAAAAAAGCAAGTATGAGTCTAAGACTCATCAAGTACATAGCAAAAACATTAAACACCCGTCTACACATATCTCCATCTTAACTTCCATTTTATTTAACTGTTCATATACATTCACTCTTTTATTTTCATTAACTTCCTATTATGTATTTACACTTTTTTATCATGTAAACAATACAATTGCATATGCACATGGCAAGTACGATATAAGGCAGTAACATTCCCATACCATTCCTATTATTCACATCACCATAACAATAAGTATTTCTGATCATCACTTTTCTTTTACTGTTGCAATGCAATGTTCGTGCATATGTCTTAACTTCTCTTTGGTTTATACCGGTATAACGAAGCGAGCACCCGTCGATGCTCACTCAAGCCCGCCCTTTTCATGCGGAGACCTCAATAACCCGTCTTATTTCATACCAGCTTTTTAACAGAGTCTACAAGTTAATTGTAGTACACGTTAAAAAGCCCAACATCTGTACCAGCCAAAATTGCTAGTGAGTATCTCTTTCCGTAATCTTTATCACGAATAGCTCAAAATTTAAAAATTTTAACTAAAAATCATAAATCACAGCTATAAGTAAAAAAAAAAACGGACCCTATGATATCTGACTACGGTATCCTTGGATCAGGAGTATTGATTTCCAAACAAACACTCGTCGTCAGGTGAAACCTACCGGGTAGAGCTAGCTAGGAGAACTCAAACTGATCCAGATGCTGGAGTGAACTGTTCAACCATTCCGTAAAGGAAGATTGGCATGAAATGGCAGGGAAGGAATTGTTCATGTCGCACAGAAAGTTTGGTCAAAAAGATGGGCTGAGCTTGCCGTAGGGGCTTAGAAAGCTAGGGTTCGAGAGGCATTATCGAGTAGCGGAAGTAATGCTTTATTGTCAAGTCATCATGCGGCTTTAGTTTTGCTCACTGTCTGCCTTGTCGCAGCCTGAATTATTTCGACCTTTTTGGTTGCATTTTTCTCAGTGCCTCCAATACATTCTGCAGTTATAAAAAAGCTGGGTTGGGGCTGTAGCTATCATGATCCATGACTCATCTCTTGTCTGTACATTGGTGAAGCTATTGGCATTTATATTGATTGTGTTCGAACTCCAGTACTCAGACAATAGACCAGACTAGCCCACCTAGTTGGCTTTTCAGTCAACCTTAAACACTTTGATCTCGAGCATTAAAAAAATCACTGAAGATTTTCGGCTATCTGCACAATATCAGGTGTAAGTTGAATTTTTTAAAAAGATACTACACAACAAAATAAACAGCACATAAAAACTGAAATTAATGCCCAAGGAGTTATGCATGAAAGACCTTCAACTCAGTTTAACCATAGGAGGTTTGTATATTCTGAAAAAAAAAGAGTTACCTTACTTCTTGAGTTATTGTATCAGTGATAGAGCATTATTGGTGATTTTAGATCGCACGTATAATTTCAGAAGACATATACATAACATGGAGTACCCCCTTTTTTTTTGTTAGCTGCCTCTGCACAAAGCATATTACTGTAATTGTGGGCTCTCCACAGCCAACTGATTTTATTGGCTGGCTAAAAGGAAGGTGGATATCATCATAGACATCACATATTACATCTAGCATAACCCTAACATGCCCAACACAAAAAAAGTGGCTTTACACAAGTGCAGATTACTAGGACACTAGGGGCACAACATCTTCAACAAAGCCACTTCAATGATCGAGTGAAAAAATATTCCTCTTCAAGACATAAACAAAGATATCATTCGTACGGCAATTCGCACTGATCCACCACCCATGATCTAACCATCCACCAACACGATCGAGTAAACATGTTTGTTTATCCATCGAATGCCACGAAGAGATCTTTACACAAAATAATGATGAAATGAAGACATGAAGTATTTTTATTCTTAAAAAGATAAGTTGAGTTGGCTCTGTACAGAAATTGAAAAAACCCACCCACCCGAACCCCAGAACCTCGACTCGCTCTCCATGTGAGTGCAAATGTGACCCCTAAACGAAACGAATATAGATGAATAATAATTTTACCATATTTATTTTTATATTTCCTCAGATACGGATATCCCAAATACAAATACAAATACAAATAGCGTCGAATACAAATACAGAGCAAATACTAATCGAATCGAATACGGTCACAAATATTTCTTAAAACATGTAAAGCCTTTAAATTGTATTAACAAAATAAACAAAAAATATAACTAGTTTATTTTATCTAAATATTCATGAATTATGCGTATAGGCTAAGGTTCCTTCTGTAACTCTATGTATTGATATATATGTTAATGTATTCGGATAATCCAGATTTATATTCGACAGATAGTAAGCTATCGAATTCGTATTCGTTTCCGATCTAATACTAACCAACAAATATCCAAACTGACAGAATCAATATTCAAAACTTGTCTCGATCTGTCAAAAACTATCCCATCAATTTTCACTGCTACATATCCATTTCCACCCCTACATGTGATCTCTCGTACATCAACAAGCAGTTTTAATAGCTAAGGTGCCATTTGATTTTCCTGATATGGATAAGCCAGATGAACTTGCATATTTCATTGTTTTATTTTTTTGTTGCGTTCCTCTCTATGGTGTGCGCCAACAGGTCAGTGTGATTACAAGGTCCATTAGCCTTGTGTCACAGAAATCCACATATCACAAACAGAAGGAGCACACCAGAGACTTTTCCAACTTTGTCGTAGGCACCTATGGATTGGTCCCAAATCTTCAATAGTAAAAACTGCAGAACACTATATGCGTGATTGAGGCCCGTTTCACATGGATTTTGGTTTTTTGGCTTTTAGTTTTTAGAAGATAATTTTTTTTTAATTTCTAAAAGTTGCTTTTTAGTAGTTTTTAAATGAAGTATTTTTTTAAGATGAGGTCTACAAATTAATTATAATACACACTGTAGCGACTTTATTTACATCGATCAAAATCGCACGCAAGTTTCTGTACTCCGTACTCTCTCACACAAACAACCCAAAAGTCATAAGCAGAAACCAAAAAGAACAAACACAAAAACTGTTTGAAACACGTAGGTTGCTTCACATATTTTTTTTCCCTTTTCCCCTTCTTTGTCTTTGTATTGTTCATAGAAATATAACTACCGTGTTTTTTATTTTTCCCTTTTTTTTCTTCACTTCCCTTTTAACTGAACGCTTCACAAAAAGCTAATGGCCACTACGGGGCTGAAGCTACAGCGGTCAATGTCTCTCTCACCCTGATGCAATCACACTGCATTAGATCTGTTCGGAGTGCTTAAAAAGACACAGGTAGGGGCTTGTTCTGTTCAAAGCTAGTCAAAATGGACAGAACCTTTTTCTTGACCTAAAAATGGCACTTGAATATGTTCTTCTGCCTAATTGGCTCAAACCGTATGCACGGGCTTCAGCATGCACTGGCATGAAACCGACATGATATCAACCATGATATGACCCAATAAGGTAAAATTCCAGGAATGGGCAGCAGCGTGTATCTATGTGGGCTCATATTCTGTGCCGTGCCCAGATCAAACGGCACAGACGACCTGGAATAAGAGCGGCCGGAGCCCAAATTTTCTTTCAAAATGACAGCACAAAATAAACCCAATTTCTCGCCCGCCTCGATATGGACCCGTCCAGATTCCAATCAGACGACACAGATGATGAAAGGCATGTCATACCTGTTCAACCGGAAGTCAAGAGGATCTGATTCCATTGTATGGATACTCACCAGTTAATGGGTGTCTTTAGTGCATAATGGCAGCATTTGCTATGTTCTTGATATGGACATCTGACCAAACACTTGGAAGCTTTTGGTAAGTGCCCTAAGCAATCCTCAACCATGACGAATACGAAGCCCAATACCTACTACTGACTGCACACTTGTCCTACATGATCAAGTACTATGTAGCATCTCAGCAGATAAATAAGCAACAGATACTTAATTTGATCCTATCATGCAGAATAGAGTACCATATCTCACTAGATAAAAGGAACAGGAAATGACACCTTTTCTTTTTGATTCTCAGACAGCTGGTGAAGTTTATTATCACTATTAAACCACTACCACGATCAGATAAGATATGACTGGAGGGAGTAGTATTTACTGAAGGGTGTGAAAAACCTAAACAGTTTTTTGGGTTGAGGAAATGAATAGGTTCTAGTTCAGATTTTTAACCTTAAGATATTTATAGATCTTACTGGAAATGAATGTTGGCCAAAAGGGATATCTAGTTAGCAACAGAATTCCCAGAACAAGAAAATAATGTATGAAGAAAATTATTTCATTTTCCTGTGTAGTCTCAACATCAGCATGTAATAATACGTTTGAAAAACCAATCAGAATAGAACTAGGATGATTCTCCATGATACATCAGTGAAACAAAAGAAGTAAACAAACCTAGAGGAGTGCCCTATCAGCATATCGGTTCAGCCAAATTGACTACCAACAGTTTTTTTAAAAAAAATACGAAGGGCTACCAATATTTTTGAGTGAGGAATATCAGTGAGATTTGAAAGGAGTACATAGCATATATTGATAATGATCAACTAAGCACTAGCAAGGGACTTGCCAATGATTGTGTTTAACAATAATAATGTATCTAATGCTAATTAAGGAAAATGCTAAGTACCATATTCTGCACACTTGACATGGCCATCCACCATGCCAAGCACGCGAATGACAACGAAAGAGCAGATATTTTTTTACATCTGATTGTGACCGGACAGACAATGTTAGGCAACTAGCAAATTGACATCACACTAACTCAAAGAATGAGTATATCTCAATCATTTTGCAAAAAGCCATGCGACAGGTTTCATGTCAGTATTTATCCTCCCAGAAGCACATCACTTCAATAGCATTAGCTTATTTTGCTGATGCATCAAATTTCCTAGCTTGCTTATCCCAAAGTGCTTTAGTTGGTCCTAGAAGTTCCAGAAGCGGATCCCCTGCAGACTGCAGTGGAATGGAAAATGTGCATATATTTCCCTCATGCGAACTACTAAATCTAAAACAATGCACTAGGTCACATTTGAACTAGAAATAGTAAGTTCCTCGAGCTAATGCCCTAGAGTGCAATATAGAGCGTTCATTTCCCAATTAGATAGCTTCCATGAGTGGGACATCCATGCTGTGCATTTTTATTTTTCTTCTCTATACCAGAGGACTCCTCTACAAGCTCCTTAGGGGATAGACAACAAGCTCCCAGGCTAACTTTAAATACTGCATATATAAGTACGAATAATGCCCTATTAGAGATTGATGAGCGTAAGCCTTACCTCAGAACCTAAAGTCAAATGACACATACCTAAACTTTCATGTCTTTTAGTGGATAAGCTAAAGTACATCAGTCACTGGAGCCAAAGATATTCACAGTTGAATACTTTTCTGGATGTCAATATCAAGGCAATTATAATTGCTTTATCATCTGGAAAGGTGAATAGAATTTTATATTTTTTGTTTTGCTTCATGTCCAGCACAACTATGCCACAAGGGCTATCTAAGGAACCTTTGAATTGTTAACATGTAGCATCCAAAGTAATGAGGAAACAAAACAGGATCATTTAGCTGACTTATATTGTACTAAAGTTTGACAAGTGCCACCTCTCATAGTAGACTACTGTCTGTCTTGATCTGTCTGAAGCATCATGACAGAATATACAGCATTAGGATCTCGATGATGAACTTCCGTTTTGTTCACTGCTCAAATTCAGTTCTTCAAGTGACCGAAAAGGGGGCCGCTGTCCAAATTTTAACAGATGTGCAACTTCATAAACTGGGCGCAGTTCTAAAATGGATTGAACGTCTAGGTATGAGTCGCAGGCAAAACACCATACTGACAGATCACTGCAAACAATACATACACAATGCTAAGTAACACCAACCAAATCATGTGTACATGCTACAACATAGTAAGGCCTAAGCCGCACTACTTGATTATGATAGCAGAGACATTATGGGCAGATACACAAGACAAGTGAATCACAGCATATGGTTGAGATTTTAACAACTTAAAATAAATTAGCAATTTTTAATTATCATTGTCCTTGTCAGGAATCCACCTGAGGAATGACGTGAAGCACGTCGCCGGTGGTTTCCACGGCCAACACACAGAAACTCACACAAACACAGAAGGTGCGATCTTGTTTTGGTGCTTCCAACTTGGCAACTTTTCCCTCTCTATTGCTTTGCTTATGTAGACAAATAAAAGGAAAGAAATCATGGCCTTTTAATGTGGGCCGATACTTGCACAATCATGCGTCTAAATATAGCAACTAAAATATGGTAAGAGCTAATCTTGCACACAAGGATTATACTCAACAAACTCCTCCTAAGCCTTGTTGTGCTCGACGTCTACATCGAACAAGCCGATCTTGGCGCGAAGCTCGTGAAATTTGACTCTGCCGAGAGGCTTCGTCAGAATGTCACTGAGTTGCTCTTCACTCCTGATGAAATCCACATCGATCAGACCTTTATCTGCGGACTCCCGGACTAAGTGATACTTCACTTGATGTGCTTACTCTGTCCATGGAGTACCGGATTCTTGATCAAAGCAATGGCAGACTTGTTGTCTACCTTCAGCATTGGTACGCTCAGTGTAGACCCTTGCACTTCGGTTAACACTCGAGCGAGCCACAGTGCTTGACATGCCGCATTTGCCGCTGCAATATACTCTGCCTCGCAGCTGGACTGAGCCACAATCTTCTGCTTCATGGACTGCCAGGTAATTGGACTGTTGGCCAAGAAGAAGATCACCCCCGTTGTGCTTTTCCTAGCATCAACATCACCAGCGAAATCAGCATCACTGAATCCGGTCAGCTGTGCCTGATTCTCTTTCTTCCTTCCAAACCAAAGTCCCCAATTTCTGGTTCCCGCCACATAGCGAAGGATTCGCTTTACTGCTGCAAGATGATCCTCCCGTGGCTCCTCCAGGAAACGGCTCACATACCCGACAGCAAATGCCAGATCAAGGCGGGTGTTAACAAGATACCTCAGACTCCCGATGATGCTCCTGTAGGCAGTAGCGTCCACCAGCGGCTCAGTGCTTTGCTTGCTCAGCTTCAGCCGCGCTTCCATGGGTACCTGACTTGGATTGCACCTTGTCATACCACTTCTTTCCAGAAGTTTGACGGCGTAGGCTCCCTGGCTGAGCGAAATTCCCCTCATGCTCTGCTTCACTTCAATGCCGAGATAGTAGTGAAGTAGGCCTAGATCACTCATCTTGAAAGCGGCTGCCATTTCCCTCTTAAACAGTTTGATGTCGTCACAGCTGGCGCCGATGATCACCAGATCATCGACGTACACCCCGACCACCACCGGCATCGCGATCTTCTGACGATATGGCGTGCTCCGATGGACTCCTCTTGAAACCGAGCGATACCAGCGTGTCATCTAGCTTCGCGTTCCAGGCTCGTGGTGCTTGGTGTAGCCCATACAATGCCTTCCGCAGCTTGAGCACCTTGTGCTCCTTTCCGGCAATGATGAATCCAGCCGGCTGTTCCACGTACACCTCCTCTTGTAGGTCGCCGTTTAGGAATGCCGATTTGACGTCCATGTGGTGCACCTCCCATCCCTCATGTGCCGCAAGGGCAATGAGCAGGCGCACCGAATCCAGCCGCGCTATTGGTGCGAATACTTCATCGTAGTCGATGCCATGTCGTTGTGCGTATCCCTTCACCACAAGGCGTGCTTTGTGCTTGACCACCGCCCCGTGTTCGTCCCTCTTGACCTTGAACACCCATTTCAAGCCGATCGCCCGGCGGCCAGGTGGGAGGTCAGCCAAAGACCAGGTCTTGTTGTCCTCGATGGACTCCATCTCTTCTACCATCGCCTTCCTCCAGCTAGGGCTGTGTTCTGCTTCAGCAAACGAACCAGGTTCGTCGGAGCTCACCGCATGCAGCTCCTCCGCAACCAGCACCCGTGGTGCGAACCCGGAGAGCGTGCGCCGCCGATGATGTTGTCGATCGTGCGAAATTGAAGTGGGTCATCCTCGTCGTAGTCGGCATCCAGGTTGTCGCCGTTCTCTCCTGGCGGTGAAGCGAACTCCACTGCCTGTCCCTCACTTGATCCTCCTGGCGTCGCACTTCCCGCAGCATATGGCGATTGTGGCGGTGTCAGCTCACTTTCTGTCGCCGCACCTCCAGGTGTCTCGACGGTGCCTTCTGGCACCGGAGATGTCTGGTCCACGATGGAGTATTCCACCATGAAGGTGTCGTCGTTCCCACTGCAAAGGGCGTCCAGTGCCATCATCTCTTCTTGCTGATTGGTGCCGCCGGTCTCGATGACGTTCCAGAGCGCCCGCGCCTTCAACTTCACCTTCATCAGGAGCGCCCAATCGGAATAATTGGTCTTGGTGAGGACGGGGTAGCTACTCGCCGCTTCGCCTCACGAATCACCCTCTGGATCGTGACGCCATCCTGGGAAGTGCCGTCGGCGGGCTTCTTCTCTTCAGTCATCGATCCCTGGCTCGAAAGTGGCTCTGATACCACTTGTCAGGAATCCACCTGAGGAACGACGTGAAGCACGTCGCCGGTGGTTTCCACGGCCAACACACAGAAACTCACACAAACACAGAAGGTGCGATCTTGTTTTGGTGCTTCCAACTTGGCAGCTTTTCCCTCTCTATTGCTTTGCTTATGTAGACAAATAAAAGGAAAGAAATCATGGCCTTTTAATGTGGGCCGATACTTGCACAATCATGCAGGATCATGCGTCTAAATATAGCAACTAAAATATGCTAAGAGCTAATCTTGCACACAAGGATTATACTCAACAGTCCTTCTGTATAATTTTTATAACTTGGTTCACCCCTAGAGATTGGAAAATCATATCTTTGACCAATGATGTAGTTATGCAGCAAAATATGGAAAATTCCTTTCTATTTCTTTCTATGTAGCAATCAAGGCTCAAATGAATCAACTATCTCACTGTTCATTGGCTCAAGCTAGATAAGCTCAACAGTAAATGCCCATGCATTTAACTAGTGATTGCTTGAAAGGTAGCTACCAGAAATAGGCTGCATTTCACATTGTAATGAATTCTAGAAGCACAGATATTGAAGCCAGACCGGTGAGGTTACTGATCCATCGGTCCAACTAGTGGTTCCACCTGTCAAACCAGTGTAGCAAAGCATTGGCTGATGCTGTATATTTTGTATTTGTTTTAAGAATCCATGTCTGTGGGGATAAACCGTCACAGTTCAATAGTAAATGCTTATTGCTGGGCAAATGTGCATAGCCGGATCTATCACTTCAAATGACAATAGATGTCTGATAGATTTAAAACCCAGCGTACTGACACCACAATGGAACGATCTTACATGGAACCAAGGGAAATTCTTTGTGATCAAGCAGCAAAGAGAAAGTGGATAAAAAGCAGGCTCAACAATTTACCTGAAGCTCAGGGCAAGACAATGCCCCGTTTCTTGATAATGGCACAGCATATGTTTGTTGATAAAACGACTACAAAGCACATCTTTGCAGATCAAGCACATCCAGTTTTCAGCAGGGTGATGACAGCTGCATGGAGATACATTCATAAGAAAACATAGACTTGGCTATCCAAAGTACCTCGAATTTAAAACTTATCGTGGTAGAAAGTATAAAGTAGTATCTTCAAAATCCATAGAAACCTAACCATATCCCACAGTTGGGAGTGGTTTGTGTATTGAAAAGATTGTGAGTGAACAGAGCGATCTCATAACAATTTGTTTTATTTATGAAAGGATAATAACTCCATATGAGTCGAGATGCTGACTCAAGGAGAAATGAGTCACCCCCATCTACAATAATACATATATAATCTTGAGATTTGTTACAACAATATTCTGCTCATCTCTGGCATAGATGCTCCAATGGAGTGATATAAGATGCAAGAAATGACCCCTCTTATGATCTATGTGTGTCCAAGACATTTGCAGAGTTGTTAGACTAAACAGGTTAGATCTTCTCAGTTCTGACATATCATGCCTCTCTAACCCCTCTTGACAGGATTATTGCTCTAACCATGTTCTCTTATTATCTAATATTCTAATAAAAAACTGACCTTGAATTTCTAGTCTAACTAATCTGCAGCAGAGTCACTCAGTGCAAAGTCACCCTGTTGCATAGTGAGGAAAACTGCATTCCCTAGCACCAAGAGTACATTCCCTAGATCAAAGTACTGGGAGAGCTATGAGAAATGAATACAAAATTCCTCTTCAAAAGTTGCAGCTTGCAGGCATCTCTGCAAGAATGCAACCAATCCTAATCCAGACCACCAGTCTGATCACTGGACGTCACAGCATGTCCCCAGGTAGGTTCAGCAATCCTACTGACCAATCACATTGTCAACGTCTACTTGGTCGCCGAGAAAATTCTGGACTTGATCCAGTAGTGTTCTGGTGCCGTTGGCAACCAACATGTTTTTCACACTTTTGCAAAACCAAATAGACGATCACTACATTGTAAATGGCTAACCGTAACATTTTGAGCAACAACCTGCTATCAACAATCATCTTGTCACCAAGTATTAACCATTTTTCTTTATTTACTTGTTAAACTAGAGTAACCTCGTCATTCTTCCCCAAGATTGAATTCTGAGGAGACAAAACAATGCGCCACTCCAACCATGAACCCAAGAGGGCTAATTGACAGAAAAATTCAACCGCACCAAAGAACCCTAACAATTCACATGGCAGGCGCAGGATGGCGTCACCAAACCACGGCGATTTTGAGGAGGAGATGAGCCAAACCTGGAGCACGGAGAGTCGGGCGGGGGCACGCGCGAGAGGTCGTCGGCGCCGGCGGTGGGCATGGAGGACAGGTGAGGGCAGCTGGTCCGCGCCTCCACCCACCCCGCCGCTGCTCCGTAGAGATCCAGGTCCACTTCGCCCTCCATCACCTTCTCCTTTTCGTGGCCCTCGTCGGCGCCGTCCTCCGTCTCCTTGCCCTGGGATGAGAAAATCGAGAGAAAACGTAAGGATGCATCGGTGGCAGAAACAGACAGAAAAGACAGCAGCGCCTGCTCAGGTTAGAATCCGGGGAGCCCGTACGGGTCGCGACGGCGGCGGCGGCGCACCAGCGGACATGGTCGGCGGCGGCGGAGCGGAGCAGACGAGACGACGAATCCTTTTTTTCCTATGCCACGAAAGACAAGGCAAATCGTGCCGACATAACACATAACAAACCTAAGGCCCAAACTGGATTGGATCGGCCCATTATTAAGGCTGAATAGGCCCAGAATCGAGCCCATTCGACCCAATTCAACCCGTGCCTTCATTAGGGTTCTATCGCGCCGTCTCCTTATATAAGCCTCCCCTGCCCCCGCAGGACGCCACCCACCCTTACGGCTCCCACGCGCGTCTAGGGTTTTCCCACCTCTCACTGGCGGCGGCGGCGGCGATGGGGCACTCCAACGTCTGGAACTCGCACCCCAAGAACTACGGGCCTGGCTCCCGCGTCTGGTACTGCACTCTACCGCCGCTTGATCCCTCCCCTCCCGTTACTTCGCTTGTTTGTGCGCGTGGGTAGAGAGATCTCTCGCGAGGCGAGCTGTTCTAGTTACGCGTAGCTGGATCTGGGTTTGGCTGTTCTTGGCGACGTAGTTGGCGACATAGTCCTCGGATCAAGGCGTGCTAGGTTCTTGCCGGCGATTGGTGTTGTTCGCTTATGTATGTATGGCATTGGCATCTTGACTGGTTTAGTTCGACGTGATTAGGTACTAATTTCGTCGTGGTAAGTTGTTTGGGTTTGGTGATTAGTTGCGTTGCTGGAATTTTCACCATCTTGGTTCGATGTAGTTTAGTTAGTGGTTTAACGTAATGCTTTGGTATGGATCAGTTGCCTTGCTTAAATCTTCACCACCATGGTTAGATGTAGTTTTGCTATTACCTTAACAAATTCCTTTGGTCCAATATTGTGCTGCTCTCTATCTGTTTGACCTATGGAACTAGTAGTAAGTAAAATTGTTTCTTGATACCATCACCTCAGAGATTAAGGTGTCTGATGTGGCAAGCATTTCTTGCGACCATGTGCAGTAAAAATTATGCTTCTTTGCTGAAGCAAAGCTGAGATCACAGGCTATTTTGGGTTGTTGGCTTGTCATGGCTGGTGTTAACAATGTTATTGTCTTGGAGCACTATCATTTTGAATGGTTGAGCTGACCCCAGGTTTGTTGTGTCTGGCAGCCGGGTCTGTGGTAACCCTCATGGACTGATCAGGAAGTATGGTCTTATGTGCTGCCGTCAGTGCTTCCGCAGCAATGCCAAGGACATCGGCTTCATCAAGGTATTCGCTATAAAATTTGTCCTGTGCTGTGCGCAACTCTAGTCATGTTTGTGATATCCTTAGATATTCATAATGTGTATTCCTTCAACCAGCTGCTGCTAAAGTAAATGATTATATTGTTTTTGGTAGTACAATAATAATCTGGTTCCATGGTTCTCTTTGTAGAAATTGTGGAATAATGTTTTGGGATGAATCAAGAGATAGGGTCCAATGGGGCTGTAGTTTTTTTAATGTTGCCATAGAAGTCTGCAATCGTAGGTGTTGTTGATGCAAAGTAATAAATCCTTGTCTGTTTCATCAACACAGCTACGAGCTTTGTGTAGATATTTTGGTTGAACTCATTTGCTTTGATGCTTTCTTATCTGTCTTGGAAGTGTTCTTATGGTGGTATATTGCATTGTGGATGAGTTCTGAACCATATACTGTTATGAGGCTATTATTGGTCAAATTTATGTAACCACTCAGCTGTGACCCAGTATTCATAATTGTTGTCATGTACTAGCATATCTTTTACTTTTGAAAATGTTTTCCTTGAAGAAATGCTTTTATTAGCAGTCTTTAAAAAAACTGACCCAGAAATATTTAGTTGGCATGTTATTGCTTCTGAAGTTATGATGTTCTTTGTTGGTGCTCACTAGCATTCTAACAAATGGATCACTATACTTTTTTTCAGTACCGCTGAAGTCATCTGGGCTTCCTGCTGTGATGAGGACCTCATCTGGGATGAAGAAATGGACCATTTAATAGAAAGCTTAATATCAATTCCAGTAGTTTGGCCGTTTGCTCAGTACTCTACTAGTAAACTATGGTTTATGTTTGGATGGAAACTGAATGATGTGGATGTTGAACATGAGTTATTCGCACATCAAAAAGCTTTTTATTATTTGCTACCATCTTAATCCGATACTTCATTTGGAAATCACTATTGAAACGAAAGGAGTAATTTTGTACTTTTTATTGATCAAACAGTAGATGATCAAACCAGGAAGGTACTGCATTCAAAAGACAATGCAATTTGCTTCAGCTAATGGTACAGATGACTTAAGTGATTACCAGTTGTGCGGAGCTATGCTTGTGTTAAAACGTTAAGAGGTTTGATGTAGTGCTCATTAGAGCTTAAGCTTCTAGCTTCTAGGATCTTAATTTTGTTTTTTTCTGGCTTTCTAGCTTTTCTTGGGTTTTTTGTGTTTCTTTTTTTGATATTTTTTTTTATTTTTTAAAATTTAATTACGCTGAAAAAGTTATTAGCAGCTCAGTGAAAAAACTACTAGTGCGAGAGAGAAGAGAGAGAAACTTACGAGACGAATTTTGTCGGGGAGCTATCGTCGATTCGTCACGTTTTGTGGATCGAGCCCAGATCCGGTGCGGAGCAAAGGAAAACTTTTGCTCGCAGCCTCTGCCTTGCCGAGGAACGATGGCCCGCC
This sequence comes from Melocanna baccifera, assembly GCA_036346265.1. Classification (NCBI taxonomy): domain Eukaryota; kingdom Viridiplantae; phylum Streptophyta; class Magnoliopsida; order Poales; family Poaceae; genus Melocanna; species Melocanna baccifera. The sequence continues at coordinate 16,238,355 of CM070710.1, forward strand.
GATCTCGGATTGTCGCTCTGCTAGGCCGGGCGCCGCCACATCTGGAGATTCCGTCGACGCTACCACCGGCGCCTTGGGCCTCTCCCCCGACCTCGCCCGGTGCTCCTTCTCTGCCTGCCGCTTTTTGCTCGGGACTAGGTGCCTGAACTGAGCGGGTTTTGTGTGTGCGTGGAGGGTTGGTTGGGTCGTCCGGGGTGCAGTTTGCTGCTGTCTCGTTGTGATTTGTGCGAACGACTTGAGCAAGGAAATGGACGAAACAACCTGCTTTCAGTTCTATGGGGAGATTTCAGGTTTGTTTTGGGTGACTTGTGGGATTTGTGGACATTTCGATATGGTTAAGGTTGTTGTAAATTATACGGTATAAGTATATATGTAAATATAATTCTAACATAATTAAAGAAACTCAATGTATATATCAAGAGGTATACAAATAATATAAATTGCATATAATCATGTAATTATATCATATCATTTGTAATGAAACATGTATTCAACAAAAGGAGTAAAGATACTCCTAATCTAAACATGTATGCCAATGTAAAGAGCATGGAATCAATTAAGATTAGCATAAAACACATATATTAATAATTAATATTTAGTGATTTCGGAAGTAGGATTACACAAGACTAAATCTTAGCCGCCCCGCTACTATGATCTTATACTTTTCATCAATTGAATATATCAAAAAAAATTTCAAACTTTGAGTTCTAAATTCAAAGTTTAACATCCTCAAAGTTCAAAATATACCTAGCACATATGCATTCGGCCAGCAGGGCAGCAGCCAAAGTGGTCACTCAATTAGAACAAAATTTAGCCACATATAATTTGATTTTGAGCAACATGTGAGATTAATGAACTAGCCAAGTCTGAGTTCTAACTACAGTCATGTAATCTACAAAGGAATTGCAATGATCCAGTGATAGCAAGAACCGAATAATATGTGACTAAGATATCTATGTCTGAAGATCAATATGTATAGCTCAAAGTTAATCGTTCAGACAAAGCAATGACAGAAGTAACAATGATTTAGAGCTCAAAGCTATAATCAAACAATCTCAGTATATGACATTTTTCATCATCGAGCATGTAATCCGAGCCCACATATAAACTATGTCCCCCAGTACTAGATCATGCATCAGAGATTAATGAACTAGCACAGCTCACAAAGTTTCCAATATGAATCTTCAAATACTCATAGTGCAGACGGTACTCAAAATCGTCTAGAAGCAAACCAAGCCGACGACAGCAGATCAATCGGCGAAGCTAGGCAAGGCACACTCGAATGTGCTAACCTAGAAAACCTAGCACCCATCTATGCAGTAGCGTGAGAGAAGTGTGGTTCACGGAGATACAATGCCTCTCTCTGTCGTCCGAAGGAACCAAGCTAGCAAAGCCGATGTGAAGGAGACGCTGCACAAGAACACGCAAGGCACCGGCCAAATGCCTCACCACCGAGCACCAGAAATCGCAAAGACACCACCGAGACTGGCGGTTCCCAATGAAGAAGGGACCTCAAGTGTCAAATCCAGAACCAAATCGGAAGGAGAAAGGAGAACGGAAGAGATCGAGTTTTTACCCAAATCACCGATACTTCACGGGGAGGAGACGGCCTCCTCTTATAGCCGAGAGGAGGAGAAGGGGTTACGAGGCTCGGCGTGGTGGTCTCCAATGGCTGGGGCCGAAGCCCTGCGCCTGCCGCTTGTGCCGCCGCGCTCTCCACCTCCATTGCAACCACCCCGTAAGAAAAACGGATCTGGACCGAGCCCCTCGCGCACAGGAGGATGTCTCCTCCCCTTATCCGTCCATACCGGCCCACCGACAGGTGGGCCCCTCATCTTTTTTTTTCAATTGTGAATTTATGAAAATGTCCCTAGATTTTCAACAAAGGTTTCATGGTTCCGGATGCAAACTGCTAGCAGCAAAAGTTGGGAGAACTGTCCTAGTGCTTGATGCGGTGATGCTAGTTTTGGTTAGGTTCTCTTCTCTCCATATTTTTAATCAAACTATTAAATAAAATGATATTATAAGTTTGTAACACATCTCGTTTGTGTCGTGTTACTATTGCATTTCAGGATTTACTTGTCTTGCTATCTAGATTCATAGGGCCTGTTCTTTTTTGCTGCGGCTGATGGTTTTTGGCTGCGGTTGATAGCTTTTTGGCTATTTGCGACAGATATTGCGGAAAGAGAGATACTCACTTGTGATTTTTGATGGTACAGATATTAGTTTTTTAACGTGTACTATAATTAACTTGTAATATTCCGTTTAAAAGTTAGTTACTGTAGCAAAAGCCAAAAGCAACTTTTAGAAGTTGCAAAAGAACAGGGCCATAGTAAGCTGCTTGTCAGGACTGCTCGCTATTAACATGAAATTTCTTGTACACATCCTCTTGAGCTGATACTCTGTAGTCATGTGTGTTACCTCCTGTTGTGGTCACCTTATCATGGTATATAGTAGGTCTAAATTCGAAGTGTGTATTTCTCAGCTGTGCAACTACGCAAGTATAGTTTGAATGATGCTTATATGGACTAGATTTGTCAAATCTTTGCTGTTTTCACCATACCCTGTACCTATATGACATGAAAGCTGAGCATATGAAGGCAGTGAATAATACGAGGGAGAAGTTGTTTGGCCCATCGAATTAAGGTATGACTGTAACAACATTTCTACTAGCTATGATCTTCTCATTTTCTTAGTTTCTTTCTGGATTGATGTGCTAATTAGTCCACTGTTTTTGAATATAATACCAAACGCATCTGGTTTTGAGTCCTACTGATGGTACAAGGTACACAGCACTGTAACTTGCTATCATGGGCTCATGTGAAAATCTGGTGTCTGAGTAAAAATAAAATGTATACATATATATAGAAATGTTTAAACTAATATATGTTAAGGGATATTTGTTTTGTTCATGTATTTAAGGTAATGTTGGTATGTAGTCATAGAGAATATACTGAAAAACAGTAGTGCTTTGCCACTAAGACAATGATATGCTGCCTTAATGTAAACAGCAAGAATGTCTGCTTTATCATCTGACTTAGTCACATGGTTGTAGACACCTTTTTGTTAGATGGATCAATGGATGAGAGCATGTTGACTAATTCCAGTCAAGGTCAAGACTCAAGCAGTGGTTTTTGCCTTATGAGATCCTTGAGTCTTTCACTATGCACAAGTGCAAGAAACATAAGCAATCAAATGCTAAAATGAGTCCTATCTTCTGGGTTATGCCCAAGTCTACTATTTTTGTCAAAAGATTAGATATAGGATATCTCCTAGCGCAAGTCAGGTAAAATTGGGACTAGGTCCAAAACAATGTTAGTTATCTGCTATTCTGCTTTAGACAGATAAAAGGAGGGACTCTATTACACTTGCACAGGATTACTGCATTCTCACCTTGTTTCAACTCTAAAATGCACACAGGAAAGGATACATGTATGAAAGCCTCGTGTTGTGCAATGTGATTTTGAAATTTGGACTGAGAACTCAGAACCTGAGCGAAGCTAGCTGAATTTGTGATATAAATTCTGTTTCTGCAGGAGAACACGCAGTATTTGGAGTAGAACGGAATCAAGCTTCGCCATTTAGAAATCGAAGGGCGCAAGGTAACATAAAGAACTCAATCATGCGCAGAATCTTCTTGTCTGTGTATTTCCTCTGCTTTGCATATGGCAATAAATAATCTTTGCATCAAAGTAGCTAGCGGGATCGCGTTACAGTCGATGAAAGGTTGCTTTCGGTAGAATGCCCTGTTTGTCATGAGCACTTGCCAAAGAATGCAGTCACTTCTATGCACTAGCATTATTTCTCCTCCCGTGTTCACTATCTCAACATTTGGACACTTCGTTTAGTTGTACTTTTGCTTGTTGGACATTGGTTAGTTGGTATAGAACCTGCTGTGTTGTGTACTTGGTGAATAGATGATGTAGCATATTTGCCAAGTACTTTTGTTTGACTTCAAAAGAATGGCCAGTGCTTGACATTTTCTTGTACAATCTATATCAGCAGTTATGTTCACTTTTACCTTGTTACAGTCTTTTGTCTTCTTCAGTTCAGTTTGTTGCTGATGAAAAAACTATAGTATTGTTGATGATCAAAAGTATAGTAACTTGTCATTTCAGTTTGTTGCTAACAAAAAAACTGTAGTATTGTTGATGATAAACTGGAAGTTGGAACATGATAAACAGTACCTAGAGATCCATTTGAAACAACCTCAAAATTCAAAATTTTGAATTTCTTTTCTTGGATTTTGTTTGAGTCTTTGAGCCAATCCTAATCCTTGATCATTGCTTTGAGATCCGTGCTCACTTCTCCCCTCCTTTTTCGCTGGCACAATCGCACTCGCCCGCTTGCTCCTACGCGCCCTCACCTCCTCGCTCAGAATTGCGGCGCCGCAATCCTCCCGCGCGTTCACACTCCAGTCAAGCCTCCTCCTGCTACCAGTCCCACCTGCCAGTGTCTATCCCTCAACCGCCCGGCTGCTCCCGCCCTCGTTCCTTGCGCCCAAATCGACGGAGCTCCACCCCACCATGCGCCAGAACTCTCCTCACCATCCGCGCGTCTCCGCCCGTATTCGAGCAGTCACTTCCCCGCCAAACCCTGCAGGTGGCGTACACCAGCTTGCCTGCGGTGCATCTCCCCCTGACGAAGCTCCCCGCGCCTTCCTTTCCACGTGGCGGCGCTCCGCCCGTGAGGCTTCTGTTGCAACCACCCTCCTCAGTTCGTTAAAGCTCAATTGGCGCTGCAGACCACCTCATACCACTCCCTCGCACCTTCCCAAGCAGCCGATTGAGCTCCCTTCCGTCGTAGCTCCTGCACCACCTCGCCCTGGTCCCGGTAAGCCCCGACACCAATCCGTCGATCTACTCGATAAAAATCCAATTAAACCCGGCCTGAGCATCCTCTAAGCACTACATTCATGAAACTCCAACCAATTTTGCAAGAGTGTTCGCCATCTAGTTTGTCACCGTGAGCCATTTTCGGCCGCCGCCACTCCCCCGTGGGCAGCCCAGCTGGGCCTTCCCCGAGCTCAAGCTGTGCTTCCCCAGTAAACTCCTTTCCCCAGAGATGGTGAAAGTGAAGCCCATTTCTCGGGAGCATTAGCAAATCTATTCCTAGCCACCAAACTCCCCACCACCTTCTCCCCTACCCACGACTAGGGGTGAAAACGAATCGGATAGTTTCCGACCGATCCGGACGAATACGGATACGGATTGTGTTGGATCGGATTTTTTTCGGATAATTCTCGGATCGGATACGGATACGGATTTTTTTATCGGATACGGATACGGTAAGCCTAGTATCCGTCGAATACGGATACGGATAATCCGGATAAAACGAAACCGGATATCCGGATTTTCTAGAATCTCCCCCATTTTCTTATTTCCAAAATCCGAATGAAATCCAAAAGGCTCTGGAAAATAGCAATTAAATCCCAAAAATTCACCAAAAATACCAGAAAAATCTATGAGACCTGAGGAACACAAATAAAATATTTTTAGCTCATGTGAAAGTTTAATTTAATCATATTAAATTATTTTAAATTCTAAAAATTTATTTTAAGCTTGATTTAATTCCAGAAAATTTATTTTTATAAACAGGGCTTTATAAACTCCAGAAAATCAGGATGTTACAAACTATTTACGTATTTTTGTTAATTTTGGATGTATAGTTTAAGGGGTTTTCATATTCCGATAAATATTCGTAACCGTATTCGTTTCGATTCGTATTCGATATTATTCGTATCTGTATTCGTATTCGAGTTATCCGTATTCGTATCCGTATCCAAAAAAAATATGAAAACAAATATGGTAGAGGCATTATCCGTCCGTATCCGATCCGTTTTCACCCCTACCCACGACCCCTACTTTGAATGCTCTCGGGCCTGAACCCCAAAATGAGTTCACCTCTCTCCCCTAAGTCCGTTGGTATGGGTCATGGCCGCTGGAAGCGTCCTCTAAGGTAAGATCGTGGTGGAGGGCGTAGCCCTGTTTTTCCCGCCGTCACATCGGGCTGGAGGAAGAAGACAACCATGAGCCGTCGACGCGGTCGGATCCGAACCACTCGCGCTCTATCGGACAGCTCCGGTTGCTGGCACCCGCTCGCTCGACCTTCAGCCGCTCGCGCGCGCCGTTGGGCCGCACCCGAAGGCCCACCCGCCGAATTCGAATGGCATCCGCGTGCGTGCGCGCGCTTCCGCGCATGAGTGTGGGCTGGGTTGATAGCCGCCGGTCGATTTAAACCGCGCTCCACGCGCCGCCAACGCCATGGGCCGGCCCACTACTGTAGCAAATCCGGCACAGCCCCCTTTTTCAATTTCCAGCACCCGAAAAATTCCAAAAATACTCCATCTTGTTCGTTTCGTCGTCTGGAGTTCATTCCCGGCCTCTGTTGCACCAAACTCCACTTACAAAAATTCCAAACCAAACCATTTGAGTTTTATTGCATTTATTTATTTTTAATAGAATTTTATTTTATTTTCCTAGCTTATGTAGACATAAGCACGGATTGATGATTATTTTCGGTGTGTTTTTGCGTCAGCTCCCGACGAGTCCGAAGCGCCAGTCCAGGGTTCCGAGCAGCCATCAACAGTTTACGATCTCGTTGAAGTCGTCGACCCGCAAGGCAAGTTGCATGTTTTTGACCATATTGGACACATGCCGTTTATAGTATTTAATTACCGTATTTGCATGTATGTATTTGATCAAGTTAATTTGATTAAAATAAATGATTGGAATGACATGTTAATTTTTAGCTATGACCTACCACTGTGCAAATGCCCTGTTTACTTGTAAGGCCACATTCACCTTGACAAATTTAGTATTGTTTAATTATTGTATTAATAAACAACATTGCAATCATCTCACATAAAATAACGAGCTATCATTTGATCTGATAGTTCGTCGGCAAAAATGGTTTAAACTTGATCTAGGGTAGGGCGGAAGTTGTGGAGCACCCTGTAGCAGACAAGTCCACAACTCTACCTAGGGTGGAGGGTGCAACACACAGGTACCGATACAGGCTTGTGTATCGATAACCGGTTGTAGTTGGCAGTCTCAGAAGTAAAATTTAAAGACTGGACCCTTATGCTGAATATAGAGCACAGTAACCGCTCAACCACAAGTTTCGACTCGTCGGTCTGGGTCCAGTAACTGCTCATTTTATTTGAACTCCCACAGGAGTACAGGTGTGGTATGGGCGAGTATTCGCCGTACGCACAATGATAAGTCCTCACGGACTCAGGCGGTAGCGTTCCGCATTGGCCCGTGGATATCCAATTTGGTCGAAGGACTTAACCTATCGGGTGGGAACTAATGAATAAATTGAGCAGCGAAAGATCTTGATTTCTCATATCAGTCGCACACCGGCTGACGTGTGTATATAGCTTGACATTGTGATTATGAGAAATCTTGTGAATAAAGCTGAGCAACTCTGCAGAGTGAAAATAAATTGTATTCGAATACGCCGTACTTCCGGTTAATGAAGCTGTGTTTGATAGGTGAATTCAGTAGCGAGGCATAAGTAGTATTTCTGATATTTTAATTTGTGTAATTGAAGAAGTTAATGTTTCAGACCCCAATTTCTTAATTATTATTGTTTCCTGCTTTGAAGTTGTTTACAAATTAAAAACTGCATCCACATAAAAATAATAAAACCTGCTATCCCCTTTCCTTCTTAATTCCATGCATGTAATAATTTAGGGTTTACCCCCTGTAACTTGCTGGGTACGGTTGTACTCACTGCTTGCAAACAACTCCAGAGAATGTTCAGGAAAGCAGCGTGCAGATCATCGAGGAGGACTCCGATGATCAAGTTTGTGCAGAGGACGTGTGCTTTTAGGCCGTAGTCGCAGTCAGACGTGTTCTGGGACTTTTGTGATGTAATATATTTGGGCTTGCCGCCGCTGTGTCAAAACCTAGTCGATGTGCATTATATGTAAATATAATCTGGATTTCTTTTGGCTTGTAAGCTCGTTTTATTATGTTATCATTGCTGTACGGTACTCCGCAACTGTATATTTTGTACGGATACGGGTTGCTGGCGCTCTTGGAAACATGGGCGTTACACCATTCACCATTCCAGGTGTTTTTTGAACTTGGTCAACTTAAAACATGAAAAATAACGACATTATTTCACATGTGGAAGCATTGCGTGCAAACTAGGTTAACTATGCACGAGTGACACAGAAGGGCTCGTGAGTCAAAGGAATACTAGAAAACACACAAGGAATAGATAGAGAGAGAGTAGCAATCCATGAGCAACAAATTCACTAGTTTTTCCTAAAAAATATATATTTCTTGGACAAGGTTGAGGCACAAACAGCATTGAGGCTAAAAGTATAACACAAAGATACAATTTAGTGTTGATCACCATATTTCATATGTACATACAAGAATTAAAAGGTGGGTTCTTTTGTATTGGTCTATTCACGAGGGGCAGTACACAGAGTGAAATAGTTGCATGTAATTTTGGTTAGTATAACTGAACTCAGTACAGTTTGTACTATAATTTACTTGTAGACTCTGAGTTAAAAAAACACACTATTTAACGGCAAGTTACTGTAGCAGTTGGCATAAGCCATAAGCGACAAGTGTTGCCGAAGGCAACAAAAAGCTTGTGTGCTTCCTTAGAGACAACTCAATGGACATGTTATTGGAGAGATTGTTTTTGGTGTTATCTTTATGTGAGGTGGAAGTCTTAGAGACGATCTTAAGAGACAAAGTATTGTGCATGCCCTTATGATCTCAATGGAAAGTTACATGTTGCCTTTGACCACATGCACATGCAAATACTTCTTAAGAAGATAAGAGGTGTGATGTAATCATGTGAATAATGCAAGTTGTCAATTGGCATTGTATATCGCTCTCTTGTTCACAAGAAATGTTATCTGGTGCGGAAGTCATTTGCTAAGGTCAGAAATCCATTTATACCGTACAAAAGAGACGCTGAAGGACTGGAGCTATCACCAAACAATCCTAACCCGCCAAAGTAAGGTATCAAGGAACAAGAGAAAAGGTCTCCAGGATCTTCTTCGACCATGGGTAAATGTGTATTTTTGTGGTCGCATGTAGGGGTGGAAAACGGTAACGGATAATCCGTTTTATCTGATATTCGTATCTGAGAAAATACGAATGTGGTAAAAAAATACGTATTCAAAAATATTCGTATTCATATTTGACAATATTCGTATTCCTATTTAAGAATATTCGTATTTATATTCGTATTCGAGACTATTTAATTCGTATTTGATATGTTTCCTATGCCGACCGATCGGCCTAGCGGCATTCGTATTCGTATTCGACGGAATTAAGTTGTTACAGATGTTGTAGGAGGATATTCGTATTCAATCAAATTAAGGACATATTCGATTCGTATTCATATTCATATTTGTTATGACATTCAATCTGTATTCAAGAATATTTGAATTTGTATTCATATTTGTTTTAAAAATATAGATTTATATTTATATATGAGACTATCAATTATATTTGATCCATTTTCATCCCTAATCGCATGGTGGATGGCAATCCTGTGGTCAAAAGAAAAGGTCTTAAGGATCTTCGACCTTGGATAAATGTGTTTATTCCTGTGTTCGTGTGGTGGATTGCAATCCTGTGGTCAAATTCTACCACAGGGACAACAGGTAATGCTACTCCCACGAAACATAGAGTAGACGGTGAATACTTAACCAATATTTAATTACTTTGGTGAATACTTCATCAATATTTAGGCCCCACTCAAAGATGCTTTAACTTCTGTTTTTTTTTAACTTTCAGCTTATTTAAATCAGAAATCACTTATAACATATTGACTTTTAATTTTGACTTATTTTTGCTTTTTTGGCTCTTTTTTACTTTTCTTTTATTCTCGTATTTCTTTGCATTGTCTATGACGATATAACGGTTTTTTCTTCAATTTTTCTATTTTTTCTTTTTTCTCAAAAAGGTACCAGCTGCTACAACAATTTCAACCAGAAGCCGGAAGTCAAAGCCCTTAGCCCCAGCCAAAGCCTCTTTGAGCACCGCCTTAGTTACTTTGGTGCCATTTGACTATTGAAGTAAAGCTATGTTCTTTCTGGTTTTTTCTGTGCCTTTTGGCTTTGGCTTCTTCGAAGGTCAAAACAAACGGTGTGACTTCTCTGAGCAGCTTCTTGAAGTTATTTCTCCATACAGCTTCCTAAGCCTAAAACCATGTACACTGTCCATGTAGACGTCTTCACCATCCATCGTCTTCTCAAAATGTAAGACCAAGATCATCGATGAGTGGACAGTTTTACCATTTAGATGACACACTGGCTAAGTTTAGGTGAATGACATGTGAGGCCCAAAGGGCTTTCTCTCCCAAATCAAAATAGAGAGGGGGAACTATAGGGGTGGTGGCCATAGAAGCACGGCTGAGAACTCGGTAGAGGGAGAAGCTCTTTTGGCCCCTACATGTTATTGACCTAACTTGACCAACGTGTCATTCTACGTGGCAAAAACGCCCGCTCATCGTGCCACGTGAACAATACCACCATGTGAAACCGGGTTAGAATGATATTTTAATCAGATTGCAAAATTTGAGAGATCAAATGCCTATTTTTTTTGTTATATTTGAATCAGATTGGGTTAGAGTGAACTTTCAAGTATAGTTTGAAGTGTTATATGAATGTATTCCTTGGCATTCGATGAGGCGCTAGCCTTTCTGCAGGGGTGTCAACGGATCGAGTACAAATCGAATAGATTGGATATGGATGACGAGCAAAATGGATAATAAATATATAATTAACACTCTTTGAATATTAACATATCGAATAGTTCGGATGTAGATACCGGATAAAATGGATAATTCGGAAACGGACACCCCCTAACTTTCCGCAACGAGGCGGCGATGCATTAGTAGCCGTGCAAAAAAGTTCGCACTTGTGTGGTTGGCGTGGCGCCCCTGGTTTCCAGATTAGGGCACGTACAACAGTTTAGACGGCTGCTGTCTGTATATACATGCACATCATATATAGACAACAAAAAGACAGCTTGTACAATAGGTTGTCTATTTAGTTGTCTGCAATCTCATAAAAAAACAACAAAAAAGACAGCTTGTAAAAAAGACGGCTCGTACAACGCTCGCAATGCCGTCTCTTCACCTAGGAGCACGAGCCCAGGCCGTCTCTTCGCGAGAGGACGGTTTGTGCCTCTCTCTTCCTTAATTACAGTCCACGTCAGATAATTTTACTGTATTGACATGATAAAGATAGTAGTTATCTGTAGGTTGTACATGCCCTTAAGCATTCAAAAGGTATTGAGCCAAGAAATTGTGCTGCAGTGGTCGACTTGGTGGTGTGTGTATTCTGCCTCCAATCCATGTGATGTCGTTGACCTATCTGGTACTCTACTTTTAGACTTGACTGAATTTAGGGGTAAAAAAGTCAGAACGAGGGATAGTGGGGAGCTGGGATTATAATTTCGGCCCGAAATTCATGAAAATCACCGAATTTCAGCTTTCTTGGTCCATCCCCAGAAAGGGCCAAATCAGGCGAAATATTCGGCCCAATTTGAAAATATCAGCCCAAGCCGCCCAACACTAGCTCTATGCGCCGTTCCCCACTCCTCGGTCCCCAGTGCCCTGAGACGCCGATTCCTTCCAGAAACAGCGGTGTTCCCCTTCGCGATTTGCAAGGGTGGCGGCTAGGGTTTCCCCTTGGCGATTCAATCCTGTTGCATGGTCATCAAGGAATCCACAAACAAGCAGCAAATCCACTAGCTGCAGTGTCATGGAAGGTGAATCCGGTGGCGGCAAGGGAGGTGGGAGATGCGGCGCCGAGAATGGAGGGGGAGTCGGCGGCGGCAAGGGAGGGGGAGGAGGCGGCGCCGGCAAGGCTCTAGGCGACGGTACGGCTACGACTGGAGATATAAGTTGACTCGTTCTTGATTTCTCCGGTCTCCCCGTTCTCGGTTGGTAAATTTACTGAGCGGTTTGTGGAAAATCAGAGATCTTCAATGTATGGTTGTTACAGTGAGTACTTTCTTCCAATGTATGGTTGTCATGTTGTCGTTATGGACTTATGGTTATTCTGGTGGAGAGTTCTTTACAATTTTATGCCCACCAGATCAGTTTTGTGGCGGCGACATGTGGATTGATCTGCTCACTGTGAACTTTGTGGATTGATGGAGGATACAGGCATACAGCTATGCACGTTCTGCTGAAATGCACCTGGACGCTATCCACCTCGTGCACTCCCTAGCCGCACGAGGTTGCTGGCACGGTCCCCGAGCGCACGAGAGGGCCGAAACCTGAATTGTTGCGTGAAGGGCTACAATTGGGATTAATTGGCCGCATGGGGGCAGATTAGTCCATGACTCTTCGCTTGAGTGGTGAAAGAAAAATTTTAATTGAAAATTTGAAGTTTGCTTTTTTGAATTTTTTAGATAAGATTACCTGAATCCGAATTTTTTTCACCAATTTAAAATTTTACCGGCCGATAAACCCGGCAGTTACCGGTGAAATTATGACATAGATTTTTCCTAAGTTAGCGCCAGGCTCCATCTGAACTCCTCTCCGGCTCAAGAATGAATCTGAAACAAACTTATTCAGATGGTACATAATTTTGGAAGGATTTGTGTCGGGGGCAGTGCTGTTCTGCTTCTTCTGTCGGAGCATTGTTGGGTCTGTTCTTTTCAGCTTCTTAAAACGGTTTTTAGCTTTTGTTACAGTACCTAACTTTCAAACGGAGTATTTTTTTTAAGATAATGTCTACAAGTTAATTATAGTACACGTTAAAAGTCTAACATCTGTACTATCTAAAATCGCAAGCGAGTATCTCTCTCCGTAATCTCTATCGCAAACAGCTAAAATTCAAAAATTTCAGTCAAAAACTATAAGTCGTAGTAAAAAAACAGGTCTGTTATTTATTTCTTTGACTTTAGAATGACTTTGTCGACCAGCTACTTATTCATTTTTTTGTACTGTTCGGTCCCCTCGCGTTACCTTTTTTTTTCAAGAATGGCCCCTTATACTCTTTTTCGCAGAAATGACCTATGCCCGAGCACGGAAGCACGGGTGGATGCAACATGTCCCATTCCGCGTCACACGAGCGCGCGGTAGGTCGTAAGGAGCGTGGAAGCAGTGGCAAGCGCGGGAAAGAACGGGTGACCGCGGATGGCGCCACCTGCCATGCTTCCTAGGCACCGCATGACGTACCGCACGCGTCGACCACAGAAGACCAGGGTCAACACGTTATCAGCTTCGATAACTCTCAAATCGGATATATCGTTTTATACATTGGCAAGTTGATCAATCTTGTTCAAGTTATAATTCCCAAAATCGATATGTGTTTCTTTCGCATGAACCTGTGCACCTTCTTCGTGACCATGTGCCTTCTTCGATGGCTCTCAAATGCAGATTTCGGTGCATGCCCCTTAATAGCTCTTGATGCATAATCCTAGCTTGCAATCTACAGTTTTGCAAGTGAGATTAATCCAGTAAATTAAATTGCTATACCTCAGATTGGATCCGTTTAATTACTATTTAGGAATTACTGTTTCTTGCCTTTTGTGGACTGGATCACGGATTGGTTGCGCACCTTACGGCACGGTGCTGAACACTTGCCGCTGCCGTCGCTTCCTTGCATGGTTGGGTTGGTTCGCAGCGACGGGGCGAGGCCCCAAAGATTCGCCGGGTTTGAGTCGCAGCACTGCCACACGAACTAGCCTCGCGTCGCCGATACCACTTGCTGTTTTACTACGACCGCCACGCCTGCACGGCTGCACGCCGCCTGATCTGCCCCGTGCCCAATGCACGCGTGCGCCGTCGTTGCCGGCCCAACTGTCAGATCCTTCGGATTTGATCCGAAATGGGGTAAGTAGAAGAACAACTACTTACTCTACACGCTAAACTAGACGCTTTTGGCACAATAACGTCGTGCTTTTCTCATCCATTGACATAATTAGTCTATACAATATATCATACAAAATATACACACCTAAACAACAGCATCTATATTGTGCTTACACTTAACTAACTCAGTTCAAACTAACAAAGCCGCCTGAGCACCTCAGCAAGTATGGCCACCAACCAAAGACCAACCATACCGCCTGACGCCGGTCATATTGCCAATACAACACTAGGGTAGCTTTCATGTGCTGTTCCTCGGAGTCGTTGTTTTACACCGTGCCCCCGTGCCATTCACAGGTGCTTCCCTGGAGGACGTGGAGCGGGCGGTGGGCGTGTTCCTCGGACCGTATACGGCCAGGGAACACACACTGCGCGTAGCTGCGACCGCGGAGGCAGGTCTGGGGCGGCTAAACCGCGTGTGCGGAGCCTTGGGCATTAGGATGCCAGAGCGCGCTGTTCCAGCCCCAAGCCCACCTCTCGCGATTCGCGGGGAGGAGTACCAATGGGCGCGGTTTCGACTCGGAAGCATGCCTACTTGGAGGCAGGCGCGGGTACTACTTCGCCGCCAGCCGGTGTTGAGGCGGAGCCGTCGCCCGTGGAGGATGCTGGATCGGGGTTCGTTCCTGCCACGATGGGACCTCTGCGGTACATTTTCAAGCGGGGCCGCCTCTTACTCCCGGAAGAAAGCGGCCCGTACACATCGTCCTTCGCTCGGCGAAGGGTTATTATGCGAGTAAGGTCGGAGCCCTATGGGACTCCGACTCAGACACCAAGTGCCTCGGTGTCCCCGCGGCCCCAATCAGGCCTACGGCTGACGGGGGCGAGGGCTTGATGGAGCTGAGCTCCGACACAGAGGTCCCCCCACCTGGCGGGGTGTCCGAGGATGCCGAGATCCTTGCGAATTCGGGCGGGGCTGAAGGTAAACTTACATTGCTTGGTGTGACCCGCTATGCGTTCGCAGGGCTGACCGTCATGTCCCCTTACAGCAACATGGTTCCCCAAGCGCGGGCAGCCTTCGGAGCACGAGGATGTTCGCTTGGGAGGGACATCCAGCGCCGCCGAAGCTATCGCCGCGGATGCCATCCGACGTCTAGCGGACTTCATTCCTTGAGTAGAGTTGCTGGCAGCGTGGCGGGGGGTCGCGGATAGCGCGGCCGTGAGCCTAGACCGCGATGCGCTGCAGGTTCGCGGGTCGAGACTGCTTGAGAGCGTGCTAGAGGTCGCCGAAATGAGGGTAAGTGTCTGATCCTGAGCAGCACACGGCCATTGGGAGGTGTACTGATCGCTTTATTGCGTAGACTTTCGCCCTTAGCGGGGCGCTGCAGGCGGCCCATGTCCAAGAACGGGAGGCCTTAGAGGACCGACTGCGCGTCGCCGAAGGAGCCCTTCGCGCGTTGGAGGAGGCGCATTCTGCTAAGGGCGACCGCATGCGGCGCCTACAAGCGGAACGCGCGGGGGCCGTCTCGTATGCCGAGGAACTTGTGGCATCGGCTCGACAGGCGGCCGTGGAGGAGCAGGACGGCCTACTTCGGCAGATTGTTATACTGGAGGAAGAGAAGGGTCGTCTTGTTGCGTCTCTGAGGAAGCGGGACCAGGCACTGGGCGACGCCTCGGCGACGGCATGGGAGGCCATACTAGCGCTGGAGGGCACCCTTGAAAACCTCGTTGCCGAGGTGCCACCCCGCTCATTCGGACCCGAAGATCTTTCACGGACACTTCAATGGATTGGGGAAGCGGTCGATATCGCTCAGGCCGCCGCGACGTCCTTTGGCAATCACTGCTCCTACGTGACCGCATGCCTGGCGTGTGCTCTTCTCCAGCACCGGGGCTGCCGTCATGTCGACGAATTGGGCGACCCGCAGCTGGAGATGTCTGCTGGGGCGGAGTGATGTCTGGTGCCGTGCGCGCTGTTCGGCCCACCGTTTGGTTTTTTCACGAACAGATCTGGGAGTACATCGGGGAGGCTGCGGCAAAGGTGGAGCTGTGGCGGAATATGTACGGCGAGGGGAACCTTGGTGAATGGCTAGACGGAGTTGCCCGGCGTGACGATGATGGCGCCGACGGCTCGAGGCAGGTGTGACCCCGGGGTTCTTGTGCGTCGGTGTGTGTTGTAAGCTATGTATTCCATGAGGTGAAGATTGCTTCCCTTCTTTGACCAACCGCGCCATTTTATTTGGAAGCGGTGCCGAGGGGACCGGTGCGATTTACGACGCCACGACCGGCGCCGTTCTGGCGGTGGCGAGCAAGACTCGCTGAACTTCTGGGCGAATCGACCCTCGACGGGTAAGGATTCGGCGCGGAAGGCCGTCCAAGCGAAGCCGGATGAGTAGCGTTGGCCTGGTGGGTTTTGTAATCACTTTGTAGCAGCGCGGTAGATAAGCCGAAGCGATCATCCCCGTCGTCGTTTTTGGGCACCTCTCCTGCACCTCTCCTGTGTGATTTTCTTGTGAAGTTTGTTGGCTAGTCGAGGTAGACGCCCAAGGTAGGCACGGAGTGGGCCCCCAGGCGAGGTAGACGCGTAGACGCTTCGAGTTGGTGCCTAATCGGAGTGGACGCGCGAGCGCTCCGTCCCCTACCTTTCGATGTGGTGGCAGCGGAGCTGGCGCCTAATCAGAGTAGACGCGCGAGCGCTCCGTCCCCTACCCTTCGAAGTGATGGCAGCGGATCTGGCGCCTGGTCGGAGTAGACGCGCGAGCACTCCGTCCGTACCCTCGGCGGTGGCGGCCGAGCCGCGCTGGTCGAGTAGACGCGCGAGCGCCGTCCGTACCCTCGAAGCGGTGGCGGCGGGCCGGCGCTGTCCGGTAGACGCCGAGCGCCGTCCGTACCCTCGGCGGTGTCGGCGAGCCGGCGCTGATCGAATGCGCGAGCGCTCCGTCCCCTACCCCTCGAAGTGGTGGCAGCGGAGCTGGCGCCTGGTCGGAGTAGACGCGCGAGCGCTCCATCCCGTACACCTCGAAGCGGTGGCGGCGGAGCTGGCGCTTAGTCGGAGTAGACGCACGAGCGCTCCGTCCCCTACCCCTCGAAGTGGTAGCAGCGAAGCTGGCGCCTACTCGGAGTAGACGCGCGAGCGCTCCGTCCTCTACCCTTCGAAGTGGGGGCAGCGGAGCTGGCGCCTAGTCGGAATAGACGCGCGAGCGCTCCGTCTCCTACCCCTCGAAGTGGGGGCAGCGGAGCTGGCGCTTAGTCGGAGTAGACGCGCTAGCGCTCTATCTCCTACTGCTGAGCGGGATAAGGATGAAGTAGGCCTGAGGAATGACAGAACCCTAACTCCATAGGCCCGGTCCCCCGCGGTCGGTAGGGGGCCTCACGGGCGCAACTATTGCCCCGCAGTTCCAAACACTGATGGGATAGCTGAGGCGGGATCGACGGGGCTCGACGCATGTGGCTTTACAGCTACGAGGGAAGTGTCCCTCGCGCATCGTCGAGTGCTTCGGGCCCCCCAGGATTGGGGGACGCGTGGAGTGTAGTTGGTGGAGCCCTGTAACTGAAGTGGGGTGGCACTATTGCACCACATGCCCCTGGGGTAGGCGATGGGACTCTTGAGGCGTAATTTCCGCGGTCTTGCTTCCGGGGCTCTTTAAAAAGAGGCGGGCGGCGAAGTGAAACTACACTCGCCTTCCCAGACATCGCGCCCATGCAACTACCCCTGGCGGACTCGCCGTCCTTAGTACACCTCAGCTTCTTCCTACTTGCTGGCCGGTGCTGATAGCGCCGAGGGTTCCAAAGCGCGGCTGATGCCGCCTGGACGATCGCGGGGTCGGACATCACGATGTATTTTTCCCTCGCCCGTTCATCGGAGAGCCGTGGCTGGTGCGGGGTGGTGGGCAATTCACTTGTACTTCATCAAGGCAGCTTCTAACTTTGGGAGTAGACTTTTACTTCGCGCCAGCGACGTCGCGTCCCGCCGTGTTGCCCCGCAAAGGCGCCTGTCCTCTCCCCTAGTCTCCTTCCCTAGCTGTGGGACGCTTGGGATGAGGGGGATCTTAGCGCTTGCGGTGCTACAGGGGGTGTAGCAGCGCCGGGGGTAGGCTTTTGCGAGCGCGTTTGGGTCTTCGCCTCTTCTGCAGAGGCGTAGGCCGTTGAGCTCGTGCGCCATCTGTTCTCCATGGTGTCACGGGCCAGCTTGTGTGACGAGAAGCTGGTGGCGAGCTGTGATGCGGAGGGGGTATAGCGGTTCCGGGGGCAGGCTTCCACGACCGCATTTGGTTTCTCGTTGCTTCTGCGGAGGCGCAGGCCATTGAGCTCGTGCGCCTCGCCCCCGCACTCGCGGCCGTCCGTCCGTGTCCATGCGGTGCGCGCGGTTTGCGGGAAGCGCGAGAAGCCTCTGGTGCCTGTGCTCCACCGCATTTAGACTCCGAAGAGTGTGTGGTCATGTCATCCACGTCTTATTTATACTCCGAAGAGTACACGCGGTGATGACACCAACATGTGCGAGGAACAACCCCGTCTTGTTTATACTAAGTAGAGTGCGCAGGGAAAACATCCGCGTCTTTGTTTGTACTCCGGAGAATGCGTGGGACTATCAACCACGACTTAATTTGGACTCCGGAGGGTACGCCAACGCGCACGCGGGACATCCGCGTCTTGTTTATACTCAATAGAGTACATAGGAAAAACATTCGTGTCTTTATTTGTACTCCGAAGAATGCGTGGGACTATCAACTACGACTTAGTTTGGACTCCGAAGGGTACGCCAACGCGTGCGCGGAACATCCGCGTCTTGTTTATACTCAGTAGAGTGCGCAGAAAAAACATCCGCGTCTTATTTATACTCCGTAGAGTGCGTGCGGAGACGGACCTCAACGCTACGTCTTATTTATACTCCGTAGAGTGCGCGCGGAGGCGTCCCTCCGCTGCGTCTTATTTATACTCCGTAGAGTGCATGCGGAGGCGGATCTCGACGCTACGTCTTATTTATACTCCATAGAGTGCATGCGGAGGCGGATCTCGACGCTACGTCTTATTTATATTCCATAGAGTGCGTGCGGAGGCGGACCTCCGTGCAGTGCGTGTGCAGAGGTGAATCTCCGTGCGGTGCACGTGCGGAGTTGAATCTCCGTGCAGTGCATGTGCGGAGGCAGACCTCCGTGTAGTGCGTGTGCGGAGGTGAATCTCCGTGCGGTGCATGTGCGGAGGCAGACCTCCGTGCAGGGCGTGTGCAGAGGTGAATCTCCGTGCCTTGCGTGGGAACATCGACCACGTCTTTATACTCCGGAGAGTACGCGCGGTGATGGCACCGATGCGTGCGCGGAACTCCGTGTCTTGTTTATACTCAGTAGAGTGCGAAGGAAAAACGTCCGCATCTTTTTTGTACTCCGGGGAGTGCGTGCGGAGGCAAGCCTCCGCACATTTTTGGTGGGGAGTACGAATAGCTTTGAAAACGGTGAACTTTATTAAATTCCCATTTGCGCGAGTGAGCGAGTACAAAAGGTCGGGAACTAACAATTGGACTCGTTGTTGTGACGGCGAGGTAGGAAGCCTCTCGTGCTTAGGCTGCCGTAGCGCGTGTACGGGCGCGCCTGACCTAGGAGCCTCTCTGGACTCCCAGGTGAAGGCTTCGGGTGCCATGCTCTATGTGTCAGGCCACGTACTGGTCGTCAAGGACGGTGATGATACTCTGCGGGCCCGGAAGCTTCACGCATAGAAGGCCTTGGTGTGGGACTGCCCCAAAGGAATTGAGGATCGGTCGCCCCAAAATGGTGTTGTAGGGGTACTGGATATCCACGACATCGAAGGTGGCATCCCCGCTCGTCACGTTGTCGCCCTGACCGAAGGAGACCTACAGACATATTTGGCCCAGCGCCAGCAACGACTGACCTTCGAAGCCTTGCAGCGGAATTTTTTAAGGGCCCAGGCAGCTTCGAGGGATCGCCATCTGGTCGAAGGCCGCTGCGAACAAAACGTTCGCAGAACTTCCTCCATCGACCAGGACACGTCGGACGTCGCACCCGGCAATCGCTACCTGGATGACCAGGGGATCTTGGTGGGGGAACTCCACGCCTTCAGCGTCGGCGGGCGTGAAGGTGATCACATATTGCACCCAATCCGGCAGTGCATGTGCCGGGGACGCCGCCACGTGGTGTAGCCTCCGCACGTAGGCCTTGCGCTGTCGCTCCGAGGCGAACTCCAGAGAGTAGCCTCCGGAGATTACGTTGATGACCCTACGCTGAGCGCCCTCAAGGGCGTGGATCCGCAGGGGGCTCTCCTGGGGCTGTTGCACCTGGGCTTGCATCCGCCGGAGACCCTCCTGAGGTTGCGGCTCCTGATCCTGAATCCTTAGAGGGCCGTCCAGGGGCTGTTGGACGTGTCCCACGACGGATGGGTGCGCCTCGAGATCCCTGTCTCTGGCGACGCTTTGTCGAAGCGCCGCGATGGTGGTGCAAGAGCGGGTGTCATGATTGCCTTGGCCGTGCACCTCGCACCACTGTGGGCGGTGTTGGTCGCTGTACTCCACGCGGGCCCAACCCTCGTGGCCTTGGCCTCGACCGCGACCCCGGCGAGCCCTAGCCCCGCGACCGGCGGGGGCGTTGTCTTCCGCACCGCCCTCAATGTCGAAGACGTAGCGGGCTCTCCCGAACGTCTGACGACCGCGCTGAGGCTTGTCGACCGGCACGTCCCTGTGCTGGGAAGCGTCCTTCGACGGCTCTTGTCTACGCTTACTCCGCGAGGAACTTTCTTTCAACGGGTCGGTGCTCTTCGCCGCACCTTTCGTCGGGTTGGCGTCGACATCATTGTCCTGACGCCGCTTCGCGTCTTCCTCCGCTCGAGCGTACTCCTCCATCTTATCGAAGAGCTTCGCCACTGTCTTGATTAGTTTTCGCGCGTTGTACTCGGCCAGCGGCCCCGGGCGAAGACCTTGTACCGCTACGTTGATAATTATTGTCTCGTTGACATCTTTGACCTGGCAGTGGACCTTCGCGAAGCGTTTGGAGTACTCGCGGAGCCTTTCCGATGGTTTTTGCTTAATTGCGAAGAGCTGATCCGCGTCGACACGCTCGACGTAGTTCCCCTGGAAGTTGTTGTAGAGACAGTCGCAAACCTCCTCCCATGCATAGATGGAGTTCGGCTCAATAGTGAAGAACCAAGAGAGCGCCGCTCCCTGCAACGCGAGCGGGAGCCCCTTCGCCTTGGTGGTGTCGTCTCCGCCTGCCGCCTCGATGGCGGTCTCGTACACACACACGAACTCCCGGGGGTCCGTGTCACCCTTGTACGACGTAACGGAGCTGAGGAATTTAAAATCCTCCAGCCATGCCGCCTGCTGTAGGCCCGCCGATAGCGGGGACTCCGGGTCCATGCGTCGCAGCGAAGCACAACTGGATGTGGGGGCGTCCCGGCTGTCCGCGCGCTCGGGCGTGGGCTCCAGGGCGATCACCGGCAGGGTCGACTGACTCCGAGCCGCTTGCATTCTCCGCACGGCCCCCCGGAGATCCGCTAACTCCTGCTGGAGCGTGCCGAGGGCTGCCAGCAGAGCGTTCTCCACTACGGGCGTAGACGGGGCAATGTGCGCATCCGGTTGCACGACCGGGGTAGTCGCAACCACCGCTTGTGTCCTTGGGTTGCTCATCACGTCCACACGGTAGACTCCGACGTCGACGGTACGGCCTGTGTCGCCAGCGGGGCCGCTTGGCGCTCCCGCACCGGGTGTAGGGGCAGTGGTCGCGCCTTGGCGGGCGCCGACGCTACCACTCTCTAGCACCCGACCGGTACCGTCGGGATTGACTGTCGCACCAGTGGCTGGGTGGTGCGTGACGCGTAGCGTGGGGTCGATGGTCGTATCAGCAGTGGCGGGGTCGATGGTCGCGCGGTGAGCGTTGTCGTTTTCGACCCCGACCGCCGATGCCGAAGCCCTGGTGTTGACGCGGGGCCTCGCCATGACCCCCTCCTTCTTCTTCGCCGCCGATGATGAAACTTTCTTCGGTGCCATCCTTGAGCTTGAGGCTTGCTCCTGTCGCCCCCATGGACGGCGCCAACTGTTGTGGCTACAGACCAAACAGAGAGAGATGTGTATGGTAGTGGAGAGTTAGGTGAGCAATGTTCTCTTGGGTTTTTCCCAAGGGCTGGTCATGATATATATGCGTTCCCTCGTAAGGAGCGTCTTTACCATCGTAACCTTACACCGAGCCTCCCTTCGAGGGCAAGCTACGTCATTGTACATGGTTTATAACCTTCTCAACAGGCTAGCTGGGTTTACGTGGGGCCACCCCTACCACAATACCATACTTAACGAACGGTAGATCCTCACAAATTGGGCGGGTGTGTTCCAACTTGACCCGTTTGATACCCATGTTTGTGTAGACCAAGAATCTATCGAGTAGAGACTATATAAAAAATTGAGCAATGAAAAAACTTATTTTCTTAACCCTGTCGCGGGAGTTAGGAGATCTTATAAGTAAAGTTGAGCAACTCTACAGAGTCATTTATAAATGATATTCGAATACGTCGTGCTTTTGATAAATGAAGTTGTGTTTAATGGGTTATTTCAACACAAGGCATAAGTAGATTTGGAAAGGATTTGGAAATATTGAAGTTTGGTAATCAAAATTTGAAACCCTAATTCCTTAAGAAGTTTATGTTTTGTTATTTTGTGTTCAAAATATTTATAAATAAAACTGCATCCACACAAAAAGATAAAACCTATGTATCCCCATCTCTTGAAAATCTTAGAAAGTAGATATATAGCATTTTCCCATGTGATTTGTTGAGAACGGTTGATTGTACTTAGTCTTGCTTCATTTTTCACCACAACAGATACTAGAGGAAGAAAGAATGTTATAAGATTTTGTGTTAGGGTTATGACCGCACTCAAGTATTCCTGTGGGAGTTCTTTGGATCTTCTGATTGTAAGTTAAATTTAGGGCTTGGACACCCTTAAAGTTGTTAAAGTTGACCATTAAATCTTATTTTAATCAAACTAATTCTTTTGAAATGATCGTGAGCAGATATGATACTCCTTATGTTCGCAACTGAATTCCTGGACTGTTGCGGGATATTCAACGGCCTCGCTCCCAAAAATGGGGGCGTTACATATTACATCTTGAACTTCACTCGAAAGTCTATCTAGCATTTTGAACTATAAAACCATATATTTAATTCCTTGAACTTTATGATCCAATTCAAATAACACCCTGACCTGATTTCGAATGGTGGTATTATCCGCGTAGCGCGATTTTACCACATAGATAACAATATGGTCAAATTTAGATGAACAACAGGTGAGATCCAAAGGGTCTTCTCTCTCAAATCAAAATAGAGAGGGAGGAAACTATGTGTGCAGAGGCTATGGAAGTACGGTTGAGAGCTCAGCGGGGGGAGAAGTCCTTGTGGACCTTACATGTCATCGACCCAACTTCATTAATGTGTCATTTTAGGTGGTAAAACCACTCATTCATTGTGCTATGCAGATAATACCATCATGTGAAACTAGGTCAGGATAATATTTGAATCGGATTGCAAAGTTTAAGAGATTAAATGTCTGATTTTATAGTTAAAGATGTTGTATGAATTTTCAAGCAAAATTTAGAGTGTTATATAGACTTATTCCTTGTCATTCAACGCGCTGCTAACGTTTCTGCAATGAGGAGGCGTTGCTGGATTAGTAGCCATGCAAAAAAGTTTGGCTTTAGCTTAAAAATAGTAACAGCTTGTAAAGAGTTGTACGAAGAGAGAAACTCGTATACGATTTTGACCGATATAAATAAAGTTACTATAATATGTACTATAATCGACTATTAGATCTTATCTTGAAAATATATTATTTAAATTTTAGATACGTAGAAAAATTATTTTCTATAGAAAAATAGTTTTTAAAAGCTAAATACTGCCACCGCATACGGAATCAAAATGTTTTTGTATTGAGGCAAGAAATTGCGCTTCATTGGTCGACTTGGCTGTGTGTGTGTGTGTTCTGCCTCCATTTCCACGTGATGTCGTCCGGCCTAGCTAGTAATGTACTTTTAGACTTGACTGCATTTAGGGGGTAGAAAAGTCAGAACGACAGACAGTGGGAACTAGTAAAGGTGGCACAAGAAAATTATTTGTATCAAATAATAATAATTAAAGCCCGAGCCCGACATGGAACGGGCTTCAAAGCTGCTAGCCGGCGACGTGGCAACCAACTGCCCAACTATCAGAGGACCCAGCGCTCTCTCGAGCGGTGAGCGAGCAGCCGAGCACCCCGCCAGGTTCGACCCCAGCGATCCAACGGAATCGAACCTGACGCGCCCCACTGAATAAACCCGGCGGTTACCGGGAAATTACGACATAGATTTTTCTCTGAGAGAGTACAATTAGAACGCACATCACATACATCACACTCCGCTACACACACGTATGCCGCGATTTCTGCTCAGCCCGTGTCTGCCGAGTTCTCCGGATACAGCAGATGACAAGTATTATCTGCTGCACCACCTTTTGAGCTTGCGGACGGGACTACTTTTACAAAAACAAATATTTAGAAATTAAAATTGAAAAAATAGTTACAATGCTAAATACATGAACATTAAAAAAACAGCCTCAGAAAAAAAGAGACTCCAACCCAGTAATGTTGAAACTTGAAAATAACAGGCCCGAGCCCGCAGGACAGGACCAGCTCCTGTCCACGACTATATAATTCCCCTTCACCTTCGTAATTTAGGGGTAGAAAAGTCGGAACGACAGATAGTGGGAACTCGTAAAGGTTGCACAAGAAAATTATTTGTATCAAATATTAATAATTAAAGCCCGAGCCCGACATGGAATGGGCTTCAAAGCTGCTAGCCGGCCACGTGCCAGCCAACTGCCCAACCATCAGAGGAATCGAGTGGTGAGCGAGCACTCCGCCAGGTTCGACCCAGCGATCCAACGGAATCATCCTCACCGAATACAGGGTAAGAACACACCTGCATGTTGAGTGGACAGTGCGTATCTATGCCGTGGAGATCATGGAGTCTCTGACTAATTCTCTAACATACGTAGAGGATATGTACGTGTGTGTATATATAGTGTGAGTAAAGAAAAAAATTATCGATTTGCAAATTTTATCGAAGGGTAGCGTCAGAATGGTAACCGTGGGTTGCTGTTTTTTAGATTGTTTGGATGAAAATTTTAAATTTTAAATTGAAAATTTGATAATTGCTTTTTTTTGAATTTTTATATGAAAATTATATGAGTCTGAAATTTTTCACAAGTTTAAAATTTTATCTGTACCCACCGATAAACCTGGCAGTTAGCAGTGAAATTACGACATAGATCTTTCACCAAGTTTTTTGAGGGAGACTTGCACCTACGTTTTTGTGATGAATGCTACAAAGGGGCACCAAAGATCATTTGGCATGGGAAAAAGTCCAGGTAACATTTTAAACTTTGTTTAAAAATCCATCTCACATCTCAAACTATCAAATTGGATATTTGATCCCCAAATAATATCCTGACCTAGTTTTGGCTTATGGTATTGCCTGTATGGTGCAATAAGCTGACGATTTTACCACGTATGATAATACACTAGTCAAATTTAAGTAAATTATAGGTGGAACTCAAAGGGTCTTCTCTCTTAAATCGAAACAAAGATAAAGGGAACTATAGGGGTAGTGGTCATAGATGCACATCTGTGTGCCCAGTGGAAGGGAGAAGCCTTTGTGAGTCCTACGAGTTATTGATTCAACTTGGCCAGCGTATCATTCTACATAGTAAAACTACTATCATCATACCACATGGATATTTCCACTATACGAAGCTAGGTTAGGATGATATTTAAATTGGATTGTAAAATTTGAAAGGTTAAATATCTGATTGTTATATTTTAAGATGTTATGTGAACTTTTAAGCAAAGCTAAAAGATTTTATGGACTTATTCTTGGCATTCGACGCGCCGCTAACCTTTCCGCAACGAGGAGGCGATGCTGGACTAGTAGCCATGCAAAAAAGTTTGCACTTGTGTGGCCGGCGTCCATGGCTTCCAGATTAAGGATTCAAAAGGTTTTTGTATTGAGCCAAGTAACTGCGCTTCGTTGACCGACTTGGCCGTGTGCCCGTGTGTGTATTCTGCCTCCATTCCCGTGTGACGTCATCTGACCTATCTGGTGCTCTACTTTTAGAAAAGTCAGAACGAGATAGTGGAAGACAAGCAGGTCACGTGATCTATGGACGGCACATGAAAATTATTTGTATCAAATAATAATAATTAAAGCCCGAGCCCGACATGCAATGGGCTTCAAACCTTCTAGCCATAGGGGATAAATAAAACGGAGTGGATAATATCTATTCGACCGATTGATCAAAGATTTATGGAGTGAATACGGAAGAGATAAATAGGTATTCGATACTATCCGTACCCGACTCCGACTTCGAGAAAAAAACATATGGAATATGATATGGGATGAGTGATATCGTTCAATATATATCCGTATGTCAAGTGATATGAGAAAGTCTATTATGACTTCATTTAGGAACAAGATAACATATATACGGATTGCCACATCTAAATAAGCGGGGAATACTGAGTGCTCTTAGTTCGCTATCTCAACGATTAGTCTCTCTGTGTTCGCTTCGATTGCACCCTATCGTCCAATATCCTATATAAAGAAGCGAATAATTTCTATCCGACCGACCGTCCGAATGCTTGTGGAACGAATACGGAATGGAGAAATAGTTATCTGGTATTATTCGTGTTCGATTCTGACTCCGAGAAAAAAAATATGGAATATAATACAGGATGAGTGATATCTGTCTGTATCCGCTCTGATTGCACCCCTAACTAACCGGCCACGTGCTAGCCAACTGCCCAACCATCAGAGGAAGAAAATCTAGACCTGAGGTCCTTCCTATCCATCGTTGATCTCATGTGGGTCCCATCAGAGAAAGAAAATCTAGTGGGGGAGGGGCCTTCCATGCCCAGCCCACGTTCGCTGCCCGGCCGCATGTCGGCTCGGCAGTGCCTCATCGTCTAAGGCAACTTGGGCAAGTGATCAGTAGCGTTGTGGGCCCACCTTGCTGCCGCGATTCCCGCTCAGCTGTCGCGCGGCCCGCATTTGCCAAGCTTTTCTGACGTAGTAGGTGATAGGTGTCGTCGTCATGCCTTTCGAATTCGCAGACGAAATTATTTTTTTTAAAAACAGATGTTTAAGAACTAAAATTTAAAAAAATTAGCTACAATACTAAATGGGATTTGCTAGCGTCCGGACGTTCGATCTGGGCGCTAGCTCCGTACGCTCACTCGCAACAATTCTATGCTATGTAGCAATATTTTCTCATCATGTATGTAATAACGATGGGAGTGTTCCTTTGCAACATTTGTATGTAGTGTATGCAACAATTTAACCAATGTATACAACAAATATTTTCACAAAAATTCAATGTTCTATTTGTTGTTATTGATTGTTGCACATATAAAATCACAATGTTGCACAAACAAACACCTACCTCTATGGCAGGTGACGGCGAGGCCTTAGGTGCGGCGGTGCGTGCGTGGCGTGGATCCGACACCAAGAGGAGGAACCACCCATTATTGAGATCCTCAGCTTTCCCCTGGTGCACTCAACCTCCTAGGTTGCTGGGGAAGGGGGGAGATCGGATCTAACGACACCACGCCTAATGATGGCTGAAGAGAAGGTTGATGGCGTCGGGGATAGGATCACGGTATCGCTGCTAGAAAGAGAAAGAGAGTGGGGGAAGCGAGAGAATGAGGAGAGAGTGAGAGAACGAGGAAGCCATCCGATTTTTATCTCTTTTACCGTATGTACAAACAGTAGCAATACCTATACTAAATACGTGCACATTCAAAAACAAAAAACTGCCCAACCATGGCTGCTTAGCCTCGGAAAAAAGAGATTCTAACCCAGTAATGTTGAAACTAAAAAATAGCAGGCCCGAGGCCCGAGGATAGGACCTTCGACTATATAATTCCCCTCACCTTCGCTAATCCTGCTTTCACTTCGCAAAATCACCATCGCCGCTTTAAAAACTGTTCCATGTCGCGACAGTCACCTCCTGCGCTGCCTCGGCAGCCGGAGGATCCGGTCCCCATAGAGCATGACCCCTCCGACGACGGGGACGGAGACGCGGGGATGGTCGACGCATGGACGGCGTCGCCTTTTTTCCCATCCATGTCGCCGCTGCGACTGCCCTGGGCGACGGTGTTCGTGGAGCACCAAACTCCTACTCCTAGCCCGCCGTGGTCGCCGCCGTGGTCCATCCAGCTGTGGGACTTCGATGGCGAGCAAGGGCAATCACTGCAGATGGGCCCCACAGCCAACTGCTCCGCTGCAGTACTGGAGGTGGGCCCCAAGGACACCAGCTTTGGTGAGTTTCCTTTGATTCCCCGTTACCTGTAATTTCACAGCGTATTTCGCAGTAATTTCGCAGTGTATTTCGAAGTAATTTCATACGGAATAGTTCAATTCATGCAGAAATGGCGTGCCTTGTAAACCCGGAGATAAAACAGAAGAAACCGTTCTTCTTAATATTAAAGAAGGTGAGAGCTTTTTTCCCCGAAAACCCTCAGTTTCATTTATTGAAACCAGAGTTCTAACAACAGTAACAGAACATTACAAAAGCTGGGACGGCTCATCGTCTCCAGGGAAGAAAAAACACAAACTTCATTTTTACTTCGACCTCTCGGACTACGCAAACTGCTATAGCATTAACGAAAGCTAAAAGCAAAGATTCTGAAGTCTGAAAATATCTTATTACAGAGGAGCTCCACACAATACCATCTTTAGCGCACAAAGCTGAACTAATCCGTTGGTCTTCTCGTCATTGGCGTCCACTCTTGCGTTCGGTTTAAAGCTATGATATTGTTCTATAATGTGTACTGTCGAACTAATTAAACTGCAGCTCGCGCAAAAGAATCTGGATTGGTGGATTGAATATAATAGATAAGGATGGTTACGCTACAAATAACTTTTAGCTCAAAACATTCTGAACTCTTTTGTTTACATTTCTCCATTCTCCCTACTGTCCACCTGTGCAAGGTGTAGTGAAAGTCCTTACACTATTGAGCAGTTTTTTTTTTACGTCTTATTCAATGGTAACTAAATTTCTTTTGTTGGCAGAAATTTAAGCGAGCGTATGCAAGCGTGATAGACTGGTCGAAAAATATAGCTACAATAACAAGAGACCTGGAGAAAATTTCCTTGTCACTTGGTATTTCCTTTTCCTGTCCCTCTTTGTCTCTCTCTGAGTTGGTGCTCCATAGATATGCATGACAGGAAATTGTATGAATCCTGCAATCATGCAATGATTGAACTTTGAGCATTGCAAGGACCAGCTCTCTTTCCCTTTTGTATACCAAACATGAACTTTTGCAGGCTCTTTTAACAGATCTCTATGAATTGAAGTGAACAATGCGAGTAAAATCCTAATATCTGCTACATTATGTCAGGGTTGGAGATACATATGAACACTGAAACAGGAGGTAGCTCCTTGACAATGATTGAGAATTACGATGATGATAATGATCAGCTAGGTGATAATGACGCTGAACAAACTGAAATCTCAAGGAAGAGTGCGAGAAACAGTTCACTAGTTCGGTTGATGACCAAGGTACGTTTTTCTTCGAAAACCCTCAGTTTCATTTATTGCTACCAGAGTTCTAACGACAGTAACAGAACATTACAAAAGCTGGGACGGCTCATCGCCTCCAGGGAAGGAAAAACACAAACTTTATTTTTACTTCTACCTCTCAGACTACGCAAACTGCTATAGCATTAACGAAAGCTAAAAGCAAAGATTCTGAAGTCTGAAAATATCTTTATTACAGAGAAGCTCCACACAGGACCATCTTTAGCGCACAAAGCTGAACTAATCCGTCGGTCTTTTCGTCATTGGCGTCCACTCTTGCGTTCAGTTTAAAGCTATGATATTGTTCTATAATGTGTACTGTCGAACTAATTAAACTGCAGCTCGCGCAAAAGAATCTGGATTGGTGGATTGAATATAATAGATGAGGATGGTTACGCTACAAATAACTTTTAGCTCAAAAGATTCTGAACTCTTTTGTTTACATTTCTCCCTTCTCCCTACTGTCCACCTGTGCAAGGTGTAGTGAAAGTCCTTACACTATTGAGCAGGTTTTTTTACGCCTTATTCAGTGGTAACTAAATTTCTTTTGTTGGCAGAAATTTAAGCGAGTGTATGCAAGAGTGACAGACTGGTCGAAAAATATAGCTACAATAACAAGAGACCTGGAGAAAATTTCCTTGTCACTTGGTATTTCCTTTTCCTGTCCCTCTTTGTCTCTCTCTGAGTTGGTGCTCCATAGATATGCATGACAGGAAATTGTATGAATCCTGCAATCATGCAATGATTGAACTTTGAGCATTGCAAGGACCAGCTCTCTTTCCCTTTTGTATACCAAACATGAACTTTTGCAGGCTCTTTTAACAGATCTCTATGAATTGAAGTGAACAATGCGAGTAAAATCCTAATATCTGCTACATTATGTCAGGGTTGGAGATACATATGAACACTGAAACAGGAGGTAGCTCCTTGACAATGATTGAGAATTACGATGATGATAATGAGCTAGTTAGGTTGATAACCAAGGTACGTTTTTCTTCGAAAACCCTCAGTTTCATTTATTGCTACCAGAGTTCTAACGACAGTAACAGAACATTACAAAAGTCGGGACGGCTCATCGCCTCCAGGCTATGATGCACGGACACATGTGTAAACCACCATATCCGTGGCTGACACTGTGTCCGACACGGATACGACACAGACACGGCGCGGACACGTGTCGGCGGCGTGTCAGCCAAATTTCGAATAAATTTTATTTGCTGAAATTTCTGACACGTGTCGGACACGGCGAATGGACACGTCGGACACGGCCCAAGACACAGCCGACCCAAGACACGGCCGGCCCAGGCAATATTTGGCCCGCCCAGGAGACTCGGCTTACCCTAACCCATTCCTGCCGACGACCCCCATTCCCCACCGGCCACTCGCACCCCTCCCCATCGCGAACGCCGCCCGCTCTCCCGCAGGCCACATCTCGCCGCGCGCTCCTCCCCATCGTCGGCCCGCTCTCCCGCATCTCGTCGACGCTCTCCTCCCCGTCGCCGGCCCGCTCTCCTACATCTCGCCAGCGCTCTCCCGCATCTTGCCTCCTCCAGCTGCCGTCACCCGCATCTCCTCCTGTGCGGCGCCAGCTACGAGATCTTCGTCGTGCTTCACCTGCTTCCTCGCCGTGACCTGGAAGACACCCTCCTCGTCGTGCTTCACAGGCTTCCTCGCTGTGACCTGGAAGCTTTCTCCCCGCTGCTGTCTCGGTGTCGCCTGCCGAGTGTTGGGCCTGCTGGCATCGAGGTATTGTTTTGATTTTAGTAACATTAGATGATTGCAAAGATTATGTAGTAACATTAGATTATGTAGTTGATTTACAAAAATAAGAAAACATAGAAAACAATACATATATGTAATTTATTTATTATGTAAATATATATAATCGTGTCACCGTATCAGTATTTTTGGAACAACGGTGAATTCCGGTATCAGTGTCGTGTTGTGTCGGACACGCGTGTCCGTGTCCGTGCAACATTGCCTCCAGGGAAGGAAAAACACAAACTTTATTTTTACTTCTACCTCTCTGACTACGCAAACTGCTATAGCATTAACGAAAGCTAAAAGCAAAGATTCTGACTGAAAATATCTTATTACATAGGTGCTCCATACAGGACCATCTTTAGCGCAACGAGAACAAAGCTGAACTAATCTAGTCTTCTCATCATTGGCGCCCACCCTTACGTTCGGTTGAAAACTATGACATCGTTCTATAATATAATGTGTACTGTCAAACTAATTAAACTGCAGCTCGCACAAAAAGAATCTGGATTGGTGGATTGAATATAATAGATGAGGATGTTTACGTTACAAATGACTTTTTGCTCAAGATTCTGAACTCTTTTTGTTTACATTTCTCCGTTCTCCTTCCTGTCTGTTAAGGAGAAGAGTTATATTAAAATATAGAGTTTGTATTCTATTCTACATATATCTTATCTCTGTATGAGATATCCCTTTGTACTCTCCCACTTCTCCGGGCGGCCACCTCATCTCCGGCCGCCGACTTCGACTTCGAGCGCCTCCTTCGAGCAGAGCCGCCTTCGCCTGCGGCGGCGGCGCTTCTATGCTCCAGGGCAACGTCCCTGTCGGCCTCGTACTTGTCGGCGAACCAGATGTTGCGCAAAAAGCCGGAGGTCGGGAGATGTTGTGGCGGTCGGCGAGCTTCTGCACGAGCGGCGGCGCCACCTTCTCGCCCTTCCGGCCGTACACGCGCACCAGCGGCTGGCCGTGCGCGCCGCCACAACTCACCGATGCAGCCATCTCCTGGTAATCGCACCGAGCAACCAAATCGCGCTGCCCTTCCCATGGCCCGCCGCCGGCCTCCTCAGGGTACTACGCGGTGGAGCTCTACTTCGACCCTGCGCTGGAGAACCAGGTGCTCAAGGCGTGGAATGCGCTGGCGCGGCGGCAGCTGGGTAGCTACCTCATCGACACCGCCTCCCGCCTGCACCTCCCGCTGCTCCACCTCCCCGCCGCCGCGCTCCTGGACCTGCTCCGCCTCGCACCCTTCCTCCGCGCGCTTGCCATCCCGCCGCGCTTCCTCCCCCGTGGTTTCGCCTCCCGACTGGCGGCGTGCTACGCCGGTTCCTCCCGGTCCGCGCTAGATCCGGACCCTTCACGACCTTCCTACGCACCTCCTCCTCGAGAATCTTGGTCAGGTGTTCCTCCTGGCGGTTGAACTCGTACACGACGGCCGGGTGCGTTATCGCCTCCGCCGCCGCAGAGGAGGGATCAAGGAAGCGACCGTTCACGGAGGGGTGGCCGAAGGAATGGGGCTTCCCGGAGGGGGAGAACATGAGGCCGCAGAGCTCGCTGCGGGTGCGCTTGATCGGGATCTTCCGAGATGGGTCGCGACGAAGTAATAAAGTGGGAGAAGTGATGAAAAAAAAACAAAAGGAAAGAAAAGGAAAAGAAAGAGGTTCACGCCCGTGAATTTTTTTCTCTTTCTGTGAGTCTACTATTTTTGAGTCTTTCATTATGGTGTTTATCCTAAGTCTGTAGTTTCTACCTTTCAGTTCGATTAAGTCATACGAGTCTACAAAATTTATTATTAATCATAAAAAACATAGGAATTTTGTTTTAGATGACAGCAGCCGCTGCTCTTCTCTATGAGCCGCGTGTAGATCGTAGAAGTCGTTATGATACCGTCACTTTTGTAGCCATCGCCCCGAGCTTTTAAGGCCGCTGCGCTTCTCCTGTACCTTGTACATTGCGTCGCCGCCGTCTTAGGTTTCGATCTACACTGCTATACTTCTATCTATTCCATGGCAGCAGCCGCTACTTTTCTTTTTGAGCTGCGTGCAGATCATAGAAGTCATTATGATGCCGCCGCTACTTTAGCTGTCACCCCGAGCTTTTAAGGCCGTCGCGCTTTTTCTGCACCTTGTGCATTGCGTCGCCGCCATCTTGAGCTTCGATCTGCGTAGTTATGCTTCTATCTATTCCTTTTCGGCTTTGACTTGACAGTATTTTTCAGGAGTTACACGTTACGACGATACCATCAAGACTCGGACTTTGGATTTTGTTTACTATTTTAGTAATAACTCTTTGAAATGCAATGCTATTGCATACGTCTTGCATTTGAGGGAGGTTATTAAGGAGATAGAGTTGTATTAGGATATAGAGTTTGTATTCTATTCTATATATGCTTTATCTCTATATGGTATATCCCTTTATACTCTTTTATATATATAGCTTTTTGGATCTCATATCAATATATACAATATTCATAATATTGTTCACCTGTGGAAAGTGCGATGAAAGTGCTTACACCATTGAGTAGGGTTTTTTTTTTACGTCTTAATCAATGGTAACTAAATTTCTTTTGCCAGCAACTGGCTGCAGCAATAGAAGGCCTGGAGGAATCTTCCTGGTCACGAAACCAGGTGAAAACTTTCTTGTCACTCGGTATTTCTTTTTACCAGTGGTAACTAAATTTCTTTTGTTGGCAGGCAATGGCGCGACTGCCTGGAGCACTAAGAGACCTGCAGAAAAGCCTGGAGGAAATTTTATTGCCACCTGGTATTTCCTTTTCCTGTCCCTCTTTGTCTCTCTCTGAGTTGGTGTTCCATAGATATGCATGACACGAAATTGTATGAATGCTGCAATCATGCAATGATTGAACTTTGAGCATTGCAAGAACCAGCTAGCTCTCTTTCTTCTTTGTACACCAAACATGAACTTCAGCAGGCTCTTTTAACAGATCTCTACGAGTAAAATCCTAATATCTGCTACATTATGTCAGGGGTGGAGAAACATCTGAACACTGAAACAGGAGGTAGCTCCTTGGCAATGATTGAGGGTTACGATGATGATAATGATCAGCTAGGTGATAATGACGCTGAGCAAACTGAAATCTCAAGGAAGCATCCGAGAAACAGTTCGGTAGATTTGTTGCACTTTACCAAGGTACATTTTTTTTTCTGAAAACGCTTAGTTTCATTTATTGAAACCAGAGTTCTAACAACAGTAACAGAACATTATTTCGACCTCTCGGACTACGCAAACTGTTATAGCATTAACGAAAGCTAAAAGCAAAAATTATGAAGTCTGAAAATATCTTATTACAGAGGAGCTCCACACAAGACCATCTTTAGCGCAACGAAAAGAAAGCTGAACTAATCGTCAGTCTTCTCGTCATTGGCGCTCACCCTTGTGTTCGGTTGAACGCTATAAGATGGAATACTTTCTTGTATATTGCAATAGTCCATGCGGTATATAAATAGTATAAAGAGAGACAATGATCCAAACCCTAGATAATAGGAAATAACCTAAATATACTTAATTCCCCCCTCAAATGTAAAGCATATACGATAGTATTACATTTGAAAAGGGTTGATACGAAATAAGAAATGACCTAAATACCCTTAACACCAAAGTCTGTATCTTGAAGATGTTGTCGTAGCATACGGCTCTTGGAAAATTGTGTCAGAAAAATCGTCTCCCATCCGAAATCGTGCGATAGCGTATAAAGCACAAAGTGCAGGGGCCGAGAAGGTAGAGGTAAGCGGGAGCAAAGTCGAATACGGTAACACGACGAAGAGGATGTAGAAAGTGACACAAGTAGAGAGAACTATCAAATCAAACTAAAGAGGGAAATAGAAGTATAGCGGCACAGACCGAAGCCTAAGACGGCAGCGGCGCAGTGCACAAGAAGCGCAACGGAGGCATGGTGCAGAAGAAGTGTGGTGACCGTAAAAGATCGGGGCGACAGCTCACAGAAAAGCGGCAGCATCATAAAGACTTCTACAATCTGCAGCGGCTTAAGGAGAAGAGCCGCGACTGCGGCTATGCTAAAAGAAGGAAATAACCACACTCATCCGAGAGGATGGACCGTGGTTAGCAAAGCAATCGGCTGAATGATAAGGAATTTGTGGACTCACACGACATTGACGAACTGAAAAAAAAGAGAGAGCATTAGACTTGATCGATGCAATACAAGACACAAAGCACCCAAGTCCTCAAAAGCGAGAAAAAAAGCCCGGGCCAATCGCGCGCGCAAAGCAAAAGCGACATCGCTCCATTATCATTGCTTGCCGCTAAATACCCCCGCGGCTACTCCGTTCCATGGGTGCGGGGCGTCCACAGCACTGGAAGCTGCCCTTCCAACGTAGCGCGCCGTCGTCGCTACCCCCTACTCGTCGGCGCGGTTGGCGGCGGAGGCGGAGGAGGCGGCCGGATCCGGCGGCTCGGGACGGATCCAAGGCGCCGATGGCCTCAAGGTCGACGACGCGGGAGGACGGCGATGACCGCAACGGCGACGGTGCCCAGATCTAGGCGGGGCGAGGCCGGATTCGGCACGGGCGGGGGAGGCGGCGGCCTGGCGTGCAGGCTGCCGGATCTGGCGCGGGGAGGCCGGATCTGACGGCGGAGAGCCCGGATCCGGCGGCGACAGCGGGGGCACGAGCGGCCTAAGGGGACGATCGGATCTGGGCAGTGGCGGGTGGATCCGAGGTGGTGGCGGCCTGGTGCGTCGACGGCGGCGGTTGAGATAGTCAGATCCGGTCCCCATACGGCCGAATCTAGGCTTGGCGGCAGCTGGGAGGACACCCGCCGATGGCACGGCGCAGAGGCTCGGGCGAGCAGGCATGGGCCGGTGGCAAGCGCGCCAGCCGACGACCAGATTCGGGCAGCAGCGCGGGCGACGATGGCATGGGCGTAGCGACCAGCGAGGGTGGCCGCCGCCGGAATCAGCTCCTCCCAGGGACAGTAGCAGCGGAATGTGGATCGAGCTCTAGGGCTTTGATACCATATAAGATGGAATATTTTCTTGTATATTGCAATAGCCCATGGGGAATATATATAGTACAAGGAGACACATAAAAACCCAAACCCTAGATAATAGAAAATGACCTAAATACCCTTAACAAACGCTATGATATCTATAAAAATAAAAACAACTGATGAGATTCTAGGTACCTCCTTCGTTTTGAGGGTAAGAAAATCCTACAATAATTCTAAAATGGAAAAAAATCCTATGAATTCTCACATTAATCCAGAAAAAGAAGTATCTCCACCACTTATTTTAGTGGGGCTAGATGATTTTCTATATATATATATATGTGTGTGTGTGTGTGTGTGGGAACAACTGGTATGTACTCATCGTTGCGGCGCACTCCGTGCACTTAAACTAAAAAGTTATGAAAAATTTTAAAAAAAATTTCGGATGTACTTTATAGTTTACCTGTATACAAAATTTTAACTTTAAATTCATTCTATGTTAAGAGTACAAAAAAAGAGAAAATTCTGACAAAAGTTGAGAGTTCAAATCTGTCATAATTTAATTTTTTTGGTACTTTCAACATAGAATGAATTTGAAGTTAAAATTTTATACACATGTCGAGTAAACCATGAAGTACATCCAAATTTTCTTTCAGAATTTTTTGCGACTATTTTTAGTTTAAGTGTATGGTGAGTGCACATCAGTTTTTCCCTATATATATGTGTATAGACACGCACACACATGCGCACGCGCACGCGCACACACACATATATATACACATAACCAATGACAACTGTATCATAGTATTTAGCCGCGTAATTACGTGGACAAATCTGCTAGTTGTTTTATAATGTGTACTGTCGAACTAATTAAACTGCTGCTTGCACAAAAAATCTGGATTGGTGGATTGAACATAATAGATGAGGATGGTTACGCTACAAATAACCTTTAGTTCAAACGATTCTAAACTCTTTTGTTTACATTTCTCCCTACTGTCACCTGTGGAAGGTGTAGTGAAAGTGCTTACACCATTGAGCAGGTTTTCTTTCGTCTTAATCAGTGGTAACTAAATTTCTTTTGTTGGCAGGAAACGGAGCAACAGGGTGCAGCAATAAGAGACCTGGCGAAAACTTCCTTGTCACATGGTATTTCTTTTTCCTCTCCCTCTTTGTCTCTCTCTGAGTTGGTGTTCCATTGATATGCATGACAGGAAATTGTATGAATCCTGCAATCATGCAATGATTGAACTTTGAGCATTGCAAGGACCAGCTCTCTTTCCCTTTTGTACACCAAACATGAACTTTTGCAGGCTCTTTTAACAGATCTCTGTGAATTGAAGTGAACAATGCGAGTAAAATTCTAATATCTGCTACATTATGTCAGGGTTGGAGATACATATGAACACTGAAACAGGAGGTAGCTCCTTGGCAATGATTGAGGGTTACGATGATGATAATGATCAGCTAGGTGATAATGATGCTGAACAAACTGAAAACTCAAGGAAGCATCCGAGAAACAGTTCACTATTTTTGTTGCACCTTACCAAGGTACTTTTTTTTTTCGAAAACCCTCAGTTTCATTTATTGAAACCAGAGTTCTAACAACAGTAACTGAACATTACAAAAGCTGGGACGGCTCATCGCCTCCATGGAAGGAAAAATACAAACTTCATTTTTACTTCTACCTCTCGGACTATGGAACCTGCTATAGCATTAACGAAAGCTAAAAGCAAAGATTCTGAAGTCTGAAAATATCTTATTACAGAGGAACTCCACACAAGACCATCTTTAGCGCAACGAGAAGAAAGTTGAACTAATCCGTCAGTCTTCTAGTCACTTGCGCTCGCCCTTGCGTTCGGTTGAAAGCTATGATATCTATATAGATAAAAACAACCGGTAAGATTCAAGATATCTCCTTCATTTTGAGGGTAAGAAAATCGCACAATAATGCTAAAAAAGAAAAATATTCTGAAAATTCTCACATTAATCGAGAAGAAAAGAAGCATCTCCACCACTTATTCGGATGGGGTTAGATTATAATGGTGTAGATTAATCATATATGTATATTAGACTTGTATAGAAAATACAATATTATTTCAATCATAGGCGGTAAAATTGTATACCAAAAACAATTGT
The DNA here is from genome assembly GCA_036346265.1 of Melocanna baccifera. NCBI lineage: Eukaryota > Viridiplantae > Streptophyta > Magnoliopsida > Poales > Poaceae > Melocanna > Melocanna baccifera. The sequence goes on from CM070710.1 coordinate 16,276,611, forward strand.
ATCATAATATCTAGTCGCATAATTACACGGACAAATCTGCAAGTTGTTCTATATTGTGTACTGTCAAAGTAATTAAACTGCAGCTCACGCAAAAAAAATCTGTATTGGTGGATTGAACATAATAGATGAGGTTGGTTACGCTACAAATAACTTTTAGCTCAAAAGATTCTGAACTCTTTTGTTTACATTTCTCCCTTCTCCCTACTGTCCACCTGTGCAAGGTGTAGTGAAAGTCCTTACACTATTGAGCAGGTTTTTTTTTATGTCTTAATTAATGGTAACTAAATTTCTTTTGTTGGCAGGTAGCGGAGGAACCGGATGCAGTAGTAAGAGAACCGGACAAGGATTTTGAGCTAGGTGACACATCAAGAAAGCGTCTTAAGGGTACGTCAAGGACAAAATCTAAAGTCTGGCGTTACTTTACCAAGTTGCCTGGCGGGGTTCGGGCACGGTGCAAGGAGTGCAAAGACAGCAAGAAAACCTTAGGATGTCGCTCAACAAATGGTACTTCTCATCTGTGGAGGCATCTCGAAGAGGTTCATGGGATGGACACATCAGGAATGCGTCGTAAGGGTACTTCGTCTTCAGGATACGAGGACAAAATCTGATGTCTGGCTGCATTTTACCAAATTGCCTTCTGCCGATCCTGGCGGGGTTATGGCAGAGTACAACTACTGCAAGAAAACCTTAAAAGCTGACTCACAAAATGGTACTTCTCTGCGGAGGCATCTCGAGAAGGTTCATGTGAAGGCAAAGTCTACATAGTGGGTTAAGAGTGAATAAGAATAGTTTCCCTTCCGATTGGTGTTGACTATGGACACTCACCACGGTCTTTCGGCTATTAGGCGTAACCATACCATGGGAGTATTTCGGTTATAAAACCTTAAGGGTGTTGGTGGGCAAATACCGAAACTGTCTCTTAGTGGGTTTGTCTGTAAATAGAGATCTTGTTGTAAGGAGAGGGTGACGATGATAATAAATAATTCTTACTATTCTCAAGCATATGTGTCTCTCGTTGTGTCCATTGTCTCCTATGTGATTGATGTACACCAATGTCACGGCAACTACTAAATCTCAATGGTATATCATTTTATATATTGGCAAGTTAATCAATTTTGTTCAAGTTCTACTCGCTAAAATCGATCTTAGATCCTTTCGCATGAACCTATGCACCTTCTTCATGACCATTGTGCGGGGAGACAACATCACAATCGGGAGGATCGGATCTAACCGCATGGAGTCGGTGCTGTTAGTGATATGTTCTATAGGTAATTATGAAAATAATTGTATCACTTCTATATTTATGATCTTTTGAATAATATGTTATTTTGTCTCTTGAATAAATGTCTTTCATATTGATCAACAAGTATGTGACTTGTTCGTAAAACTCTTTATTTATGTTTTGATGTTATTTTAAATTATCTTTAATCTTATATCATTATATGTGACAGTTATGATTTATAGATCAGCACATTTATTAATTAATGATTATATTTCATGGATCATGAATATGAGATATCAAATCAATAATGTGGACACATGTTAGAGAACATGATGTTGGGTTAGCCCACTATGAGACACTACGGGGATTGTTATGTTCTTAAATGTCATTAATTGATCTTATACATAGTGTATGTAGGATCTTTAGATCTGAGATCATCATTGTCTCCTACATGTGTAATAATTTACTTAGGAATTACCAAACATTACTCCGTAACTGAGTAGGAATAAAGGTAGCTTTCGGCTTTACTGTAAAACATGCGGAGTAATATGAACGATCAAGATGGAATTTACCCCTCCTATATAACAAGAGAGATATCTCTGGGTCCCTCGATGTGGTTGGATTAAGAAAGTCATAGCCATGCCGAATGTGGTTGAGGAGTCAATCACAACTGAGTAATCCACTACAGATTCGAGTGAATGATCGAGCTATCATAGGATAACACGTTTTTCGTCTTAAATTCGATCTGATATCATAAAGTAAAGGGATCAGTACAAAAGCATTATATAGGTTCGTCCGATATGATCTTTATGTATATTTGAGAATTATTATGTCCTACTAGGGACCATTATAAATCTATAGACTGAAAAGGAGTTTTCAGCTCATGATCAAATATACATGAACCTATAAGGTCACACACTTAATGGGTTAGAACGATAATGGTTCAGATGAAAGTCTTTGAGTGGGATACGATCTTTACTTGTATCAGATAAGGATCCGATTGGAATCTATATAAGGATAGGATTGAGGGCTGAGAGAGGTATCCCAAAACACACTCATAGAAATCCTAGCCGTCACCTCTCAAAATCCTTGCCATGCGTGCTGGTGCTAGCACGCTGATGCACGGTGTTTCATCTCTGGACGTGTGGACCTCAGTAGAGGCGCTGTTATGACTGCGGCGTTGATCGGGACAATCACGAGGAAGAGACGGTTGGCCGGAGGACGATCGACTGCTTCCACTACATCGATGCGCTCTTCGTTGAATCGGCTGTTTCAACTCTACTTCCATTGCACTACGTGTTTAGTGGTAATGATCTATGATCTCTTACTTTAATATGTACTAACGTAGTCTACTCGTATTCCAATAAAAACACTGCATCCTTCTTGGCGACTTATTCGGTGAAAGCGAGAACATGGTGACAATTTGAAAACGTCGAACGAAAGCCGTTCGACCACGAGGAAACAGTCTAGATCTAGGCGGGATCCCGCAGCACTTAAATGGTTTTTTGCAAAAACACACACACGCGCGCTTGATTCTTGGGTGAAGTCAGCTTTGGTTCGCGATTGGGTTGGGAATTTTTTTGGGTGTAGATGCGTTCTTTCGATTCGTCTGTGGTGGGCCGTCGGTAGTAATGCCCAGGAACATTTTTTGGGGGAAAGAGTTAAGATTTCACCAGGGAGCTCTTGTGGGAACAAAGAACCGAGAATAAGTTGTAGTTTGGGGGATAAATAGGAGACGTTTTAGACCATTTGTCTTGTGTTTCTAGAATCTTATGCCAAGATTTTAGTACTGTGCGCAAGTGACTACTAGTAGCAAGTTTTCTTTCCTAGAGCCAACTGTGTGTGCAATCATAGTTTCTTCATGCTTCAACAGTTACCCGAGAAAAATATTTTTTTCTTGTGATTTGTTGGCAACGAAAGGTAATTTCAGGGGACTGCTATGTTTATGAATCATTCTTTAAGGCGTATGTTGCAAAGCATGAAACTGCTATTGATTTGGGTGCAAGGAGCCATTCTTGAAAAAAGGTGGCACAAGGGGGCCAAACTGTAAAAAACTTCTCCTTATTCTCGATCTTTTTTTTGGGTAAGTTATTCGTGATTATTTGAACAAGAGTGATACGAACTATTTTTTAGAATGATAATGAACTATTTTAAACCAGTCTTGGACACTGTACAATAAAAGGTGTAAATTACTTCTACTTTCTGTATTAACTAGCTGAATTCATCGCGCAATTGCACGGCTAGCTATTACAATACCTCTAAAAATAATTTTGTATTTATTATTCAACTCTAATCTTATATATGACTGAAAGTACAACTGTATTTTTTATGCTACTATAATAACTCCTATATACATCTTATTAATCTAAACTCACCTCAATCAACAGTTATATCTTTCTCTTTTTTTCTCTGATTAATATAGTATTTTTTATTCTTGAGAGCAAACATGATGATTTTTCCTTCTGTCTTAATAATAATATAATAGATACCAGAGCAAGAAATCAAGTATGGCAAATTTTCTTTTGAGCATGATGATTTTTATAAAGGGCATATTACTCTCTTCTCAAGTCTTCCACACTCACTAGAAAAAGATCGGCGCCAGTGAGGCGGCACCCAGCTCTGCTGTAGTATATGTAGATTAGGTTTGTCTGGTACCTCTTCGATACCCTCCGGCCCTATGGATGATAGGAAATGAAGTGTGGGAATCGGATTGGAACATGATATGAGATAAATCTATCCATTAGTCTCCTGATCTAATGGTTAAATTTATCATACCTTATATTCCAATCACATTCCCACCACTTGTATCCTACTATCCAAGCGATACAGAGGAGAATTCCTTATACTAGAACATCGGGCGCGCTTCGCGCACCTTGCCATGATTTCAATTGTAAAAATTAATTCACACTTCAATATAGACACTTCAAGCAGATAACAGATAGAGGCCATCGCAGAAATTAATCTATACTTCAATATAGACATTTGAAGGAGATGACAGATAAAGATCATCCTATTTAAGTATCAGAATTTAAAAGAAGGCATAGAATGAATAGAGCAAGAGAATGAAAAACAAGTAAACCAACAAGCAGTTTTAGCTATTAAGTCAAGGACTAACAGGGATATGGTATATTTGATATATCTTGCATATCACGGTTGCCTTGTATTGCTGTCTATGTATAGGAATAGATTGATCTGTAGTATAGGAAGTAAAGATTATATCCAAATATGGACATAACAACTATGGCAACCGAGATATGTGAGATACTCTTCCTGTAACAGACCTGGCACTTTAGCCAGCTATAAATAAACTCACGTGGCCTCGAGAGATGTTCAACGCTTCCTAAAGCAACCTCTATACTTCCACATGGTATGCTTTCACACTTAAGAAACCAACAAATAATCATCACAAATATTAATAAATTAGGTTCATATCCTCCACGACCTAGAAATACAGTATCTTATAGTGTATCCTTGGAAACTTTAATTCCTCCACAACCAAACACCAATTGTTAACTTTAAACTCGCTTATCAAATATTTGAGATGCACAGAATCAGCTAAAAATTTAGTGCAAATTTAACTCTCGTTTGGGTAAAAGGGAACGGAAAATTCAACGGTAGTTTCTTAAAATAGGTGTCAGACAGTTTCTTTGTTGCAACCACATCTGATTAACAATATACCCATGTATGGCATTCAGAAATGCAAAAGTAAAAGCAGTTTCATTGAAATGGTGAAAATAGTTAACAAAAAATAATAGGTTAAATGTGTTCTAAGTTCTAACTTATAAGACATGTACTGACAGAAAATACAAGTATGGAGCTGCATCCCATAAACATGAAACAGAATTATCAACCGCAGGCCGTTGTATAGTTTTCTCAACTGCTTAGAAATTTGGATAAGCACATACATTAATACATATGACTGAATGTTTACCTATTCAGCACTCCTTTCTTGCACAAGGGGAAATTTTAATTACATCTAGCGGATCAACACTAATGTTTAAACATAATACAAGTGCAACACATCCAGTCTTCATCTGCAATACCAAAACCATTATTAGTAAATAGCATATGAAAAATGTGAACAGCTTATAAAAATAATGTCATCCAATGGTTAGACAAAAAAAGAATAAAAAATAGCTAAATCAACCAAAATAGGCAATCAGAAAGGTATGACATAGACCAATACTCTAACCGAAGCATATTAGAATAGTAAAGCAATTTATTGATTAGCTATTACCAGTGAAATAAACAAACCACAACTGTGGCCCGAGTTATATAATACACAGGTCCTCAGTCAGATTATAATAACAATAACTTAGCATACATCTTTTTCACAAAGCTCACGGAATACACTGAATTACTAAAACATAATGCTCTAGTCCAGACAAATAAACGTAAGCTGCAAACCATTTAGTGGCTTAAGTTGTTGAAGGGGAAAGGGATAGCTTATTCTACATGAGTTTCTATTGAAACAAGCGCTTCTACTAGTGAACCAAGTCCCTCTACAGAGTTCCAAACAAAATCTAGGAAGATGGAACATCTGCATTATACATAAGTTGTACTTTGCATTGCCCAAAATCAATCAGACAATCACAACTCCTAAAATTAACCCAGAGGAGATTTCAAGGCTCATAATGTTCAACTGTTTTCCAGTCCAAGTATGACAACCTAATTTTTATCATCAAAACCTCCCCATTCCCATCCATCATGTATCTCCATTGTCATGCATTGAAACAACATAAACTTCTTATTTGCTAATTCATGCCACTGCAACATGCACAATGTGACATGCCCCAAACCACTGCATGCTCATATACCAGATTTGTAACAATGGAGTTTCTTAAGCCTCCAGTGACACCAATACCTCCCACTTTGCCTTGACAACCTACTACCTTGATCCAGGTTTTGTCAATTGCCCCAATCCTCGTTTTCACGTATAGATTCACCACCGGCAACCCTCTGACACTAAGTACATCTTTTAGTAACATGATGCCAATCAGCCACTAACAAGTATTGTCACTTGGATGGGGTGCAGGCATCCAATTCAAATGCAATCGAGACTGCTGGATTCAGCAAACTAGATAGCCTAATTTAAATTATTTTTAAAAACTGAAACAAAACGATTTTTTTGCTTAAAACACCATAATCAGAGCCACACAACATTCCATATGTAGGATTGTAGGTATGTAAAAGACACCATAATCATGACAATAATGATAGGCTTTGTTAGGAAAGATCAGAGTATACTATTTTCTCGCTTATTTGAATTTTTATCTGAAAAATACTGATAGACAAGTTGGTGATCACCATGACGCATTTAATTAACCAACAATATAACGAAAAAGTGCAATAACGTAGCAACACCATTGACAATACTATTTCCCTTTTGTATTAATTAATAAAGCAATGAAAAGCATGGTATGGTATATTGGGGGGAGTGCACATCGCCTAACCTAGGTTTGATTCCTGGATTGGCAGGGGTGGACAAAGCCCTTGTCCCCCCAAAAAAACTCAAGTACTAACATGTAACGTGCAGCTTAATTAATCTGAATGCAAATGGTTATAATGCAGCACATAGGTGCAGTATATTGTACAAGGGTTGCTAAAAAATTTACCTGCTTTTCTGGTGACTGACAAATTTGAAGCATGACCAGTACCATAAGGCTTTTAAAATCCTTTATATTTCCATATGATGCCTGTTGTAGGGGTGGCCCCCACCTAAACCCAGCTAGCCTGTTGAGAACTATGTACTAAGGAAGGCTTCGGTGTGAAGCTACGGTTGTAAAGACACTCCTTACGAGGGTACGTATATATATATATGATATCGAGTCTTGGGAAAGACCCAAGAGGTCATTTGTTCACCTAACTCTCCACTACCATACCCTCTCTCTCTGTTTGGTCTGTAGCCACAACAGTTGGCGCCGTCCGTGGGGACGACGGAAGCAAACCTCAAGACCGCAAGAAGAAGGATGGCACCGAAAAAAGCTTCATCATCGGCGGCGAGGAAGAAGGAAACGGCCGCGGCGAGGCCCCGTGTCAGCACCAAAGCCTCGGCATCGGTGGTCGGGGGCGAAAATGGTGATACTCATCGCGCGACCATCGACCCCGCTACCACCGACGCCATCGACCCCGCCACCACCGACGCCATCGACCCCGCTACCGCCGACGCCATCGACCCCGCCACCGCCGACGCCATCGACCCCGCCACCACCGACGCCATCGACCCCGCTACCGCCGACGCCATCGACCCCGCCCGCATTGACGTGACGATCGGCCCCAACCCGCGCGTCGCACCCCAACCCGCCATTGGTGTGACGATCAACCTTGACGACACCCGCCGGGCGCTAGGGAGTGGTAGCCTCGACGACCGTTGAGGCACGACCACCGTCTCTGCACCCGGTGCGGAAGTGCCAAGCGGTCCCGCTGGCCACACGGGCCCCACCGTCGGCACTAAACTCCACCGCCCGGGCGGGAGGAGCAACCTAAGAGCACAAGCAGCGGTCGCGGCAACCTCGACCGCGCAACCAGGTGCGCCCGTTGCCCTATCTACACCCGCCGCAGAGAATGCCCTGCTGGCGGCTCTTAGCACGCTCCAGCGGGAGTTGGCGGATCTCAGGGGGGCCGTGCGGAGCATGCAAGAGGCTCGGAGTCAGCCGACCCCACTGGTGGCCGCGCCGGAGCCTATGCCCGAGAGGTCGGATAGCCGCGACGCCCCAACTTCCAGCCGCGCCTTGCTACGACACGTGGACCCGGAATCCCCACTATCGCCGGGCCTGCAGCAAGTAGCGTGGCCGGAGGACTTCAAGTTTCCCAGCTCCGTTACATCGTACAAGGGCGACACGGACCCCTGGGAGTTCATGCGCATGTACGAGACCGCCATCAAGGCGGCAGGCGGGGACGACACCACCAAGGCGAAGGGGCTCCCGCTAGCATTACAGGGAGTGGCGCTCTCATGGTTCTTTACCATAGAGCCAAACTCCATATACGCATAGAAGCAGATACGCGACCGCCTCTACAACAACTTCCAGGGGAACTACATCGAGCGCATCGACGCGGATCAACTCTTCGCAATCAAGCAACAACCATCGGAAGGGCTCCGCGGGTACTTCAAACGCTTCGCGAAGGTCCGCTGCCAGGTCAAAGACGTCAACGAGACAACAATCATCAACGCAGCGGTACAGGGTCTTTGCCCCGGGGCCACTGGCCGAATATAACGCACGCAAGCCGATCAAGACAGTGGTGAAACTCTTCGACAAGATGGAGGAATACGCTCAGGCGGAAGAAGACGCAAAGCGATGCCAGGGCAACGAAGCCGATGTCAACCCAGCGGGAAGCGTCGCAAAGTGCATTGACCCATCGCAAGCAAGTTCCTCGCGGAGCAAGCGTCGATAGGAGATGTCGAAGGACACCCCCCAGCACAAGGACGTGCCAGCGGACAAGCCCCAGCGTGGCCGTCAGACGTCCCGGCGAGCCCGGCACGTCTTTGACATTGAGGCCGGCTCCGAGGATAACACCCCTGCTAACCGTGGGACTAGGGCCCGACGAGGTCGGGGGCGAGGCCGAGGCCAGGGTCGCGACGGTTGGGCCCGCGCGGAGTACGACGACCAACAGCGCCCATAGTGGTGCGAGGTGCATGGCCAAGGCAATCATGATACCCGCTCCTGCACCACCATCGCAGCACTTCGCCAAAGCGTTGCCAAAGACAGGGATCTCGAGGCGCGTCCACCCGTCGTGGCGCACGTTTAGCAGCCATCGAACGGCCCCCTGAGGATTTGCGATCAGGAGCCACAGCCTCAGGAGGGTCTTCGGCGGATACAAGCCCAGATACAGCAGCCCCAGGAAAGCCCCCTGCGGATCCATGCCCTCGAGGGCGCCCCGCACAGGGTCATCAACGTCATCTTCGGCGGTTCCTCCTTGGAGTTTGCCTCGGAGCGACAGCGCAAGGCCTACGTGCGGAGGCTACACCATGTGACGGCATACCCAGCTCAGGCGCCGCCAGATTGGGTGCAGCACGCGATCACCTTCACGCCTGACGACGCTGAAGGCATGGAGTTCCCCCATCAGGATCCCCTAGTCATCCAGGTCGCGGTTGCTGGGTGTGATGTCCAGTGCGTCCTGGTCGATGGGGGCAGCTCCGCGAACGTCCAGGTCGCGGTTGCTGGGTATGAAGATGTGGTTGATGTTCCCACGCACCGCACGGAGACTCACCTCCGCACGCGCACCACATGGAGACTCACCTCCGCACACGCAGGCATAGAGACTCACCTCTGCACGCGCACCATATGGAGACTCACCTCCGCACACGCAGGCATAGAGACTCACCTCCGCACGCGCACCACATGGAGACTCACCTCCGCACACGCACTCCACGGAGGTCCGCCTCCGCACACACTGTACGGAGTATAAATAAGACGTAGCGTCGAGGTCCACCTCCGCACGCACTCTACGGAGTATAAATAAGACGTAGCGTCGAGGTCCGCCTCCGCACGCACTCTACGGAGTATAAATAAGACGTAGCGTCGAGGTCCGCCTCCGCACGCACTCTACAGAGTATAAATAAGACATAGCGTCGAGGTCCGCCTCCGCACGCACTCTACGGAGTATAAATAAGACGTAGCGACGAGGTCCGCCTCCGCACGCACTCTACGGAGTATAAATAAGACGCAACGGGGGGACGCCCTCGCGCGCACTCTGCGGAGTATAAATAAGACACGGATGTTTTCCCTGCGCACTCTACTGAGTCTAAACAAGACACGGACGTTCCGCGCACGTGAGGGCGTACCCTTCGGAATTCAAGTAAGTCGTGGTTGATAGTCCCACGCATTCTCCAGAGTATAAACAAAGACGCGGATGTTTTCCCTGCGCACTCTACTGAGTCTAAACAAGACGCGGACGTTTACGCGCGCGGTGTACCTCCGAATTCAAGTAAGTCGTGGTTGATAGTCCCACGTATTCTCCGGAGTACAAACAAAGACGCGGATGTTTTCCCTGCGCACTCTACTTGAGTCTAAACAAGACGCGGAGGTCCCGCGCACGCGCTGGTATCGACACCACGCGTACTCTTCGGAGTATAAATAAGACGTGGACGGTCTTCCCACGGACTCGTCGGCGTCTGCATCCAACGGCGCACGGGCACCAGAGGCTCCCCGCGCTTCCAGCAAACCGCTGGCACCGTGTTGACGGGCGCCCGCGAGGGCAGGAGCAAGGTGCACGAGCTCAACGGCCCGCGCCTCTGCAGAAGAGCCAAGGAACTGGGTGCGCTCGGTGAAGACGCCCACACACGCGCGGGCCTCCAGCGCGAAGAAAGGCTACAGTGGACGCCCAGGGCCATTGACGTCCGAGCTCGGGCGCAAGACAGAGAGCGCCCAAGCCAGTCCGTGGCCCACCACGGCGCCAAGCCTCCTCCCCCCTCCCTCACCCCAAGCATCCAATGGCTAGGGGAGGAGACTGGGGGAGAGACCGCGCGCATGTACGGGACAGCACGGCGGGATGTGGCCTCGCCAGCGCCACATAGAAGCCCACTCCTAAAGCTAGGTGCGGCCTTGATGAAGTACAAGTGCATTGTCCACCACCCCACACCAGCCATTGAAGGGAAGGCGCACCGCGGCGTCGCATCCTCCCACGGGGGCAATATGTCCGACCCCGCGATCGCCCAGGCGGTATCAGCCGCGCTTCGGAGCCCTCGACGCTACTCGGTGAAGCTGCGGCACGCTAAGGATGGCAACTTCAGCAGAAGATTGTCGGGGCGTGATGTCTGGGAAGGCGAGTGCCATTTCACTTGGCCACTCGCCCCCTTTTTAAAGGGCCCCAGAAGCAAGACCGCGGACTTTACGCCGCAAGAGTCCCGTCGCTCGATGCACGTGGTGCGATGGTGTTGCCCCACTCCAGCCACAGGGCACTGCCAGCTACCTTCCACGCGTCCCCCTATCCCGCGGGACCCGAAGCGATGGACAAGGGGCAAGGGACACCTGCATCGAGCCGTACAGCGCCGTGTGTGGCCTTCCATTGATCGCGCCCCAGTTGTCTCGTCAGCGCCTGGAACGCAGCGGAATAGTGGCGTCCGTGAGGCCCACCATTGATTGCCGTGGATAGGACCTACGGAGCTAGGTCCCTGCCACCCCCTAACCCAGTATCATCCTCATCCTGCCCAGCAGCGCCAGCTCCGCTGCCACCACTTTGAAGGGTAGGGGACGGAGCGCTCGAGCGCTTACTTCGGCTAGGCGCCAACTCCGCTACCACCACTTCGAAGGGTAGGGGACGGAGCGCTCGAGCGTCCATTTCGGCTAGGCGTCAGCTCCGCTGCCACCACTTCGAAGGGTAGGGGATGGAGCGCTCGTGCGTCTACTTCGGCTAGGCGCCAGCTCCGCTGCCACCACTTCGAAGGGTAGGGGACGCAGCGCTCGCGTGTCTACTTCAGCCAGGCGCCAGCTCCGCTGCCACGACTTCGAAGGGTAGGGGATGGAGCGCTCGCGCGTCTACTTCGGCTAGGTGCCAGCCCCGCTGCCACCGCTCCGAAGGGTAGGGGACAGAGCGCTCACGCGTCTGCTTCAACTACGCGCCAGCCCCGCACCTACCTCAAGCGTCTACCCCAACTAAACAACAAACTCCGTGAGAAAGTTACAAAGCGGACGCATCCAACAACGGCGGTGGAGATGAATGTTCCGGCTTATCTGCCATGCTGCAACAAAAGTCATACAAAACCCGCCAGACCGACACTACTTGTCTGGCTCCGCTTGAACGGCTCCACGCGTCGAGGCCCAGAAGTCCAGTGAGTCTTCGGCGTCGGGTTACGGCGTCGGAAATCAGTAGCCGGTCTCTGTCGAGCAGCTGCTTCGAATACAATAGCGCGGTTGGTCAATGCAAGGGAAATAATCCTTGCTTCTTTCACAGAATGGAGTACATAGATTACAAAACACACCGACGCACAAGAACTTCGGGGTCACACCTGCCTCGAGCCGTCGGCGCCGTCATCGTCGCGCCGGGCAACTCCATCCAGCCATTCGCCAAGGCTACCCCCGCCGTACATGTTCCGCCGCAGCTCCACCTTTGCAGCGGTCTCCCCAAGATACTCCCAGATCCGTTCGTGAAAAAACCGAACGGCCAGTCGAATGGCGCGAACGGCACCCGACATCACCCCGGCCCCCGCTGGCATCTCCAACAGCGGGTCACCTAGCTCATCGACATGTCGGCAGCCCTGGTGCTGGAGAAGCGCGCACGCCAGGCACACGGCCACGTAGGAGCAATGGTTGCCAAAGGTAGTCGCGGCGGCTTGAGCGAGGTCCGCCGCTTCCCCAATACGTCGAAGTGTCCGTGAAAGCTCTTCGGGCCCGAATGAGCGGGGTGGCACCTCCGCAACGAGGTTTTCAAGGGTCCCCTCTAGGGCCAGCATAGCCTCCCACGCCATCGCCGAGGCGGCACCCAGCGCCTGATCTCGCTCCCTTAGAGATGCAGCAAGGCCGTCCCACTCCTCCACTGCTGCTTGCCGAGTCGACGTCACAAGCTCCGCGGCATATGAGACGGCTCCCGCGCGTTCCGCTTCTAAGAGCCGCACGCGATCATCCTTAGCGGAATGCGCCTCCTCCGACGCATGAAGGGCTCCTTCTGCGACCCGCAGCCGGTTCTCCAAGGCCCCTCGTTCCCGGACATGGGCCGCCTGCAGTGCCCGGCTAAGGGCGAAGGTCTACGCAGCAACGCAATCAATACACCTCCCAGGGGATACGTGGTGATTGGGGTCAGATACTTACCCTCAGCTCGGAGACCTCTAGCATCCCCTCAAGCAGTCCGGGCCCGCAAATCTGCAGTGCATCACGGTCTAAGCTCGCGGCCGCATCATCTGCAGCCCCCCGCCACGCTGCCAACACCTCTGCTCGAGGGATGAAGTCCGCCAGACGACGGGCGGCATCTGCGGCAATAGCCTCGGCGGTGCTAGATGTCCCTTCCAAATGGCCGTCCCCGGCCTCTAAGGGCCGCCCGTGTTCGGGGAGCCATGTTGCTACAAAGGGAACATGCCGGTCAACCCCGCGAATACTTAGCAGGCCACATCAAGAAATATTTACCTTCAACTCCGCCCGAAGTCGTAAGGCCCTCCGCATCCCTGCCCACCTCGTGAAGCGGGGGAGCTTCGGTGTCGGAACTTAGTTCCACTACGCCTTCGCCCCCAGCAACCGTAGACCTAATCGGGGCCATGGGGACACCGACGCGCTCGGTGTCTGAGTCGGAGTCCCATAGGGTTCCAACCCGGCTCGTACGACGAAACCCCCCGAGAGCGAAGGGGCGATCGTATGTGCGGTCGCTTCGCCTTCGGGGAATAAGAAGGCGCCTCCGCCTCGGAAGCCGCTACAAAAGGAGGTCCTACGGCCGCGAGCAATGGCGCCACCCCAGCATCCTCTGCGAGCGATGGCTCCACGCCAGCATCCTCCGCGAGGGATGGCTCTGCGCCAGCATCCTCCGCGAGCGATGGCTCCGCGCCAGCATCCTCCGCGAGCGATGGCTCCGCGCCAGCATCCTCCGCGAGCGATGGCGCCGCGCCAACATCCTCCGCGAGCGATGGCTCCGCGCCAGCATCCTCCGTGAGCGATGGCTCCGCGCCAGCATCATCCTCCGTGAGCAATGGCGCCACCCGAACATCCTCCATGAGAAATAGCTCTGCCCCAACGCCGGCTGGCGGCGAGCCAGCCCCTCCCCCGCGGAGTCGCGGCGAGGCAGGCTCGGGGCTGGAACAACGCGCTCTGGCACCTTAATGCCCAGGGCCTCGCACACGCGGTTCAACCGCCCCAGCCCTGCCTCCGCGGTCGTAGCCACGCGCAGCGCGTGCTCCATGGCCGTGTATGGTCCAAGGAAGGCATCCACTGCACTCTCCACGTCCTCCAGGGAAGCACCTGCGAAAGGCGTGGGGGCACATTGTAAAAATAACAGCCCTGACGAATAGCACACGGCAGCAAAACTCCACTGCAACTTACGTGGACCGGAAGGCCTCGGCAGCGAAGACACGGAGGGACGAACGTTGTCACGACGAAGCTTCCCAGGGGTAACGCGCCACTCCGCGGCAAGCGGCGCCACGCCATACATGACGAACTCCTCAGCGAGGTCGCGCATATTGAAGCGGGCGGTGATCCCCAAAAGCCTCCGTGCCACCCACTTATCGTCAGCGTCTATAGGGGCGCTGGGCGTGGTGTTAACCGCCACCGGCCGCCCCGAGCATTCAAGGCCGCTACCGCTCGCCACGTGGTGGTAGAACCACCACCTCGTCCAGTTCAGCCCCCACCCCACTTGACTCGACTCCGCGGGAAATATCTTCTCGCATTCTGGGCGCAAGGCGAGATCGACACCGCTGAAGACGGACAATGCCCCATCCCCCTGACCCTCCGCCGTGCACCGGACATCGTGGAGAAACGCGAACAGTGACGCGGTCGGCAACACGCCTCCGTGCGCTGCGCCCAGTTGTATACGGCGAGGCGGGCTATCACATTCGGCGTTATCTGTGCTAGCTCAAGCCCAAGGGTCCGCAGGACGTCCCCGACAAGTCCGGCGGCCGAAATGCGCAGCCCAGCCTCGAAGTAGGCGACGAACACGATTGCTTCCGATGTTTCGGGGTGTGGTTCGGTTTCGTCGCCAGCGGGCAATCGCACTTCCCGGCGGTCCGACAGCTTCCCTTCGCACAGAAGGCCAAGAACCGTCTCTTCTGTCACCAGCGTCGAGCCCAGGACGCGGGAACACGGATGACCTACCCCACCCGCAGCCGTCCACCATTTGTCCACACGCGCGGAGCCGCACCCCTCGAGTGTGTACCTCACCTCTAGAGTTCCGCGACGCAGGAGGAAGCAAGGAGGACAGGAGATTGGGGGGGGTGTGACGGGGAGCTACAAGGCAAGGCGAGGAAGATGCAAGGGGCGTAACGCAAGGGGTATTTAACACCCCTGTGTCTCCCACGACGAGCATAACTGCTGGGAGGCGAACCGTCCGCCTTCCCACGATCGCCACCATAGTGGCCCACCTACCCGGCCGAGCCGCGCCCGGTCAACCGGTGGTCGCAACAAAGAGCCTGACAGCGCACGGCGCGCCAATAGCGCCCCGCCATGTGTCCACTCGGAATCCAAAAAAAAAGAAAGAAAAGCAACTTGGCTCCGCCTTCGGTGGCACCTTCACCTTCACAAGGCAGTCCTAGGCCTACACTCGACGACGACACACATTCGCGCGCGGAAGAGGTGCGTCAGAAGGTACCCTTCGCCTCGGGAAGCGCTCACGGGGCAGCCCGTTCAGCGGACTTCGCGAAGGTCAGAAGGATCATCGCGCGGCTGGCACGTTCGTATACGGCTTCCTCCCCCTGCGAACGCGCGACGGTCGATGGTCGTCGGAGTCTTGCGCTCAAAAATAGGCTTCCGTCAGTTCATCAACACACCAATATCCTTCTGTATGTTCATGAACTAAGGAAGGCATATTTTCGAGATCAAAGACCATCTTAGCCACGCCTGGAAGACGGAGGATGCCACGGCCCTCCTGGTATGTATATATACAACTGCCTCCTGCGTGAGAAGAGCAACCAGCGGAAGTGCCCCCTACGTGAAGAAGAGCAACCGGCGGAAGTTTCCCCTGCGTGAAGAAGAGCAACACGTGCTCAAGGACGCGGGACACGGCCCCGGGCTTCGAGGACGTCACGGATGCCCTCACGCGGTCCCGCCAGCCACGGCTCGGCGGTCCACCCCCTTCGCGCTAAGAGCCGGAAATCTTCTCACCAGCTCAAGAATATACCTTCTTCCTTCCACAAACATGCACAGAGCCGCTCAACCGACGCCAGCCCTACCGCATGTTTGTGAGAGGAAGAGGCACATTCTTGAGACAAGCCGTCCCCAGCAATGGTTCATCGCACTGCTGTGGTTGTATATATATAGCCGTTTCCGGGAAGCGCAATCGACGGGAGTCCAACCGACGCGGTCGCGTCGACGGGAGTCCAACCGACGCGGTCGCTCACGCGCATGAGACGTCCCAACCTCCAACGCCCGCCTGATCCTCCCGCATTGACGAGGCTCTTGCCTCCGCAGCACAATTGTCGAGCTCTTCGCCTTCACAGCGCAGATGTGACTCCGCCTGCAGCCGTTCAGCGCAAGACTCCGACAGTGGCTTTGCTACGAACCCCCGGCTTCGACTCCACTTCGCCCACAAACACACATCACAGGCCGCAGGGACAAAGGGGGTCAAAGGGCTCGGCAACATGGCTTCGGCCTGTGAAGCCCTTCACCATGAGAGGCTCCTGTTGTAGGGATGACCCCCACCTAAACCCAGCTAACCTGTTGAGAACTATGTACTAAGGAAGGCTTCGGTGTGAAGCTACGGTTGTAAAGATACTCCTTACGAGGGTACGTATATATATATATGATATCAAGTCTTGGGAAAGACCCAAGAGGTCATTTGTTCACCTAACTCTCTACTACCATACCCTCTCTCTCTGTTTGGACTGTAGCCACAACAATGCCGATGCCAAAGCACGTCAAAACAAGCACAACAGCTGACAGAGCAATTATGGCAACAATTTTAGAGTTAACCTTCTGATGGCTTCTACTGTGTACATTTGCACCGAAGGGGTACTCGTTACTGCTTATGGGACCCAAGGATCCTGGAACATTAGGTAATGAAGGAAGGCCTGCAATGTTTGTATGATTAAATAAATCAAGCAATACAGGGTCATTACTTTAGTGAAGTGGATGTGTCAACAACAATTATATTACTCACCGGGATAATGAACATATATTACATCATAATCACCAAAAATAGACGACTTTATTGGCACCTTCTTTTGCAAAAATCTGTTGCTAGTCAGTAAGGCTGAAGTCCTATCAAACTTCTGACCTAATGGCACCATATCAATGGTTACCCTAGTCTTTTCAGGATCTCCAATACCGCTCCCAGCACCCATTATCCGAACTTGTCTGTGTTTCAGGAATGTACCTGCCGTAATCTCGATTTCTAACTCATCGATTCTTGGAAACAACTGACACATCACAGAGCACAGAGAGAGAGGGAGTAGAGGGGAAGGAGTTTACCATACATGGACCAGCACGACAGCGAGGAGAGCCCGGAGGCGCCGCCACGGTGGCGGGCGCCGGCGGGCGCCCCGCCTCGTGGGTACGGGTGCACCATAGCCGCAGCTGAGTCCATCCACCCCCGCGAGCATCCCATTCGGCGGCGGCGGTAGGGGAGGAAGGGGGATGGGGGAGGAGGAGGGAGGAGGGGGCGGCGGGGGAGGAGGTGGTGGGGTAGGATGGGGGAGGGGGAGGCAGCGGGGGATGAGGGGGCGGCAGGGGAGGAGGAGGCCGACGGGGAGGGGGAAGGAGGAGGGAGGAGGGGGCGGCGGGGGAGGAGGAGGCCGACGGGGGAGGGGGAAGGAGGAGGAGGAGGGGAGCGACGGGGGAGGAGGAGGTGGTGGGGTAGGAAGGGGGAGGGAGAGGAGGTGGGAGGCGGAGGGGGAGGGGGGAGGCGGCGGGGGACGAGGAGGCAGTGGGGGAGCGGGGGAGGAGGGGGCGGCGGGGGAGGGGGAGGAGGGGGGAGGCGGCGGGGGACGAGGGGGAGGAGGGGGCGGCGGGGTGAAATGTCGCGTGAGGAGGGGACGGCGGGGGAGGAGGAGGAAGTGGAGGGCGTGACCACGGTGTGAAGAACCAGCGAGTGAGGAGCTGCGTGACCGTGAGCGCAAGCGAGCGCAAGTGCTCGCCACGCGTCGGCCGCGCGAAGGGCTGTGAGCTGCGTGGAGCGCCCTCGCGCGAGGAAACACCAGCAGCTTTTAATACTTTAGACTAGAACATCGGGCGCGCTTTGCGCGCCATGCCATGATTTCAATTGCAGAAATTAATTCACACTTCAATATAGACACTTCAAGCAGATGACAGATAGAGGCCGCCTCTTGTTGCCCTCCAGTCGCCAACCCATCACAAGTTATCACACATCACAGAGCAAAGAGAGAGAGAGGGAGTAGAGGGGAAGGAGTTTACCGTGCATGGACCAGCACGACAGTGAGGAGAGCCCGGTATGATCACCGGCACGACAGCGAGGAGAGCCCGGTATGATTTAGCATAGGAATTAATTTCATGGGCAAACATAGCTAAAACTCAAGAATGATTTAGCATCATAAGGTGCAAACAAAAATATGATTATATAACGCACCATAACTCGGTGAGCATTTACGTTCAAAGAAAAAAACTCACTGAGCATTAGCAGTGCAAAATCAAGTTACTGATATCACTACATAGTATGTATACAATCTTTGGTCTATAGTGCATTATCACATCCACAAGATGTACCATGTGGGGTAAGAATTCACCATATTGTAAATGTTCACACATTACGGTTAACTGCTGACTACAATGTTGAATACTTGTATAATGCATTGATTCCCAAATAGTGCAGCGTACATCTACGGAGCATAACATTATCCTACATTTCAGCAAGTATATGACACTTGCCTCATTCAGCATTCTGTGGAGCTCATCTCTGGCCTCAATAATACGATCTCTCACATTATCACAACAACAAAGATAAGGCCCTGTGTGTTCTGGAAGTAGTGCCTCCACAATGGCTTAATCTGTTGGCAAAATGGTGATACACAGATGATCAGGGTAACTTCAAATAAATAGACTTACCATCTTAGGAACTTTGTCAAGGAGGAACTGAAACCAGTCGATGATCATTTCACTTATGTGCAAACAAGGAAAATATAAGTGCACAATCACATAAAACTTGCTAAAGCAATAACAACTAAAAAGGGCCAGCCTTTAAAAGCCAATGGGTGTTCCAAGAAGATGAAAAGAGTAAAAAGCCCACCTTGTCCTGACCACCAACATCCCAAACTGTGAAGCTGATGTTCTTATACTCCACTGTCTCCACATTGAACCTTGAGTTGCGTAAACAAAATATCAAAATGTACTCATCAGAGATATAATCCCACTTGTGCCTCTCAACCAAAAAAAAGATAAGTAGTCATAGTATTAACTCCTACCATCCTACGTGGTTTGACAAGGTAAAGAATGGAAACAACCTTCAATCGGCAAGTACCTCACCTATGCATAAAATTGCATTGGCAGACACTTCACCAATATCCAAGCACACACAATTACTCCAACCGGAGTAACGAATATGCATGAATTGAATTACTTATCTTGCAGGTAAAATCCTCCAATTATAGCATAGTCTTATTTACCTAGTCAACCTAACATAACAGCTCCAATTGAGTGTCGAATGTGCAGCACAAAAAACAGGGCCAAACAAAGAAAGCGTAATACGAGGCGACAGGATTGCATTGGTACAGGTAGAAAATTTAGTGCACTA
Source organism: Melocanna baccifera (assembly GCA_036346265.1). Lineage (NCBI taxonomy): Eukaryota > Viridiplantae > Streptophyta > Magnoliopsida > Poales > Poaceae > Melocanna > Melocanna baccifera. The sequence goes on from CM070710.1 coordinate 16,296,145, forward strand.
CATATTTACAGCAAGAACAAAAGGTAGTAGTCCACTACTGTACAACAGTGAAAGTATCTCTACTATGTGGTATAGATTATCTGATGGCATCGGAAGCAATTTGGTGTGAGTCAACCTCAACCGTGCTCATCACATGATTGGGTGTTTGAGTACGAAAGAGCGTAGTACTAAGCTAAGCAGTACGGATGGTTGGTATGGTGGTGACGATCTCTCCGAGCTTGAGCTTGTAGAGAATGGTGGTCTTGCCGGCGGCGTCGAGGCCGACCATGAGGATCCGCATCTCCCTCTTGGCGAATAGCCGGCTGAAGAGCGTGCCGAACGAAAGCCCCATCTCCACCGCCTTGGTGCCTCTTCTCCTAGCCTAGGTTTAGCTGCTAGGATGTTGGAACCGGGTTTACTCCCTGGGCCACAGGTCCAAATGGGCTAAACACAGCTAAGCCCACGGAGACGGAGCAACAACCTTATAAGTGGTATTGGGCCTTCTCCCCCCAAAAGACTAGTCCAGTGGGTGGGGGTTCCCTCACACTTATAAGTTGTGCTTTCTCTTCTTCCACAACCAATGTGGGATTATTCCTAATAATCTCCCCCTCACACATTGGTTGGACACTTCTGCAACCATGAGATTCAAGGAGATGTTAGGCGCCTGAGCTCTGATACCAATTGTTGGAACCGGCTTGAATCGCAATGTGCAGTCTCAAGCAGAACGTAGCTAGCGAGGGATTCACGGACGAACACAAACGAGCCTCAAGCACACACAAGAGATTCAGGCAATTGATTTGGTGCAGCCCTGTTCAATTGCTTTATTTCTTTTTGATCTTTTTTTGGGGTGATCTGATGAGGCGCAGCCTCGATGCATTATATAGATTACAAACTGCACATGAAACGGATACTAACATCGAGTCATGTGAGGAAAAACAAGCCACGGATCCGAGTCGTATTCGAATACGTGTACGTTCCGTATACGACTCTCCATGCAACAAGATTACGGTCAAACATTCACCCCCTTAATCTTGTTGCTTAGAGTAGTGCTGGGTTTTCGTCGGCATCTGCCTCGATAAGATATGCCTGCGCTTTCTCCCTCTTGTTGGGCTTCTGGCATTCTGAAGCAAAGTGTCCATAATCGTTATAATTAAAACACCTTACTTTTGCCTTGTCAATCCATCGGTATCGATGTCCACTACCGCCACCAAAACCACCTGAGGAGCCTTCATACTTCGTCGATCGGGCCTCCTACTCTGCACGCGTTAGGAGCAAGTGCTCTTCGCCTCTGTCGTTGTTGCCGTAGCGACGTTCTCCCTCTTCCTGCGTCTTCAAGCGCCCGATTAGCTCTTCGATCGACATATTTTTTATGTCACCGAATTGCTCAATCGTGGTGACGACGAGAGAGAACTTGTTAGGCACTGCACGAAGAAACTTCCGTACGATGTAGGCCTCTTCCATCTTTTTGCCTAGACCTCGTATCTTGCTGACGATTGTCGTTAACCTCATCACGAAGTCATCAATCTGTTCGGTGTCCCTCATGCGCAAGTTTTCAAACTCGCTTATGAGGTTTTGTACACGCGCCTCCTTGACGCGATCGGCACCGAGATGCATCACCTTCAGAGTATTCCAGGCCTCCTTTGCGGTCTCCTTCTCAGCAAGGACCAATAGCATGTCTTCCGGTACCACGAGGAAGATTGCTGCGAGCGCCATTTGATCTTGCCGCTCATTCATCTCTTCATCCACGACTGCGTTCCACACGCCCTGAGCGCGCATGAACACCTTCATCTTCACGGCCCACGTCGTGTAGTTGCTCCTCGTGAGCATGGTATACGGGAGGGAGATGCTGCCCTCGCGTGCCGACGCCTTCGGCACGCTCCCATCGCCGATCTTCAGAACGCCCCCATCGGTGGTGACGTTTTTCGACAAGCTCGAAGACGACATGGATGAAGATGTACACGAACTTTGCTCTGATACCAATTGTTGGAACCGGGTTTACTCCCCAGACCACAGGTCCAAATGGGCTGAACACAGCTAAGCCCTCGGAGACGGAGCAACAACCTTATAAGTGGTATTGGGCCTTCTCCCCCCAAAAGACTAGTCCAATGGGTGAGGGTTCCCTCACACTTATAAGTTATGCTTTCTCCTCTCCCACAACCAATGTGGGATTATTCCTAACATAGGAAAGCAGCAAGTAAACCCTAACACCACGCTAAGCACCAACAGAGTAGAGAAGATGGAGAGCTCAATCCAGAGGGAGGGAGAGGGTTACCTCAGCTTGCAAACGGCGATGGATTCTTGCGCCCAAGACAGCATTCTCGCGGGTACGGGTGCACCACAGCTGCAGCTAAGTCCATTCACCCCCGCGAGCATCCCACCCCGCGGCGGCGGTGGGGGAGGAAGGGGGAGGGAGGGAAGCGGCGGCCGGCGGGTGAGCGGGGGAGACGGCAGGGGAGCGAGGAGCGGGGGAGGAGGGGGAGGCGGCAGAGGAGGGGGGAGGCGGCGGGGGAGCGGGGGAGGAGGAGGGACCGGGGGAGGAGGGACGGCGGGGGAGGGGGAGGAGGGGGGAGGCGGCGGGGGACAAGGGGGCGACGGGGGAGGAGGAGACGCAGGGAGGAGGCGGGGATAGGCAGGCGCCAACGGGAGGGAGTAGAGGGGAAGGAGTTTCCCGTGCATGGACGGCACGACAGCGAGGAGAGCCCGGAGGCGCCGCCACGGTGGCCGCCATCGGCGTGCGCCCTGCCTCGCGGGTACGGTGGCACCACAGCCGCAGCTGAGTCCATCCACCCCCGCGAGCATCCCACCCCGCGGCGGCGGTGGGGGAGGAAGGGGGAGGCGGCGGGGGATGGGGAGGCGGTGAGGGAGCGGGGGAGGATGGGGTTAGGGGCGCGGGGAGCGAGGAAGGATGGGGACCGGGGAGGGGCGGCGGGGAAGGGGAGGAGGGGAGGAGGAGGCGGCGGGGAGGAAGGGGAGGGAGGGAAGCGGCGGTCGGCGGGTGAGCGGGGGAGACAGCGGGGGAGGAGGGGGCGGCGGGGGAGGCGAATGGAGGGGGAGGCGGCGGGGGAGCGGGGGAGGAGGGGGGAGGCGGCGGGGGAGCAGGGAAGGAGGGGGACCGAGGGAGGAGGGGGCGGCGCAGGAGGGGGGAGGAAGAGGCGGCGGGGTAGGAAGGGGGAGGGAGGGAAGCGACGGCCGGTAGGTGAGCGGGGGAGACGGCGGGGGCGGCAGGGGAGGGGGAGGAGGGGGGAGGCGGCGGGGGAGGAGAGGGGAGGCGGTGGGGAGCGGCGGAGGGGGGAGGCGACGGGGGAGGAGGGGGAGGCGACTGAGGAGGCTCCAGCGTAGGGGAAGGAGGGAGGCGGGGAGCGGGGGCGCGCCTGCCACGCGTCGCCGCGCGAGGCCCTCGTGCAGGCGTGGATCGTTGTGGTGCGAGCAAACCCGAGTGGCATATTTGGTTTAGAAAAGTTCATAATGGCATATTTCAAAATTATGTAAGTCTAGAGTGGCATATATCTAAGGATGAACTTTGCAGTGGCAGATTTCAAAACCTGCAACTCTAGAGTGGCATGTACCTAAATTTCCCATAAACAACCCCACAATGCCACAACTCACGTCCAGATGTCAAACCTGAGCGAGATTCGCACCTGCGTTTTTGTGATGAATGCTACATAGGGGCACAAAAGATTTTTGGCATTAGAAAATTTCTATATAACATCTTAAACTTTGCTCAAAAGTTTATTCGTTCAGCATCTCAAACTATCAAACCAATGTGGTCAACCCAATCGTTTAAAGTCTTTCGATTTTTCACTAACTCCATTAATCCATCCGAAACTTTACACTTTTCTCTCTCTCTATTAATTGACAAGAATCCACCAACATTCATCATTTTACATACATACTCTGGGGGCCAAAGAGAATTTTGGGAATAATTCTCGTATGAAGTTAAGCTTTTGGAAATTTTCTCGGATGAACACGTTCGTTGAAATAGGTTTGAAATGAATTTTTGTAAAGCAACTGAAAATTAGGCCTTCATGGATAAAACAATTTTTGAAAAAAGAATTTCAAGTGTAAACATTGGGTTTTAGGTCCAAAGTAGGGTTTTCAAAAGGAGTTTACAAGAGGAGCCCTGACTTCTGTCATTTTGAATTCAAGATGAGAAAGCTTTAGAACTAAAGACGGATAGGGCAGCACACAGATGAGAGGGAATTATCTAAGAGAGATGAGAATAAGAGATAGTACCTATATTTTGTAAATAGATTTTGAAGAAATAACTCTAATTGTAAAACTAACGGCCATACAAACTAAGGTCACGACTGTATCTAGAATCTTTTGTGATTCCACCGCACTATTCCCTGGATCAGTAGATAGTGCTCACAGATATATTACTGAACATCAAAGTACAAATCATGCAGAAGCGTAATTATAATAAAAGACTTACACATGGGCCGATCAGGCCGAAAACAACGAAAGCAGCAGCGGAAACGAAGCACACAAGTGAGACCCATAGAATATGCCGACATGCAGCTAACTGGGGGGTTCACGACTTAGTTCTTGGCCTTTTCATCTTCTTCTCTAATAGCACTTGGCGTATTGCCAAAATGCAGCGATTCGGCTCCTGATTCTGGATTTTGTGAGTGAGCGAGGGTGAGCACACTAACCATCGTGCTCCGCGAGCCAATACACAGTATGCAATTAATGAACATGCATAGCTTTCCAGAGAAAGGCTCAGGTTGTTTTGTTTGCATGAAATTGCTTTTTGAATACAATACATAAGAAAATCCCTGGGATCTAGCCATTTGGACTAAAGCATAGGGTTTGAAAAAATGCAATGATAGTACTGGCACAGATTCCATTTATATTTACATATCGCCTGCACCATACAATAACTTTTCAGCGTTATAGCCGCTTAACTTATCACTGGGACGACACCTAGGGCAACACAAACTAGGATAGTCCATCGTCCTTCATTTTTTCATTCCAAGTCCCAACCTTTAAAATTGTTTTTGAAATAGAACTATATCGGAGTTAAGTTTCTATGTCCGCCCTTGACCGTGGGTACGGCTATTCAAATAGTTTTGGCTTTGCAGAGTGTGTACATTTTCACCACAAGAGACAATCCGCTCGTTGTCCCGTATAATTCCTTAGTTATGCAGTTGAGTAGACCATCATAGTAACCTTTCAAAACTACCTAGCCTCGGGGTCTCATCTCACCCTATGGGTCGTTCCCACTTGCGGTGGGTCCCATACGTTGCGCGAGATGTTAATCACTATTATTAGCACCTTCATGCTCCACTCCTCATAGTGCTAGTAAAACAGAGAAATAAATCACTCTCCACTCAGTGTCCCTTTAGCCACAACAGGCCCTAGCATTCCGGCACTTCTTTTCCCAACCTATGAGATGAGTCCGAGGTTTGATAGGTTTACTCAGCCAAGTTGCACTTTGCAGATTTGTGGCTGTACTGTTTTACAATGGAAGTTCATAACCTGATTCGGTCCTTTGATTATCTGGGCGGTTCTACCACAATCCACACACTTGTGCACTCCAATGCACCATACCCCCAAACCATCCGCCTAGATGTATAAGCAGTGAGGATTTTGGGGCATAAAATAATGATCATTTTAAAAATACACGACCGTTTCCATCCACAGCTTTTCCCAAAATCACTCTTGTAATTGCATATGATGTTTGGGGTAACTAAGCACCCCAAGAACTAGTAGGGCTAAGCCATAAGCATAATCGTAATTTATTTTTGAAACATTATCATTATAGCTTTTCCTAGGGATATAGTAAGGTTCACTGTTTAGTGTGCCAGGTGAAAGCATCTAGGCCTCCGAATTTAGGGTTTTGTTAATTAATAATGATTTATGAATATGGGACTAACATGTGTACTAAGATTGTATAGACAAAGTCTCATGTGGGCAATGGACAAGAACAAGCTGCATGGAATTTTGGCGTCGAATAGATTAGAATTGAGGTACATAAAATATAGGATCTCTTTTCATTTTACCGGTCTTAGAAGAAAAGGTGAAAGACCGAATTATAGGTTAGATGTCGTACTATTAAGAGGGATCTTTGAAAGTAGCTTGATAGCATGCTTGGGTGCACATTGGATCAATTTAGGATCATGCATGCATTTGAAAAGAAGTTTCAAAACTCACTGTGCTTTCTCAGAAAAATCGGTAGCACCGCACCCACATGCGGTATTACCGCAGTGCGGTAATACCGGCGTGCAAACAGCGGTATTACCGCAGTGCGGTAGTACCAATTTTTATGGTATGTTTTTTCCAAAGGGCACCCGTTTGGGGGCTTCAACTCACTGAAATCGGTAGTACCGGAATTTGAACGGTGGAACTACCGCAGTGCGGTAGTACCGCATGGTACTGCAGTAATACCGATTTTCATAATGTTTTTTCCAAAGAGTTCCCCGGTAATACCGATTTACATTTGTTAAGCAATTTGATTGTGCTTGTGTTTAGCTATTGTATCTTTTGCTTAGTATTGCTAGATTTAAGTAGGTTTACTTGATCTAGTATTCTTGTTTAGTATTAAATTGCCATTATTTGTTTAAATTAAGCAAGAAAATTAAAACCTCCTATTCACCCCCCTCTAGTCGATTATCCTTGATCCTACACCAGGAGGGTATAATATTGGCACTTAGATAAAAGGGCTGCTAACTAAGTATTAAAATAGACATAAAATTATATATAAAATAATAGCATGCATTTGATAATTTAAATGTAAATAATTTTCTAAAGTGGGGATTCAAAATGATCAAAGGATTGACACATCTAGTGCGGTTTACCGCGGTCTTGAGCTCACTCAAGGCTTTCTAGTTTATTGATCTTGAGTTTTCTGGTCTTCATCCTCATCTAGATTTTGGTCTTGCTGGATCCACTGATTCTGCATGACTCCAATCTCTAGTTACGCACTAAACAATGGAATGCAATCAACGCAAATAACTCAAGAAGGTCTAAATAAACCCAAATAAACTCAATTTAAGCTTTATTATGAGTTAAAGGGTGAATTTAGGTAGGGTTGACTGGGTGCGGAGAATTGACAGAGTCAATGGGGTTGGAGCGGAGCGATGAATGGTGAAAGGAAAAAGGAAGTGTTATGGCGGGAGGAGTATTCACAGGAATATTCCGCTTCGGGTTCAAAGATGGCTAGGTATAGCTGACCGTAGAATATCATGGCTCGACCCATTTTAATTTAATAATTTCTTTTATAACTATATATTTATTAAGAAAGTTTCATGAGTCAGGTCAGACCTACGAACACATAGATTTGCAGACCATCGGTATATCTATATCCATCTTTTTAATCCTTATCTTCAAGGGATTCATAATATATTATTATTTTGAGGTGTAGTTGCTAGATAAGCAAAGGATTTGGACGCATGATCAATAAATCACTAAAGAATGGGATTGCTTATTTGCCCAATTACTAATTAATAGTTAGCTTTTGTTAAATTATTATTTACTAAGGATCGGTGACTAATTAGCCTTCCTAGGGTTTACTTCCACTTTTGGGTAAATTGTTCCTCTGAGACAAAGTCTGAGTACGACTAGAATTTAAATTACCATGCATCGGTGTGTTAGCAAGTTATTTTAATTATGGTCTAACTATTTGGTCCTGTCATCAATTGGTTTATTCAAGTTTAGATTAGCGAGATTATTTTTATCGTGAGGGCTAACATTTACGAATTTAAGGCATGCGTTACATATACAATGTATGCGACTTTTGATTTATCGAATTAGTCTTATAGCTCATACTTCTAGCAATTGGAGATGTATTATTTATGTGGTCCTAATACTAACTTGTTCATTAAAACATAATTGGCAAAACTATGTTATTGATCGATGCTCAAGGGATTTGTAATAGATGTTCCATATGATTCTTTTTAATTAAAGATGTCATATTAATTATTTGCCATTGATAATTCATGTGGTGAAATTTTTTTACACCATTTTGTGTTCAATTTACACCGAACATTCATATTAGGGAGAGACTAGTTATTATCTAGGGGATTTAGCTTTTTAGTTTGCCGAGGCCTATCTAGGAACTTTGGAACGACTTTTGAGAGCATGTATATGTATATATACACACACATATCTTTACATTAATTATTCCTGACAATTGACTTGTTATTCTTTGGTTTGCAATCATTCAAGACTACTTTTATGGTCCTTTAAATTATATCACCATTAAATTTTTGAATCCATGACATCTTATTTGCTATTTGGGGAATGGTCCCTACATGATCTTGCTTTAGCTAACTTTCATATGGGGACTACTTCATTAATCTTTATTGTCATAAAATATGCACCAACCTTGTTTATTATAATTTCGCAAGTAATTTCTTATCCTTGCAAATGTTCACAATCATACACAGTTTTTTGTAGGGTTGAATACATACTTATATATGTATATGGACATGAATTCATCCCTTAGCAAAAGATGCTAAAACATGTAAGCTAGAGCTTGAACCTTGCTATTCTTTGGTTGGGCCCACAGGTCATAAGGAGAGAGGGAGAGGAAAAGGAAACAGGGGGTAAGGGCGCTCGGCCAAAACAGAGTAAGGCGGGGGAGTTCGGCAGCGTGCTGGGAGGTGGGGTTCGCCGATGAGAGGTGACCAGAGAGAGGAAGGCCACAGCCAAAATGAACCCAAGGGAGGTTAGTGATCCTGGAGGCGGCATGGTTTCCGAAGTTAAGCTGGTGGCGGCCAGTAGAGCTCACGGCGGCCGGCGCGCTCAGGGAGAAAGGGGTATCGGCGCCGGAGTGAGGGGGAGGGTAGATTGAGAAGAGCACGAGTGGGAGATGGTTGAGGGTAACTCACCTATGGTGACGGCTTGACTGGAGAGACGCCGAGGCGAGCTGGCGACGGGAGCCCGGGGAGGCTTGCGCGGAGAGAAGAGCTCGAGTGTTGAGGGGACCGGGCGACGGTTGGAAAAGCTAGAGGACGCCGTGGGGAAACTCTCACCGCAAAGAATTGGAGTGGGATAAGTCGAGGAGGAATTGGCGGTGGCGGCGGCGGCTTTGGCCGAAGTTGGGGAAGATTGGCCGTGCGGCGAGCTGTGCTTTGAGTAAATTCAATCGGCCGCCGGGGAAGGTCCCTAGGATGGTATGGCGCCTTGTGACGTGGATGGATTGAGAAGGGCTTTGCCGGAGCGGCCGGAAGCGGTGGTGGCGGTGTGAGGGCACGCATGGGCGAGATAGAGCGGGAGAGGGAAAAGGAAGAGGAAGGCGTAGGGGCAATCGACGAGCTCGGGCTCCATTTATAGCCGTAGAGGAGGGGAGACCGTGCGGTACTATAGCCGGTGACGTTGGAGCAAGAGGTGGCATGGCGCATGGCCGGCGCGGGTGGCACGCACACAAGCGTGGGGAGGTGACGGGTGAGAGTAGGGTATGAGCGGCAACGTGGGAGGCAGACCGGAGCAGGGCATGGGGGCGACGTGCGTACAAGGGCGAGGGGGAAGGAAACTGGGGCGGCGTGCAGAAATACCAAGGGTGGGGCAGGTAGCGCACGGGGGAGAAGAAGGTCGGGCGGAGCAAGGGAGGGGGAAAAAGAAAAGGGGAAAGGAGGGAGGAGGTGGGGCGTGGGCCCACCTGGAAGGGAGAGAGAAAAATAGAGAGAAAGAGAAGGGGGGAGGGGAGGTGCTACCAAATGAGAAGAATTGCATAGAATTGATCTTTCATTTGTATTTCCACTCTTTAGGTTTTTGAGCAATATTTGAATTTCTGGTCATACTAGATTTCATCCCTCGACTTGAGTTTTAGTAGCTAAATTCAAATTTGAATTTTTAAGGGTACTTCTAACATTAGTTTATACTTTGCTATTTGTACTTTTAAGGCTTGTGTGTGGATATATTTTCACATATATCTCTTGTACAAAATTTCAAGACATCAAGTTTTAGTTTTTCATATATTGTATTTTAAATTACTTTGTATCTGCTATATTTATTTTATTTTATTTATTATTTTTATCTGGGAGTTATGCTCCAATATTAATTTTGCATAACACAATTTTGGGAAACTCAAGCAAAATGGCAGAAGAAATTTGAATGCCAATAAGATGCAATTAAAAGTTTTAAATTCTTTGAAATCTTGCTCATTTCAAATTTTTTGGATGTTACACAAGGGCTGCTGCAGCCCAGGAAAAACAAACGGAGTGTGCCAGGAGGGCACCTCCCTCGAAGCGAAGCTTCTCGTATCTCAAACCTTAACTCATACCTTAATGTTTTCACCAAGAGTTCGCTGCAAGACCCATCGGTGGGGGAGATGCCCCTCTACTGATGTAGGGATGCATACAAGTCCTTTAAGTATAAGAAATAGTTGAGTTTAGGCATATGTTACTAGTGCGGGAATCTTGCAATTCAAAATTTCAATAGAAGATGCGTATCAATAGGAGGTGCTATGAACTTTTTGTGCCGTAGTGACTTCGCTCGGACAGGTGCACTTCGCTCGGAGTGACTTCACTCGGATGGATGTGCGTACCGCCCAACCAACGCCCGCACCCGCCGAAACAAGGATTTCCATAAAAAAAATCAACAAGGCACATTAAACCTGTTCTATCAGCAATTGTATTAGGAGGTATTCGGAATAGCGATGATTTCTGATTGAAATTTTACTGTAGTTGACTGATTTTTTTACTGTAGCTGAGTTAGTTTATTGAACATAATTAAATTTAAAAAATGTAAAAATAAAAATAGTATGCTAATTTAGAACGGACAATGTAAAAGAATAGGAAAAAAAATAAAACACAAAAACAAAAAAACCAAAAGAACAGAAAAGAACAAAAAAAATGTACAGTGAAAAAAAAACAAGACGAACGCTCACCGCCATAGCGGGGCAAGGACAAAACCGGCACGGCCCGAGGCCCGACGACAGACGCCTCTATTAATTCCCCTTCACCTTCTTCTGCTTTCTCTTCACAGAAACTGTTCCATGCCGCGACTCTATTAATTCCCGACGACTGGATGGTCGACGGGGACGGAGGCGCGGGGATGGTCGACGCATGGACGGCGTCGCCCTTTTTCTCATCCATGTCGCCGCTGCGACTGCTCGCGCCGTGTTCGCCCGGGGCGACGGTGTTCGTGGAGCACCTGACTCCTACTCCTAGCCCGCCGTGGTCGCCGACGGGGTTCATCCCGCCGTGGTCGCCGACGGGGTTCATCCCGCTGTGGGATTTCGATGACGAGCAACGGCTACCACAGCAGATGGGCCCCACAGCCAACTGCTCCGCTGCAGTACTGGAGGCAGCCCCCCAGGACACCAGCGATGGTGAGTTTCCTTTGATTCTCCGTTTGCCTGTAATTTCACAGTGTATTTCGAAGTAATTTCATACGGAATAGTCCAATTCATGCAGGAATCGCAACGAGCCGGGTAAAACTGGAGAAAGTGTTTATCCGCTATGGTGAGTTTCGTAAGATTCTCCGTTTGCCTGTAATTTCTCAGTGTATTTCGCAGTGTATTTAGAAGTAATTTCATACGGAATAGTTCAATTCATGCAGAGAGAGCGGCGATCCGCCTACAATTAAATACAACGTTGATCCTTAAAGGAAAGGTGAGAGTTTTTTTTTCGAAAACCCTCAGCTTCATTTATTGAAACCAGAGTTCTAACAACAGCAACAGAACATAACAAAACCTGGTACGGCTCATCGCCTCCAGAGAAGAGAAGGACAAACACAAACTTCATTTTTACTTCTACCTCTCAGACTACGCAAACTGCTATAGCATTAACGAAAGCTAAAAGCAAAGATTCCAAAGTCTGAAAATATGTTATTACAGAGGAGCTCCACACAAGACCATCTCTAGCGCAACGAGAACAAAGCTGAACTAATCTGTCAGTCTTCTCGTCATTGGCGCCCACCCTTGCGTTCGGTTGAAAGCTATGATATTGTTCTATAATGTGTACTGTCAAACTAACTAAACTGCAGCTCGCGCAAAAGAATCTGGATTGGTGGATTGAATATAATAGATAGGATGGTTATGCTACAAATAATTTTTAGCTCAAAAGATTCTGAACTCTTTTGTTTACATTTCTCCCTTCTCCCTACTGTCACCTGTGGAAGGTGTAGTGAAAGTGCTTACACTATTGAGCAGGTTTTTTTCCGTCTTAATCAATGGTAACTAAATTTCTTTTGTTGGCAGGCAGTTTACTTGTTACGAGACCTGGTGAAAATTGACTTGTCATGTGGTATTTCCTTTTCCTCTCCCTCTGTCTCTCTGAGTTGGTGTTCCATAGATATGCATGACAGGAAATTGTATGAATCCTGCAATCTTGCAATGATTGAAATATGAGCATTGCAAGAACCAGCTCTCTTTCGCTTTTATACACCAAACATGAACTTTAGCAGGCTCTTTTAACAGATCTATATGTATTCAAGTGAACAATGCGTATAAAAGCCTAATTTCTGTGACATTATGTCAGGGTTGGAAACAGGAGGTTGCTCCTGGGCAATGATTGAGAGTTACGATGATGATAATGAGCTAGGTGATAATGATACTGAGCAAACTGAAATCTCAAGAAAGCGTCCGACAAAAAGTTTACTATGTTGGTTGCGCTTTACCAAGGTACATTTTGTTTTCTCGAAAACCCTCAGTTTCATTTATTGAAACCAGAGTTCTAACAACAGTAACAGAACATTACAAAAGCTGGGAGGGCTCATTGCTTCCAGGGAAGGAAAAACACAAACTTCATTTTTACTTCTACCTCTCGGACTACGCAAATTGCTATAGCATTAACGAAAGCTAAAAGCAAAGATTCTGAAGTCTAAAAATATCTTATTACATAGGAGCTCCATACAAGACCATCTTTAGCACAACGAGAACAAAGTTGAACTAATCCGTCAGTCTTCTTGTCATTGGCACCCACCCTTGCATTCGGTTGAAAGCTATGATATTGTTCTATAATGTGTACTGTCATTGCGCTTAAAAGCTCGGGCTTCTAGCTTTTTTTACACTGTAGTGGCTGAAAATGCACTGTAACTACTGGTAACTTTTTCAACGTAATTAGATTTAAAAAATCAAAAAAGAAAAAATTATATCATCACAGACAATACAAAAGAATAAGAGAAAAAAGAAAAGACAAAAAAGCACAAAAAATAACCAAAAAGCTAAAAAAACAAAATTAAAAAGTTAGAAGCCAGAAGCAGAAGCTTAAATGAGCGGAGCCTAAACTGCAGCTCGCGCAAAAGAATCTGGATTAGTGGATTGAATATAATATATGAGGATGGTTACGCTACAAATAATTTTCAGCTCAAAAGATTCTGAACTCTTTTGTTTACATTTCTCCTTTCTCCCTACTGTCCACCTGTGGAAGGTGTAGTGAAAGTGCTTACACTATTGAGCAGGTTTTTTTACATCTTAATCAATGTAACTAAATTTCTTTTGTTGGCGGCAGTTTAAGCAACTGGCTGCAACAATAAGAGGCCGGGTGAAAACTTTCTTGTCACAAGGTATTTCCTTTTCCTCTCCCTCTTTGTCTCTCTGAGTTGGTGTTCCATAGATACGCATGCCTGGAAATTGTATGAATCCTGCAATCATGCAATGATTGAACTTTGAGCATTGCAAGAACCAGCTCTCTTTCGCTTTTGTACACCAAACATGGACTTTAGCAGGCTCTTTTAACAGATTTTTATGTATTCAAGTGAACAATGCGAGTAAAATCCTAATATCTGCTACATTATGTCAGGGTTGGAGAAATATATGAACACTGAAACAGGAGGTTGCTCCTTGGCAATGATTGAGAGTTTCGATGACGACGATAATGAGCTAGGTGATAATGATGCTGAACAAGCTGAAATCTCTAGGAAGCGTCCGAGAAACAGTTCACTAGATTTGATACACTCTACCAAGGTACTTTTTTTTTCGAAAACCCTCAGTTTCATTTATTGAAACCAGAGTTCTAACAATAGTAACTGAACATTACAAAAGCTGGGACGGCTCATCGCCTCCAGGGAAGGAAAAACACAAACTTCAAGTATGAAAATATCTTATTACAGAGGAACTCCACACAAGACCATCTTTAGCGCAACGAGAAGAAAGCTGAACTAATCCGTCAGTCTTCTCGTCACTAGCGCTCACCCTTGCGTTCGGTTGAACGCTGTAAGATAGAATACTTTCTTGTATATTGCAATAGCCCATGAGGCATATAAATAGTACAAAAAGACACACAAGAACCCAAATCCTAGATAATAGGAAATAATCTAAATACACTTAACACTCCCTCAATTGTAAAGCGTATACAATAGCATTACATTTGAAAAAAGATTAACACAAATAGGAAATGAGCTAAATACCCTTAACACCAAAGTCTATATCTCGAAGATGTCGGTGTAGCATGTGGCTCTTGGAAGCAGTTGTGTCGAAAAGATCGCTTCATATCCGAAATCGTGCGACAGCCCATAAAGCACAAAGTGCAGGGGCCGAGAAGGAGGTAAGCGGGAGCAAAGTCAACCGCGGTAACACGACGAAGAGGATGTGGAAGGTGACACAAGTAGAGAGCTCAAATCAAGCCGAAGAGGGAAATAGAAGCATAGCGGCATAGATCGAAGCTCAAGACGGCGGTGGCGTAGTGCACAAGAAGCACAACGGAGGCACGGTGCAGAAGAAGCGCGGTGGCTGTAAAAGCTCTGGGTGGCGACTTACAGAGAAGCGGCGGCATCATAAAGACTTTTACGATTTGCAGTGTCTCAAGGAGAAGAGCAGCAGCTGCGGCTATGTAAAAGAAAGGAAATGACCATATTGATCCGAGAGAATGGACTGTGGCTAGCAAAGCAATGTGCAGAAAAAGCGCAGTGGTCGTAAAAGCTCAGGGCGGCGGCTCACAGAGAAGCGGCGGCATCATAAAGACATCTACGATTTGCAGTGGCTCAAGGAGAAGAGCAGTGGCTGCGGCTATGTAAAAGGAAGGAAATGACCACACTCATCCGAGAGGATGGACTGTGGCTAGTAAAGCAATCGGCTACATGACAAAAAATTTATGGACTGCACGACATTGACGAACAGAAAAAAGAGGGCAACAGACTTGGATCAACGCAACACAAGACACAAAGCACCCAAGCCCTCAAAAGAAACAGAAAAAAAAGCACAGGCCAATGGTGGCCACCGCAGCAAAAGCAGCGTCACTCCATCACTGCCGCCACTGCTAAATACCCCTGCGGCTACTCCGTTCCATGGGTGTAGGGCGTCCATACTGTTGGAAGCTACCCCCCTACTCGCCGGCACGGTTGGCAGAGGAGGCGGTCGGATCCGGCGGCTTGGGCTGGATCCAAAGCGGCGGCGATGACCCCAAGGTCGACGGCGCGAGAGGACAGCGGTGACCTCAAGGGCGGTGGCCCAGGAAGGGCGACACCACCCAGATCCAGGTGGGGCGAGACCGAATCCGGCATGGGTGGCACGGATTTGGGCGGGGTGGCGGCGGCCCAGCGCGGAGGCGGCCGGATCTGGTGGGGATGGCATGGATCCAGTGTGGGGAGGCTGGATCCGACGGCGGAGAGCCCGGATCCGGCGGCGACAGCGGGGGCACGCGCGGCCAAAGGGAACGGTCAGATCCGGGCGGCGGCGGCTGGATCCGAAGTGGCGGCGGCCTAGTGCATCGACAGTGGTGGTTGAGACAGCCGGATCTGGCCCCCATACGGCCGGATCTAGGCTTGGCGGCGGCTGGGAGGATGCCCGCTAGCGGCACAGTGCAGAGGCTCGGGCAAGCAGGCATGGGCCGGTGGCGAGCGCGTCGGCCGGCGACCAGATCCGAGCAGTGGCGCGGTCGATGGTGGCGTGGGCGCACCGACTGGCGAGAACGGCCGCCCCCGGGATTAACTCCTAGGGGCAGCAGCAGCAGCAGAATGTGGTTCAAGCTCTAGGACTCTGATACCATGTAAGATGGAATACTTTTTTGTATATTGCAATAGCCCATGAGACATATAAGTAGTATAAGAAATACAAGAACCCAAACTCTAGATAATAGGAAATGACCTAAATACCCTTAACAAACGCTATGATATCTATATAAATAAAAACACCAGTGAGATTCTAGATACCTCCTTCGTTTTGAGGGCAAGAAAATACTACAGTAATCCTAAAAAGGAAAAAAATCCTATGAATTCTCACATTAATCCAGAAAAAAAAACATCTCCACCATTTTCCACCATTTATTTTAGTGGGGCTAGATGATTATATGTGTGTGTGTGTGTGTGTGGAAACATCTGGTATGCATTTATCCTTACGGTGCACTCAAACTAAAAAAATTACGAAATTGTTTTAAAAAATTTTTAGATGTACTTCATAGTTTACTCCACCTGTGTACAAAATTTCAACCTCAAATTCATTCTATGTTAAGAGTACCAAAAAGAGAAAATTCTGACAAAAGTTCAAATCTATCATAATTTAATCTTTTTTTGGTACTTTTAGCATAGAATGAATTTGATGTTGAAATTTTGTATACATGTGGAATAAACAATGAAGTACATGCAAATTTTCTTTCAGAATTTTTTGCGACTATTTTTAGTTTAAGTGTACGGTGAGTGCACATCAGTTTTCCCTACACACACATATATATATATATATATATATATATATATATATATATATATATATATATATATATATATATATATATATATATATATAACCAAAGACAACTGATCATAGTATTTAGCCGCGTAATTATGTAGACAAATTTGCTAGTTGTTTTATAATGTGTACTGTCGAACTAATTAAACTGCTGCTTGCGCAAAAAATCTGGATTGGTGGATTGAACATAATAGATGAGGATGGTTACGCTACAAATAACCTTTAGTTCAAAAGATTCTGAACTCTTTTGTTTACATTTCTCCCTACTATCACCTGTGGAAGATGTAGTGAAAGTGCTTACACCATTGAGCAGGTTTTTTTACGTCTTAATCAATGGTAACTAAATTTCTTTTGTTGGCAGGAAACTGAGCAACTGGCTGCAGCAATAAGAAACCTGGAGAAAAGTTTCTTGTCAGTTGGTATTTCCTTTTCCTCTCCCTTTTTCTCTCTCTGAGTTGGTGTTCCATAGATATGCATGAAAGGAAATTGTATGAATCCTGCAATCATGCAATGATTGAACTTTGAGCATTGCAAGAACCAGCTCTCGTTCGCTTTTGTACACCAAACATGGACTTTAACAGGCTCTTTTAACAGATCTCTATGTATTCAAGTGAAAAGTGCGAGTAAAATCCTAATATATGCTACATTATGTCAGGGGCGGAGATACATATGAACACTGAAACAGCAGGTAGCTCCTTGGCAATCATTGAGAGTTACGATGATGATGATGATCAGCTAGGTGATAATGATGCTGAACAAACTGAAATCTCAAGGAAGCGTCCGAGAAACAGTTCACCAGTTTGGCTGCACTTTTCCAAGGTACTTTCTAAAGATTCTGGCATGGTGACAGCAATGTGCAAACATTGCAACAATGCCTTGACAGGTGCGTCGACTTATGGTACTTCTCACCTGTTAAGACATCTCAAGAATACTCATCAGATGGACTTATCATCGTCGTCTGAAGCCTGTAAAGAAGTCCAGTGCTCGTCTTCCTCCCAGAAATTGCAGATCACGGGAAGTGCAGCCTGTGCAGGTAACCCTACTCCTTTAAGTGAAAACAACGGGAATGAGATTGAGCTACAGGACAAGGATTTTGAACTAGGGGACACATCAAGAAAGCGTCTTAAGGGTACTTCAAGGACAAAATCTGATGTCTGGCTGCACTTTACCAAGTTGCCTTCTGCCGATCCTCGCGGGGTTATGGCAGAGTGCAACTACTGCAAGAGTAACTTAAAAGCTGACTCACAAATTGGTACTTCTCATCTGTGGAGGCATTTCAAGAAGGCTCATGTGGAGAAGGCAATGTCTAATGATCCGAATTAACCCCCCACAACACTGTTTGTATTGCTTCGAAACAACTACGTAGTTGATTAAGAGTGAATAAGAATAGCTTCCCTTCCGATTGGTGTTGACTATGGACACTCACCACGGATTTTCGGCTATTCGGCGTAACCGTACATAGGAGTATTTTGGTTAGGACACGAGTGTTATGAAGCCCTTATCAAAAGATGTTGATGGATTTATACCGAAACTACCCTTTAGTGGGTTTATCTATAAATAATGATCGAGAAGTGTTTCGATGCTTTCTTCAATAATGATTTGCATAATTTTTAAAACATGATGAATTGTGGATAGATGTTACTTACCTCTTTATTTGCTTTAAGATTAGTGCTACTCTTATTAGAGAGGAAAGCATTGAAGCACTGCTCATAATGATCTTGTTGTAAAGAGAGGATGACGATGATAATAAATAATTCTTACTATTCCCTCGCATATGGGTGTCTCTCGTTGTGTCTATTGTCTCCTATGTGATTGATGTACACCAATGTTACGACGAGTACTAAATCTCAACACGTTATCAGCTTCGATGGCTCTCAAATTGGGTATATTATTTTATACATTGGCAAGTGGATCAATCATGTTCTAAGTTCTAATCGCCAAAATCAATTAGTGTTCCTTTCGCATGAACCTTTGTGCCTTCTTCGTGACCATTGCGCGGGGAGACGACATCACGATCGGGAGGATCGGATCTAACCGCAGGGAGCCGGTCCAAATGACGCCACTATGGAGGACGGCATCTACTCCATTCTATGATCACGGTGATCAATCAATCCTGCCGATCTGATGATGTTGCAGGACCGAGAAAAATTCATATTTCGGTACATGCCCCTTGATGCATAATCCTAGCTCCCAATCTACAGTTTTGCAAGTGAGATTAATCCGGTAGATTAAATTGCTATACCTCAGGCTGGATCCGTTTAATTACTAATTAGTAATTACTGTTTCTTGCCTTTTGTGGATTGGATCACGGATTGGTTGCACACTCGCGTCCTTGCATCGTCGGGTTGGTTCGCAGCGCCGGGGCGAAGCCCCAAACGTTCGCCGGGTTTGAGTCGCAGGCTCGCAGCGCTGCCACACGCAGGCGGCCGTCGCGTCGCCGGTACCACTTGCTGTTTTCCTACGAGGAACGCGACCGCCGCGCCTGCACGCCGTCTGATCCGCCCCGTGCCCGTTGCGCGTGTGCGCCGTCGTTTCCGGCCATACTGTCAGATCCCTCGGGCTTGATCTGAAACGGGGAAGTAGAAGAACAAGAACAGCTACTTACTCTACACGCTAAACTAGATTTTTTTTGGCACAATAACGTGTGCGTTTTCTCATTCCAACTCAGGGTTTATATTTGCTTAGAAATCCGGTTTTCCTTCTTTTTTTTGTCAAGATTAGAATTTTTTTGTTTTGTATTTTATAGTGGTTCACTAATTTTTTTCGCTAATTCTCGCCGGCTAAAAATTTTCTTATCTCTCAGTCATCTAAAATATACAATAATAAACTTAAAATTGCATTGTTAAGTAACGTGAAATTTTAGTATAAAAGTGACTGTGTTTTCACATAATTTCAGCCGCTTATGGTATAGACAACCCTTTACAAATCAGTCTCAAAAGGTCAAATTGAAATTACCCGTGCTAATGACTGTTTACGGTAAATTAAGCGTGATAATGTCAACAGTAATCACTGAGATGTGTATTAGCCGTAGATCATCCTTCGAAGGGGCATTGAGCGATCTCGACCGTCCAGGCTTCATAATGCACTTGACAGCTCGAAGCGTGACTCTTAATTCTGAACTGTTTATTCAGTTATGACGCCAATGCCGCTCAAAAAAAAAGTTATAACGCCAATGCGCGCATCCGCCAGGTCGCGCCTCGCGCGAGCCCGAAGCCGCAGCCGCCACCTGCTGCGCGCGCCTATCACCACCACGTTGTGGGCGCGCGCATCTACCGCCGCCCACGTCTAACAGCTATATGGGCCGATTGCCATTCTCAGTCCGAAAAAGAGGAAAAGGCCCATGGCAGTTTCACATTTTATACGCCGGGGGAATGGCATTACGGCTAAAAAAAATTAGCGACAGCAGCAGATTTTGTGGTTTAGCCCCTGTACTTTACAGTAGTTATGTGAATAGTTTAATAAATTCTTAATATAATATTAAATCCTATAAATTGAATTTTTTAGATATACATGCTTCCATTAAGTTTTAGGTATATAAGTTTCCATCATTATATTTATGTTTTTGAAGAGCATCACGTAGATTTATATTATGCTGCTAGAACATTATACTTGTAACCACAAGAAAATATGTTGCATAATTACAAACTTCAAGATTAATGATCCAAATTAGTTAAAATAGGTATGAGTAATTGGGTCAAACCTTAGACAATAATATAAGAAGCTAGATTATAGAACAACTCTACGGACCCTCGGACTCCTTGTCACAAGTTAGTAACCCCCGCGTTGCAGGGATATGCAGTTTTTTATGCCACTATATTAATATAAGTCTAGCTCATGGCATATAATAATCAAAGCCCTAATTAAAATTAGAGCGTGTTAGAGGAATCAAACATTTTCCACCTAATATCATCACTCGTAGCATGCACCTTTGGGCCACCACTTGTTGTCGGGGATATGCTTGGTCTGAAATTCTATTGATCATGTGGCCATGAGAGGGGATTTTGAGGTATGCTATTAATAAAGACTGAATCTTGGCATTAGGTTGAGAGATATACCAAAAAAATATTCAATGTCGTGGTATATTCCCAGAGGAAAAGATCTTTTGTAGTAAGATCCATGTACTAACCAAGCTAAATTTGAGGTGTAGTTGATGCTCCTATACACTAGAAGCAGGAAGTATACCATATATTTTACAATTTATGGAGGAGTGGCCTGACAGTTTACTTGTAATAAATGTGTTGCCAAGAGTGGAATATCCTGGGATGAATAGTATATCCACCTATGCGAAATTGACTTATTTGCCAGCGATTTTAAATCGATAGGGACACCTGTAGGTCTAAGATCCAATGACATTAGTCAAAACAATTATTAATTACTCCTTATACTCTAGAAGAGAACTCACCTCGAAGGTGAAATACTTCACGAAGAGGTTCATTATAAAGATAAAAATCCTAACAACTTGATGCAGACATATTACAATGCTGAGAATACAGAATGACCTAAGAATCTTTTGTTTGGGAAATGACAAAAATCTGGTTAAACTTTGAGATACCCACAATTATGAGGATAAAGAAGAAAAGTTATCGACTACCACTTTACCTCTATAATTGTTAAAGTTTCTCTAATGAGAACATAGATCCAGAACCAAAGTCCTTGGTAGAGTGTTTGAAGCATTTATATTGGGTCAAATAAAATAAGCAATTGAGGCTGAACCATGATCGCTAAATAAAAAGTTTTAGAATCAGCTAGTTCAAACTTAATGGACTATTATGATAAAATAATGATGTGATGAAAGCGATGGTTCAAAAGTCCCTGTAGAGACCGATACTCTCCCATTATGAATATAATGATGTTTCGTTACATAATAACTATACAAATGGCATGAACAAAAATATGCAGTAAATAGATTACGAAAATCCATATAAAGATCCTTGGAGGATTCTACATAGAAGCACTCAAAAGGGTGGCTCTCGTCTTCCATAAAACACTGTAGCATCCTTCTTGGCGACGTACACGATGAAAGCGAGAACATGGTGATAATTCGAAAATGTCTAACGATAGTCGTTCGACCACGAGGAAACATTCTAGATCTAGGCAGGATCCCCTATCACTCAAACGGCTTTTTGCAAAAAAAAAAATGCTTGGTTTGCAAAATTACGAAATCCCCACTATTGGCCAGTGGCCTAGTGATGGAAGTGAGGGCACATATATATGTGCGTTCAGTGGTAAAATATGTGCTTACATTCTATGAGACCGTGAAGCTTTCATAAAATTTCTTACCGTGTGTAGTGGACGTGCACATGTGTATATACGTGTGTAGTATAAGTGTGGTGTGCGTCATCTTTATACTCTTTAAAAAAATTTGTGAAATCCCCTGTGGGCATATTGTCCTCCTCTTCTCTAGAATCAAATAAGGCAGGCAACCCTAGCTCAATCCCCATTCCACCCTAGCCCATATCTGCCGCCACCTCCATCTCCTAGCTTCACCGCCACCTCCTCCGTATCCCATCTCCACCGCTGCCTCTCTCTCCTTCTCCGCAGCGCCTACATCCCCCAGCATCGCTGCCATCTCGCCCTCTTACGCTCCCTCTCCTAGCTTTGCCACAGACACCTCCCTATCGCAGGTTTTACTCTAGAATTGACTCCTAATGCAACATCTTTCACCTTTGAAACGATGGCCATCGGATCAAATACAATTAAAATATCAACCCTCATATCTTAAATACTAAAGAGATGCTTTGGTTACACATCTTCTAATTGAAAGGGTAGAAGTTTATGAAATTATGTGTATTGATCGGTGAAAAGACACTTTTTTTTTGGAAAACAAATTTATATGACACCATTAGGAAGGTATACATATATGCCATTGAATAAACCAGCAGCAAAGCACGGAGGATATACTAGTTTTACTTTTTTTTTCAAAAAAAAGGGTTATGTGCCCCTATATAATTAACTTATTAGATATACTAGTTGTACTCGCGTGTGTTGGTAGGTGGTTTGCCATGGAACACACAGATGTACTCTGATCTGGATCTAGTAATCGGGAGGAGGGAGAGGGACCGGAGGACTGAGGATGATGAGTGATGAGTGATGAGGAGAGTAGAGGGCTGAGGATTCAATTACTGGAGGCTTCGCTTGGGTTGGGGATTTGGGGTTAGGGTCTTGGGCCTTGGGCTCTTGGGGGAGATTATTTCAGACTGTTTTGATTTTTAACTATTGGGCTGGCCCACTTGTCAAATTGTGGACTCACGGATAAACGGGCGAGACAGGTACGAATGGAGCTTACCCATGCCCATACCCGTTTACCCGATGGGCAAAAGGTTTCTCCCATTTTCATGCTCGTGGGTAAAGAATATATTCCATATCCAACTCTATTAGGGTTTTATCCATGGGTACGCGGGTAAATGGGTATTTGGAAGAAGAAGCCCTTCCTTGCATAGATGAGGAATTTGATATACTGAGTTGTGGAAGGTGGCTGGGACACGTTATCTTACATTGCAGATGATTGCCCATGATATCTTGGCTATTCTAATAACAAGAGTAGCTTCTGAATCGGCTTTTAACACTAGTGGTAGAATGCTAAGTGAACATCGCAGTCGTCTCACCCTAGCTATATTGGAGGCATTGATGTGCTCACAAAACTGGCTTTGGAATGACCTTAAAGGTATGCAACTAGTGATGTAAATATTTCAAAATTTATGTGTGATTCGAAGCTAGTTATGTAATTGTAATGTAATGTTTACTTAGGTGAAGGAGTTGAGGCTTTATGGACATGCTTTGAAGATATTGAAGAGGAGCTTAAAGATTATTGTTCAATCTTGATCGTTGACTCTGATTAGCAAATCGTTTTCAGATATGTCTTTCATCTATTTGTTGAATTGTTGAAATTGAACTATCTTCGTATATTCCACTCTTGTTGCAAACTTAATTTGTTTATGTGTGAGGAACTATGTCAGTTTGTATTTCCATTGTAGTTGCTGAATGTGTGATGCACTGTTCTGAAAATCACTTTCTTAAGAACATATATATATATTTGATGTGAATGTGAAGCTTATATGTATCTGTGAATTTAAATGTGATGCTATTATATTTTCTAGCAACAACTGCTACTTCTATGTATCTGTCATTAGTTCAACTCTCATATGGTGACTCTCAGTTTGCGGGTAAACGGGAATGCTCGCGGGCGACAGGTATGGGCGACATTCTTCGCCAGTCGTCCTTCGCGAGTATGCCCGTGGGCGTGAATCAGGGTCGTAGGTATGGGTATAGACGAGCACTACCCGTGCCCCACGCTCGATTGCCATCCCTACCTGGTGGGTCAGAACGATCACCCTCCACTACCACAAAAAGACTAATATTAGACGCCTAGATGGTTTACCAAAACTGTTAGTATTAAATATAATCACATACAATTTAGGTTTAGAGACCGCCTGTGTTGTTGCTAGCATTAAAAACCGTCTGTGAAGATGTAATATCACAGACAGTTTTTTAACGGTTTTTTATTTAAACCATCTATGATACTTCAAATACGGTTTGTATTAAAAACCGTCCGTGATAATTAAGTTATCACTGACGATTTGTATTAAATACTATCTATGAGAGTTCCCCTATTAATTGCAGACCCGTTAACTCTCACAGATTTGTCTTAAATTGCAGATCTATTCTCACAGGTTACTACTTTGAGGAGGTGGGGCTTTCAGGCTATTTGGTGAAAGTAGACCGTGGATTTGGCAAGAGTGATTGTAGACTTATTTATTTATGACTATCTATGGTTAGTAATTTGTTTCTAATTGCATTATATTTTAGATCTAACTTTTGGTAAAGAGAGAATTAAAGATGATTTAGATCTAGCTTGATGTAGAGATTGAGAAGATTATTTACATCTAGCATGGCTTAGAGTTTAGCCAATTCATAGTCTATTTCTACTTAATTCAATTTAATTAATTATTCTTGCTACATATAGCTAGTTTAGATCATATATAGCTAGTATACTAATTAATTAATTCAATATTTAATACTAAATTGTTATATGCGTAACATAGGACCGAAGTTGGATGTACGCTAATAACCGTGTGAGTAAAAAGTACATTAATGGTATGTCTGCTTCTATAAGAGCTGCCATGGAGGACATGTTGAATAAGGAGGTGAAATATATGTACTGTCTATGTATTGACTGCGAAAATATGAAGATGTTTAAGAATCGAGGGCAGATCAAAGTATACTTGATTCGAAAGGATTTAAAAAAGAGGTATGCATGTTGGATCAGTCATGGTGAAGAGTAGATTACACAGGAATGTAGTAATAATGATATCACCAACAAAGTCAAAGATATGCTGCCAGATTAAGTCGATTGTGTTTCCAATTCGGATAGGCAGCATGATGACAATCTGGATTAGATGCTTCATGATGCAGAAGGGAACTGTGATGAGAGAGAGTATGTTAAATTCTAGAGCCTGATGGAGGACTCAAAGAAACCTTTGTTCACATGCTGCAAGTCAAAATACACGAGATTGTCAGCTGTGCTTGAACTGCTAAAATTAAAGGTAAGTAAGAGTTGGTCCAATAAGAGTTTTACGACGCTGTTATGTCTCTTAGGAGACATGCTTCCAGAGGAAAATGGGTTGCCCAAAATCACCTACAAAGCTAAGAAGGTTATTTGTCTATTGGGAATGAAAGTAGAAAGAATACATGCATGTCTGAATAACTATATTATCTACTGTAAAGAGTATGCAAACATGCATGTATGTCCGATGTGCAATGCATCTCGATACAAGCGTAAAAGTTAACCAAATGATGACAAGAGAATAGAGGTGAAGAAAAGGCCTCCTACTTACATGGCATGGTATCTCCATGTAATTCTTCGTTTGCAATGGTTTTTTGCGAACCAAAAGGAGTCAAAACTGCCGCATTGGCACTCGAAGGAGCTAAAAAAGATGGAATGCTAAGACACCTTGCTGATTCCGCCCAATGGAAAAACATCGATAGGAGATTTGTAGACTTCGGTGCAAAACCATGGAATATAATATTTGAGTTGAGTACAAAAGAAATAAATTCTTTCAATATCATAAGCAGCTGACATGGCACTTGACCCGTGACTCTTCATGTCTACAACCTTACTCCTTGGTTGGGTACGAAGCAAAAGTATATTTTGTTATCGATACTTATTCAAGGGCCGAAACAATCTGTGAATAATATTGATGTGCATCTAGTACCATTGGTGGAAGATCTAAAAACACTGTGGATTGAAGAGGTGCAGGTATGAGATGCGTACAAACAAGAGAACTTCACTTTACGCTCATTGTTATTCTGCACCATAAATGATTATCTTGCCTTTACTAACCTGTCGGGCCAGAGTACAAAAAGGGCCAAAGCCTGTACTTATTCTTAGATGATACCGAGAGTGTGTGGCTAAAGCACTTGCATAAAACTATGTACATGCGTCATCGTAGGTTTCTTCAGAGGGCTCACCCATACCGCAGGATGAAGAAACAATTCGACGAAGAGAAGGAGGGCAGTTCAACTCCAAGATATTTAAGTAGAAAAGAGATCTATCATATAGTTAAGGATTTAGATGCTATGCTTAGAAAGGGACATAAATCGAGGACCTGTGAGAAGAACATCTAGAAGGAGAGATCAATATTTTGGAACTTATCTTGTTGGCAACACCTAGAAGTTCGCCATTATATCGATGTTATGCACGTAGAGAAAAATGTACGTGACAACTTGATTTGTCTCTTACTGAATATTTGTGACAAAACAAAAAATGATGCCAATGCATGGCTTGACTTGGTTGATATGGACGTCAAACTTGAGTTAGCACCAACAAATACCGATAAAGAATGAATGTACCTTTCCCCCTGCTTGTTACACTCTATCAAGGCCAAGAGAACCGAGGTGTGCTAGTGCTTGCATGGTGTGAAAGTTCCGTCTGATTACTCTATCAACATGAAAAAACTTATTTCGATGGAAGATTTGAAGTTAATTGTTATGAAGTCTTATGATTGCCAAGTGCTGATAACACAGATGCCCTCTATTGTAATTAGAAGTATTTTACTGATCAAGCTCCAAGAGACAATCATGAGGTTGTGTTATTTCTTTAAGGATAATTGACTACATGCCACTGCAATCGCCCCTTTTTTGAAAAATGCCACTGCAATCATGTTGCTTCGAAAAATGCCACTACACTCATTTCAGCAATTATAAGTGTTAAATGATTGCAGCGGTAGTTTTTAAAACTGAGACGATTGCTATGGCATTTTTCGAAGTATTGGGATGATGGTAGTAGAATTGCAGTGATATTTTTCAAAGCTAAGACGATTGTAGTGGCATTTTTCAGAGCTGAGACGATTATAGTGGCATGAAATGAATTGTCCTATTTCTTTAACATAATTGCTCAGAAGATCATCGATCCCGAAGGACTAGATGCTCTACAGTACGAGGTGGTGATGACTCTATATTATCTTGAGACCCGCTAATTAGTCAGTCAGGATTGTCCCATACCAATCTTGTAGTAGTATGATTGAGCTTTATAATAGTAGCTCACAGACCGGTCCATGGATTGGGACCCGCTAATTAGTCAGGCAGGACTGTCTTATACCAGTCTTGTGGTAGTATGATTGAGTTTTGTAGTAGTAGCTCACAGATCGGTCATTAATTAACTTAGGCTCCAACCACAATCCCCTTATGCCTAGTATTCATGTTGAGCCACCGAGCTACAACGTATACTATCAAGCACCCACCACCATATCCATAGCCTAATTCTAAACCAAGTTTTATAGTTTATTTTAAAATATTTCATGGAAGTCAAGAATACATTTTAAAATCTTACCATTTTATGTAAAAAAGGCATCCCAACCAAAAGTTATATCTATGTAGATTTAACCATTTGCTACAAAAATTCTTTAATCATACTAGTGTACTAACTAGAGTTTTAATCTAACGTAACAAGATACAAGAATTTGCAAAGTCAAAGAAGTCATAACAAATGGGTATTAACTAAAGTAAAACTAAATCTAAAATACAGAGAATAGAAATTAAGCACGTAATATAATTTAAAAATAACATAAATTTATTTGAAAACTAGGATCAACATGATCAAGGGTGTGTGATTTGCCTTACTCTGCTGTTTGATGTAAACCATCATCGTAAAATTTTCCAGAATCATCGTAATCTACACGTGAAAATAACCCTTCTAATTCAAATAAAATTCAACTGAACTTCAAAATTTGAAAACAATTCAAATTTTGTTAGATATTAATTTTAGATGAATTTAAAATTTTGAACAGACTCCTAGAAGTTTATAATCTAAAGAAAAAGAATAAAAGGATTTTCTAGAATTATTTTTCTAAAGAAAAAGATATTTATGACATCAGTAAGGAATTAATAGAATTGTTTTCCAAAGAAAATTTAGAATTACGATATCAATAGGGAATTTTAATTTTCAACCGAATTAAATTTCTAAAGGAAATTCTGATTTATGACGTCATGCAGACATCTGCCCTATACGTGGCAGGTGATGCGGCTGTTTTTGCTGATGTGGCTGCCATGTGTTTGACATGTGGCGTTGACGTGGCTGGCGTGTGGCTTGATGCTGACGTCGCATGCCACGTGGACCTGTGCAGCGAGCAGGAAGCGGCGACAATGATGGTTATCTAGTGCGGCATGGCTTCGGCGGTGTTCGTGCCTGGTGGTGTGGCTTCCTGGGTCGGCGACGGCAGGTTGATGCTTCGGGTGCCATCTACGAGGTTTGAGATGATGTGGTGCGGCTAGGGGAGCTCACCGGAGTAGGGACAAGCAGCAGAGGCGCATGGTGCAGGGTCTCTCAACTACGTGAGAGGGAAAATTGGAGCGATGGTAGCTGGTATGGATGAGACGAGGTCGGGAGAACTTTATATAGGGTAGAGAGGGGAGCACACAGTGTGAATCCATGAAGTATGCCTTTATGGCATAGTCCTGGGATCTACTGCTAAACCGATAGATTACTTTTGAATAGAAAGACTCTTATTTGATGTGGTAGACTTTGAAACCACATAGAATGGATTTTTGGTCATCCAGCATTGGCTATGTTCCTAATAGCCACACATTACGACTATCAGAGTCTTAAGATACTAGGACCAAAATGGGTCATAATGGTTTGAGGAGATAGAAAGATAGCATATACATGCGTTCATAAATCCCTAGAACTGATCGATGAACTTTCGACCAGAAATGCTAATCCGCCTTCTGTGCAAGTTAAGCACTCAAGACCAAAGGTGGCCCCAAAACTCTCTGACCAGATCAAAGAAGTTCCACTTGACAAGGATGCTTCTCTAGAAAATATCAAAGCGTCATTTTGACTCAAAAATGCTAGCATCACCTTCCAGAAGATATTGGTTAGAGCAAGACTCAAATGTAAATAGGAAGAGTCGCTCGTCTCCTTCTCCCAAGCAAACTTGGAGTCCCTAGGGAGGTGATCAAGCACAAGCTAGCACTCCGGCCTTACCAAAAAAACCAGTCAAGCAAAATCTAAGGCATTTTGCTCCTAACAGGAAGGAGGCAATCCAGTCGGAGATCGATAAGCTTCTCAAGGTTGGATTCATTTGTGAGGTCGACCACCCAGAGTGGCTCACCAACCCTATAATTGTTAGAAAAAGTAGTGGGATTATTTATTTATCTGACACTGACAGGTAGGGCCAGATAACAGTTTAATTTAAATCGGGCCCACCTACCAGTGACTGTTTAAACTAACTACTGTCATTAATGTTAATTAAACGCGGGAATAATCGAACGGCTCAGATGAACAGTGGCGTCTTCTTCCTCCTGACGATGGTGAAACTCGTCGTCGGCGGAGGCGGCGATCGGATGTAACATAAGCAAAATGGGTTCTATGTGCTTGCGCCCACCTCTGTGCGAGGTCTCGTCGGCCAATTTGGTCGCAGCCATGGTCGATGGCGAGCTCGGGCAGTGGCGGAACAGGGCGGCGGCGGAACAGGACAGCGCTAGACAACATTAATGTTCAATTACTTGCTCGGGGAGTACCTAGCGGTCGTCACGGTGCGGAAATTGGGGTCGACGGAGCTCGGGGAGGGTTGAGGTGTTCTGTCGGCGTGCGGCAGCGGTGCTTCGAGGAGGATGCACGATGAGAGGGTGGCTCGGGCAGTGAGAGCTTCAAGAGAATGGCGGGATGGCTTCGTCGGGTGCCGTAGACGCTCCTGACCGAAGGAATTGGACTACGGTGGAGTAAATCAGCGGTGAGCTCCTCGGCCGGAGTTGGAGGGGAAGATGTCGCTGGCGAGCTACAGGGCACAAAAACTCAATTGTGTTCGGTGGGAGGGAGAGGAGAGTGTGGGGAGTCGAGTGCTAGCTTCAATTGGCTTTTATAGCCAATGAGGAGGGCTGTCGACATGGAGGTGAGGGTGACAGCCATGGCAGGTGATGGAGGCGATAGTGAGGCCACAGTGCGCTCGGTCTTGTTTCGTTGGGTGAACGGACTGGCAATAGAAAAGGGCAGTGCTGGCGAAGCTCGACGTTGTCGGTCCTTGGCTAACATGGGGATGGCGCAGCGGCGTGGGTCGGGGTCCGGCCGCGCACGGAGGAATACGGGGAGTTGGCGGCGTACCACAGGCGAACGGGAGCGTCATGGGGTGGAGGGGAACGCCGACGTCTAGCGGTCCGAAGGAGGACTCGGGTGGGGCCAGCTACAACGGAAATCCAGGGAGAGGACATCCGGGCGAGCGCGCGTGCGAGGGAGCACAGAGGGAGAGCTGGCGCAGGGGAGGAGGAAAGAAGGAAGAAGGGGGGAGCTGGCCGAGGCCGTTTGGGCGGGCTGGTTTCCCTCCTCTCTCTCTCTCTCTCTTTTTGATTTTATTCTCATTTTCTTTTTCTTTTTATTTTTGTTTTGATTTCTAATTGCATTTTTAAGGCATACATGTGTATATATTTTTATACCTCAAATTTCAAACAATGCTTTTCTCAAGTGTTGTCACTTTTCTTATTTTTCATATTTTGGAAAGTCTCCTTTTTGAATTTAAATGATTTTTGGGAATTTTGGAAGTGTGGAGGATTTTCACATATATTTGCTAATTTACATTGGTGAATTTTTGGGGCAAAGATTTGGATCATCTTTTCATATTCGTAATTTCATTTAGAGTTTTCTTTATAAAGTATATTCTTTCTTTTTGGGTGTTCTTCTTATTTAATACTTCAACATTATATTTTCTTATGCTTTTGGAACCTCAACCAAAAACCATAGAAAATCCAAAATTTTGAAAATGTCAACAAATGAAAAAAATTTCAAAATGCCACAATTTACACACATTTACTATTTCCAATTTTGGAATGTTACAAGTTTCCTCTAGAAAGCTTCTTGGATTCCTTGTATGGGCTAGAGGAATTGAAGCAAATCCAGATAAAATAGCGACCGTCAAGTAGATACGCTCTCCAACCACAAAGAAGGAAGTCTAAATACTAATTGGTTGTATGGCAGCGCTAAGTCGTTTGATAGCATGGTTGAGAGAAAAATGATTGCTTTTCTCTAAGCTTCTTCAGAAACTCGGAAGTTTCGAATGGACCAAGGAAGCAAATAATGCCTTTGAAGACCTTAAAAAGTACCTTTCGAGTGTCCCAATCTTAGTCTTTCCAAGACCGGGACAAACATTGCTCGTATACTTGGCTATGGCACCATAGTAGTCAGTGTCGTACTAGTCGTTGAGTATGACAATATCCAAGTTGCTAGACCAAAAGAATTATATCTAGAGATACAAAAGTTGCTATATGCTCTCCTTATAACTTTAAGGAAACGAAGGCATTACTTTCAGGCCAACAAAGTGGTCATACTGACTGGATACCCTCTTGGTTAAGTTCTCCAAAACAGAGAATCATCAAGACATATAGCAAAATGGGTAGTCAAACTTGGGGAGTTTGATCTCTATTTTATTTTACGAACAACAATTTATCGCCAAGTGGACAATCCCAGAACCCACCCAAGGGCCTGAGTATAAACACCACAAGGAGTGGACTATGTACTTCGATGATTCCTTGATGTTAAAGGGCTCGGGGGTTGGGGTAACTTGGTATCTCCTACTAGAGAAAACATAAAATATACTATTCAGCTAAATTTTCCTGCTACAAATAATGTGACAGAGTATGAAGGCTTACTAAGCCGTTCAGGATTCGTAGATTACTAGTGAAAGGTGATTCTCAACTAATAGTGAGTCAAGTCGAAAAAGAGTATCAATGCTTGAATACCGTGAAGTCATTTTATCTTGTGGAAGTTATAAAAATTGAAAGACATTTCTTTGGTTTTGAGATCCAATATATTCCTAGAAAGGATAGCTCCATGGTAATCCAGTTGGCACGGATGGCTTCCTCAAGATCACTCGTCCCGCCTAGAGTTTTTCTCAAGCAACTCGACAAATCCTCGGTAGTTGAGCATTCCAAAGATGCTCCATTGGAGGTCGTACGGATTGATCTCAGTAGTGATTGGATGACATCAATCTTATATGAATATATTTAGCATGGCACACTTCCTAAAGATGACGTAGAGGCTGATCGTATAACTCAACAAGCCAAATCATATACTCTGATCGAATGTGCCCCTTTTTTAAACTGGGAACTCACAGAGTATAGATGAGATAGTATCTCAAATGGATGGTTTGAAATTACCATTCAATATACATGGAGGAGGTGTAAAGCACATCATTCCTACAGAACTCTAGTCGATCAGCCTTCTAGCAAATATATTACTTGCCAACTACCCTCTATGATGCAAAAGACCTTGTGACAAAGTGTGTACAATATCAGTTTCATAGCCAACAAGTACATCAACTTGCACAAGCTTTACAAACAATACCTCCTGCTTTACCTTTCAAAACCTAGGCACTAGACATTCTGTGACCTTTTCCAAGAGCACCCGAGGGCTTTGAATTCCTTTTTTTTTTGTCATGATTGATACATTCAAAAATAGATAGAAGTTGAGCTAGTTGTTAAGATACAACTGAGTATGCCAAGAAATTCATCTCAAAAATGTGATTACATGATTTAGTGCCTCCAGTCGTATAATCATAAATAACGGTACCAGTTCTCAAGCGAGAATTTTTAGGAATTTTGCGAAGATCCAAGTATCAAGATATGTTATGCCTTAGTGGCTCACCTATAGAGTAACGGAGCAGTAGAGCAAACCAATGGTATACTAATACAAGGAATAAAACACTGAGTGTTTGACCAGTTAATACAATGGTCAAGAGCTTGGATTCAAGAACTTTCCACTGTATTATGGGCTATTCGGACCATGACCAATTGTGTGACTGGTGAAACACCCTTTTTCTAGTTTATGGTGCAGAAGCCATGCTTCCTCTGAAACTAATTATTGTCTCTACTCGAATCGATCGTTATAACAATAATGATCAAGTAGAATGATAAACTGATGACATAAATATCCTTGAAGAATGACCAAACACAGCCTTGATACGATCAGCGGTCTACCAATAAGCCATGAGAAGGTACCACAGTCGTAAAGTGCAGCCCCACAGCTTAGTTATAGGTGATCTGGTTCTTAGAAAAATTCAGAGCTAAGCAAATCGCAACAAACTTTTACCTAAATAGGAAAGTCCATACACTGTGGTCGAAGTCACCATACCAAGCTCAGTACGACTGGCCATGTTAGACAAACATGTTCTATCTAATTCTTGGAACATTGATTAGTTGCGTAAGTTCTATGTGTAAATATACTTTTCATTTCAACATTTCAATAAAAATTACATTATTTCTTTCCTTTCCGATGAGTGTTTCTACTTGTATTTCATTATCCCAAGTTTGATCACATACTATTATTATCTGAGCTAGTCGGAGACATCCATTTTCCTCTGAAACCCTTCTAAGGGATATATTTTACTTTTTGCTTTGACATATCCATCAAACACCAAGCGGATTTTTATCGTGGCCTTCACAGAGATAGTTCTTCCGATAATCTGCACACTCTTTTATCAAAGAAAATCAAGTAAAAGAAGCATCACACAGATAACCAGGCATAGTTGCTTGCATGTTCATGGGCTTGAATGCTTTCTT
The DNA here is from genome assembly GCA_036346265.1 of Melocanna baccifera. Lineage (NCBI taxonomy): Eukaryota > Viridiplantae > Streptophyta > Magnoliopsida > Poales > Poaceae > Melocanna > Melocanna baccifera. The sequence goes on from CM070710.1 coordinate 16,329,734, forward strand.
TTTCACTTTAACATTCTATTCTTCTCTTGTTTAGAACTATTTGAGACATAGAAAACATCCTAGTCAAAATCTCTCCTCTCTAAATGTGGTCCTACCCATTGGAAGAAGTTTCCTGGTGACGGCCCTTTTTCTATGATCTTTGCTACTAGTCAAAACTCGAGCATGAATACATTTTGAGAAGTATTATTCATGTCTTCAGTTCTTAGCAACCTTATGACCAATTTGGTTTAAGTTTATAAATACAATCATTTATTGTTCTTGCATAGTTTCTTATCATTCATGTTATTGATAAGTTTTATGTCATTTTCTAACCATATATTAGACTATATGGTATTTCAATTATGAAAATAGTATTTGAGGCTAGTCAAAATCATCTACTGGTTTGTACAATGTGATTTTCTAGTGACAATTTGATCATTTCTACAACATAATCAGCACATACTTAGTCCATTGGTCAAACAAACTACTCTTTCTTTCTTGGTCTACTGCTTCCTTAGTAAGTATTTCTACTAAGCAAGAAGTCGGGGCTAAGAAATATATGAGTACCCAACGAATTGAGAAATTGGCATAAGCTTTACTAATGATAAAGGTAAGTTTTTACATGGGAATTTTGCATATTACATAAACATTCATCTACTCGTCAGAGCCACTAGATTGGCCACTATTTGATGGAGATCTAACCTTCATCTCCTCCACAACCTTGTTTCCGAAGGGCTTCACCTCTTCGAAGGACATGGATGCATCCTCCTCCAAGCAGTTGAATTCTGCCTCAAGTACTTGAAAGTTAACTGATGGGTCAGAAACTTTAAGCTTTGCCAGTGCAAAGTTAACTCCATTAGCCACAACATTTCTCATCATCTGCTCGTGGTTGCTCCGAGAAGTAGCAAGCAAGCCTTGAAGGGTCTCGAGTTATCTGCCAAGGCAGTTCACCTTCTCGGCCGGTTCCCTTGAAGAGGATTCAAATGCTTCTATCCTAATGTCGGCAAGCATCTTGTTGAAGGCAAGGATCTTCTATTGAAGACTCCTTTCAAGCTCCTTCTTGTTCTCTTCAAAACCAAGAGCTTTTTATAATCTTTCTAGCTTTAGGGCTTGCTTTATACGAGTAGGTCAAAGTTAGATAAAATAAATTAAAACATACAATAAACTGGTTAGATTAATGATCATTTACCTTGATTCTTCTTCTCATAAGCTTCGACAACTTTCTTATGCTTGAGGACGATTGATCTTTAGTCTTTCATATTTTCTCAAGCTTCATAATGACGACTCCTTTAGCCTTAGTCACTTTTTCAAAGCTGTCCAATTCTGTCAACCATGACAAAAGCTTAAGAAGCAATAGAAGAAGTTTCAAGATGATATTTACTTCTCAATTGAAAGTTTTCCTTTTCCAAGGATGGCGCTCACCTGGTCTTCGACCATAATGATGTCCTCCACCATATGCTACAAAAAGCAAAAAAGAAACTTAGAAAAGTTTTAAAAAGAACTCCAAAATGCATCATAAAGTGGTCATTGGAACTTACCTGTACTATTTTGTCAGCATAGGCGAAGTAAAGCACCTTGGGACTTGTGTTCGATTGATTGAGATTTTCCTCTATTAGACTTCCTCAAGTCTTTTATTGTTAAAGATTCGGAGTCGGCTAGGGATGTCCCTTGGGTGAGGAGACTTCCTAACCAAGGAAGAACTTTCCTCCTCAGGACCTTCAAAGGAAGGAGGAGCATACTTGCTGCCTCCTCTTCGACCACTTCTGCCTCTACTTCCTTGGATGGGGTCAGAGTCGCCAAACAATCTCGAGTAGTAGCTACAGGTTCTTACTCTAGATCATAGTCCAGAGCACTTGCTTTCCTCTTCTTCTTCCCATCCGACTTTACTAGTTCAGCACTGGTAGGGCTGATTGGACCCTTTGAGTCTTCCAACTAGATAAGTTTATACTTAGTCAGATCCTCCATGGGGGGTCAAAAGTAGTTTCTTTGACCACCTACTCGGAGGTCGTGACACCTTCGACCACTAGTGCAGTCGCTCCCTCCGTCTAGGGTTGGCAACGGGCATAAACCCGCTGGGTTTTGCCGTCCCAAATCCGTGCCCGCGAAAGTTGAACGTGCCCGCTAAAAAATCCATACCCGTGACGGGTACAGATTTTTGCCCAAACCCATACCCACTGGGTTAACGGGTACCCACGGGTCGCCCATGCCCAGACCCATGCCCACTGAGTTCATAGTTCATAGTTCACTGAGTTCATACCATACTAACAGAACAGACAACTCAAAATGAAAAAGTACTAAAATTACTTATAAAGGCAAACTACAATGGTAGCTAAGTTCTCAAAAGCCAACATACCCGAACCCATATGGGGCTATGGGCTGGCTTGCTGGGTTTATAACTCCTATGGGTCGGGTTTATATTACCCATGGGTTTACGGGTTTGGGTACTATAGGAACGTATCCGAACCCGTAGACCCGATGGGTTAGACTTTTTGCCCATTAAGAAACCCATGGGTTAGGAAATTGACCCAGACCCATGCCCTAATAGAGTAAAAACCCATCGGGTATCGGGTTTCGGGTACCCATTGCCACCTCTACCTCCGTCGCTTGAGGGCCGACCACCTCGTCGGTCATGACTGCTTCGAAACCTACAATTGATGAACTTTGTTCTATGGTCAAAATTGCTCTGATCAGTAGCTCCTCCCTCTCTTTCACCTGGTCACTAACTGAAGTTAGCTCGACGATGAAATTTTTCATCCAAGAAATATATTCCCATCGGTACCATTTCTTTGTCCTCCTTATAAGAGGAGTAGGCTTATAGGAAAAACTTCTGAAGTCATAGTAAAAGCCTACCTCCAAGGGGACTCTAGTCTTGAAACCCTGCGTGGTCGTCGGAGCAGGCGAAGAAGCGGTCAAAGTAGCGACCGGGAGAATAGCCAAGGTAGTCGACGACGAAGCCGTGTTTGATCCCGAGGCCCCATATGATTTTCTCATGCTTCTTCACCTCTTGGGGCTCGTAGGACCATCTCCTGAGCTCTCAGATAGCTCACAACTCTCTAACCCAACCATCTGCATATCATAAGAGCATTGCAACATACTGATCAAAAAATATATAATTGATGAAAAGAGTTATCTTTTTACCTTGAGTCTTTTAATCCTTTCTTCTGGAGAGGTAGTAGCCAAGATCAAGGGCACCTTCGCCTTCTGGCTAAACTCCCTTGCACAGATTAGTTTGATTCGCTCTCTCAACTTAGTAGGAGATAGGGAAATGAAATCAGGGAAGATTTTAAGATTAAAAAGATTTAACCAAACAAAAATGAAACTCAACCGGTTGGAATTTTTCAAGACTTACATTCTGGATAATCCCTACTAGGGTCATCCTTGCCCACGTACCAAAGTATGGTACAGTCGCACGATTTTAGAGGACTTATCAGTGCATGGAGAAATCCTTCGCCACATGCCATGAAATAAGAACTTTTATCCTAAGATGGTGGATGGGATCGACCCATCGCCCCACCTTTTCCTCCTTCAAGAAGGATCACCATCTTGGATTCTTAATGGCTAGCCGACCGGCAAAGGAAAGGTTGTCGTCCTTGCTGAGTGTCATGTAGAACCACATCTTCTCCCATGATGACCACGGAGATTTAGAATAAATTGGAATGTATTCTTCAACCTTTCCATCATGGAGACACAAGATTTGGATGGACATATTGGTGGAATTATTGTATTGGATTGAGTAGATAAATGGATTGATCAAATTTTGGAGAAACAAGGAAGTAATAATGATTAGTGAATTACAGATCCGATTAATGATATTATTCTTAGTGGATGTTTATAATGATAAATAATATAATTCTTAGTGGATGTTTACAATGGTAAATTAATAGAAAGCATAATTGATTACTGGATGAGCAAATCATGATTATAAATCAATGGTGGAAATGATTGGATTAATAGAGAATTATGATACAAATGACATTGGTGGATTTGAAATAGGAATATTGGAATATCACTAGTATGTAGAGTTGAATAGTTGGCAAATAACATATCAGAGATTGGATTTATAAAATTCATGGCGGAAATTGAGATTTAGATAACCATAATGAAGTTTTGGATGATGCAATGGAAAGTATATGTTCGGGGGATTAGATAAATGATAATGTTTGCCATTTGAAGTTTTAAATGATAATAATACCTCAATAAAGTAATGAAGAGAGATAGTATAGATAGCAATAAGTAATCTTTAAGTCAATAATAAGGCCATTGGATTCTAAGCCTATGTATATAAATAATATGAGAGCAAATTAGCCCATTGATCAATATTAAATGTTGGAGATCTTGAAATATCCTTGTAAGTATAAGGGAAGTTTTGAAGAAAAATATCCCAGGAGAGCAATCAGGAAAACAATTTTATCTCACTTCATTCTAATCCTCTCATACTTCCTTCTTGCTCTTATCTTTATTTCAGTCCAACTTCCCTTTCTAAACCCTAAAATGCTATAGAACTAATTCCCGAACCCGAAAGAATTAGGACTATAGCAAGTTTTATTTTCCAACCTATTCTTTGGCCTAGGTGAATCTCGAGGACAAGATTCTCTTTAAGGGGTAGTTTATAACAATGTCAAAATTTTGAATTATTTGAATTTAAGTTAAATTAATGTTCTTTCCCAATTTGGCAATCCCCTTTAGTTTTACACCTTCCTTTTTGGCCATTCCCATCTCCCCTCTACACTGGCGCCATCTTCCCTTCTTGTTTTCCCTTGTGCAACCCGTACCACCCGATCAGTTTCTGCTTGTCGCCACCATTCACGACCACTGCATCCAAGCTTATCAACAACTGTACTACGCCCTACAACTCCGACACTGCCATCAAAGCTATCACCTCACCCCTTGCACGCACCACAACCACACCATCGCCACTACCAAGCAATGCCTTCTCAGCCTAACGCGTGCGCCCACCTTTGATCATCGCCGCTACAAGCTCGTTAATGCCCAGAGATGCACCAAGCTCGATTAAGAACTGTCTATGATGTCTGGTATTATCACAGATGATTAATATGAATAACCGTCTATGAAAATATCACAGACGGTTATTTGTAAGAACCATCTGTGATAGTTGCGTATCACAGACGATACACTGTCATGTTTATAAAGCTGTCTATGATAATTACAGCACAGAAGGTTTCCTATGAACTATCTGTGATGTAGACGTCCAGTATAACATCTTTTATAATAGTGTTGCCTCCCAGATGGACTACCAGTTCAATGTGGTTTGCACCCCAGCTAACTGTAGCAGCAATATTCTCGCCTCAGTGGTGAAGCCAGAATTCAAACTCTGTGGGGGGATCTCTTTAAAATATTTATAGATTTATATGTTTTGCTGTAAATATTAATAGTATTTAGACTATTTTGCAAAAACCTATGGGGTCGCTTGACCTCACAGGTTACAATGTGAAGCCACCACTGGCTCGTCTGTGTGAGTATTTTTACTATCTTTTACCCGTATATACTTGGACATGTCATTTACTTACTACTATTTAGTCTATCTCGTGTCATCCATTATAGCCCCTTCCTCTGTCATCTTTTCGAAGCGGCTTATCGGCATTCGGTTCGTTTGCACAAACGCTTGCATTAGGGACTACTATTTAGTCTATCTCGTGTCATCCATTATAGCCCCTTCCTCTGTCATCTTTTCGAAGCGGTTTATCTGTATTCGGTTCGTTTGCACAAACGCTTGCATTAGAGCTAAAAGCTATCAACCGCAATAAAAATAATCCCACCCTATATCTCTAGGACATATACACTAGTATGATATCATGTCATTTTGTCATAAGAAAACAATAAGGATTTTTTTTATAGTATATTATACTGGTAGTAGAAATAAAATCTGACCATTAACTTGTAAGGGTATTATAAATTAACTTGTAAGGGTATTATAAATTGACAGAACCAAGACTTTGAACTATGCTTGTACTGGTACTTAGGGGGCAAAAAGAAGCGAAGAATGCCTATTTTTCTCCTGCCTTGCTTCCGAGAGATTAGAACAGATGAAGCCCACGCCGAAATCCTCCATACATACGCCCATATGCACGGGACATTTCGCCTGCAGGGTGAAATTGACGAGGAATCGCTGAGCGCTTAAGCGGAGACAACGGTGGAGGCACGGGCGAACCTTCTTGGACAGCACACCTTGCAAAGCTTGCACATCAGTAATAAACATCATGCAAGAAGCTAAAATTGTAATACCATTATGCATTATCAAATGTTCATTTCCAGTGGCTGCATTTTCTGAAGTATATTTTTAATCACTTTTTTCTGAAGTATATGATATTTATTTTGTATAGGACCAAGAAGTACTGTGAGTAGTAATTCAGTACTTCAGTTGAAACAAGATGGCATATTCTACTTCAAGCACCAAATGAGCCCAAATAGCATAACTCCATGATTTGATGTCATAATTCTGAACTTATCATGAGCCCATGACATATTCATAAAGGGGTATAGGAAAGTTCAAATCTGGACAAACTATTATATGGCCTAGTTTTCAAAAAGTACATATGCACATACAAAAAAAAAACCCTTAAAATTCATGGAAAATTGCACTGTAGCTCCATGAACTTGTAAAGTTGTGACACTTTATCTCCTGAACTTGTATTTCACTTTCTTAGCCCCATAACTTGTAGGACTGTGCCACTTTACCCTCTGAACTTGTATTTTACTTTTTTAACCTCCTGAACTTGTAGGGTTATGCCACTTTACCCCTTAAACTTGCATTCTACTTTCTTGGCCCCCTGAACTTATAGAATTGTATCACTTTACCTTCTGAACTTGCATTTTACTTTCTCAACCCTTGAATTTGCATCTGTTTGCACCGCAAGTCCATTGGGTTAATTGCTAACAGAAAACGCTGAGCTAGCATAGCACTTGGCTGATGCCGTAGAGTTGGGCTCGATCGCATGGGCACAGTGTCGAGTCGGTACAATATTCTTTTCTCCCTTTTAGCGTGGCAGAGCAGATGGATGGAGCAGGGCGACAACAGGTTGTCACGGCGGGGCTTCGGTGATGCCGTACATGTGGTGTGTTCCCTATGCCTACAAAACCAAGTGCGAAAGAAGGAGTTGTAGCTCAAGGAAGCTCCATGGGGATGACCTTGGTGAGGTCAACAACAATGAGGAAGATGATAAATTAATGTCTAAGTACGCTATCCTAACCCCTTTGCCATTCCTTCCACCTTTTCCATCCCGCCACAATGCCGCTCTACCCTCTTCCTCATCCCCAATCCAACGAACAGTGCCACTGTTTCAAACCACAATGGTAAACCTCCAAAATTCACTATTAACTTAGTTCATCTCCCAAAATTAATCATGCCACTACCATCCTTACTTCATTATGGTCCTATTAGTACTATTGTCGTCGAAGCCCGCTGGATGGGCCACCGACGTTGAGTTACACCGCCTCTCCCCTCTTGGCTCCCAGGGAACCGCCGTCCCTATCATCCTCACGCGAAGTCATCCATGTCAAAGGTGTGTCGTATCGCATTAAAGCCGAAACCCATCTCCTTCAGTCGTCTCTCTCACTATAGAGTGCCACAGTCGTGCTCCTCCCCGCGGTCACCCTGTACCCTCCATCCCCTACTCTACTGTGCTGCAAGGGAGAAGAAGGTATTGTGCTGACTCAACACTATGTTCACACGATCGAGCCAAACTCTATGGCATCACCCATGTGCTATGTCAACTTAGCACTCTCTGTTAGCAAACGACCCAATGGATCCGCGGTGCAATAGATGCATGTTTAGGAGGCTATAAAAGTAAAATACAAGTTCAGAGGATAAAGTGATACAACTCTACAAGTTCAGGGGCTGAAAAAGTAAAATACAAATTCAAAGAGTAAAGTGGCACAAACGTACAAGTTCAGAGGGCCGAGAAAGTAAAATGCAAGTTCAGGGGGTAAAGTGGCACAACACTACGAGTTCAAGGAGCTACAATACAATATAATAAATGTTAACACATCTGCGCCAAAAAAACATTTTGGCAAATCATTTTGCAATATAAATATGGCCCACTTGTCTTTTTTGCACATTGCGCGAATGATCATATTTTTGCGAGTGCGCAAATGCCATGACAACATCCATGGATTTTCTCCACATTTCTGGAGTCATGGCCATGCACAAACCAAAATAGATGCACGTGATACTAAATCAAAAGTTCAGAGACCAAAAAAGCTGTAGGACATTCTTTCATAAAAGGAAAACACTAACAAAAGAATCAAGTGGACCAAGCAGGGTACGGCCCAATAACCAAAACAGATCGACAGAACAATTTGTTTAATTTCATTTCAAAAGGTCTAGCTCAAAAGAGTCTGAGGCCCGCAGTCATGATGGTGCAGACAAAAAAGAGGTGAACTATAAATAACTTTTAGCTTAGAATATTCTTTTTTAAGGCAAATGATTATTTCACTTATAAACAGAAGTACAGAACACATTAGAGAGTTCAATTGGCTGGCAAACTATTGTATAAATATTTTTGTGAGAATAATGACATGATCCATGTATAAATATTTTTTGTGCGAATAATGACAGGATCCGTAGTGTGACAAGTTATTGGAGGTAACCTGCAATTGTGAAGCTCTCCTGAGCTTTTTCTTTTTGGCTAAACTGACCGCCAGTTTATTGCACTCTCGTCACAGGTGGACAGAACCACCTAACCATGTTATCAGATAGAAAATATGTTGATGAAGGGACGAACTCTCTATTGGATTGGCCAGGACTGTTAATTGTTATGAATAGCGCTTGTATTCAATATGAGACCAATGGGCCGGTATATATACACAAAGTACAGGTGGTAAATATGCAAAGAACCCCTCATAACAATGGGGAATAACAATCTATACATATATCTCTAACACCCCCCCTCAAACTCATGGTGGATCAACAACACTGAGTTTGGAGAGAGAAGAAGGCATCTTTGTGCTCAGTGCGGGCCTTCGTGAAGAAATCCGCTATCTGAAGCTCTGAAGGCACATACTGAAGAGTAATCACCTGATCATGCAACAAGACCTCATGAAAGAAGCATCAACACCAATATGCTTGGTGAGCTCATGCTTCACAGGATCACGAGCAATCACGATAGCACTGTCTTTGTCGACAAAGAGGAGTCGGTGTAGTGACAGAAACACCAAAATCCTCAAGTAACCACCGTAGCCAAGTAATCTCTGCTGTCAAGAGAGCCATCGCTCGTAACTCAGCCTCTGCACTCGAACGGGACACAACAGTCTGTTTCTTCGTTTTCCAGGCAATAAGAGAACCACCAAGAAAAACACAGTAAGCAAAGATAGACCGACGATCAGATGGATCGCTGGCCCAAGTAGCATCTGAATAGGCCTGAAGCTGTAACGAGCTAGAACAAGGAAAGAAGAGACGGCGAGAGATAGTCCCACGAAGGTATCGTAGAACTCGAAGAAACAGACTGCTGTGTCCCGTTCGAGTGCAGAGGCTGAGTTACGAGCGATGGCTCTCTTGACAGCAGAGATTACTTGGCTACAGTGGTTACTTGAGGATTTTGGTGTTTCACACTACACCTCCTCTTTTGTTAGACAATGCAAAGCTATCAGTATTGCTCGTGATCCTGTGAAGCATGAGCTCACCAAGCATATTGGTGTTGATGCTTCTTTCATGAGGTCTTGTGTGCATGATCAGGTGATTACTCTTCAGTATGTGCCTTCAGAGCTTCAGATAGCGGATTTCTTCACGAAGGCCCAGACTCGAGCACAGCACAGCTTCTCTCTCTCCAAACTCAGTGTTGTTGATCCACCATGAGTTTGAGGGGGGGTGTTAGAGATATATGTATAGATTGTTATTCCCTATTGTTATGAGGGGTTCTTTTGGGGTCTGTCTCAGGAGACGTGTCTTTAGACTGTTAGGGCTGTAAGTTAGGTAAACAAATTCAGCTTCCTTATCCTCATAGTGAGTCTGTGTCTCAGCGTCCTTTTGATCTTGTTCATTCAGATGTTTGGGGTCCGGCTCCCTTCGTTTCGAAAGAGGGTCATCGATATTATATCATATTTATAGATGATTTCTCTCGCCACACTTGGATATATTTCATGTCTTCTCGTAGTGAGGTCTTGTCTATCTATAAACAATTTGCCACTATGATTCACACACGTTCTCCACTCCTATTCGTCTCTTTCGTGCTGATTCTGCTTGGCGAGTACCTCTCTCGTTACCTGCGCAGTTTCCTTGCTGAGCAGGGGACTCTCGCTCTGATACCATGTTATGAATAGCGCTTGTATTCAATATGAGGCCAATGGGCCGGTATATATACACAAAGTACAGGTGGTAAATATGCAAAGAACCTCTCATAACAATGGGGAATAACAATCTATACATATATCTCTAACATTAATGATATCTCCAATTTCCACTGTATTTGCAAAGATATTATTGTTAGTGAGAATTCTCACTTCTGAAATGTTGCTGCACCACCATAGCCCCAAAATCCAAATGCTAGAAATGTTGTTTACTTATCCAGAAGAATTCTCACTTCTGAAATGTTTCTAGAAATGGTGTTTACTTATCCAAATGCTAGAAATGTTTCTCTCACTTCTGAAATGTGGCTGCACCACCATAGCCCCAAAATCCAAATTCTAGCCTCTATTCAAGGAAATTCGTGTTTCTATGTCCACTGCCTTTTTCACTCCATTTATTTATTTTTATTTTCTGTCGTTGCAACAAGAGACTATCTGATATCAACTTTTTATTGTTTCCATCATTTTCTTGACGACTCATTACATTACATGATCAACATTTTCAAAATATCTTCGCATTTGATATACTCACATCACCAAGCTTTTCCAGCCCCTCTTGGATTTCTTGTTCATGTAAAAATATAGTTCAATTACAGAGCTCAAATCTATCCCTTGAACTTTATCTGCTTGTTCATTACGATCTTACTGTTGAATATATTTTGTCTGTATATTTTGAAACAACCTGACCAGAATTTTTTGTATACTCTCAAAGTTTGAGCTCTAGATTTTTTCCCACAAAGTTTTGATCATCAAAACAAATTCTCAAGCTTACCTTTTTCAGAGTCCACACATGGAAACCAACAATTTTGGCAATTTTTATGAAATCATGATCAGTTGAAGAGAACTAAGACATGTTTAATGATCTCTTTAAAGCAATTTTAGAGTAAGAAAGGTATTGATTACCTTTAGCCTTAGATGTTTAAGTTCCTTCTCCCACCTTTATTGTGATTTCTTTAGAAGTATTGATGTGAATCAGCCTATCCTGGTTAGATTCTTGAGTCAGCTGAGCCACTCCCTCAAAAAAAAAAAAAAAAAGGAAAGAAAAAAGGTCAGCTGAGCCACTTGAACAGACTTGTCAAGGGCCAGACGTAGAAGAACGTACCAACTAGAGCAGATGGAAAGTGTTTGTTTTGTTTTAGATTGTTGAGACCTAGAAGCAGTGTCTTGTTTATGCTTGCCATTACTGTCACAATGTACCACTTCTTGAGCTTTGCTTTCTCCATATCCAGTGACATATCAACCTCCTACAATTCAAAACCCACTCTCAGGATAACTGCCATTGAGTTATAGACAAATTATATATAAAAGGAGCCCCCTCAGTAAGCATCCAAATGTAATCACTCTTGGTACTGTCCAGAGTTTTGAGTATAATAAATATCAACTAATGACCCACCACAAAAGCTGTTTCATACAATTCTTTCCACTGTCTGTATCTCTCAGGCATACCATAAACCCTAAATCACACTGTCGACAATGATTCTCCCACTATTGAGATGTCCACTTGTAAAATTCCGAAGAGAAGTGTTGGTCGCCAACTTTTTGGATAAACTAGTAAATGTTAAATGCTACATCAATGTCAACTTGTTGATCAAAGGCAGCTATATATGTCCCTCTAGTAAAATCAGGTTCCAGCTTCCACCTGGCCCCAATGCATATTAAGCATGTCTTTGAGTTGAGCAGTTGTGAGGACACCGTTAGAAATCTTAACTTGTAAGCATGTGTCATAAAACTTCATCTTATGATATCTTGCTTCCTTGGGAGGGGGGCTCTATCTATGAGATCTTGCAGCCATCAAGCAATACACTTCAGCCCAGTAATTCCTTGAGATCCAGAGGAAAGTGCCATCACCAGATTAGATATTGGAATCCCAGCTACACCAACAGACTCCCTTTAGTGAGCCAGATGTTGTCCAAGTTCTAAAGTAGTACTGTTCTTTAGCAACTGACTATCATCGGACTCCACCAACCAACCAAGAGGTGATGCTCTACATGAAAATTCATTACCTCTGTATGAATCAAATCTTCAGTAAGGATAATGATAGGATCAAGTACCACTTGTTACGAAATCGGCAAAACAAAGCACAAAACAATGAAGAACACGGGACAGAAATTTTACGTGGAAAACCCTTTTGGGGTGAAAAACCACAGACACATAATCGGCGAAATCACTATATCAGGAGAAGTTATAAGCACAGAAACTTTAGTGCGTTTAGCGCATTTAGCCATGCCACTACATGGATACATACATAAGATAGAGATCAGAGTCCCTAACAAAGAAAAGAATAAAGTCCTAATCAGCAATGAAACATAAACCTATTAGAAACTAGAACAGTAACCTTCTCAGAGACGGGAACAACACTCTGCTCAGAGAGTCTCAGAATTTAACAGTGTAGAGCTATAGTCGGAAGACGTCTCGAATAAACACGTCTAACTCTAGTCGGTGCATGTATCTTAGAGCACTATGTCTAATGCAGGTCGATGCAGAGTCCACCACAGACACGGAGATGATCCTAATTGTAGAATGGCTTTTGTATGTCAAACATCCGAAAGGACTAACGAGTTATACTAACCAAGTCTAAGCAAAGCTCAAACTTAGCGGTAGAAACTGGCTTTATCATGGTATCAGCTAGATTCTCATGAGTACTAATCTTGCAAACTTTGATATCACCTTGTGTAATAACTCCTCGGATGAAGTGTATCTTACTTTAATGTGTTTTGTTCTCTCATGGAATATTTGGTCTTTTGTAAGACAAACAGCAATCTAACTATCACAGAAAATATTAGTGCAAGATGTAATTCCACAAAGCTTAGTGTAGAGACCCCATAGCCAAATAGTTTCTTTAAAGGCTTTTGAAATAGCCATATACTCGACTTCAGTGGTCGAGAGAGCAATAGCTTTTGCCGCAATCAGCGTATCATCGCTATATAGGAGCACATAGATGGTTGAACTGTTGACGGTCTTCAAATAAACACACCCATCATAGTAAGATCTCTTAACCCTTGAAAGATCATAAAGAAGTCAAATATCTTATACCATTGTTTAAGTAATTGCTTTAACCCATGGAGAGACTTTAATTTGCAAGCAAAAAACTCCTTTCCTGGAACAATAAAACCTTCCAACTACTCCATATAGACGTCTTCTTCCAATTTCCTATGTAAGAACGCGATCTTAACGTCCAGTTGCTCAAACTCAAAATCACGTATAGCCACAATGCTGAGTAGAGTATGAATGGAACTATGCTTTACTACAGGGGGGAAAATATCTATAAAGTCAATACTTAGGATTTGGCTATATCCCTTTGCAATGAGCCTCATCTTATACCTAACCTGGTCGGTTGGTGATGTGCCTTCCTTCTTGTAAATCCGCTTGCAGTGTATAGGTTTCTTTTCAATCGGGAGCTCGACCAGCTCCCAAGTGGAGTTCTTCTCGAGAGATTCCATCTTCCCGTGCATGGCAGCTATCCACCTCTTAGACTTATCAGAACAGATGGCATCTAAGTAGGTTGAAGGCACAGCAATCTCTTCAATGTCTTCTGCCCCGTTTAAACAAGGTACAACATTTACTTCTTCAATTAACCTCCTCGGAGGCTGAATAGTCCTTCTCACCTGATCAGCTGCAATGGATTATTGGTTCCAACTAGTTTCTATCGGATGATTACTGGTCGGAGCTTGAACATAAACTTCATGTGAATTTTCTTTGTCAACATCTAGTGAGAATCCTGAATCAATAACGTGCTATACCTACACACTATTCTGCTGCTTCTCGAGAGCAGGACTGGTCATATTGTCTTTCATCGGAGCAAACTCATCAAATGTAACACTTCTGCTCATGACCACCTATCTAGTTTCAGGATTCCACAATTTGTAACCTTTCACACCAAATTTTAGCCTAGGAAGATGCACTTAATAACTCTTGGCTCTAATTTCCCATTATTGATATGGGGATAAGCAGGACAGCCAGATATCTTCAAATTCGAGCAGTCAACGAGAGAACCCGACCACTTCTCAATTGGAGTATTTCTATCTATGTCAGTGTTTGGTGATCGGTTGATCAAATGATATGCAGTGGAAGCGGCTTCAGCCAAAAAACTCCTTGACACACCTAATGATGTCGACAGCATACAATGCATCTTTTCTATTATGGTTCTATTCATGCACTCAGTCACACCATTCTGTTGTGGTGTACCCATAATAGTATAGTGCCTCACGATCCTTCTGATCGGCACAATGCTTCAAATTCTCCCGAGCAAAACTCCAAGCCATTATCTATTCGGAGTTTTTTGACATACTTGTCGATCTATTTTCTATCATAATTTTTCACTCTTTGAATATCTTAAACACATCTGATTTGTGCTTGATGAAGTATGCTCAAACTCTTCTCGAGTAGTCATTAATGATGGTTGGTATGTAGTTTGCGCCTCCAAGGGATGGAACGCAGGATTCTCTCTCCAAATCAGAGTGAACATAATCTAATATGCCTTTTGAACAATGAGTAGCAGTGTTGAATCTTACCCTCTTATGCTTGCCAAAGATACAACATTCACAGAACTTCAATTGGTCGCCACGTTGACTATCAAGTAAACTTCTTTTGCCCAACTCTTTCATGCCAGCTTCACTCATGTGTCCTAGACACATGTGCCATAGATTAGTCCGATCGGTATTGGACAATTTGGTCGAAGAAACAGCAGCAGTTGCGACCATAGTGCCCCGAAGATAATATAAATTTGCTGCCTTCATGTCACCTTTCATCACAACAAGAGCACTTTTAGAGATCTTCAGGACTCCACCTCTACCTAAAAAATTGTACCCTCTGGCATTAAGAGTACTCAATGAGATAAGACTCATTTTCAAGTTTGGAATATGTCAAACTTCTGATAGGGTTCTAATGGTGCCATCAAACATCTTTATTTGGATAGAACTAATGCCTACAATCTTGCATTGAGTATTATCTCATCAACACTAATCCACTTGGGGTTGCTTCATGTTAATGAACAATCACAGTTTGGATTTACACAGAAAGTGCAGGTTGAATCAAGAATCCACTCATCACTAGTTTTGGAATCACCGGCAAAGACAATAAGGACACCTCCTTTGGAACCTTCTTTAGTAACAATGGTAGCTTTGGTTTCTTCATTTTGTTGATTGTTCTTGGAACTGTTGTTCCTTTCCTCCTTATTCTAAAGTTTCCAGCACTCAGTTATGCCATGGCCACTTTTCTTACAATAATAGCACGACTACTTTTTTTGACTTAAAATGGCCTCAAAATTTGCTCTTGCTCCTGAAAATCCCTGGTCAGAGACCTCTCAATTTGTCTTCTATAAACAGACAAACCTTCTGCATGTGAACTTAAGCTTTTGCTCGACACTTGGTTTTCAGCTTCTCCTTTGCATGTAGAGCATTATAAATTGTTAAGGGTATAAAGGTATTTATGGTATTTTCTAGTTTTTAGGATTTAGTTTTGTGTGTCCTATGTGCTCTATATATAACCCTTTGGGTTGAGATCAATACATGTAACATTTATGCGTTCATCCTTCCATGCATCTAACATGGTATCAGAGCCATAAGTTTTCCAGCCGCAAATCCTAGCCGCCAATCAGGTCTTCCACTATTGTTTCCTCTGGGAGGATCGATCTCTGCTCTTGAGGGTGGCTATCATCAGGCCAACACCCATCCCGAGCCGCCGCGGCCGCTACTCCTCATTAGGACAGGTCTCTGTGCCAGCGCCACAAATCTTCAGGCCACCGCCAGCTCATCCTCATATCCATCATCTCCGGATTCTTCCCGGCCACCCTAGCCTCATCATCATTGATCTGGCCGCCGCCGACCTCATCTGGCCTCCTCGATGCTGTCGTCTCTGGCTCCGGCGCTCTCCGCCACTGTGGGTTCCAACGATCTCCACCTGGATCTAGATGTTGGCTAGCCTCCTTACAAGCCATCGCCGCCATTAGGTTGATCATCGCGGTCTCCTATCTCTCACTGCGATGAGGAGCTCAAGAGAGACTGGATCCATCTTTACCTGTTGGGATCCAACCATCTCCATCACCGCCAACCTCTGACGCCTAGATCCGACTACAATCTTCTCTATGTGCTTGGCCCTCCATCGCTAACCTGGCCTGCACTTTCCCACATGCGTGACGTCGAGTCTAGTGTCGGCTCCTCTGACGTGACTGGATCCAGCTAACCTCGAGCTTGTAGCTTCAGATCTGGCGTAGCCCTCTCCACACTGCCAAGCCTCTATGGTCACCTTCATATGTCGCCTTCGTCTCCCCTCGATGACCAGAGGAGAGCCTTGGGAGGGGAGAAAGAATGAAAGAAAAGAGTGGAGAAAGGATGAGGAGCGCGGCTAGGGTCTCATGTGCTTGCTCGCTCACACACATGGGATGAGTGGAGATCTTTTGTGTTGGGCTGTTGGTATCAGATTCTGCGATCTTTTGTGTGGGCTATTGGCTATAGTCTGCACTGTGCTACTAGTTATTTCATTCGTTGGTGTGTTGCTAGATGCTTGGTTTATTAGGATGGTTTTAGGTGGACTTGGCTCTGCCATCCGATGGTGGTGCAGTGCTACATTTTTGGTGTTGGTAGGCTGTTGCTAGTATCTGCTATCTTTTGATTCTTCCGTTGCGTCTATCCAAATCCGTAGCATTAATCTTTTAGTTTGTCAAAGCTATATAAGTCCATAAATTTTTTGTCAGTCAGCCGATTGCTTTGCTAGCAACGGTCCATCCTCTTAGATCAAGTGTGGTCCTCTTCTTTTTGCATGGTTGCAGTCGTTGCTCCTCTCTGAACCACTGCAGATTGTGAAAGTTTTAAGGCCACCGCTTCTCTCTAAGTAGCCGTTCCGAGTTTTAAGGCCGTCACGCTATCTTTTTGTGCTGCTGTCGTCTCGGACTTCAATCTACGCCATCATGCTTTATGGGCTACTACATAACTCAGGATGAAGATCTTCTGGCCACGACACAATTTAAGAGATACATGCTTCGATGACATCTTCAAAATTTGGACTTTAGATTTTTTCTATTTGAGTGTCAACCCTTTCAAATGCAATGCTATTGCATATATCTTATATTTGAGAGGATTTGTTAAGGGTATATATATATAGCTCTTTGGGCTAAGATTAATATATCTAACCTTTATGTGTTTATTCTTCCACACATCTAACATAAACATCCTTGAGGGTGAGAGTGTTCCAAATATAAAGAATTGTGTCTCTAAACAAAGAGAATGAACCAGGCAGCGAGCAAAGTAGTATAAGGCCTAAATTTTCATTATCGTATTTGACCTCCATTGCTTCAAAATTAGCGACGATATCTTTGAAAGTGGTCAAGTGGTTCAACACAGATTCACCTTCTACCAATTTGAGCAAGAAAAGTTTAAGCTTCACAAGCATCTTGCTGGTCAAATCCTTGCTCATGCAAATCTGTTTCAATTTTAGCCATAACACAGCAGCAGTGGTCTCCTTTGTGACCTTGAGAATATTGTTAGATAGATAAAGATGAATATAAGAGAGCCTTGCGATCTCTTCTTTGCTTCTCCTCGGCGGACCGTGTAGCAGGCATCTTGTCAATTCCTAATGACACATCATCCAAATCGAGATGTGCTAGAATAGCTCGTATCTTGATTTGCTATAAGGAAAATCTTATATCCCGATCAAGCAACGAAATATCATACTTCATTGTCTATGGTCTATAGAACTCACATGCTTCTTGTACCTACTGTGCTGCACTATAAGTATTATCTATCAGTATCTTTTATATATTTATATATTCTTTAGTATATATGTAGTCATATCGCCGTATAAACGACTTTGGCAAAATGTCCCATCTCAATACCAATATCGCGTACCAGTGCCACATTGGTTGAAATTTTATCTGCTAGAGCTAGCTGGACAAATTCTTGTTCTGTGCTGGGTGATTTGGAAGAGCAGGAACGACTGGACACATGGTAACCTAGTTCTCCACACTGCCGCCAGTCAATTATATCCAGCAGCTGATATCAGGCACACTACAGTACAAGGATATGGCCATAGAAAGCGGACAGAGTACCAATCAGTAGCGCCTGCTTGAGCAAGTAGTAGTGCATCAAGATGGATAAATGCCACAATTGCATAGAAATCTCAGCGAGGAGGCTTGGGAACAATTGCCAGGGAGCACATGAACGATTCCTCGCAGCCGAGGAGCAATATGCACATAAAAGATCCCGAAATCCCAGATGCTAAAACATGTCAAGCGGGGCTGCAGGTGGCCACAGCAAAGAGACAGACACTAGTGTGCCTGTCTATAAAGACAGTCCAGTGTGGTACGCAACATCTTGGAACATTAGCATGCGGCCTCATGTCATGATGATTCCCAGCATAATGGAGTTTATGCAACACCTCTATGTGAATGCACTTATGCACATAATCTTTGAGAAGACAGAGAGCATTAATGCAGTGGTAATATGTTCAACAAACCCTGACTGAATATTGATTAAGAAAGTATTAATTTAAAACATGAACTCATGTGAACAGCTGAACAGCTCTCTTCTAAATTTTATGTAGAAAAAAACACTTAGGCGAGCAATTTGACTTGACCCATCATTGGAAAACGTAAATATCTTACTAAAACATTAAATACCTGAGTGTGTGTGTGTTTTTGAAAATAAGCATAGTCGGATCCTACTCACAGCGAAGTAACCACAGACAACTCTTGTTCTAAGAAAGAAGAAAAGTGTGCAGTAGCTGGACTACCCAATTTCAACTGAAATATAAAAATAAGAAAGGTTCTAAATTAGTTCGAGGCAAACATAAAATTAGCTACACTACAACAGTAGTGAGCGTATATATTTGATCTACACAACTGTGCTCTTTGAGAATTCATGTATATGCTGAACCAGAGATAAAAGCATGGAGAAGACATTAATGAACAAGAAATAAATCAGTTCAAGAAATCACAAAATAAAAGCATACCATGAGATGGAAGGCCAGCAGGCACACCTTGATGATGATGATGCAACCTGGCTCAGTGGCATGGTGCAGCTGAACCCAGCACATCCAGCTCAATTACACTAAAGAAATTAGTCACAACAAAAACTGTTACGATCTATAACACATCAAAATTTTCAAAATGATGTTTCCAGTTGTACTACAGCATGCCAACAAAAGAAGGCAACTGTTAAGTAAAATCTATTCTCTATCTTCATCACGCAGGAAAAAAACAATATTCTCACAAGTAAATCAATCTTAGTGGTATTCTGCTCCAAGAATGCAAGAACAATGAAAGATGGACCAAGGCACCGTGAAAATATCTTCATACAACGTGCACTCAACAAAATTATCTGATAGACCAAAACCCCGAGGACACAATTAACTTCAAGATAATAAATGTACATCCACAAAAATTAAACCATGTTAGAGGATCTGTTCTTTTTAGCTTTGGATAGTGATTTTTGGCTGTGCCTGATGGTTTTTGGCTACGGCTGATGAATAGTAATAGCTGGTAAAGACACCGTAGCGTTCTTTTAGGCTAATGGCTTATAGTTTTTCACTGATTAAGCTGAACTGAGTTAGCTAATGCAATAGGAAGCACAAAAAACCGACATACTACGAACGGTCGTCGACTATTTGAGGAGTTCATTATGGGGTTACGTGCACGAGTGCAGATGAGCTTTGTTCTTATGCATTTTCATGTAATTCCGGTTCTCTGATAAACAAACAAGAACATTAACACACTTAAACAGATTGCGACATGATCATTGCTAAACAGAGAACCAGTGGTACGAAAAAATACAGAACACAAGCATTCGAGTTTTAAGCATATATAGCACTGTTGTACCACGTATTTATAGAAATAGCAGTATGCGTCGCGTATTGGTAAAAATGGCGTTTTTGCCGTCTTCCACAGCGACTTTACTGGCTACGAAACGACAGCCCCTCAAGAGTTGCCCGCGCCTCCACGGGACTGGAATAGCTGCCACATCCTGCGCAGCCAAGCAACACGGGCCTCGGGGGTCTTGAGCGCCGTGAAGACGTCCCGGTACTTCCTCTCCATGAAAAAAACGGCCGCGTAGAGGTGCTCGTCCGTGCCCTCGGGATACCCATCTGTGACGACCAAATTAAGCAACTTGTGTACCTCGGTGCGATCCTTGTTATCGACGTACTGCAGAGGAGAGGTGGCGTCGGAACGCAAGGAGGAGGACGACGAGCCGGAGGTTGAGGAGGGCATCGCGGACGCCGCCGCCGATGCGGACGCCAGTGCGGTCGAGGTGGTGGGGGAAGGGGGCCGGCGGAGGAGCTGTGCGGCCGAGCAGCGCCTAAATCCTCACGCTAGGGGGTGTCGGGAGGTGGATGGGTCGCGGGATCTGGGCAGGGGGGACGATGTGGGGGGTGCCGGTGGAGTGGATGCCGACGGGAACAGTGGGGGTTGCGGGTGAAGGGGACGTCGGCGGGTGCAGGGGCGCAGCTCGGCCAGGCGCGGCGAATCGGGCCGGATTTGGGGAGATCGGCGAGAAGGCGATGGTGTCGGTGGATGGGGAACCGCACCGAACGGATAAAGGCGAGAGGAGCGTTGGTGAGCGTTGGTGGAGTGAAGGCATGAGGCGGCTTTTAGGGTGATGGAAACAGCGATGGTTTTTGATTTTTGCTAAAAAAACACTGTAGTTGACTGAAAAAACACTATAACTGAGTTGTATGTTAGGTATAATTAAATTTTAAAAAATATAAAAATAAAAACGGCTCGCTAGTCTAGTGCGGACAATGCAAAGGAATATGAGAAAAAAAACGGAACGCAAAAAAACCAAAAAACAAAAAAAATTCACTACGTGACAAAAGTGCTACAGTGTTTTCGTCGCTGCTACAGTGTTTCCGTCGCTAAACAGTGTTTTGGCAGTTAAACTGATCGCAGCCTTACTAGCCGGTTGGTAGAAGCCCGCTTGTTCGATTTGGCTTCCAGCTTTTTCCGTACAAAAGCCAAAGCCGGTGGCAATGGGACTATTTCCGTACAAAAGCCAAAGCCGATGGCAATGGATTAGGGTTGTAAAAAAGCTCGAGACTCACTAACTATTCAAGCTTTGCTTGTTTTAGATTTGATTCGAGCTTGGCTCAAACTCCAAATGAACTGAACTCAAACCTAATCTCAAGCTCGCGAGCTTGAGATTTTTTATCCCATTCCCCGTATCCCTCCGCGCACTCCCGCAGTCCCCCCGTCCAATCCGCGCACTCCCGCCCCCCCCCCCCACCCCCGCTCGAATGGGCCGAATCTCGCCCGCTCCTCACTCCTCGCGCCCCCGCCCGCAGCCCACTCCTCGCGCCCCCTGTCCCTCTCCTCACGCCCCCCGCCCGCAACCCACTCCTCGTGCCCCCCCGTCCCTCTCCTCGCACCCCCCGCCCGTAGCCCTCTCCTCGCGCCCCCCGTCCCTCTCCTTTCCCCACCCTATCCCCTCCTCGCGCCCCGCGCCTCCTCTCCCGCCACCCCGCATCCGTCCTCTCGCCGCCCCCCCGGCCGCCCCTCCTCGCCTCGCGCGCCCCCCCCCGTCCCTCTCCCCGTCCCTTCCTCTCCCGCCGCCCCCCGTCCCCTCCTCCCCGCCCCTCTCGACCCGACCCGCCGCCGCCTCTCGACCGACCCGCCCCGCCGCCTCTCCCGCCGCGCGCCCTCCTGACTGGATCTGCTCGGCCACGCTCCCGCGCCTCCACCAGCAGTACTTCCCCAGTCCGTCCCCACTCCCCTCGTCTCCCAGAGCCTACACGAGCCGCTCGAGCTTGTCCAAGCCAAGCTCGAGCTCGGCTCGAGTTTCTACCAAGCTCGAGCCGAGTAAGATCAAGCTCGCTCGAGCTCGGCTCATTTACAGCCCTAAATGGGACTGTTTTTTTTTTTTGCTATGGTTTATGGGTTTTAACTGAAATATTTGAATTTTAGCTGTTTGCGATAAATATTACGGACAAAGAGATAATCGCTTATGATTTTGAATTGTGCAAATGTTGGGCTTTTGATGTGTACCACAATTAACTTATAGACCTCGTTTTAAAAAAAATACTCTGTTTAAAAGTTAGGTACTGTAGCAAACCAAAAGCTGCTTATGTAGGTGGGTTTCGTGCGTAAACTTTAACTATTAATATACACTAAGTATATAAATTGATTGCATAAAAATAATAGTATTAAATTTATTTTACAAAATTCTTATATAATATATTTTTTTATTATTTTTTAGTATATTATGATAATAAATAATAATTAAAGTCTTGTATTAAAGACGGTAACAAATCAAAAACGACATACATTTGTAGACGAATGTAATATTCACCTTAGGACATCATAGGATTCCGAAGCAAAATCTTACAACTGCTTATAAATCAAAAGCAAAAGTTGGTCAAGATCCACCCTTTATGCTCAACAGATGAAAGAGCAATATCAACGTGATCAAATTCTGATTGGTACTTTTGTTCCTTGGGGTGTCTCTTCAAGTTTCACTACTACCGTGGTTGTAGTCAAGGTACCCCTCCTCAAGTCGAGCAAGAAGCACTCAGCAGTGCCAACATCTGATATCATAAAAGCGTCGTCGACTAGGTCTACAAATGCAGAAATCTTGACCTCCTGCACCAAATCGAAAGCCCTTGATGATGTCTTGCAATAGACCCACTGGGAAGTGTGTTGACCAAGAATATTCACAGCCTGCAACGTATCACCTAAAGCCACAGTATGTCGACCAGCTCGGGAAACTGCCGAAAAATACACACCACGCTGTTCGCTCTCAAGGAGGCTGTAAAACTTGCTACTCACATCAAGCTCGTAGTGACCATGGTGCGGAATAGATGGGATAACAAAAGGCTTGGATCCGTCATGTACAAAATGTGCCATGCTGAAGGGTCATCTAGTCCAACATCTCCAGGTCCAACTGTGTTTAGGCACAACTGTGCTTTCCTAGCACCATTTCATGACATGTCAACTTTCCTCCAGAAGTAGAGATCTGATACACAAGAGAACGATGATCTCGTATGGTCACCATTTTGCAGTCTTCAAGCATTACTACACTCGAAACCAGTTCAGCTTTTCCGCGCAAAGAAAAAAATCCCTATAGATAGAAATTGCAATTGTTCAGCACGCAAGTGTGTTATATGATGGCATGCGGCATAGCTGAAGTTCAGTAACTAAAATGTAAAAAGGCAAATTACAATATGTTTTTTATACAATTTAGTTTTATGCAACCAAGCCCATCCACCACAATATTGTTGATCGCAGCTCTAGTATTCAATGTTGCGCAATCAAGACCTCAATTTCATTTTCGTTGATTGGAGCCCTTCTACTACTTGATAGTCTAACTTGGTTTCTTTCCTCAAATATACATATAATTTGGTTCAAAACTCAATCACCACAAATGCATCACGTGTATAATGCATTCCATTCTCAAACTTCAAAGTTCATGACCAAAATTTGTTTATTTCATAGATACCCTCTTAAAATACAAAATAGCACATATTCTTTGTTAGGGGACATATATGCCATAATCCTACCCGTTAACATTTTTCAACGATCCATGCATTTGTTTGTGGGGAATATCCAAAAAAACCCTAGAGGTCACTATCTTTATCACTTACCCACCTATAAGTTATTTTTGGTTCACTGACACCCCCTACATGTCATTTTTACCACCCAAATACATCCCTATAAGCAATTCGAGGCATTTTGGTGATAAATTACAAAAATACCAGAATTGAAATTATTACGATTTTTTAATTTTCTTTCTTACACCAATGTTCCCCAAATCTATCATAGCGATGGCGGGTCAAAGCCACCATTTTCCAAAGTATGTGTAGTATTTTATGTTTGTAGGGGCTATAATGACATAAAAAGTTTCAATGAAGGCACAATCAGAAATTTTGGTACAAAATTGAACTAATGGAACTATTCATGAGCTCGATCAGACAAGCTAGAGTAGTAGCAGGCTCAAATCAACAAAATTAGCTCGAAGGGCTTGATCGCATGAAAGTAGACAGTAGAAGGACTATTAATCAAAATTATAGGGAATGACTTGATTGAACAAAACCGAGGCTTGCAATTTCACCAATGTAAAATATATAACAAAGAGGAATCGAGATAAGACAACGAAATTAAACCTGCAGCAAGTAAGCATTTCTGGGAATTCTGCAGCTTGGGGGGTGGCTGAACCCCCCGAACATCGAAGGCATTGAGGGATCATCCGCCTTGGCTGCGTGATCTGGGTATTCCCTCGTTCACCAGTACAGATATTTGTAGTTATATAAATGACAATATAGCGACTTCTTGATACTTTATCTATGAACGTGAGAAAACACCTTGAGATTATCGCAATACTGTATTCTAACAATGCCCACTAAAGTCCTAATGCAATCAAGGACCACTGAAGTCCTAATGCAATCAAGGAAGGGTGATACGCTGAAAAGCTGGCGACCTCGTCCCAGCTGCCACCGCCGTCGGCAAGCCGATGCACAACGAGGCGCCAAGTGACTTTGTAAGGGCTCATCTCCACCACTACGGCCGGCGCCCAGAGCTCTTCAAGGGCACGGTGTAAGTAATGCATAACAACAGAGGCACGGTGTGGAGTGGGACGGAGCTCGACCAGGCACCATGGCGAAGCCGAGAGCATGGCGCAAGCAAAACCCAGTGGTAGCAACTTAACGTGCTGGATAATATGGTTTTTTTTATCCATAACAATGCATGGGTATTAAACTAGTATTTCTAGATATTGATTACATGCATGATGCACGCCTTCCATTGAGATCCAGAATGCTTCGGCTCACTTGCCCTACCTGTTACCAAAGTGGCAACATACCTTGTGCACAAGCCCATTCTAGTGCACAAATGCACAAACAGTTAGAATTTGTTCCTTCTTTTTTTTTTTGTTATTTGTGGTCCGTACCTCACAATCTTCTGCCACAAACAAAAGTAGCCACTCTTTATACGTATGTATAGAGGTATGTATGTATGTGTGTGTGTGTATATATATATATATATATATATATATATATATATATATATATATATATATATATATATATATATATATATATATATATAAACTTTCCCTTGTATTTGGGAAATATTTGACACTATATTGAGTTTCATGCTCCAAACAGTTCACAAGTTTAAATTGATAAGAAAAGATGTATAATATATTTCAACACCCCCTCATATCTAGGCTCCACCAGGCCAAGATATGGACGCAAAGTGTTGAACTCAGGATATCTTGATACCATATTTATTTTCATACACTAACTAATTCACCACTATAATATATTCTCGCGCTATGTGAGACCTGGGGTGTCTCCCATAAATTCGTTCCGTTTGTAGGAGACGCACAGGCGTTTACGTGTGGGTTCCCTGATGTGCGTTAAGTCTACGCTTCCGTGTTGTACTGTATCTTAAGAAAAGTCAGAAAAATTCTTTTTGTCCAAGACCAGTAATCAGGGTGTCAGCTGCAAGCATGCAACATCAGTTGACTGTCATGTCTTAGTTGGGTTGAACAAAATATCAACTTGCTTACTGCCAAGATAAAATATCAACTTGCTTACTGCCTAGATTATACCCATGGAAAGCTGAACTAGCAGGACAGAACCTTTACCTGCTTGTCTTTGAATCATATGCATACCACGAAAGCACTAAAATGTCCAGTTTTATTCCAATTCATTCATCAGGCATTCAGGCTGCAGTTGCAATGCTAGTGCCTAAGCTTCACAATCTCTGGTGGTTGTTGCTCACTTTTACATTGCTTTATGTAACACTACATACACAAAGCATACAACTAATGACAAGATTACATGGACAAGGAATAAGGAGCCTTGATCTAATTAAATTACCCACATCTGAGGCAACTAGTACACACCAGACACAAAACTGAAGGAGTAACCTGCTTCACAAGCCTTTTCACCTATTCAAACTGGCTGCCAGCAATACAACATGTTTAGAAATATTTTATTTCCATTGCGGGCACAAATTGGAATTGCCTTCAATATTTCATAAAAAGCTGGATGATGGAAAAACGCAGCCTCATGCGCTGGGTCTGCTGCATAGTGCCCTCATTTCTGCAAATCTATGTCCAGCGTTGAATCAGAGCGGAGTCTTTTTGGTTCCCGCTCGCCCAGATGCAGAGAAACACAAATGTCAGGCGAATTCTCCAGCTCTGTGCGGTTGTTCAACTCACCATTGCCTTCTTGACCATCACGCATCGGAGACATACCAATGAGGTTAGGGATAAACAGACGCTCGACGTTGTTTACGCCTTCCACCATGTTGACATGGAAGTCGTTGGGCCCGAAGGGTTCGTTCGTCGACGTGGCTGGACCATCTCGGGGAAGTTGTTGGATGATTCCAAGAGGTTCATAAATCTTGTCAACTTTCTCATTTTCTTGGGGCCCAGCCACGGGTGGTGATTCTGGAGCAGCAGCAGCCGCTAGAGTAATCCTTTGTTCTTCTAGGGCCTCTGTATAGCAAAGAACAATGTGTGTTTATATGAAATCAACATGATATTACAACAAAAGAGGCTAAAATGTCAAATTTTCAGTGTAAGCATAGACCTTGTAGCCCTTCACTTGTCGTGATCAGATCAAGCTCCAATAGATCAAGAAGGTGGCCGAGATCAACCCCACTTGTCCAGTTCTCTGGACCCTGACCGCTTTTCAGCTTCAACCTTCCCCGATTAGCTGTACCACCCCATATAATCCCTATAGGCTGTGGCTTCTCACCATCTTGTCCCGTTAAGATTATAAGGCTTCCACTGTCCCCTTCAAGATCAAATGTTTGTTGGTTCTCCCCGACGACAAGAAAGTCAGTGAAGAAGCATATGCCCTTCTCATCGTTGTATTCAAGAGCATATGCCATAACAGTCCCTGTTGTTAGACCTGAGCTTCTTCCAACCTTGACAACTTGTCTCCCAATGAGACTGCCAATTGGGGATTGTAGATCAATTGCCTTTACATCACCAATGACTCCGACTCCTTTAACCGAGGTGCTGACACTAGTAACGTCAAAGTCATCAGCAAATGGTATAAATGCACCATCAGCTCGGACGAATGTTTCTGCAGATGCATTAGAAGGTAGATAGGTTAGGGTCTTAATGAGTAAGAACATCAATATATGAAAACAAATGACAGTAAAGGTAGCATTAGAAGGACGATAAGTTAGGGTCTTAGGGAGTAAGAACATCAATATAACTATATAAGAAAATAAATAACAGCAAAGGCACAGAACTGAACAGTGGGGTGAACACACTAAAAGATAGGTCTGGCAGCTGATGCTACAAATTGCAAATGTATGCACATAAAACTGTTTTCTGACAAAACTTGTGGGTGGTTGATTTGTGTAACTATGAATATAAAGCATTAGATGTCACCTGGGTTTGTTCCTGCATAGATCCCATACCAAACATCATCTGTGATAAAAGATGTAGCTCTCTCAACAGCGCCGAGGTAAACTCCAGGTCCAAGATTAGGAGGCAAGGGATGGAACATCTTCTGATTAGGATAATCCAGGTCAACTGCAACATGCCTGTTCGTAAGGAAGCCTACTTGTTTGTTGCCAGTTCGACTCTTCACAATGGCACCCAAAGTCCCATACGTTTCAAGACTAGCTACCTGACAATTAAAAACGTAACAACTCTTAGTAACATAGGTCAGTTCATGAATCACTGTATATATATAGACAGCTATTATTGCGTATCAGTTATCATCCAGTAATTGTGATGTACAGATAAATAATCATCAAAACAAAAAAGAGCAGAAGCAAGGCTGGTCCTTATATGATTATAGCAAAGCAGACCATGTGACAAACTGTGACAGAGCAACATTACCTGTGAACCAGAGCCTATAGATGGATCGCTACCACGTAATCCATCAACAAGCTCGTCATACAGCTGTTCCTTTGGAGTTGGTGCTGGTGCACCATAATAAGAGAATTCAACAACGTCAACATCGCACCACACCCCCCCAGGTCCCTGTTTACAGAACAGTAAAAAGTGATTATGTAATTCCAGATGACCTAAATAATTGCTTAAGTACAGGATTCAAGATAATGTCTACCTCAAGGGCTGCTGGAAGACATTGTGTGGTGCTAAGCCATTTCCTGTGAACCTTTCGAGCAACAAAGACAAGGATGGCAGGTGTGTCAGTCAATGTTCCCTTCCTGATTCGAAAGCCTATTGCTGTACCAAGACTAAAGCGGCGCAAGATCTTGCTGTGGAATGCTCTTATAATCATCAAATCAAGCAAGGTGGTGGCTCGCTGCCCCTTTGGCAAACAGCCAAGATGTCCTGGTAATACTCCCTTCTGTAGGTTCCCAAAGTAATTAGCGCGGCCTTCGGCAGAACCATGCATTAGAGTAGATGTAGGCCAAGAAAAGTATGCAGCGCTGCTTTCAGAGTGCTGACCACCGGAGGCAATCGGTTGGAGAGGAGATGGGCAACAGTAATTGCATCCGTTTCTCTCCATATCCAGTGCTGACCCCTCTGACTGTGATGACCCTGCATGCGCCTTCCAAATATCTGAGGGCCACATTATGCAAGTATCATCTAGTCCTGTTTAGCTTTAGAAATCTTCAATGTTGTCAAACTGTAGCATTGCAGAACAGAACCCTAAAGAAAAATAGTAGGTATCTCAGATTTGAAGTTGATGCAAACTGATTTAGAAAAATAAAACAAAATTACATCAGTTATCAGCCGCAATAATGATTAATATAATCAGGAAGTTGCCTACAAGTTTGAGGACCAATCAGAATTTGTACGAATGTAGAAGCAAAGAGAATATAAAACTAATATCATGGCACCTTATTGTCCAAGGGAATCAGTACAAAAAAATCGTTGCATGACAGAAAGCACAAAAAGCAGTACAATGGGGAAGATGTTAAAGAATAAAGCTCTCTTTGCAGAGAATAAGTGCAAAGTTCTCTGCATGTACCATTCCTTCCAGTGGAATAACAACACTTGAAAGAGTGAAATATCTAGAATACCCGGTTACCCACACTGGTAAAAGTTCCCAAACGAAATGAAATCATATTGCCAGTGAAAGTGCTCAAGATAAGAAGCAAAAAGGGGGGAAACAAATGTTCCAATATTTTGCTTGGAATATTAAACATTGTCATGATTCACTAATCACCATAAACATGTCAGGATGAGGATACAAATGACTTCATATCGCCCCCTATACCACAGCTTATTCTATAACTGAGTGAAGAAAAGCCATGACACATCAAAACACAAAAGAAAATAAGTAATATTCTATTTTATTTCCCAAAATCGAAATGAAGCTAGAATACCTACTAAGATAAGAGATCTAACATATAGGCACCTTACATAATAGACCAAACTTCAATAAATTGAATTAATAAGATAAGTTGGCTATACGAAGTTTTATGGGAATGCATATAGTGATAAAAAATTTGGACATAGTTAAATTCTAACTTTAGTTGGATTCCCTCTAAATTCTAAGCTGCAAACAAGCACAAGAGGAGGTATTGCAGAACTCCATGAATGCAAAGGCGAAAGAAGGATGCGCAACAAAAAGGAACATAAAATGAAATTTGAATTCTTCTCAAAACCCTAGAGTTATGGAGATGCAAGCTCCCACAAAACACCAATGAAATTCACTATTACAACTATTATGGATGCAAGATTCTAGAATGCACATTTTGGCTATAATTCCATAGCTCAAAAACACATTACAAGAGAATGCAAGCAATAGGAGTGATCGTAAGGGAGGCACCTCGTACACCACTCGTACCACAAGGATCCCCAGCAACGCGAATCACAAGATACCTGACCTAGACATTGAACTATAAATAGTTTGTATTCCAATTCACCCCCAATTTGTATTCCAATTCACCCCCAATAAGAAGCTAAAGAGAAATACATATCATTATCAAGTATCGACTTCTAGGGAGACAAGTGTCCTCCACCATGGAGTCATTATTTGCCTCCATTCCAATCATACAAGTTATCTGAAAAGGCAAATTTTCAGAAGTATGATACATGAAAGAAAGGAAGAGGAAACATTCAAAACACAACATAGGCTTCCCTAATAAACCGAAGAAGCAACTAAAGATGATTCCTTTCTCCACCGTAATCAAAGGAATGGTTGGTCTAAACAGCTGCTCTTCAACCCACATACAAAACCAAACGAACCAAGAAAACAAAATCGACTTCAACCCCATGCAACATGCAGCTTCTTCTCGCGCTACCAGAATGTCCATGAAAAAAACCATATCAAGCAAAACAAAAAAAGCAAACAAAGATGGAAGGAAATGCCTCGGCGACGCCTCTTCTTCCTCCCCGTCAGCACGGATCACCCAAGAGGACAACAAAAATGCTGCAATCTTCCTCTCCCGCTTCTGCAACCCATCTCCGAAATTATTTCTTTTTTTTCTCCCCCAAGAAGCGCGAACAGAACGAACACTAGGGGGGGGTGGAGGGAAAAGGCGAGAGGCGCCGCCGCACTAGCTCCCACTACAGATCGATCACCACCGTGCGCACATGGGGGTGTGGGGGCCCCCCAGCCACAACCCTCCCCCACGGAGGAGACCACCAAAGGCGAAAAAGGGAAAGGGCGAAGCATGCCGAGAAGACGCCAAGAAACGGTGGAGGGAGCAGGGAAAGACGCCGCCTTTTGCGAGCGCACCGCACTGCTCCTCGGATCTGCGAAATCCGCGGCGAGAAAAGGTGGGATTTTTCGCGGGGAGGCACGGGGGAGAGAGGGGGGTCGGACCGTCGGAGTACCTGGAAGCGAGGCGCCGCAGCGCCATGGCCGGCCGGGGAGGGGAGTGGGCAGCGGGGAGAGACCGACCACCAGCCAGTAGCAGCAGCACGGTCCTCGTGCTCGCCCGCCCTGTGGAGATAGAGAGACCGGTGACTGAGGGGGAGACTTTTTTTAAGACCCTTTTCCCCCTCTCTCTTTTCCTTGTGAGATTAATTGGGATGTTTCTCTTTTCATTTTCCTTTAAGGATATCCATAGGCTGTACCGGTTGTTCCATTCTATTAGCCACTCATTGGGAGTACCTGAGGGGTGATCGTTTTCGATTTTTTTTTTGTTTTAATTTTAGCTTCTAGTTTTAGTTTTTTTTCATTATTCACTACACTATCCACTAATTCAACTACAGTATTTTTTTAGTTAGCTACAGTGTTTTTTTAGCTAAAAACTAAAAGCCATCGCTATTCCGATCACCGCTGAGTGGGGAGGTTTAAGCGGTTTTTGCCCGATTTCAACGCCTGGACACGTCACACGTCGTATGTTTGGTTCGTTGCTACGGTAACTTTTTTTTTTGGAGTTGCTGCTTATATGTAACGCATATGTTGTTACCACTAGAAAGAAAAAAAGTTTGGAAACCTAACGTTAGGGAATAGCATGTCATAGGGACCATGTGATGTTACGTGATTCACAAAAAAAAAATGGCGTTCTGTTTTGGCCGGTAGGCATGCAGAATGGACATTCTTTTTGGAGTTGGAAAAAAAACAGCATTCTATTTGGACCATACGGCAGGCAGGGGAATGATGCCACTTGTTAGTCACGTGAACGTTCCACAGCACCGCCATAACTTTTTTCGGAGTTGCTGCTTATATGTAACGCATATGTTGTTACCACTAGGGAAAAAAAGTGGAAACGTAACGTTAGAGAATAGCATGTCATAGGGATGAAACAACCATGTGATGTTACGTGATTCACAAAAAAAAAAAAAAAAACTGGCATTCTGTTTTGGCCGGCAGGCATGCAAAATGGACATTCTTTTTGGAGTTACAAAAAAACTACATTGGGCCTATTCTTTACGGCTTTTAAAAGTCGTTTTTGACTTTTGCTACAGTAACTAACTTTTAAACGGAGTATTTTTTTAAGATAGGGTCTACAAGTTAATTGTAGTACACGTTAAAAAACTAATATCTGTATCATCAAAAATCGCAAGCGAGTATCTCTCTTTCCGCAATCTCTGTCGCAAACAGCCAAAAAGCCATCAGCCGCAGCCAGAAAGAACAGGCCCATTCTATTTTTGACTACGTGTTTTGAATTTTGGGATATTGGTCGAGGACTAGGTCAATTAGTCCTAAGTCGGTGCATATATATTACATGAAATATATCTAATCTAACGTGTGTTAAGTCAGGAAGAACTTATGCTTCGAAACGATTTTTTGGTCTTTGGATGTGTAGAAATATTTAGAGTCGATTATAGCTAATAGTGAGAACCAGGATTATGCTCGTGGGGGAGCCGAGATCCAGAACGGTTAAGAATACTGGATGATATGATTGAGCTCAAACATGGCACAAAAAAAAAAGAAATGTTGAAGGGAATGTTTGAGTGACGGATTGCACCAAGTGGCTTGATTGGTCTAAGTAAGGCATAGTTCGGGAGAATTAGAGTGAGAGAGACTTGCCGATGCATGGCAAGCCATTGCTGCATCTACACATGGCAAGCGTGATGATTGCTTGCAAGAAAAGTTGAAGACCGAGTCAAAACAAGGGTATTTTGATACTTTGCTAAATACCAGAAACTTCGTTAGATCAAAACTGTGGTGTTTATGAAAGTGATTTAAATCAAGGAGATGTTGAGAAGATCAGGTAAATCAAAGGCTAAAGACTTAGCGGTTCGGGCTCATATGCTTTGAAAAACGTGCATGAGTAAAGTCTAAGTGAAAAACCTGTGTTGTGTGGGATTAATAGGTTACCCCAATGTGCTAGTGGATAATGTCTATTAGGGTAAGATGTGGGCTGGTTACTTCATCTATTTAGTGGTTGGGGATGAGACTTGAAGCTAACCATTCCCACCATTACTTAGTTGCGGTTAGGGTTTGAGAGAGAAGAGTGAGTATTGTGGTGTGCTCTTGTGTCCTTCTCATGGAGTAGCTGTACAATATTTATCTTTAAGTAGCAATATAATCAACTTTGTTTTTCTCTCATAAAGTCTTATTGTATTGGTTGATTTGCTCTTGTTCTTGTTGGTTCTTTACCTTTTCTTTCCCCTTCTTGATCTTGCTATATGCTAAGGATAGGTAAGTGATGGAAATGACTCACGTAGATCAAATCCTATATATCTAGACTCTATGGTTTGCAAGATTTCAAAATTGATTATGTCTTGCTTGATTTGGAACCCTTTCTTGATGAATCTTGGTCTTAGAGTTTTTGCTTCAATTTGTTGGGTAGTTTTACTTGCTGTGACATATGGAAACACATTTGGAGCTATCTTGGCTGTTCTTAACCCAAAAGTAAGTTGTTTATCAAGCTTTTGAGATTTGATCGGTTTTGGTGCAACCTCGCATATTTTGAGGAAAGGTTAGGACTTCGGCCAAGATCCATACAATTCTTAGATGGAATAGGTTTCTTAAGACTCTCAGCAACATGTGTACAAAATCTGGCTCCATATGATCATAGATTTTGAAGTTGCACTAAAAATGGTTGGAACTTAGGCTGATTTTCTATTCTGAGAATAAAAGAGCGATCAGACCACTCCTAGGTCCAGTCACACCAGCCATAGGTCAAACCGCCCACTAGTCATACTACATCTCCAGTAGCGGTCAGACCAGTTAGGTGTTGATTTTGTGAAGCTTTGTTACTTTGTACTATGGTTTAGAGTTAGACTGTCAAATTTGATCTTCTTAGCTCTTTAGCTGTGGAGTGAAAGATTTCTGAGTACTTGGGAAAAAAATTTAAAAAGCATCATTCACACCCTCTGTTGCCATTGTCGGTTCTACAAGTAGTATTAGAGCCCAGTTAGCTTTTTTTTTGATAAATCGTAACCAATCTTAGAGCTATGGCTTGAGACAACTACTCCACCAAATCACCGATCTTCGATGGAGTTGACTATCCCTATTAGAAAACTCGGATAGTGGCCTATACCCGGGCTTAAGGGCAACCAATTTGGGAGAAAGTAAAGAATGCTTATGTCATGCCTGTCGATGACCATATCACTTCAGTAAATCATATGGATTTGGAGGTAAACAGCAAGACATGCAACTACATGATTCAGGGGCTTCGTAGATCTGAATATGATTATCTTACTTGACATCTGCTTATGAGATCTAGAGCACCCTCGCTGACTACCATGACGGATCCACAACGATCAAGAAAATGAGACATAATCAATTCAAGAAAGAGACCTCCAAGTTTAAGCAAAAGCCCGGTGAATCTTTAAATGAGTTGTTTACTGGGTACACCAAGATTCTCAGCAATCTGCGTGCGGTTGGCTTGACTTATTTTGAGTATGAGAATGCACGTCAAGTGCTTAATGCCCTAAATGTGAAGGTTTGGGGATGAATATTACATCCATCAATGATAACACTATCATGAGTGAGCTTATTATGAATAAGCTCTACTCGAGGTTGAAGATGCATGAGATTGACGTCATGTCTCATCTCCCCAAGATAGAGTCGATGGCCTTTGTAATCGATCCCACTTAGAGCAGTTCTTCTAATCCTTCGGACTTTGGTTCTTTTGGGTTTTTCTTATCCGCCTTGTATTCACTGAGTGATGAGCAGTTGGAGAGACTCCTAGAGGAGGACTTAGCACTCATATTCTCTAAATTCACAAAGACTTCTCATAATATGAAGAACCGTAAGAAGAGTGTCCCCCTTCACCTATTTTGAGTGTGGTGAACCAAACCATATTCGGGCCAAGTACCCCGAGCTCAAGGGCAAGGAGGAGAACTTCCGAAGGTCTCCTCAAGCTCTTGATGCTAAGCCTAAGAAGATCAACTACTACAAGTTCATTAACTGAGTCCTTGCTGTTCTTGAGACAGCCAGCATGAGTGAATGGCCTTAGGGATGGAGGATGACTGTAGAGGCAACAAGAAGAATGAAGACTTCTCTAGTATTTGCTTCATGGCTAACAAGGACATCACCAATGACATCATCAGCAATGATGACACATCTTACAGTGATCCTGATAAGGTATGTCCCTCGACTGAGGATATGAAGTGTGCTCTTATTCTAGCTAAAAGAGAACTTAGAAAAAAGGCTAAAAAATCAAGATCAGGATTTCATGTTTGACAACTTGAACTTTGAAATTGTTAGGCTCAAATCCATAATTCATGGTGATGGAAACTGTTATTTTTTGCACCACTTTACATTCTGAATTGGATAAGCTTAAGATTGCTCATTATTTCTGTTGTTAGTTAACTCATAAATGCTAAGGACAAACTAGTGACACTCAAGTCTAGCAATAATCATATTAGCATAGGTATTGTTGCTTTAGGTAATATTGCATCATCTTGCTCTAACTGTGCCTTTCTTGAATAAAAATGTGATAATGCCCCTAAAACCTTCTTCAATTTAGTCCTAAATATTCATATTCTCATTGTGAGTTTAGGAAGCAAAAACTAAAAGAAATGATTGAATTACGTGATCATGCAAAAACTAAATCATGTGAAAATTGTTACAAGCTCACTAATGAAATAGAATGTCTTAACAAGATACTTGAAGATAAAAATGAAAAAAACTTATCCATGACCACATCTAAGAATTCCATGGAGTCTATTGCTTATGCACTCTGTGTTGAGATTGGAAATAATTTAGATGAGATGTATGAGGCTTTTAGAGTCAAGTTTGAGAAGCAGCTTGGTATGATTATGGATGTTTCTTGTGTGTCTTCTAAGGTTTTGAAGGTAGAGGTAGCCATCCATAAAGAGAGATGCTAGGACAACCAAGAACCTTAAGCGTATCACATGTGTCAACCTAGCCAAAGAAAATGACTGCCTCAAAAAGACCCTTGAAAGATTTTCTAGCAGGAAGAAAAACCTTGACATGATTCTCGATCAATCTAAGATGAGTGTGAATAATAGAGGTCTTTGGGTTCAACTCCTTAGAGAATTCCAAAAACCACACACCTATGGTAGTGAGAGTTGCGGAGAGTGGCAAGATTGAGGTCAAACCACCTTAGCATTCAAATATTGTGTTTAAGTCAGCTGGATTTGCCCAAATTACTTCTAGCAAGTGAGGTACTTCTACTTCAGCAGGTCCAACCCCTCAAAAGGTCAAGTACCAATGCAACTTCTACAAGATAGATGACCACCTTATTGAGTTTTGCTTTTGCAAGGTCATGTTTGAGAGGAGAGAGCGGGTGTATGCTTTGAGATCTATTAGAAAAGTCCTTTTATCTATGAGTGTCTTTAGAGCCAGGCTTTTAGTCTCGAGTGCTCCTAGAATTAGGCGTAGGTTTGTAGATTCCTTTTTTGACTCCTTTGGTGGAGTTAAGTAGCACAGTGGGTTAGAATTTTGTGAGGATAGACCATGAGTACCTTCTAGACAGGGGAGTATCGGTTTTTTGGTAGGCCAATTTGGAGAGGTCTAGGTGGTTCTCATGTGTACTCTCATGATTTTCATACTAACTACTCTATTACTGCTCCTACTTGTCGTGTGGTTTAGTACTGGATTCCTAATTCTTTAATTTCTAACTCCAGTATTGAGGCACCGATGTTTTCTGCTTCTGCCCTGTAGGTCCGTCAAACAAAGAAGGAGAATGTATGGATTGTTGACTCCGAGTGTTCTTGACATATGACTGGCAATTCTCGTTAGTTCTCTCTCCTCACTCAAGCATCTGGTGACAAGTTGATCACATTTAGGGATACTTCTACTGGGACAGTCATGGCTAAGGGCTCTATGCGTGTCAACAACAAGTTCATGATCAATGATGCCATTTTGGTAAGTAAACTAAGGAATAACTTACTTTCTATTTCCCAGCTTTTAGATGAGGGTCTAGAGGTGAGGTTCAAGAGAGGACAGTGAATCAACAAAACTAAGTTGTTCTAAGGATTTGGCAGGTGAGTGCAGGGTTCAAGCTTCCTCTGGTGAGTTTGTGTTTGGGATTTATAGGTTAGAAAAGATTTTTAGTGTTGATTTTATTGTCTCTCCCAACTCTAGTCCTAGGTGTCTTGTGGCTTCTGATTCTCATGATGTAATAATGTGGCATCGCAGGCTTGGTTATATAAGTTTCGATCACTTGACTAGAGTTAATACCATGGATCTTATTAGAGGTTTGTCTAGACTTAAGAGTTGTAGAGACCTAATTTGATCACCATATAGATATGGTAAGATAGTTGCTGCTTCTCATTCACCTCTTCCCATGGTGATGACCAATGCACCTGAAATATTCTTGTACTTTGACACTGTTGGTCCCTCTAGAGTATAGTCTACAAGAGAGAAGTGGTATGTGCTTATTATTATAGATAACTTCTCTAGATATTCTTGCGTGTATTTTCTTACTTCTAAGGATGAGGCATTTGATTGCTTTAGGGAGTTGGTCCTTAGATTAGCTGTTGATCTCCTAGGAATTTTGAGAGTCATTAGGGGTGATAATGGCACTAGATTCAAGAACTCATCATTTGCCACTTTATATGCTGAGCTAGATCTAGAGCACTAGTTCTCTTCTCCTAGAGGCCCACAGCAAAATGGAGTTGTGGAGAGGAAGAATAGGACTCTAGTGGAGATAGCTAACACTATATTAGATGAGCATAGCACTCCTACGAAGTTTTAGCTGAGGCAATTTCCACCGTTTGTTACATGTCAAACAGGGTGTTTTGAGATCGTCTTTAGGCAAGACTTCTTATGAGTTGAGGTTTGATCTAGGCTTAGTGTCTTAAGATCTTTGGTTGCAATTGTTTCATTCTAAAACATGAAAACTTAGATAAATTTGAATCAATATTTGTAGATGGCATATTTCTTAGATAACTTGCTCATACTCATGGCTATCGTGTAGGCACACAAGTACATGGTGATCAGGAGAACATCTTTTTTGACGGTGACCCTAACTTGGAGGATGAGGATATGATCCCTCCTATTGTAATATCCCTAAAATTCTAATTATGATTCAATTAAATTAATAGTAGTAGTAATAGTAAAATTGGTAATAATAATTAATTTAGAGGTGAGAGGGTCAGATAGTCCTAATGGTCTAGCCCATCTAAACCTTGCCCCATAAAAAAGAGTTGTTCTTGAATTCCCCTAGGGCTACCCCACTCTCCATAAAGGACATCTGCCACTTTTCACAGGGGCGTACCGCTCTCTAGGGTTGTTTTTTTCTTTTTCCTAGGGCTATGCCATGGCTGCTCTTGGAGATGAATAGGGAGGCAAGAAAGAGATTGAGAAGAGGAATAACTCACGTATTTTCTTTGTTAGATATTCTTCGATGCATATGTAACTCTCTAATTTTTTCACCATGTCCTGTATTTGAACTTTTGCATGAATTACCTTGGTAATTACAGCATGATTAGCCATGTGGGTCATGCTAATTCTCATTTGGGATTACTAGATTTTTTGGTTTCATGCAGTTTAGATCTAAACAGTGTTTGAGGGCCTTAGAGGCAGAATCTTGAAAGTTGTTGTACTAAGGAGTTGTTGATAACTTCCTAATATTTCCAAAGTGCTCAAGATCACAAAATTTTATTGGGTAGATTGTAAGACAAGGCCTTTGGAAGTCTGTTGTCCTACAGATCGTTATGGTCGGGTGGTGCCATGGTTTTGAGTGGTTTAAGCCTTGAATATGATTAAATTAGGTCTACTAAATAACTAGAGACTTATCAATAACTTTATAGTCCGTCTGAGGAGTAATTAATCATGTACTTTTGTTGG
The DNA here is from genome assembly GCA_036346265.1 of Melocanna baccifera. Taxonomy (NCBI): domain Eukaryota; kingdom Viridiplantae; phylum Streptophyta; class Magnoliopsida; order Poales; family Poaceae; genus Melocanna; species Melocanna baccifera. The sequence continues at coordinate 16,368,545 of CM070710.1, forward strand.
ATAGATTGAAAGATATGAATTTTGTAAGCATGCTGTCTAAAGGGTCAACTTCAATTGGCAGTGTTAAGGTAAAAACCTAGATTAAACATATTAGATGCCTTAATTAGGATCTATGATCTATACAGAAGTTGTAGACGATTGTTCAATATTTCCATAGAGTCTTAAATCATAAATTTTGTATAGATAGATTGGAAGTTACGGTATTGGGAATGTTTTTGTGCTGGAATTGTTGTCAATGGACGCAGTCGTGGAAATAGGCTAATTTCCTTCAGTAGATGGCAGAATTAAATTATGAGGTTAACTAGTGAAAGTTAGATAATTTTTCTTAGGTTCCATAAGTGGTATGGTTTATCATATTTGGTACAATATATAAGTAGATATAAAATTGTTAATCTTGCTCTTTAGTAAAACAATAGAATAGTCTTCGGGGTCAAAACGAGGGTTTAAATGGATTAATTAGAAATATTGACCAACTAAGGAAGTGTGAAAAATTTTGTGTAGTTTTCAGAAAGTATATGGTTTCCTATGTTTGGGTTATAGAATTTAAATTTATGGTCATCTAATCTCTGGAACAGCAGGAAGGTGCCCGGTGAAGGGGGTTGCTTGTGCTGGGTTTGCGGGTAGGAGTGATGCCATTCATTTGTATGTGTATATACTATTTTAGTGATGTATTGAGATGGGTGATGTTGTTCAGGTGTAGGTTCGGATTTAGTGTAGTCCACACATCATCCCCGCAGATATACAGGCAAGTGCATAGTAGAACGATAAATTGGTTTGGTGATTGTTACTAGTTACATTTGATGCAATATCTATCTTCTATTATATGATAATTATTACTTTTTCATGATAATCATATAATGGTCAATGGGCGATGGTATAATGATGGATAACGGTAATGGTACATGGTATTAATGGTTACATGGTAATGCTAAGACATGGTAAGTGATTATTGGAAAATATTACATCACTTGCATTTGCATCATGAAAGTAATGCATGAGTAAGGTCAGTGAGAAAGTCATATAACTAGTTTAGAGCCCATGTGCCATGTCAATAAGAAAGTTATATGACTAGTCCAGAGTGCTTTAGAGAATAGGCCCTCCACGGATGGAGGTTGAGACCCTGTATGAAAGATGATAGGGCAAGAGTAGTTCATCGACATGTGAATACTCCGTTATACCAGTATAAGCTATAGAGAAATTGAGACTTGTGTATGAGCATTGCATTACATCGAAATAAAGGGAAGTTCATAAATACTTAATATGATTGTTATATGGTTAACGTGAATGACATGGGATGATTACTGTTGGGACATGTGTTTGTCATGCTTATGATCACCTACATTGCTTCAATGGTAGGAATGAGTTAGTGAAGTGTGAATTAAGATGATGACTCATGTATATTGATGTTTACTATTTTATTATGTACTTGTTGAGTTTTGGACTGACTGTTGCCTATGTTGTTGTTTTTAGGTGACCGATGAAAACGACTTTCTTAGGGAGAGAATGGTACATGATCAACACATGCATCACCATTGTTTCACCTATCAGACTTAGATATGTTCCTTATATATTAGAGAGATTATTCATGCAAAATTTAGAATTTAGTTAACGAGTTTTCCTAGAACATAATAATATTAGTAGTGTTTATTGTTAGTTCAAGTAATATTTGGTTTATCTCAGTTATTGATATTGTTTTTTATGGTCGTCAATGGTAAGTTTGCTCCTGGGCGTATGGTTCCGGGCGCTCTTAAGCGCGTCGAGCATTCTCAGGCGCATGGTCCTGAGAGTGCTTGGGTGTGAGGTTCTAAGGTTATATTTGCCCAATGTTAATCCTATTTCTTTCATTGTCTACCATACTTGAAATTAGTGTTAAGATAGCATTGTTGGAAGTTTGGTTAAAGAAGGTTTAAAATAGTAAGGGAAAAAGGTAATGGTGACATTCTGGGCTCATTATTGGGTTAAGATGTTACACATGTTGCTACTGAGTTGGTTGGAGAGCCTACTTTTAATAATCAGCTTTAGTTGAGCAGCCTTCTCCCACTTTTAAGGCGCTTCGAGTGGCTCTGCTTCTACCTCCATAACCCACAAGGTAGAGGCCACGCTTACACCAGGATCACCACTTTATATTCAGCAATGACACCATCCAGAGTAATTGATTGGGGATCTCCATGAGTGAGGTACTTGCTCCAGATTTATTTCTCTAGATTCTTATGCTCCTTCTACTTTTGTTGCATCCTTTGAGCCTTGAGATGCCACTCATGCTTTACCTAATGTTTTATGGGTCAATGCCACGTGTGAAGAGCTTGAGAACTTTGAAAGAAAAAAATGTTTGGTCCTTAGTTGAACCCCCTCATGGTCATAACATCGTAAGAACAAAATAGGTATTCAAAAATTATCAAAGTGAATGAGTTAGTGGTTTGCAACAAGGCTAAACTAGTAGCTCAGAGTTTCTCTTAGGTAGACGGTTTAGATTTTGAGGAGACATTTGCACTTGTTGCTATATTAGAATCCATTTGCATTCTGGAAGTATTTACTATGTCTAAGGACTTTTAGTTGTTTCAAATAGATATGAAGAATGCATCCTTAATGGTATCATAGAAGAAGAGATCTATGTCAAGCAGCCACCTGAATTTGAAAATCCCAAGTTCCCAAACCATGTCTGTGAACTCTCCAAAGCCCTTTATAGATTGAAGCAAACCCCTAGAACTTGACATGAAAGGCTTAAAAGTTTCTTATATAAAAATGACTTTAAATATGAATGGTAGATAAAATCATGTTCTTTCATAGGTATAGCAGTGATTTCTTTCTTATTCAGATTTATGAGAATGATATAATTTTTGGTGGCTCTTTTCATGCTTTGGTGTTAGATTTTCTAATACAATAAGTAGGGAATTCGAGATGAGCATGATGGGTGAGCTGACTTCTTCGGCTTTCAAATCAAGCAACTAAATGAAGGTACCTTCATTCATCAAAGCAAGTACACTAAAGACCTTGTTCGGCACTTCGACATCGGAAGTAGCAGGTCTATCTCTACTCCCACGGCCACTTCTACAATTCTAGATCTTGATAAGGATGGCGAGTCCGTAGATCAAAAGGAGTATCATAGCATGATCGGTTCCCTCCTATACTTCACTGCTTTGAGACCAGACATACAGTTTGTTGTGTGTTTGTGTGCTCTATTTCAGGCTCTTCCTTGTGCTTGTTATCGTCAAGTAGTACGACACATCTTCAAGTATCTTCAAGCTACTCTTGACTTTGGTTTTTGGTATTACTCTACTTCCTCACTCTCTTCAAGCATATTCAGACGTAGACTTTGTGGGGGTGTATGATAAGTAGAAAGAGTACCTCAAGCATCTATCACTTCTTAGGCACATCGCTTGTCTCTTTGTTATCTAGGAAGTAATCTTCTATTGCACACTCCATTGTTGAGATGGAGTATGTAGCTGCTGCTAATAGTTGCTTTGGGTAGTGTCCCACTCCTGTGCGATAACACTAGTGCCATTAACATAGCCAAAAACTTAGTGCAATATTCTAGGACCAAGCACATAGACATTAGGTATCACTTCCTTAGGAACCATATTGAGAAAGATGATATTGTCCTCTAGTTTGTAGAGTCTGAGCAACATTCCAAGACCAAGCACATAAACATTAGGCATCACTTTCATCAAGGCTCTTGGTTCTTCTCATTTTGCTTCTTTGTGGGGTGAGTTAAAGGTTATTTATCGTTTCGGCCCAATTTAATGGGGATTTTGGCACTTTTGCATCCATTGTATCATAGTGTATATTTAAATTTTAGCAATTTGCATTGTAAGATATTAATAGAGCTTTGACTATTACTTCTATGTGATATGATATCTTGCTTTACAATTTGCCATGTCTTGTATTAGTTTTGCTAGATTTATCATGTCTCTTTATGTGTAGCTTAACTTTTGGCATGCTAGATTGATTAAATGTGAAAAAATTGAATTAAAACTTATCAATGTTGGATGTTATAGCTTATTTGCTTTAGTTATTCTTTTATGATTTATGCCATATCAAAGAGACTAAATTAAGTTTAGAATCTAAATTGAGCTTTAGATTCAGCTATGCTAATTCGTTGTTAATGCATGAGTTTACTTTTCGTAAGTTTTTGTGACTCCGATTTGGTATTGTTTACGGACTCAGGAGTAGTTCATTATTCTTAAACTAGAAAATAAAATAAAAAATGGTCACTTTTATGTGAAAAAAGCTGATATCATTAATTCTTTCTCTTGAGACGGCTTGACATTATACTAGCTATGAACTCAAGGGAAGTTTTGGATGACTATGCTTTTAAGCTTATCACTTAGGGTGGTCCATAAAGGCTTGAGATTTAGCACATGGCCCATTAAAAGAGTTGGGAAAAAATAGTTGAATCTTAAGAGGTAATTGTGAATGGCTCCTACTCCAGAATTTGCTTTACTAAGCTAAGACTAAAAATGTGTTTCAGAAATTGCTAAAGGTTCTATTTGTGCTCAAATTCAAGTGCTTAAATAAAATGATTCAATATTGAACTTATAACACTCTAAATTGATTCAATTGTAGCTTCTTAGTTCCATTTAGTTCGTTGATATGGCTTGGCTCATTTTTATACCTTTTGCTAAACTAAGAATTTGAGTAACTTGACATATTGAGAAATCTATTTAATTTTAGAAATTGCTCAATTGGTTTAGTGATACGGGGTCGCCCGATCTTCTCGACGTAGGATGGATACTCGCGGGAGTCTTGTTGAATCGCAATGATCCTCCAATGCCAATGCAAGGGACGAACACTCTTTAATCCGCCAAAACACACTCGCGTCGATTTCGCCGACCACCAAGCGAAGATCTATCGTGCACCCAATTCCCAGCGGAAAGGTGAACGATCTTGATTGAAGAACACTCCTAATTCCTCACGGAATTTCAAAGAAGAATGATAAACTCGAACAAAGTTCAATAGATTGATTATTCTCAAAGGTGGTCTGAGCCCTTAGGCTGCCAATACATGGCTTATATAGGACCTTGGGACGTCCATAGAGTCCACAAACCTAGTACAACTCAACCCTATATGGTTTTAGATACGAACTCTCACAAAAGGAAACTAGATTTTACAGCCGTCACATTGTTTCGGCCATAACTTTGATCCGTGATGAATTTGATGCTGGGACCAGATCCATTGCGTAGCCCTTGAAAATATCTTTCCAAGGAGTACAAGAACACCCAAATCGGACTCCGTTTGTGAAAGTTATGACCTTTTTAGTAAGTGCCTACCAGGCTGTCCCGAACCGAATCCGAATTGAATTCTGAGTTGAATCCGAGTTTGAATCCAATTGGCCTTGTGGGAGGTACGAATTTGGCTGAATAATCTTATCCAAAACTTGTAGTTTAAGTCCTTGGTCTTCTCCCTTTTGCTCTCCCACTGAATGAGCTTTCTTCCTTCATGTTTTTGACACCTAATGTGGTTTTCCTCTCTATTTTGCGTCTCCATTGCTTTGCCATCGACAAACCTAAGAATGCACCATTTAATGACATGAGGTAGTATTCTATTATTATGAATAACAACATTATATTTAGTTTGGAATGAGTTCACCTGGCAATGTTTGATGCGGCTCAATAACTCTTTCCAGCTGAATAATATATTTAACTGAAAAGTACATGACACGTGCGTATCCGCATCATCCTCCCCTTCTTCAAGAAAAGCCGTCCTCGGCTTTTGATAGCCTGAAATTGTACTAAACAAAGAATACAACGTGTATGCATGGTATATATATTTGTCATCAACACTTCTTGTTAGCACATCATGAACATCTGAAGGTGTAATAAACGAAAAGAACAACACATACGCATGGTATATGTAAGAGTCAATTGTTGTGCCATTTTCATTATTTTGCATAAACCGATGAATATAGTAGCAACCAAAATATGCATGCATTGCGATATTGTTTTTCACATCATTCTCCCTCCCATAAAAGAAAGTCGTCCTCGACTTTTCTATAGACAAATCATACATAGGAAAGAAAATTTTGAGCAGCCTCCATGCTTCAACTGCGTTACTCTGATTATTTTTACATGGTTGTACATTAAAGATTGAACAAGTAGACTTATGAAATCTTTGTAAACAAATGCGATGCAATTGTTGAAATTAATCTCATTGTGATCATAACATAGCATAAAAGATTGTTTATCCATAATATGCGATTTCAATTCTCTAAGCTTATCACATGTAATACAAATTCTGTGAGCATAAAATTTGTTATCTATACCATAATCTCCAATCAAATTGAACTGATATGTGTAGGCATAGGTACTAACTAGTGATTTTGAACTTGAAATTTCAGCAACATTATAAATCACACTAGATAGCTCTCTAGGATCATCAAACATAATATAGCACAAAGAATCGTTAGGAGATATTCTAGTAAGAACTTCCTTATGAGTAATCAATTCCACATTACGTAAATTGAGCAAAGAAATTTCAGAACATGGAATTGTTGGTTGATCATATGAGTACTCACAATTACTCACCTTTGCACAATTAAATTCAGCACCAATAGTGTTACCTTTGTCATCCTCCTCAAATGATGTAGGCGCTGGGTGTTTAAAATTATTAGGATACACCCACGGGGCAGCAAGCACTTTATCCCTTCCCGTGGTAATCTCCTCCTCATTTGGCTTCAAAGGTGCCGGTTGTTGAATGTTCAATTCTTCATCTTTGATGTCAACCTGCATAATGTGAGAAACAACACTAGATGTAGATATTAATGTGTTAGTTTCGGATGCATCCTCACTTTGTCTTTCTTCTACTTCTCTCTTTTCTTTTGGTGTCTCTCTCACACTCTCAATTTGGATGCTCTCAACCTCACATATGGTGGAATCACACAGCTCACTCTTTTTATCACTCTCACTCAATTTGGCTCTGTGTCTCTCATCCTCGCATGGGTTGTGGTGTATCTCAGGAGCTATATCACTATATATCTTCTTGATCGAAGGGAAAGTCCCATGCTCGGTCATTTTCTCATGTACCACACTATTAGGGGCAGAAGAACTGAAGTATGAACATGGAGAGAATTGTGGTATACGTCTCTCTATAAGTCTCTTCTCCTCTTCAATAGCATAATTCATAAGATCTTGCACACTACCAAAATATTTATGTTGAAGTGTAGCGGCGATCTTAGAATTCAATCCTCTTTGAAGTATGTCTTCTTTTGCGTTCACTGAGACACCGCCCGACGTAATGCATCTTGTAGCTCAAAATAATATTGTTGCACAGTGTTACTCTCTTGTGTGATACTCTCGGATGGCGAAGCAATCCCGTGCATAATCAGATGGCACAAATTCTCTCCTCATCGAGTGCCTTCAAATCGACCAAGATTTAATAAACTCTCTTCCAAATTGTTGTTGCCACCAACTATAAGCATAATCTTGAAATTCTCTAGTGGCACGCATCACCTCTTTGGCTTTAGGAAGATTTTGAAATCTAAACACTTTCTCCATTCGCCATTCCCACTCAAGATACTCCTCTGGATCTTCACTGCCATAGAAAGGATTATAGTTATCTTCTTCTTGTTGTGGATAAAGTGCCCGCACAATATCATTCACGATGTTCGAGCGCAACACTTTCATTTGATGATTGAATTCAATGCGCATATCTTGCACGGAATTATTCATCTCCGTCTTCAGTTGCTCTTTCAAGGTGGAAGAAGTGGCGGCGAACTCATTGCGCAATGTCCCTCTCAAAGGTTGGAATTGAAAACGACTCGCCGGGGCATACTCCTCTCCCATATTATTGTCTCCACCTGTCATGGTTAGTTCTACAAAGAACGCACAAATACCACAACATATACACGATATGTGGAGTTCACTCTATCTCACTTTTTCCTCACCAAGTAAAGTTCTTACCTTTCCGAAGTGAATTGAGGCCAAAAAGAAACTAACACTTGGTGGTGGCTACAATAGCAAGTGATGATCAAGCGGATTTAAAAGTGACTCACAATTGCACGACAAAGGATATTTTGTGGAGTTTGGTTTGAAAGTATTTATCCTACACAATCTGAATTTCACGATATTGTAAAATTAAGTAATAATCCAAGCTAGAAAGTATTGCCTATGTGCCGATCCAAATGATATAAGTGAAGTATATGAACGCACACACAATGATCAATGTGACTCAATGCAAACAAAAGGAATGAGCTAAAGGAAACAATCGGGAATATTAGCTCATTTTGCACCAAGTACTAGGAGAGACGCTAGCCAATTGCAATAATATGAATTTGAGGGCACAAGATTGTCCAAAGAAATTAAATACACAATCTGAATTTATGGACTAAGATTAACTCACCCAAATTCGGCCAATGCTTTCTTTTCTTGCTTTCTTTTTCTTTCTTTCTTTCTTTGTTTGTTTTTTTTTTTTGCTCAAGCCGTGGCTCTTTTTTTTTAATTGGCTGCCTTCTTCTTTTTTTTGGCTCTCTCTTTTTTTTTATACTCAAGGCCGAACTAGGTTTAATTGTTCGTAAGTCCAAAGTTGTTCACCAATGTGTAGATAATTCTAGAACAGCCCTAAAGCAATTATCAAAGACTAGTCTCAAGGTTCAAAAGATTTAAGTGAAGATCTGAATATGTGCAACTAAGATTCTTATGGCAACTAGGGTTTCTTGTGGCCAAATCAAACAAGAAAGGAAACCCAGATATTTCAGAAGTGATATTCTTTCAAGATGTGCAAAGATCTTATGTGGACAGCAAAAACAAGATTTCAAAAAGTAAATTGAATCTACTTTTTTTTTGGATGCTAATTGAAAGATCAACTAGCGGATTTTCAAGGGTTCAAAATAACAACGATTAAGCAACGCAAATGGACACTAAGATCAGCACGTAAACAAAATTTCTAATGGATCAAAACTTAATAAAACTCACGAAAATAACAGATGCAAAACTAGGGTTTGGATTTCTTTTTTTTGTTGCAATTTTCGATTTATTGGATCAGAGGACAAATAAATCAATCTAAAAGTAAAGGGATAAGATCCTACCGAGTAAACCGCGCTCTGATACCAGATGATACGGGGTCGCCCGATCTTCTCGACGTAGGATGGATACTCGCGGGAGTCTTGTTGAATCGCAATGATCCTCCAATGCCAATGCAAGGGACGAACACTCTTTAATCCGCCAAAACACACTCGCGTCGATTTCGCCGACCACCAAGCGAAGATCTATCGTGCACCCAATTCCCAGTGGAAAGGTGAACGATCTTGATTGAAGAACACTCCTAATTCCCTCACGGAATTTCAAGAAGAATGATAAACTCGAACAAAGTTCAATAGATTGATTATTCTCAAAGGTGGTCTGAGCCCTTAGGCTGCCAATACATGGCTTATATAGGACCTTGGGACGTCCATAGAGTCCACAAACCTAGTACAACTCAACCCTATATGGTTTTAGATACGAACTCTCACAAAAAGGAAACTAGATTTTACAGCCGTCACATTGTTTCGGCCATAACTTTTGATCCGTGATGAATTTGATGCTGGGACCAGATCCATTGCGTAGCCCTTGAAAATATCTTTCCAAGGAGTACAAGAACACCCAAATCGGACTCCGTTTGTGAAAGTTATGACCTTTTTAGTAAGTGCCTACCAGGCTGTCCCGAACCGAATCCGAATTGAATTCTGAGTTGAATCCGAGTTTGAATCCAATTGGCCTTGTGGGAGGTACGAATTTGGCTGAATAATCTTATCCAAAACTTGTAGTTTAAGTCCTTGGTCTTCTCCCTTTTGCTCTCCCACTGAATGAGCTTTCTTCCTTCATGTTTTTGACACCTAATGTGGTTTTCCTCTCTATTTTGCGTCTCCATTGCTTTGCCATCGACAAACCTAAGAATGCACCATTTAATGACATGAGGTAGTATTCTATTATTATGAATAACAACATTATATTTAGTTTGGAATGAGTTCACCTGGCAATGTTTGATGCGGCTCAATAACTCTTTCCAGCTGAATAATATATTTAACTGAAAAGTACATGACACGTGCGTATCCGCATCATTTAGCTTTGCTATATATGGATTGTTAATCTCTAGATAGCTATTTCATATAATATGGCTTGCTGTAATACTTGTAGTCTCACTTTATATAATTTTCATAGCTCCTTATCAACCTAAATATAAATAAAATATAGTCACTTCATTCCATTACATGTTCTCTTTTCTTCCATGTATCTTGATAAAAATACAGATTTAGAGTAAAAATTGATGTTTTTGTGCAATTTCTTGCTAAGTTGAAGCTAGTGTGCTTTGCTTTGACTTTTTTTATCTATTCTCACTATGACCAAGGTCCAATAGAATAATTGTTCTTTATTATGGATCAAGAGTGAGATTTTCAAATTTCTTTAGTGGAGTTGAAGATTTTTGTGGAGAATTTGTTCTATCTAGTTGCTTACCTCCATTTCTTGCTCATATAGCCAGAATCTACTTCTGCAATCCTTTTTGACCATTTTGAGTAGTCTTTCGCAGAATTCTCCTCTATTTTCAAAATCAACTCAAATATGCATTTTTGGAGAAATTACCAATGTGTTCATCAAGAAGAAGATTAAGAGACCATGTAAGATGGTCTGGAAATATTTGTGATAAACCATTATCAATTTATATGGAGTTGAAATTCAAATTTGTGAAAGATTTGGATTTTTAGTCTATTAGTTTTAGTCCCTAGCAGTCAGCCCAGCTATGTTGAGTGGTCATGCTAGTTGTGTGTAATGGTTTGACCGGCCAAGTGTAGCGGTTTGACCAGGTGTCTTCTAATTTTTGGTAGCGTGTTCTAAACTTTTGGGATTTTGGTGTTGGATTGGGTCAATTAGTCCTAGGTCAATGCATTCACATTGCATAAAGCATGTTTGAGTTAACGTGGGTTAAGTTGTGAAAAACATGTACCTCAAAATAATTTTTTGATCTTTAGATGTGCAGAGAATCTTGAAGTCAACTATGGTCAACGGTGATGAACGGGACTATGCTCATAGAGGAGCTGAAGTCCAGAACGGTCAAAGATATTGGGTGAAATGGTTGAGCTCAAGTGTGGCACAAGTAAGGCAAGGAATGGTGAAGGAAAGATTCGAGTAGTGGGTTGTACCAAGTGGCTTGGTCAGTACAAGTGAGACACGGTCTGGTGGAACTAGAGCGGGAGAGACTTGCCGATTTGTAGCAATCCAATGGTGTAGTTACAAATTGCATGTTTGGCGATTGCTTGTAAGGGAATGTGAAGAATAGTTCAAGGCAAAGATAGTTTGGTAGTTTGCCAAATACCAGAAACTTCATTTGATCAAAACCACAACACCCGAGTAGTGCTTCGAAAAAAGGTTTAGGTCAAGGAGAGACTAAGAAGATTGGGTAGATTAAAGGCTAAAGAATTGTGGTTCAGGCTCATGTGATTTGAAAAGCCTACATGAGTAAAGTGTGAGTGAAAAATGTGTGTTGTGTGGGGTTAACGGGTTTCTCCTAATGTGCTAGCAGATAGTATCCATTAGGGTTATATGTGAGCTAATTACTCCATCTATTTAGTGGGTTGGGGATGGAGGCTTGTAGTTAACCATTGCAACCATTCTTGAGTTAGGGTTAGGGTTTGAGACAGAAGAGTGAGTTTTGTTTTGTGCTCTCTTGTTCTCCTTATGGAGTAGCTGTAAAACCTTTATCTTTAAGTAGCAATATAATCAACTTTGTTCTTCTCCCATGAAGTCTTTTTGTCTTGATTGATTTGCTTTTGTTCTTGTTGGTTCTTGTCGCTTATCTCTCCTTCTTGATCTTACTGCGTACGAAGTACGTGTAAGTAATATAGATGACTCATATAGATCAGATACCATCCATCTAGGCTCTGTGGTTTGCAAGATTTAGAAGTTTTTTGGCTCTTGCTTGATTTGGAGCCTTTTCTTGAGGAATCTTAGTTTGAGGGTTTTTTCTTCTATTCGTTGGGTGGTTTTGCTTGCTGTGATATATGGGTACACATCTAGAGCTGTCTTAGCTGTTCTTAACCCACGAGTAAATTGTTTCTCAAGTTTTTGAGATTTGATCAGTTTTGGTGTAACATTGCATGTTTTGAGGAGATGATGGAACTTTAGCCAAGATCCATGCGATCCTTAGATGAGATAAGTTCCTAAGACCATGAGTAAGGTGTGTGCATAGTTTGGCTTTATTTGTTTATGGATTTTAAAGTTTACACCGAAAGTAGTTTGGACTCTGATTTTCTATTCTGGGAATAGGGGAGTAGTCAGACCGCTCCTTTGCTTGGTTAGACCACTAGCTTGTAGCCAGTCAGACTACCAGTCTATGGCCAATTAGACATCCCATCGGTTAGATCGCATCTCAATGGTGGTCAGATCAGTTAGGTGCTGATTTTGTGAGGCTTTGTTACTTTGGGTTGTGGTTTGGAGTTAGGTTGTTAAATATGATAATCTTAACTCTCTAACTCTAGAGTGAAAGATTTCTAGGTACTAGAGAGAAATTTGAAAAGGCATCATTCACCTACTCTATTATCATTGTCGGTCCTAAAAACTCTTTATCATTAAACAAAACATTTATAGCCCAAAACGTCTGCAATCAGCACGAGCTTCTTCACACAAGATTACTAAGGCATGATCGCATGACTGTAGTGATAACATAGATGACAAAATTTCTGCAACATTCAGCAATAAAAAAATCTACTACTTATCTGTCGTATTTCCTGCTCCAATGAGTTTCTGCTTCTGGCTTCTAGTTTCTTAATTTTATCTTTTTTTTGGCTTGTCATTTTTTGGGCTTTTTTGCCTTTTCTTTTTTCTTATTCCTTTGTATTGTCTATGATGATATAATTTTTTTTATTTTTTTTAAAATTTAATACACTGAAAAAACTAACAACCACAGTGCATTTTTATCCGCTATAGTGCAAAAAAAGCCAGAAGCTTGAACTTATGGGCCTGTTCTTTTTGACTTTGGTTTATGGCTTTTAGCTACGGCTTATAACTTTTGAGCTGTTCATGTGAGATAATACGAAATAATAGAAACCCGCATGTGATTTTAATTGATATAAATGAGGTCACTACAGTGTGTACTAAAATAAACTTGTAGACTGTTTGAAAATTGGTTTCTATAGAAAAATAAAAAAAACGGCTTCTAGAAGTTGAAAAGAAGAGGCTCGTAAGCCCAAATGAATACTTAGTGGATTGTTTACATTGTTTACAGTGGTATCATGATCCCAAATCCTAATACATTGTACAAAGAAGAATAAAAATATCTACTTTGCTAGACAACCCTGTCTATAGAAATGTACATTATTTGTTCACACAAAATGCACTTGTAGTTGACAAATTGGGCATAGGTAAGCCAATGACTAAGTTCTGTTCAAAAGTGCTATTACTTTTGGTTAAAATGGTACTATAGCGGCTGTTATTTTTTAGATATTCAATTAAATAAAAATAAAAAAAATACCATTATATCTCTATGAATAACGTAAAGAGAAAAGAAAAAAAAGGGAGAAAGCCACATTAAAAAGTCAACGCGTTCTAAATAACTTTTAGCTTCTGAAGCCAGAAGTTATTTGGAATGAAGCCTAAAGGATGTACACTTCATTGGCAAAACTACACATCACAAGTGAGTCGGTGACTAAGCTAACAAGCTTTCGCTTACCACCAACAGCCTGAAAGAGGACATAGAAGAAATTGTCAAGATAAGATTAAAACCCAACCAAAAAATATAATGTATAACGGAGTAGAACTATGGAGCTCATAGAACAAAAACAATCAGAACTGAAGTTTTATTCTAGATTCACTCCATCATTCTTAACTTTTAACTTCTTAATTAGGTAAAAGGTCAAGAAATAAACCCCCTTAACATTTCCCCTGACAAACTTTACAAAAGAAGTACATGGAAATAAAGCATGTCCTTTTCGCTCCTCTTAAAAATATCAGCCCCTTGTAATGAGAAAGTAGACTGAGAACAACAATGGAAGTACTAAAGTTCCAGCAATTCAATCACACCATCTATCATTTACACTACTTGTTTCTGCTCCTTTTCAGCAGTTAAATGAACAAAATCATGCTTAGACAGACAATGATTGACTAATAGTACAGTTTTACTTCTTTTTTGTTTACAATACTAGAGATCACATCATCATATAGGAAAATGGAAGATCTTGAGTATAATTGTGTATACTTACACATTCAGGGATGAAAAGCAACACAAATGAAGAGTTCATCCCATCTGCCACTGCACCAATCAAAGAGATTAATACTACCAACAAAGAAAGGAGAGTCTCACAAGGTTTAAAGGATTACTCCAACATAGTCAGTGGGATAATGATACCTTAAGAACCGGATCTCCTTGGTTTGATGTCTTGGATTCCTTCATAGCCTTGATCTGTGCCCGTGCTGCTCTTCCAGCAGCTGACTTCTCATACTCCTCCTGCCTGAAGGTTAGCAAAAAGTCACAATTGGGACCAAGCTACTTCAGATTGAGTTAATCTGGTATAAAACAGTCCAAATTAAAGTTATAATACACCTTTGATTCAGGTAATGGATATGGTATGCCCAACCTAATTCTAAATCTGACATCAGACCAGTGAAGTGTGCTGAACAGTATCAGAATTAGCCAACATGCCTGTTGCTAGCTATAAAGAATTAAGCCAACATAAGAAGGACATACATCCACAACTAACGCACAAGACAAAAAAGGGGGGGGGGATCCATTTTGAGCTAAGCTGATGTAATCGGAACTAGAAGTAAAGGCCCAAATGAGCAGCAAAATGTATCAAGAGGCAATCAAGAACATTAACCATTTGTCACAGACACACACAAACACACAAGGTGGGGGAGAGAGACGGAGAGAGTTAATCCCATCCAATCAACTTTGAGTCTCACTCCAAAATAACAAACCCAAGAGCCAATCTAGGATGTGTAAGTCTGGAACATCACAGTTTCATTGAAACATAAACAAGTTAGCAACCCAAGTGCAATTTCGTTTAATCAATTCATACCTCCATGCAGATTCTTGGTTTTAAAAGGCATGCAACCATGCTTTCTTGGTTCTTGAATGGGCCAATTCAACCGAATCATCCTCCCTAAAAAATCTAGCACTAGCACATTGTTGAATGGTCTAAGTTGCACCCAAGAAACGTAGATGATAAAAACCATGCGAGATTCTTGCATTCAAGAGAGCACAATAACATCCCCCATTTAACATTTCAATGATCCGATCCGACCAGATTGGAATTGGAATGAAAATTTCAAAAATCTGAGCAGTTTGGAATTGGAATGGATGAACAAGTTCAAAGAATCTGAGCAGATTGGAAGAGGCACAGAACAAGACATCTCAAGAAGAGAAGAGCAGAGCAAAGATCTGATCCGATCCTCTTCTGTGAGGCACAGCATGGCAGAGCAAAGAGCATCCTTACTTCCGCTTCTCTCTCCATCCTCTTCACTTGCTCCTTGGCTGTTTCTATTGAGTCATACACCAACTAGTTAACCCAAAAGCTTAAACTGATGAGAAAAGGTGGGTAATTCACTTATACTTCAACACTCTCTCTCACGTGTAGACTCTCTCAGACCTAAAACATGGAATAGAAGTGGACTGCAATTATTTTTTTAATTGTGCAGGTTTAAAACGTGGAATAGAAGTGAACTACAATTATTTTTTTAATTACGTTAACCGGGTCTCGAACTCAAGATCTCTTAGCTCTGATACCATATTGAGTTACATATACCAACCAGTTCACTCAAAAACTTAACCTGATAGGAAAAGGTGGACAATTCACTTATACTTCAACAGTTTCTTGCTTCGGCTTAAATCAAGAAGCAATTCTTTAGCAGCCCTAAGCCAAGAGCCCAAGGCAACAATTCTATGGTACAGCATTGCAAGAAAACAAGGTAATTTAAATTGTACTGGTCACAACAATGACACAATTCAGCCTGGTCCTAACAGGTTATCCAATCAAAAACTGCTCCCGGGAACATAACATCTTTTGAACTTTTAAAGCCTGTAAAAAATCAATCGATTATATGCTTGAAACAGTCCATCAGGCATCCGCATCAGCATCCAGTTCCATTGAATTCGAGCAAGTAGCAAATTAGAATTTGAGTGCAATTCTGTTTATCTACATGATACCTCCACCTAAGCCAATGGCAGGTATAAAAATAAGATTATGTGGCTGCATATATATTTAAAAGTAAATTCACCAATTCAAATCTTAACAAATTAAGAGACTAACCAAGAACATCCTCCAAAACTAATTTAATTCAATTTGACAAAAAAAAGGGCAATGAATCAACAAGCAACCGTTGACCAACATACATGAGCATATTCTACCATGTAAACACCAAACAAAGTTTTTTTAAAAAAAAAGAAATAAAGGTAAATCTTGAACACCTAAACTTGACCACCGCATTTTAAATTTTCTTCCCAAGCATAAAATCCAATGTTAGAATCTTTATATTAAAATGTAACTCTGATAAACCTAGTACAGTTCACCAATGCAACTTGAATCAAGAACCAGATCCAGAAACATATCTTCCGAAAGCAGTTCAATTATCCAACACAACCGTCCTAACAAGTTCCAGTTCTAATCAAGAGGCCATTTCTAACAAAGGACGTGACGAGCCATAATCAGGAGGAGACCAAAGAGCCGAAGATAACAGTCAGCAGAATGTTTCAAGAATCCGAGCAGCTTGGAATCAGAACGGACAGACAAAACTCAGGGACACTGGAGCAGGAACGAACGAACGAACAGAACGGAGAGCCTCCAGACGAGCAGGATTCGAATTCCATGAACTGCTCCCAGGACAAGCAATCCGATCGAGCTCCATCCCCAATCGAACCTGGTGAACCCTCGCCAGCTCGAACCAATCCCATCCGATAAACCCCCGACACAATCCGGGCACGAACAGGGCGTTCAAGAAACAGAGGCGGCACGGAACATGACAAGAACCCGCCATGAACGGCCCAATTCTTGGCTCCTGCTAATCGAGAACGAGACCTACCTAACAGGTCTGAACCGCAAGAACTGTCACAAGAGTCCGAACGAACCAACTAGAGTTGGCATTTCTAGCGTCGACAAGAGGAGAGGAAGGAGGCGATTACCTCTTCTGCGCGGCCTGGGCGGCCCTGGCGCGGGCGTCCTGCGACTCGAGGCGGTCGGCCTCCGCCCGCCGCTCCTGCTCCGCCGCCCCGAAGCACGCGCACTGCCCCATCCTCTCTGCCTCTCTCTCTGTTCCTTGCTTCGCTTGCTGCTTCGTTCGCCTCCGCTTGCTTGGATTGATCGTTTCTTTTTGCGTTCGCTTTTGGGATTTACGAATCTACTCCACCGGTGTCCGATGGAACGATGCACGCGACGACCCGGCAGAAAGGAGGAGGGGCTTTTTGGGGATTCTAGGAACCCGCGTGGGCCCACCTGGCAGCGGCAGGGCAGTTGGAGGCTTTTAACTTGGTTTGGTTACGTGCTTGGTGCTAATGTGTTATAAAACCTTTTATTAAAGGACGTTTGCGCCGCCACATATGCAATGTCAAATAATATATGTTTACAACTGTGATCGTGCGTGTGTCTAGTATTAGTATTAGGGACATTGCCAACACTTGCAACTAAAGCATATACGTGGATGTCTATTTTTAAGGTGACTCAGCATAACAAAGTCACAATTATGAACCATTAGGTTAACTTATAATAAACACATGTCGCGGTTAATAGTTTTTGTAATACCAGTAAGTCATAAAAGAGATAAATACTAGAGAAGAATCAATCCAAGAGAGAATAGAGGAAAGAAAGTAGAGTTTGCTGTCAGACCCATCAGCTTTAGAATGTCGAACGATTTAGCGCTTGCAGAGGTTCCTAGACCGTCTGGGATCGGTCGGCATCATCTCGCATTTTGGGTTTTTATTATCCTGCGGGAAGTTCCATTCTTATTCTTTACTGACTTACCTACCGTAGTTGAAAACCCCAAAGCACAGTATAGAGCCCCCTTGGACCAAAATGCCCTTAGGGCAGTCAGCCATATGAGAGAAGAATGGAAGTACGGTGAGGGTATTCCAGTCAGTTTACAAAGCCAGAGGGCTACCCCAACCATGCCCTTATAAGCTAGCACAGTACAAGCAAGCCCCACACAAGCCATTTCACTTCCTCAACCGAGAGATAACCCAAGACCAAACCCAGAGCCATTCACAACTGTGTTTAGGCCAAAGGAAAGGCACAAGCCGAGCTCAACCCCATCACCACCCAAGCTCCTTGCCAGCCATACCAAAGCAGTGAGGAAGACAAAGCCCAGAGGAGAAGAACTAGGGGAGGAGGGGAAGACGAAGGAGAGGAGCAAGGGGACGGTGACGACCCCAGAGGTGCAAGACTATCAGCAACCGTCAAAACCACGCCAAGTCGTCGTCCACCCCCAGCCCCTTTTTAGCTGACATCAAGTAAGCCTCCATTCTTCCCCCAACACATCAGCGGCGAGCCCGTATCACCCCCATACGCTCTTGGATGGCAGTGCATGCTCCCCGGCGAATGCACTGTACCAAGTCCCGTCACAGTGGCCACATTGAGCCTTCCCAGCCATGCGTTTAAGAGTAGAGGCAATACAAAAATGGATGCTAGAATAAAATGCAAATAGTAAGCTGGGGGAGAAGAGAGAACTGTTATAATAGTAGGAGGAGTGGCCGGCCGACTGCAAGCCGTGGCTGGCAAGCTCAGACCCGTTGGGTAGTGATGCCAGAGCAAGGTAACAGCATTGAGCGGAGCCAGGCGGTGGCACTAGAGGGGCCGAACTAGGGTGGTCGACACTAGGCGCCAGTAGCGGGTGGTGGTGACCATAGGGTCTGGTCGGCGGCCAGGAGGCTGAAGAAGGTCGGGATCATGAGGGGAAGGGCGATGGGGAACCTGTTGGTAGTGAGGCTGGCCAGAGGCGACCCTAAGGCCGGTGTGCCCACAGCGCTCGACGTGGCGGTGCCAAGGTCCTTGACATGTGCACAGAAGAGAAGCGGAGGAGGCGGATTCGGTCCTAGGTGGCCGGATCTGAAGGGAAGGGTGAGGGGGAGAGGAGCCAAAGGTCGGGGGGAGGAGTGGCACAACCAGTGGCCCGATGCGGTGCACCCTCAAATTGGGGATTTGGAGCCCAATTTGAGGAGGGGAGAGAGAGAGAGAAAGCTAGAGAGGGAGGAGAGGTACGGGAGGATAAGGCCAGTCGGTCGAAAAAAAGAAGAGAAATGCTGGTTCAGCCGAGTGAAAGGAAAAAGAAATAGAGAGAAGGAAAGGAAAGGAAAAATGAGGAAG
Source organism: Melocanna baccifera (assembly GCA_036346265.1). Taxonomy (NCBI): domain Eukaryota; kingdom Viridiplantae; phylum Streptophyta; class Magnoliopsida; order Poales; family Poaceae; genus Melocanna; species Melocanna baccifera. The sequence continues at coordinate 16,387,794 of CM070710.1, forward strand.
GAAAGAAAAAAAGAAGAAAGAAAAAAGGGGGGGTTCTGTTCATGCACGTCAGATCCTTAGCCTTGCGCGACTCGATCGCCAGTGTCGAGTCTTGCGCGTAGGATCGTTGTAGTGTGTATGAGCACATGTATCGCTATGATGTATTGAGGCTAGTTGATTACTTGTCCAAGCGGAGGTTCAGGAGCAGCGCTATCTGCACGTCACTCTACTATGCTTGGTTAACAGGTAAGTGCATGATAGCGCGGTAGATGGTAAATGTTATGAAATTTGTGATGTTTATGCCTTATAATTAGCGGTGCAAACGGAACGGATACGGACGGATATTACTTATTCCGTATCCTTTTCCATATTTTTTGTCGGAGTCGGAATCAAACACGGATAATACCGGATATGAATACGAATACGGATATTCTCGGTCACAAATACGGAGTGAATACATGTCGCTTCGAATATGGTTAGTCTCGGTCATGAATATTTAATCGGATAATACGCGAAAACAAAAACCATATATATCACATATGTAAGGATCAATCACCATACTACATATCCATAACGGAACTACATTAGTAGCTTAACAAGCAAATTTCACACGATGACAGAGACAAGTTAAGCAACTAGTAAATTCTAGTTAGCAAAGTAGCAAGTAAATGATAGAGACTAGTTAAACAAATAGTAGCTAACTGCTACATGCTACACAGTTCGAAAGTAAGAATTATCCATAACTAAGTAGTCAGGTACATTACTTGATACGTGATCGTCCGATCTTCTCGACGTTGAATGGATACTCGCGGGAGTCTTAATGAATTGTAATGATCCTCCAATGCCAGTGCAAGAGACGAACACTCTTTAATTCGCCAAAACACGCTCGCGTTGATTTCGCCGACCACCAAGCGAAGATCTACTGTGCACCCAATACTCAGCGGAAAGGCTGAACGATCTTGATTGAAGAACGCTCTAAATTTCATATGGAATTTCGGCAGCAATGATGAACTCGAACAAATTTTAGTAGATTAATTTTTCTCAAAGGTAGTCTGAGCCCTAAAGGCTACAATTACAAAGCTTATATAGCCCCTTGTAATGTCCATATGGTCCCTAAATTGAATACAACTCAACCATATATTATTTTAGACTCGAATTCATATAAAAAGGAAACTAGATTTTACAGCCGTTACATTATTTCGGTTATAGCAGATGATTCATAATGTCTTTGAATATGAGGCCTTATCCATTGTGTTGGTCTTGAAATAAGCTTTCCAACGAGTACAAGAACACTCGAATCGGACTCCGTTTGTGAAAGTTATGGCCTTTTTAGTAAGTACCTGTTGGGCTGTCCCGAATCGAATCCGAATTGAGTCCTGAGTTGAATCCGAGTTTTAATCCAGTAACTATCCAAAAAAATATCCGGTAACTATGCGAAAAATATCCGGATAGTTCCGTATCCGTCGGATAATGTTTGTTCCGAATCCATTTCCGTATCCGGCAAAAAATATCCGAATCCGTATCCGTATCCGGCAAAATCTACGGATATTCAAAAATTTGCTCTGAATTCTATCCGAATTAAAACAGACGGACGGACGGTCGAAAAATATCCTCTCCATTTGCACCCCTACTTATAATGTTGCATGAAGTTTATGCTTTATAATGTTGCATATTAAATGATGATAATGATGATGAAGCAGGGTGAGCACTAATGCTTACCTGCTGATGATGTTAATGATGAGCATGGATATGACAATGGATACATGCATACACATCATGTGCACTTATGAGATGTGAACTGGAATCCACCTAGGTGGATTTTGTAAGACCTATAGTGGTAGGACTCCACGGGAGTGGAAAACCCCTGTGCTGATGAGGACGGGCCCATGATAGGGTGAACATCAACGTGTGTTCACTCATGCTATACCGGTATATACGATGAGATAAGCAAATGAGCATCTAGGATGTGCTTGCTGAGTCTTCGGACTCACTCTTACTTTATTGTGTTTTAAGTGATTCTTGAGGATGTCATGCACAGGCAAGGATAGCACATGAGTAACTTCATGCATCAATAGTATTTCACGTATCAACTTTTGTTACTATATTTAAACTGTACTAGTATGTTAGGGTAACTAGAGTCAAAACGTATGTTGTATGTTAAGTCGTTGCAGTAAGAATAAAATTGTGCTTGCTTAAATTTATTAGCAGTTATTAAAAATAGTAATATTATGCAATGATAGTAGCACTCTGAGCCCAAAGGATGGGCGGAGTGTTACAGTTTTTTTACTAAAAATAAATAGTAGTGGTCGAAAGAAGTAACTTTTAATAGAAGGGGGCGAGCTATGGAAAAAATAAAGGGAGAAATGCATATGTGAGAGGAGTGAGGTGTGTGATGCGTCCGTAACCCCCTGCCGCATCTTCGGAGTGAGACGGGAGCGAGAGGAGTGAAGAAGCTGCTTTGAGAAACTAGATGTTCATATTGGTTTCTGGATTCTCCAAGCAAAAGCAAGAAGCATAAGAAAATACAAACACCTCTAAAGCTAATCCAAAGACTAAGAAAATTGACTTAGAGGTAACCAATTGTATACACACACCTTAAAGCTAATCCAAACACTCTGACATACTATTGTGCGCTGTATCAAGAACGAAAGGTTGTGTACTAGTATAGTAGTACACACTACGTAGGGAGAATAGTGGCGGAGCTAGAAAAAATTCATTGGGTGTGCACGCTGCATATGCACCTCCTTGGATGTGCCCCAACCATCGTGCCGCCTTTCTTTGGATGCATGTCCTCATCGTGACCACTGGACACCTCCTGGCGCATGCTCTTGCAGTCGTCGACTCGCTGTGTCACCCACATAAATTTTTTAACTGACGTCCTATAATCTATGCCGTCAAACCTTCTAAAGTTTGACTGCTAATATATTTTAAACTATCTAAATTTATCGCTAAAAATACTTTCGTAATATTATAATTTTATTAGTATATAATAAGATAAAAATTATAAATAGTCAAAGTCAAAGTCATGTCTCGTAGATGGTGAAAAATAAAAAAAATATTACTTCAAAAAAACGGCAGGAGTAATAAAATGTTAACACTGGGTAAAACCATGCATTGTGAATATTGCATTCACATGGTACTTTCAAGTTACTATATAATTAATTTGGTTTTCATCCCAATTAATTGGGTACTTTATATATTTAGTTGTGAAAACAATTTAATTTTATGGTGTCATAACGATAATTAATACTAATATTGACAAATAAATTCTATAGATTTTTATTAATACACTACATATCCCGTATGACAGTTCATATACTCTAACATTCGAAAAATAAGTAGAGCTTTTAGTACATCTATACTTGGTATGAAAATATTGATGTGACCTATTAACATCATATGTTGCTTCAAAATTTGTAAGTAAAATATATTGAGCTGTCTACAAAACTTGAAAGAGTGTATAGAATATATACAATTTGCATCTAATTCCCTCGAATATTATCAAATTGCAATGATGTCCAATATCAATTAGAACATATAGCAAAAAAAAAATATAACATAGTTTTTAATAATTTTAGGGGTGCCTGGGAGACAAGATATTGCGCTGATCACAGTACAAGAAAGAAAGGAGTACGTACGTACTAGATCTTGTTGTTGCTGCATAATATGCAAGCTGCAACTGCAGGATCTTGATTAGATATCTAGGTATATTCGCAATGAGAAAAAATTTGGCGATACCCCCATTCACAAAAAATGTGACGTCTTAGGATGTGTTTAAAGCGTATAGTTTGATATATAAAAATGATACAAATAAAATTATTATAAATTTTTTTATAATATTGTAATTTTTACAATTTTTTCATATATACGGTAGTAGAATTTAGTGATCAAATTAGTAAGTATCTTGGTGACTTTGAAAAGTAAAAAAAACTACCCTTTTATAATTGGAGAGAGTGTATAGCATGCGGATTGTATATAGTACACTAATGCATGCTGGTTGCCTAGCTAGCTCGTGGTACGTCTGGATTAATTCCATCCATTTGATTCCAATCATGCGTACGCCCATGTACCATACGTGTGGGACATGCATACAAAACAAAAAGCACGCCCACAAATGACAACCGTACGTGCGTATCTTCATCCATCATCGCACGTGCGTTCGTAGTATAACTAGACCAGCATGGTCCGTCAGCGGCGGATCCAGGTTTTGTACAATGGGTGTTAGAAGTTAACAATCGTTCAATGAAAAAAAGAGTAAAATTTCATCATATCAAAATTTAAAGTCCAAATTATCCATACTAGGAGCAATATTTCAAATAATTTTAGAGAAATAACGCTTTAGTTCTAGATTCTTCGTGTTCTAGAACTTTGGAAGCACTTATACGTTGTCCGAACTCTATCGTGCGTGATCCTCATGCGTAGGTGTAATGTAATGCCTGCCTCGCCTTCACCGGCTTGCTGGCTGCCGCTGCGCACTCCCATGAGGCCAGCCCCTTCCTGCCGTCGCCCGCTTGCCCTTGCTAGTGCCGACCCGCCCGCCGCCTGTTGCGGCCTCCGCCTCAGGTACACCCCTGAGGTCCGTAGGGACTTTGCAGTGCATAACTGCGTATAACTAATGAAAGAACCCTAACTAATTATTAGTATAAGCATTCATATCCAGTAAACTCCATTACAACTCTAGTTACAAAACTGAATTCACATATTTACATATCATCAAACTTTTATTACAATTGAATTTCTCACTCGCATTTGCATCAAATATATTAGTTACATCATGTTTACAAAAATGATTTATAAAAGGAGAAAAGAAAACTTGTTTCTCCGAGGTCTTTGGCATCGGAGCGGTTGCACGTTTTCCTCGTTCATCTCCTGCATTAAAAATTACCGTCATTACCAAACTAAATTGTTTTCCTATAGCAACTAGAATTATATTTAAGCAATCCAAGGGAGAATAAAATAAAAGTGAATAGGTGCGATTGCCGTCAGCACCCTTGGGCTGCTAGGGCCAGTTCGAGGACATCTTAGAGGTTCCCAGACCGTCCCGGGCCGGTCGGCGCCTCTCGTCTCAGAGGGTGTCATCATTCGACAATTTATCAATCCAAAGCCCTCTTGATCTTACCTCAGCCCGAAAACCCACAAACTATACCTTTATTTTAGCCCAGTTCTATCAAAGCCACTGATATTTCTTTATCCACAAAGCCCAGTCCCATTCAGTCATTTTAAGCCCACAAATATATCCTTTAAACCTCAGCCTACCAAAGCCATGAGTTATTTCATTCGATTCGGCCCAAAAGCCAACCACTTCCTCACAGTTGTCGGCCAAATAATAGCAGCAGTGCCCAAAACATTCTTTGGACCAGAGGTCCCCTGTTACAGGAACCACATACTTAGATGGGGATAAGCACAAAGGGAGCCAGCTGCTTCTAGCCGAAGGCAACCCCAGAAAAAGCCAGCGCGAATACAACCTCCCCTCAAAGAACCCAGCCCCACTGTGCACTTACAAGCAACCACAAGCACAGACACATTTCAAGACCAGACAGCCCTGCATATCTCAAGCCCACAAGTAAATTCTTTACTCTCAGCCCAAAAGCCACCAGAATCCCACAATTCTTTTCAATCAGCCCAAAAGAGCAGTGCTCCATTCACCCTTAGGACCGAAGGTCCCTAGCCACAGGAGCATCCGGAGTGGATAAGTGCAAGGACAGCCAGCTGCAGCCAGTCGAAACCACCCCCAGCAAGGCATGGTCCGAAAACCACCTTCCCCAGAGACTAAAGTCCCAGTTCTACTGCCCTGCTACTACAAGCACCACCAGAACAACCATAGCCACAGAAAGCTCACAAGGCCAAGAGCGAGTAATCCACCAACACCACCAGCATAACTACTCTCCCCAACCCTACCTCCAGAGCGCACCTTCGGCCGTAGGACAAAAGGCGGAGATCTGAGCCGATCGTAGCTAAAGGGAGGAGGGCATGGCAGGGAGGTAAGAGGCGGCCGCCACAAGAGCAAGTGCAGATCAGCAGGGAACCATCCCAAGTCAATCACCATCCCGACAAAGACCACAAGCAAGAGGAGCAGCAGGGGACCACCACCAGCCGCTGATCCTGATAAAGATAGGCGCACCCTTCCTACCTCCTCGACAGCAACCGGGTGAAGATCACCACCGTCCCCACCACACGAGCACTTCAGTTTCAAACCCGATAGCAAGAAGGCCATCCCTTGTCTCTTTTCTGTTTTGAGTTTCCCTTTTTCTTTGGGGTTTCCTCTTTTGGGATCGAACCAAAACCCCAGCCCCGCCACCAAAATCCATAAACTACTAGCCGTGAGTGTGGATTAATAGAGGTAAAAGCAGCTTAATACCTAGTGCCAAACGTAAGTAAAAAGGGTAGAGTAAAGATTAGTAAAATAGCACCAGGCAGGGGTAAATGACTTGAGCAAGACGGCCGTGAGCGGCATCCACCCAGCCATCGGGTTGCCAGAGCCCGCGCAAACCATCAGTAAGCCAGCCGAGCCGTAGCGTAGCCGATGGAGCTGTAGCATGGATCCACCAAGACTACCCCCAAACCTCACCATGGGAGAGCAAGATCCCAATCCGCCTTGAGGCACCAGATCGGGCCAATTTTCTTCGGATCTGGGCCAAGCGGAGCCGAGGGAGGGCTGCCATTAAGAAGGGAGAGAGAGAGAGAAGGTGGTAGAGGCAGGAGGTGGGGAAGCGGTCGTAGGGGCGGCGGAGCATGCGAGTGACGCGGGGTGGCGTAGGAGAGAGGAGAGGGGCAGCGCGCAGGGGACCGGATGAGGGGAGAATAGAGAGAGGGAGGTAGGGGAGTAGCGGTGTAGGAGAGAAGGAGGCGGCTGGTTCGTGGAGAGGAGCAGGCGGCCGAAGGAGGGAAGTGAGTGGGGGCAGCGGCGAAAAGAGGGTTGGTTCGGGTGGAGGTGATGGGAGTAGTAAGGAGAGGAGATAGGGGGTAGCAAGGCGTGTGGTTAGTAGGGAGGAGGCGACGACGTGATTGAGCAGGACAAGAGGAGAGTTAGGGTTAGAAGGAAAGGAGGAGTTGGGTCGTGGGTCGCGTGAGCGTGCAGTGGGCCACGGTGGGCCAGGCCGTGGGCCGAAAAGAGTTATGGGCCATTGTCTTTTTATTTTTCTTTTCCAGATTAAAGAAGCTTTTTCTTTGGTTATTAAACTAGATCACTTTAAAACCTAAATTAGTTGGGTAAATTTCATTAGTTGTAGTTGTTAGTTCTTAAGCTAAATTAAAGAGAGAGAAGGGGAATTAGAGTTTCTAAAATTATTATTACTATTATTATTTACATATTTTGCCGTTAAAGCGAGTGCTGGCTTTGCAGAGTCCAAGCAGGCGCACATCGAGGGAGCAAAACCGCTTTTTATCGATTCCAATTCTTGCTGCGACTCAGGCAAGCTTTATTTTGATCATGCACTTAGTTATGTCAAATGTATGCAGTATTTTTGACAATAATGGTATGTATATTTATTTGCATAAAAATCTTTTCTTGCTAAAGAAGTCAATGAGTAAAGCTATTAAGTATGAGATGAGTTAAGAAGAAAAAAGAGGAGAAAAAGAAAGAGAACAAGAAGAGAGAAAGAGTAAGAGAAGAAGCTAGGATCCGTGGTCCTGCTGAGAAGAGCAGCAGGGCTACGAGTAGATATATGAGGTGGGTAAAGGGGTTCAGGGAAAGGATGCAGAATGGCTAGACGGACCCCTTTACATATAGCTATAATGTAAGGATTTACCACATTTTTACTCGGATCGAGAACCGCAAATAACGTGCCAACCAATCTCCCGTCTCGGATGGGCAGAGATCAGTATCCCGTTACGTTATCTAGTCCACCACATAGGGTAAGTATGGAGGTGGAGTGTTGAGCCAGGAACCGGTCCAACCAAATACTATTGGAAATCGGTGGAGCCCAAGTGAGCGACTTGGTACACCGATGGATAATAGATGGACTGGTGAATGGAGTAATGTAATCGGAGAAAGGTTCTATACTTTGAGCCTGATTCCACACCTAAGGTAGTATGGAAAACCTAGTTCAGATGGTTCAAAGTAGTTTTGGGTAAAATGGTACAAAGCCTACGCAGTGCTAATAAAATCATGAATTCATGTCAGTCTACTGAATTGTGGACTACGGTGATCACTAGGGATCTTGCCCCCACCGGGTGGAAAGTAGACAGTTTTGTAATTAAAAGAGGACAGCTATTTTGGTAAGTTTATTTTCAGAAAAAAAAAGATTAGAATATGGACTTAAGGACATGAGAGGTATACAATGCACTTCTGCTAATATTATGCTTGCTAAATACTGTGGTACTCACCCTTACTATTAATTTCCTTTGTTAGACCCCACTCCGCTCGAGGCTTACTACGAGCAGGATGAGGGGGAGACAGGATTCGCAGAGCTCGCGGGGGAGTAGGATGGCGATTCGAAGGAACCAGACGAGGTGGACCCCGCATACTTCGGCTGGGACGAGGACTCGACCCAGTGGAGCGGGCAGGAGGGCCCTGGGGTACTAGTTTATACTTTTGCTATCTACTTCTATAAATCAGACTTTAAGCCGTGTGGCAATTGTTGTAATAAAGAAGATAGTGTCTATATTATTGTTCTGCTGTGCTACTCTGATAAAGGCTTATTATTTGCCGGAGCAGTGTTTTACTGATCAGGCAAATAGTAATCCGTATGTCACCGCATAATTATCCGAGGGATAATGATGTGGGGCCTCACAACTAAATACTAGGCTCAATTCTTTTGAGTTTATACTTAGGCTTTAGTTTTCATTTATACATAAACTTACCGATAAACGATACATTTTTTCAAGATGGGGTCTATAGGTAAATTATAGTACAAATTGTACCGAGTTCAGCTGTACCGACCAAATTCGCATGTGACTATTTCTCTTTACGTACTGCCTCTCACGAACAGATCAAAATTCAAAAATCACAGTCATAAATTATAAGTCATGTTTGATATGGCTGTGGCTTATGATTTTTAGCTGAAATTTATGAATTTTAGTTGTTTGTGACAGAGATTACGGATAGAGATAGTCGCTTATGATTTTGGATGGTACATATATTAAGCTTTTAATATGTACTACAATTAACTTGTAGACCTTATCTCCAAAAAATATTTTATTTAAAAGTTAGATACGATAGCAAAAACCAAAAATTAGTTTGGGAAGCGGAAAAGAACAGATCTATAATCCAAAAAAACCCATCTCTAACCTTGCTGAAATTACGCTCTCCCTAGTTCTATAGGATTATTTGCCGCGTTATCCTATCCCCTTCTCCTATTGCTGAGAGGATATACTACGAGCTTAACGGCATCTCTAAAGTATACATGCATATAAATTTGTATTTTCCCCTTCCAATGTGCAACAAATTCTTCCTTTGAGTGGCCCCACGTCACAAGTAAAAACCAAAAAAGAAATAAAAAAAGCCCTCTCTCTCGGCCCCGCACAACTGCGCGCTCTCCATATATATATACAACCGCGAAGATGCCCTCGGGACCCCGCGTTGCCCAAGCGCGCTTTTCCGCTGCCCCCAAGGTGGCCCACGCATCTTCCGGTGTACCTTCGGGGGTGCAATGTATGTGCCAACCAAAAAAAAAAAAGGGAAAGTGTAGCGTAAAATAATCTGACCAAGTGAGCAAAGCTGCCCCCACGCGGTGTCAGGCGTGTTGCCGTGCTCGGGGGCAGTGGAAAAGCGGGTCCTCCGACGCTCGGGCAACGTGGGGTCTCGAGGGACATTTCCGCTCTCCGGGGCGCTGGACTTCGGTGGTTCCCAGTGGGTCAGACCTGCAAAAAGGAGCCACCAAAGGGCCAAACCAACCAAAAATTCTCCGATCACTCCTCTATCTATGTCGTCGGTTAGTGATTCGATATTGCTACTTGGTCTCTGGGTTGCCGTCGACTGATTTGTACCTTGAGCGGCAACGGCAGTGAGATCTAGATGAACGTGTCCTCAATTCAAGCGGAGGCAAATGGTAGCTTCCTTGATTCTCGATGTGATCAGTGGTGGCCAACCACGGTTTCCAAGATCTACTATGATAACAACCTCGATCTAGGCTGAGCGGCTATCAGTGGCGAAGCTACGTGCAGCTGTTGGTGTCAGCTGACACCGATGGTTTGCCAATAGCTTTTATATACATAAAATTTTCACCAGTGTTGACCCCAGCAAAAAATGAGACTGACCCCGGTGGCCCAGCCCATCAATCCAGCATCAGCAGGCGGCCCAATCTCTATCGCTTGGACGCTTCATTTCCCGACTTCCCGTATTCGTTCTTCGACGCTTCATTTCCCGTATCCGGTGGCCGGCGGCGTCGGTGTCACCGACTAGCTCCGGATCTCGAGCTCCAGCGCCGTCGCGGCGGCCGGCGGCGTCTCCACTCTCGGCCGAATCGCTGCAGCGGTGCGGCCTCGCCGTTTCTTCGCCCGATCGCGCTGCTGCCGTCGCCCGATTCGTGTGCGGCTCGGCCGTGTGCGCTGTGCGCTCACGCGAGTCTGCGACGACACGCGGCGTCCGGCCGTCGGGCGGCAGCGGATCTGGCGATCGCGGCGTCTCATATTCGACGGCGTCGTGTGCAAGATGACAAGTAAGGAACTGATAAACTAGTTGTGGGTGCTTCGTGCTTGCACATTTCGTATAATTGTATATTCCATATTGTTCAATTTTGTTTTCTAATTTTATAGGCAGAGTAAATCAAAGTACCATGGAACGATTCCTGAAACGGAAATCTCCAGCAGCTGGTGACAACGAGGATAATGATGCAGGGACTAGAAGAGATGGCAATGCATCAAACATCAACCATATTGTTGTTCGTCCTTCGCGGCTCTCACGTAAAGATGTTAATATGGATGAGCTTCCCTATGATCCAGCAGATAGAAGGAGAATATCAGATTACATTGGCCAAATGTTACAAGATGATGTAAGGCGAAAGTATTTGATTAGAGGCCCTTTTAAACCACCGCCTGGTTTTAAGTTTCCACAAAAGATGATTGCGGGTGCTTTGCGTCGTTGTCAACTTGAATGGTTCACAATGTATGATTGGCTAGAGTACAGTGAGAAGACAGATAAGGTTTTTTGTTTATATTGCTACTTGTTCAGAGATTGCAATGAGGGCCAAGGTGGAAATGATGCATTTGCCAAAGATGGTTGGGATAGCTGGAATAAATCGATGTGAGCTTGAGATCATATAGGTAGCAAATGTGATAGCTTTCATAACACAATGTGAAAAGATGTGACAATTTCATCAAGCCTGTCGATCAATTGATATTGCTTTGAACAAGCAGAATGATGTCACTAAAGAGCGCCATTTCATTCGCTTGAATACTTCCATTAAAGCTATTCGATATTTACTGCATCAAGGTTTGGCTTTTCGTGGACATGATGAATCAGAAGGGTCTCAAAATAAGGGAAATTTTTGAGAGTTGCTGCTACTTTTGGTAGAGGAAAATGAGAAAGTAAAAAAAGCTATTCATTGTAATGCTGCTAAAAATGATAAGATGGTGTCTCCAGAAATTCAAAGGGATATTGCTAATTGTTTCGCTGAGGTAAGATATAAATTTGGTTGTTATTTTCTTTTACAAATGGCAGGTGTCATCTCTCAAATTAATGTTTTCTCTGTGCAGATCATTGTTAAATCTATCATTGAAGAAATTGGTGGAGATGTGTTTTGTATATTAGTAGATGAATCAGCTGATGTGTCAGGCAAGGAACAAATGGCAGTGGTTTTGCGGTATGTTGACAAGGATGGGGTTATAAAGGAAAGATTAATTCTTTATTACTCATGTGAAAGAAACATCACTCAATGTCTCAAATCCAACATTATGAGTTTGTTTGCTAAGTATGGGTTGAGCTTAAAACAAGTTAGGGGACAAGGTTATGACGGCGCTAGTAATATGAGAGGTGAGTTTAATGGTTTAAGAGCCTTAATCATGAAAGAGAATAGCTCGGCGTATTATGTCCATTGCTTTGCTCATCAGCTACAGTTAGTCATTGTTGCAGTGGCTAAAAAGAATGATGATGCAAGGGATTTCTTTGACATGATATCTTTGTTGCTTAATGTGGCGATGCTTCTTGTAAGCGCAAGGATATGATCCGAGAAAGTCGCGCGAGAGAATTGGAAAAGCCATAGGCATTGGACAACTAAATCTGAACTGGATTAAATCAAGAGCAGACCCTTCAAAGAGCCGAGATACACGTTGGGGTTCTCATTACAAAACCCTCAAAAGCATACACAATCTGTTCCCTGAAATCATTCAAGTGCTTCAATATGTTGCAAATGAAGGACCAAATGATGGAAAGAAACGTCAAGCTCGTGGTCTGATTGACTATCTCAAGGATTTTGATTTTTTGTTCCACTTGCACTTAATGTTGCATATTTTAGGACATGCACATTCTTTATCTCTATCATGCAAAGGAAAGATAAAGACATCTTAGAGGCCATGACAGAGGTGAAGTTGACTAAGCGAAATTTTGAAGATTAGAGATGATGGTTGGGATTCTCTATTGGAGACCACATTCTCTTTTTGTGAAAAACATAACATCCCTAAGTTGGACATGGAGGCAGATTACATTGATCGACATAAGCCAAGACAAAAGACAAACCGCACCAACTATGAACACTATAGATATGATTGCTTGAACCCAATTATTGACTTGCGACTCACGAGTTCAATGATCGTTTCAATGAGGTGAATTCGATCTACTTACCCGTGTTGTTGCTTTCGGTCCTAAGAATTCTTTCGATGCTTTCAATTTTGAGAGCTTGATGGAGTTGGCTAAGTTCTACCTGATGATTTCGACTCGAGCAACTAAAGGAACTTAGTCATGAGTTTCCTATCTACATTGATAATGTGAGAGCCGATTTAAGATTTGCCAACTTGAAGACTATTTACGAGCTTAATAGGGTGATGGTGGATACAAAAAGAATTATGCTTTCCCTATGGTCTATCGGCTTCTCAAGTTAGTCTTGATTCTTCCCATAGCAACTGCAATGATGAGAGGTGCTTTTAAAGAATGAAAATTGTGAAGACAATACTACGCAATCGCATTGGTGATGGATTTATGAATGATCGCATTGTATGCTTCATCGAGCAGAACTTCTAGCCACAATTTGAATAATGATGTCATAGTTCGCTTTCACAAGATGGAAGATCGTAACCACAGAGGAAAATCAGAACATATACTTGCTCTGCAGTAGCTTATTTCTATTAAGACCAGTATAGCTGTTTTAGCTGATGATATTGTTTTATTGCTCATTTTCGTTAGTACTTCCTGTACGGTAACCCAGCTGACACCGGTGGCAAATTTTCCTAGCTTCGCCCCTGGCGGCTATGACAGTGGGGCTAGAAACGGCAACAAGATTGGCACGTGGGCCTCACACATATTCTCTAATTTTTTATTCTTTGAATCAACTCAAGTTGGAGGTTTGATTTTTTTTTTTTGGAATCAAAATCTCCAATTAGTTTGATGCAAGCTATCTCTCCTTCATTCGAGCTAAAGCTTAAACGCACATTGCAGATGCCCTGAGCCTGGAACTCGATTGCATTAATTAAATGGAAGAGATTTCCCCTTTTCTTTTTTTTCTTTTTTTAGAACTTCTTTCTTTTCGTTTTTAAAAAAGGGCAGGCCATCAGGAAAAAGTATTTTTACAGGACTGCTAATCTTGGGCCTACTTTATTGAGTGGGCCCTTTCACAGGCCTGGCTAGCTACTTCAGGACGAAGTTATATCTATATCTACGAATCTGTTCTGTTTGGCTGTGGTTTATGACTTTTGGCTGAAATTTTTAAATATTAGCTGTTTGCGACAGAGATTACGGAGAGAGAGATACTCACTTGCGATTTTAGATAGTACAGATATTGGGCTTTTAATATGTACTATAATTAACTTATAGATTCCATTTTAAAAAAATACTCCGTTTAAAAATTAGGTACTATAACAAAAACTAAAAACTATTTTGAGAAGTTAAAAAGAACAGACTCCATATCTAAGATGTAAGATGGGAGTTTGTCTGTCGTCATTCCTTCCTCCTCGTACACGCACTCCTCTTGTCCACCCAAAAAAACTGTGAGAAAACAACGCCTCAATACCCCCCAACTGCCCATGCCGCCCAGGCCCCCCCAACCTCCCACTACCAATCTCAATCTTCCATGTTTCCCCTCTCTCCGATGGATCACCCTGTAGCGTGGCTACCCTTGGAAGCGGGCACTGCTGCTCCCGTCGGGGTTACTCATGAAGAAGGAGGATGGCCAGCGGGTCCGGTCGGGGTGTCTCATGGTCAAGATCTGCCTCAACCACGGCAAAGAAGAGGGCTCTGCGGACGAGATTCCCCATGCCCTCCTCACGGTTGCCTACTTGTGACAGCCAGGCGCTGCGAAAGGCCTCCCTATGCTCACACTACTATAGCAGCGTCAGCGCTGCACCACGCGCCTGCGCCGCCCTCCCACGGCCTTCTCCCCGCCATCTCTCCTTATTCTCGTGGTCTAGCGTGTGTTCCTCGCTATGTGCCTCCCCCACTGATCTGCGCAACTCACCATCCACCTCCTCCCTGCCAATGCGTTGGTGCCACCTCAGCTTCTAGCGGTGATTCCCTGCAGTGCGTGATGTTTCAATGAAAACTGGACTGCCAACCTCATTTTGGTGGTTCTATTTCAAGATAACGGAATGATAGCAACACTGAAAAATATGATTCTGGTAATTCTGGTGATCGAGAAAGAAAGCTTTGTATATTATGAGGCTTGGAAATGAATTTATGTATTGTTTATACCATTGTCCTATGGAATATGTTCTCAAGCACTTGCTGTCATTCATTAAATTTGAAGCAGTGCAGCATATGCTAATGTGAACATTGCAAGATCTGTATTATATCTTGCTTATGATTTTATTTTGCCCTATCTTGTTCTGCATGATCCGTCATTGTCCAAAATCTGTGTATCCTTCATAGCCACAATGTTTCTTTCGATGAACTTTGGAAAATCAATTTAGAGATGAGTTTCTTGGGGGTACCAGTCATGGAGGAATTATGCTGAGATGCCGTTCTGTTTGTTTGTTTTCCACATTATATATTGTTCCTTGTTCAAGGATAGCTAGATATTTGGTCATGAATGTAGGTACAAGAACTGCTCCATTGCTAATTTTAAACCACCTCTTTCAAAATTGTGAAAGGGTCAAATAAGCAAAGTTACTCTCAGACTAACATAATTTTCTCCTTCAAAAAATTGAGAATAGAGAGGGGGCAATGAGCCATGACCAAGGGCTTAGCATGCATGTTCTCAGAAACACGATAAGGCATATACAGGGTATTTCTGTTCTCTATGGTGACAGCCTATAAGATGGTCACATCCACCCAGAAGCAATTGCAAGACACAGGGCATGCTACTTCAGTTGCTGGTCCCCATTTCAGCCCGCATAACTCCCTTTATTTTTATTTTTACTTTTTGCATCTATACAAGATGATGAATCTTGGAATTTGTATACTAAAGTTTTGATTTTTCATCAACCCCAGATTTATATTCTTTGGGTCAACATCTTTCTATTTTTGTGAGAAGAAATGTAAATGAGTTGTCGATAATGAAATGCAGACTTCAATAACTAATACTTTTCTATCAGGTGCAAACTAAATGATCAAGCTTGGGTTAAATAAATGATTGTACTTTGGTTTGGTTTGAAACTGCATCCATAGATACTTGTGTTAGTTGAATTGATGTTGAGAAATTATTGATTTCTAAATTGTGGTTTTTGTTGGCCATCTGATAGTCTGGTAAAAACCTTGAAGTGATCTGTTCATGATAAATTCATTAGGGTGTTCTTCAATTGTGTGCTTGTGATATTTGCTTCTAGGTTGTTCGTATTTAAAGATGATAGGTTGTTCAGATGTGCTCCATACCTACTCAAGCTCTTAACTGTCTAGCAAGCAATGCCACGTAGGCACCGTTTGGAACACATTAATTTTATAGGACTACTTTGGGAACTGTACTGTTTCTTGCAAAATTCTTGCATTACAAATGAGATGGCATGCTATAACCTTGTTTGGCACTCTTTGTTTTAACACTAGCAGTACTTACTAAACTTTACAAAATACTTTGTAATGTGAGGGCCTTCTTATTGAGAAATTAGAGATACTTTTAAGTTCTAGTTAGTAAAAAAGTTTGGCCAGTTTGTATGCTTCATTGAAATGATTTGAAAATTCGATGATTGTACACTCAAGCAAACAATATGTTCAATCATGTTTAGTACGCATTGCACATAAATTTTTGATGCAAAGGATGAGTTTTTGTTGCAACGCATGGTCACCAAGCTATCCCACCTTACATTTTTCAATCGAGGAGTTTCACTGCCTGGCAATTAACTAGAATCCAAGTTGTTTAGGCTTTCAAGTGGCTTCCATAGCTTCATAATTACATTTTATTTTTACTAGTAAGATTTGTATATTTATTTACATGATCTTAGAATAAGATGATTATGAAGTGCTTTGTACATTCAAAGATCAAAGTTTTACATATTAATTTGGTTTTGCTTTGTACTCATAGGGCCATGAGTCCATCAACTGAAGACTTTCAATTCCTTTCACCGTTTGGAGGTGATTTTTATGACTCCAGCGTAGATGCCGCACTTTGTTTGCTAGTTCGTGTGTTAGGATTTACACCAGGCCTTTTGTGTTTCCTTCTGAGAGCACGAGTACTATTGGCGGTGTTGAGTGAGCTCATGAGTTGGATAGGTTTTTAAGCAGCGATGAGGCCATGCTGAGTTGGCTTCGGCTGGGAGTATTCATGTTTATGACAGGTGGGCCGGATGGTTTGCGATGGACCCACCTGATAGTGGGTCGTTGCAAGTGATGTGGACTTGGCCCTTGACACCTGTAGCTGGGTGCATCTGGGCATGGTGGACCACAGGGAAAGGCTAGAGTCGGCAAGTCATGTGGGATACACACATATATATATTAAATAACAAGGACACCATGGTGTCCTGACTCTATGATTAAGACTTTTCATCCATAATTAAGATTTTTCATTCATGATTGATTTAACATGATAAATCAATGATTTCCTTTCCAAATTAATGCATTTTTAAATTAATGAATGCAACGGGTTTGCCTTATATATATCATATGTCATTGCATTTGCACGTATCTAAATGCAATCTATGAGCACATGCGCGCGGGTCACTACCTGGCTTCCTGGTGTGATTCGTGCGTAACTTCATGAATTATGAATGATAACTTTTTGTATAAAATAATAACTTTGCAAATGTAAGTAACTTGATGAATTATCAATGATAACTTTATGTTCAAGATATAGTATCTTTCCGTAGTATTGTAATGTAAAAGTTACGTTCTGATATGCCAAAAGTTATCACTGAGAATTGTAACTAATTTTTTGAATTATAGATGATAACTGTGCATGAGATAGTAACTTTGCCAAATATAAGTAATTTGATAAATTATATATAATAACTTTATGTTTAGGAGATAGTAACTTTTTCATACCTAACAACCCCCCTAAATCTCATAAAAAATAGCACATGGGGCACACAAATCTAATGCGCGTAATAACTGTAAGTAACTTCATTAATTACAGATGATAAATCGATGTGCATGTGATAGTAACTTTACTATAATTAACAAATAGTAGTAGCCGTCCGTGGGGTGGGTTGATGGGGTGATATATATATATATATATATATATATATATATATATATATATATATATACTATTATAAAAGAAGGAGTTGGTGGTTGCCGAAGCCTCCATCCAATCTGGACCGTCGGATCTTCCCTCCCCTCCCACCACCCGGCCAACCCTAAAACCCTCCCACCCGCGCCCTCCCCACCCACCCTCCAACCCGCGCCGCCACCTCCTCTCCCTCCCCCTCCCCTCCCTTCCCCCGCGCCGCTCCCCTCCCTCCCTCCCACCCGCGCCACCTCCTCCCCCTTCCTCCCACCCCGCGCGTCGCCGCCTCCTCCCCACCCGCGCGCCGCCTCCTCCCTTCCCTCCCACCCCGCGCGCGCCTCCTCCTCCCCCACCCCTCCGCCTCCTCCCCCCCCACGCTGCAGCCGCCTCCTCCTCCTCCCCACCTGCGCCGCACTGCCTCCTCTTCCCACCCGCGCCGCCTTGCCTGACTTTGCTGACGAGTGGCCCTCCTCCCCTCTAGATCCGGCGTCGGATGGTGGCCCCTCGATCATGCTCGATCGCGCCCCTTCCACAACGCCGCTAACTGGTCCCTCCGCAGCTCCTCCACCGCCCGTATCTGCAGCTCTCCCTCCTCCCCGATCCGCGCGGGGTGCTCTACCGGCGATGGTGGGGCGGCGCTGGCGGGTCGGGTTCTTGTCCCCGGCGACGGTCCCGGTGGCGACACTACGAGGCATGGCCATGGGGCCATCACCTCGACCTTCGCCCGGCCTCGGCGTCGGCCCCTTCACGCTCGGTTAGCCCACCCTAACCACCCATCGTCTGATCCACCCGGTTGGGATCGGAGGTCGTCGGTGGCTTGCTTGCTCTCGCCGTGCGCGGAGGAGAAAAACATGTCTTTTAAACAACCTCCTAGCTGAAAGTTTCAATTTTTTGGGGTGAATTCGGCGTGAGAGCTCACTATTGGTGCAGGGATGCCGATTTCCGATGCGTTCGCGCAGATAGAGCACCAGCCCAACATTTACGATGTTGTCCACGTGAAGTACTTCGATGAGGTTTGTGATGCTCGGCCGTTTGATGCTACGAGCCACCGAAATAAGCTTAACCGATTGGTGTTGTTGCTTCGTGGCTTCGGGAGCCTCTAAAGTTGGATTTTGTCATAAGCTTTACGGACCACGGGTTTCACCTACGCTCGATCCTTGGTCACAGGTATGTTTTTATTGGTACAAACATATGCTTGGATTTTCGTCGATACTTGATTGCATCTTAGGCAGCATTGAACTCACTTATACTGAATGTATGAATACAACATTTGTTTGTAAAGAATTGAATTCTGTACTGAACCGCTTATATAATCAAATTTGGGTGGTTTATGTATTGTATAAACTAGAAAGTGTAGCACAGAACCTTGTAATAGGGAAATGCTATAGTAATTTGAATTCGACAATAAAAATTACTTCAAGGATATGTGTTGTATTATATAAAAATGCATACTTTACATGTGCTAAAGTCGGTGAAATTTATTCATCATCCTTCAGAAAATGCTACAGGTCATTTCTTTTTCCTTGTAGAGGCTCCGTCTCATAGAGATTTATGATGTTAAGAGACTGCAATTGTGATATGCAACATCTCTAATTGGGTGAGGAGCTTGTAGGCATTACTTTTTGTTGTTTTTAGTCTGTATTATGTAGTATGGTCACTCATTTCACCTTAACCATTCTGCACAAGGCTCTGAGCTGTGGCAGAAAGGTGGCTCTGGGTTTTGGTGACCCCGGAGTGGTTGGACTCTTGCAGGTATTAGGGGTGGGGTGGGCCAAATCTTTCGGGTGCAATTTTTTCTTATGTCCCCTTTTAGAGAAACCTGCTTGTTTTTAGCCATTCTGTCATGAGAATAAGAGTGGGATGTGATGGCTCGCCTACATGCCGATCACTTTACGTTCCTACTACATATCCGTGATGCTTCTCGCTGAGATTACCTTTTTCAATACATGCTGCGTTGTTGTTTACAGTACTAACCTTAATTATTTGCCAAATGGAGTCACCGGAATCTTGGATATTGCGTTATAATAAAAGGGCAAATTGTTAGATTGGGCTGAATTGATTTGTAACTTACAAAAGCAATTATTTATCCGAAGAATTGACATTGCTATGATTAATTATCTGCATATCAATGTTCAAGTTTTTCCCTTTTAGCTACCTATGTAACTATGAAATCCGTTTGTAAGGAAAATTATCTATTTGGCATATCAATGTTCAAACTCAGAATTGTCTATTTGGTTTTGCGCTAGACTTGGAACCATGAAAATTATTTCTTTGATTGAGAAATAACCTCAGTTTATTTGGCATGTATCCAAGGACTGCTCCTACAGTAGTGATATGCTGCTGCTGTTTTATTCTCTTCATTATTGATTTTTGTTATGTTCTATTGATGGTAGGGAACACTGCTTTTAATTTGGATGGTACAATTGCCCGAAGGGGTTTGGAAAATCTTGTTAAAGTTGTGGTCACAACCTTGATCAAGCTACTCTCCTTTTTCTGCCTTTTCATATCCAAACCAGTGATGAGGCTTGAGAATGTCCATCCTTCTATGGCACCAGTCCCAGTTGCAGATAAGCCACACCATCGGTCTATAAGTGATGCTGACATGAGCACTTGTTTACAGCGTCTTGACAATCTTGAGTCTTTGTGCAACATCTAGCAAGCAAACCACCAGAGATCCCCGAGGAGAGGAGCATATATTACTGAACTCATTTGAGCGGATCAAATCCATTGAGGCTGACCTGGAGAGGACCAAAAGAGTAAGTTCTTGTGCTGTACCACTTTAATTGATTATGCTAGCTTCAAAGTTGATATTTATTATTTAATTTGAGATCATATTTGATAGTATACATCACTTTTATTTAGTTTTCCGTTGCAACGCACGGGCACCTTACTAGTGTATATATATATATACTAGTAATGTGCCCATGCGTTGCTATGGAAAATAAAACTTAGTAGAGATATTATGATGCAGTTATATATTTTTGCTGGAAGGAATAGAAGTTTATTTTTGTTTGACTATATAGCATTTTCCATACTCAAACAAAGAAAAGTAAAGTGTTCAAAGTCTGGGAACTGCCGGTTTGGAAGTGCAATTTCTCGCATCATGGTATAAACATTTCTATCCATGACTTTCTATCACAAATAGAAAAGGATAGACTTAGCTACATCTATATTACTTGGAAGTGAATTGTGAGGTAACTGCTGCTAAGATGGCTAGCTAATGTCCCTTGTGCCAACTCATCGAAGTCATTCCAAATCCATCCTAATTCATAGACTTTATGTTGAATAGGGAGGGGCAAATGATGAATCATTAACTAAAGAACTATGGTAGAAAAAAAAGCATATTAAAAATTAGATAATTATTTTGTGCAATCTAGAGAAACAAGAAACATAACTAAAAGCTGACGAAATAAAGAGTTCTCAGAAACAACTGAATGTCAATGGAGATAATAAGACGACTGCAAATTTAAAAATGTGGTGCATACAAGTTCCAACCTAAACTTCTAAGCTTCTGAATATCAAGTAATTTAAGCTGACTATTCTAAACCATCAACTGAACGTTTTGCACATGAATCAACAAGATAGAGAGAGCATTCGGTCATGCAAATCACTGAGTTTTGAAGATTACTTAATCATAGAGCACTTATGTGTATCCTGCAACTATATCCTCTTATCACAGCCTTGTTGAATATGACCCTTTTACCGGTAGAATAGTTACTGTAGATCATCTTGCAGAAGTCAACAGATTAACATATCAGGGGGAAAAAAGGCAACTCCTATACTGGAACTTAAAAAGGTTTGCACGTAAAAATTGTTGTACTGGAACTTCAAAATTGTGGGTGCAAATTGTTGATCACTTGTGGTTTCATAATCTGTCGTAAGTTAATAAATCTTAGTTTACTTGAAGCTAAAAAATCATATATCATTATCAAAAAGAGATTAAAATGAAGGCAAAATACACCAATGATGATGAAATTTGAAAGGAACAACATATTAAGTTAAAACAGATTATCTGTCCCACTCCAGTTGATTCATCTGATAATACAGAGTTACCTACAAAAAGAATCAAACTCAAAAACAGTTCTAAGCTTGACTATCAGTTTCTACTCCGCGCAGCAACCTATGGTGATTGGAATTCCTTAACTCATTCACAACCTTGGTAGCACCCAAAGCATGATGTTCTTGGTACTATCGAGCAGATGAATACTACCTGGACTTGGAATCAATGATTCATATGCCACAGCAATAGTTATCTTCACTTCTTCAGTCCAAAATTAGATGCCAGGTCAAGTACTTCTTTCTGTGCTCCAGGTGGATCCACTAATAAATCAGGAAGGCACATACAGTATCTAAATGAGAAAACAAAACAAATGAGGCAAAGCTAAACTACAGTGTGTTAGTGTGCATATCTTACTTGCTCCCATGTTCGTTATTATACAAACTTCTCTATCCAAAGCCAAGGGTAGAAGCACAGACAACCACTCCTTAACTGCATATTGATATATTAAGAAAAGGTGTATCAAAAAATATGTTATCTACAGTATAAGATGCAATACAGTAAAAAAGTTATAATTGTTATCCCTCCAGAGAAAAGGATCTTCCTGATTATCAGGCTGATGCAACTACACAGATGTAAAAGAAAAACTGACAAGTGCATAACAATTATTCCAGGATAACTACAATGAAACTTCAGGAAAGAAGCGGTTTATGAAATCCCGGGAAAAAATGACCACTTTCATACTTTATGTGGACTTTGTGATGCAATGTAATGACGTACCTGAATTCCAGGTATCTTGGTGACACCACACATACAATTTCCCTAATCACAGTATTAATCTCAGGGCATAGTCCTCCACAAGTGACAATGCATGCATGGACCTCATCCAATTCAAACCTGACCAAGACAAACATGAGGTTAGAAAAAACCCTTTGTCCAGTTAGACACACGCATTGAGCAACAGGAAAGTGGACTTAAAATCTATGCTGTAGCACATATTAGGTATTTACCTTGTAGGCAACATTTGGAATGCCCTCAGTCCTCCTTTCCCCTTAAAAGTATATGAGTTAACTCCTCATCTATTTCCCTTAGGTACAGAAAAAACCAATAAAAACTACATTACAGAGATCTCCATCTTACTACCCTGCTTTCATGCTAACAACAAGTACATGGACCATACCCAACACAAGTTCACTGTGCTAGCAAAAAAAAATTTATGCTATGGGTTTGCTTCAGTGCATGTAATCAACACGAATGATGAACATGAACTATAAAGCTATTCTGAAAGTATAGGAGATGATGGCAGTCCGGCAAATTAAGATCCATTTTGGCACCCTAACTAATGCACCTGCTAATGCTACGTGAAATATCTCCTGGATAAGATTTTTTTTAAAAAAAATAAAATAGTTATCTATGGCAAGTTCATTTAGCATAGGACAGCAATGCTTTTATGATACAATCATATAATTCTGAAAGACCTAATATAATGGTCACTATTGTAAACATATTTTTACTTTGTGTATTACATTGATCAAATGACAGAGTAACTGAAAACAGATGTATTCTTTAGATATGTGTACCTTCCCTTGAGTTGTTGAACACATAGTAGATGCTAATCCAATGCCAGCTAATATCCCCCATGACATTGCAAAGTGTTGAGATGGCCTCCCTTTAGCAAACAAGTCACTAAGGTTACCTTCCTTAGCAAAACAAGAATATATTGGTAGACTTGTTGCTCTTGCTGCAACGACAACCATTTCCTACAATAAAAAGCAATGGCTTTTTTTTTGTAACACAATTTTCAGGAAGGAAAAACTGGACAAACACATTGTCATTTTTATGTTATTGTTCTATATATTTAATGGGCCCATAAATACTCTTATTTCATAAACCATTAGGTACAAAGGATCACTATTTTTATCTTTTCATACATCCTCAACTAAATTATATATGCCAATGTCAAACAGAACATTATATCACAACGTTCATGTCATCTGAAGTGCAACATGCATGGATAAGATTATATGCAATGACCAGGAAGCACAATCCAACAAACAATTAAAACTTGACAAAGTTCGCTTTGTTAACACCTAAGCTAATTGTTTGCTAAAAAGGACAAAATATTCGTACTTCCATGAATTGGCTTTGCTAGCTTTCCTATGAGAGATGTTCTCTACTGCTAAGATAAAGCATCTTAATCACAAAATGAAATAGTACTCATGTTCTTGAGGGAGCAAGTATTATTACTGTCCTCTACTGCATCTGCGCATAACCCTTGAGCCATAAGCGGTAGCCATTCGGGTATCGATGATTCTTCCACATTACCCTGCAAATCTTCTTATTTGCATCTAGGAGGAGATACAAGTAAATAGGACATCATCAATCGGACTACAGGATCCAGGCCATCATCTACAACTAACAGCAGTCCAAACAATCTAACAAGATTCCCATATCTCGAGCTGGAAAAGTGGATCAAGAACTGAATATTCCAAGAACCCAGAATCAATCAACAATCTGACCTTGCCCAGTTCTTTTAGCCTCAGCACGGTCTCGTCCCTATCTCCCGGTAAAGGCCATCTCCTCCCAGCTCCAATCCATCTACTCAATTTAGCAAAATCAGGGTTACGGCGGCGGATCAGGACAGCGAGCGGCGGCGATGAGGGAGAAGGGAGACGACGGCGGTGGGAAGGTGGGGACAGCGGTGGGGGAGAAGGAGCGGCGGTCACCGGCCGAGAAGGGGGCGCTACAGCGGATCGGAGAATGAGCGACGGAGGTGGGGGGAGAAGGGCGCGGTGGTGGGAAGAAGGGGACGGCGGTGGGGAGAAGGAGCGGCTGCCAGCAGCTTTGGAGAAGAGGCGCGCGTGATCGGGGAATTAGGGCTAGAATCAAGATGTGAGTATCGAGGAGGCGCGCGGCATGGGAGGGGGGGGAGAGCGAGGGGGAGGCGGGCGGCGCGGGGTGGGGAGGAGGCGGGGCGGCGGCGGCGGTGGGAGGGAGGGGAGGAGGCGGCGCGCAGGGGGGGAGGAGGAGGCGGGTGGCGCGGGGAGAGCGAGGGGAGCGGATCGGGGCAGCGGGAGGAGAGCGAGGGGGCGGATCGGGCGGCGGGGCAGCAGGGGAAAGCGAGGGAGCGGATCGGGCGGCGGAGTGCGGAGGAGGAGGGCGGTAGGGGAGAACGGTTCAGATTCTATCTCATAATCAGATCGAATGGCTAAGAAAAAATGAGGGAGGACTCATCAACCACTAACTCCTTCTTTTAAAGTAGTAAATATATATATATATATATATATATATATATATATATATATATATATATATTGCAATTTATTCAAAAATCTGAAAGCTTTTAGAGTTCTTTTCTTTAAAATGCCCTGTTCCGTAGAGGCTGTATTGCAAAATCTTTCAAAACTTGTCCATCTTCGATACCTAAGGCTTGAGTCTGATCATAGTTGTAAATTGCATTTACCCAAAAACTCTCAAGATTTTATCACTGGTCATAGATCTACAAAGGTGGTATGGAATACATAATATACCTGAGGATATCAGTAACCTGATGAAACTGCGTCATTTTCTGGTCCGAGATGATGAACATCACTCCAACATTTCTGAAGTTGGGAAACTAGCTTTCTTGCGAGAGCTAAGGGCATTCAAAGTAGGGAAAGAAAAAGGTTTTTAACTAAGGCAACTGGGGCAATTGGCATTGCAGGGATCACTGGGTATCTATAACCTTGAGAATGTCAAAGTAATTGAAGGGGATGATGCAAAACTACATAGGGGGCAGAAGGGGTGCTTGAAGAATTTAACATTAGATTGGCATATGGAGCGAGGTAACAAGGATCCTAACAAGGAACAGAGAGTTCTTGATCTCCTTCGATCACATAGAAATCTGCAGGAACTGTGCATTAGAGGTCATGGAGGTGAGACTTGCCCACAATGGTTGAATCGTTTGACATGTTTACAGTGTCTTCATCTGGATGGAGTGGATTGGAAAGAACTTCAGCTTCCAATTATTGAGAACTTGAGAATAATAGAACTTGCTCGCCTGCCAAAGTTGTTGAAAGTTCTCATCCCCGAGGATTTTCTTCTCTTGTTCGCTAGAAGTATCCATCATTAGGGTGATCGTGGCACGAGCCGCACGACATTGTTTCCTGGACTGCGAGAGTTCCAGATCGAGGATTGCAAAGAACTAAAATTTTCAGCTTTGACTTTTATTCGTCGGATGCACACTTTGAGGTCTGAAGATGAGATATCCAGGGATAGGTTGGGAAAAGCTGGTTTTCTACGCAAAGAAGTCATTAGAAGTCGTGGGAAACGAGAATCTACATGTCCAAGATGGTTCTGTACGATCGGAATTCACTTGGTTTACTGAACTGGAAGAGTTGATTATGACGAGATGCCAACCTGTGGCTGAGGAACACCTCGTGGGGCTAACTGTCGGGCTTCGAGTTAGCGAACTAAACATAGTTCCTTGCTCGGGGCTTGAAGACTTTCGCAGTTCCTTACATATCTAGGCACCAGGCTTCTTTGTTTTTAGATTGCTTTTAGATACATACAAGTGCAATAATATCTTTATCTTTACTATTATAAAAGAAGGAGTTGGTGGTTGCCGAAGCTTCCATCCAATCTGGACCGTCGGATCTTCCCTGCAATGATACTTTGGATTGAAATTTTAGCCATATGCTTTGATGATGTCCGTGTCCATGCAACATAGATGATGAGTATGTTTGAGTCCTGTGCTTGTTTCTCATTAGTTATGGGTTATTTTATCGAATCATGCAATGATATATATGTTTTAGCAGTGGTTTGGTCAAGATGGTAAATCAGAAGGCGGATGGAGGCTTAACTCCACTTCATATGGCGGCGTTAAACAGGCACGTAGAGTGTGTACAATTGTTACTGGACTTGGGAGCATCTGTTTCTGAGGTCACCATTGAAGATAGAACGACTATTGACTTCATAGGTATTTGCAACTGTTTTTTTACTGTTGCTTGTCAACTCAATAATAATTTTCCTTTATGTATTTGTTATTTCTCAGCTTTGTTATTGTTGATAGCACACTCCTGTTCTGAATGCTTGACATTATCAGTATTGGAATATTGTGTATTGTCAGCAAATTAACTTAAATACATCGTCTTAAATTGATTCAATTATTGTCTTGCAAATGTACTTTATTATACATATACTGATGGGATGCCATGAATGGAAAAAAATCCTTCATCCACTTGGAATGTATTACCATTGTTCCTCTACTATTGTCTGTAGTTCTATGTCTTTTAGTTTTGTACTTTGATGTTGCTAAAATTTATGTTTCTTCTGTAATCACCATTGATTATGTTAGCCATTTGTTAGTATAAAATTTGGCCATGTGTGGCGTAATCTTTATTGCTCTTGGCTCATGTACTTGAAGCTATAGGTTTGAAATTTTTCTAAAAATATGTACCTTTGTATGATTGTATATATAGTATTGTTACATCTTACTAATATGATACTTGATTTATTTACGAGTATGAACATATATGTTTTGTTTGATACATGAAGACATAAGAAAAAGTTGATATTTATTATTCAGTTTGAGATAATATTTGATAGTATGCACCACTTTTATTTGGTTTTCCGTTGCAACGCACGGGTACATAACTAGTATAATATATAAGACAAACCTATTAGCATTCATTAATTCGAAAAGGTATCGATTTCCAAATTCCAGCTTTGAAGTTGAATTTTGGACCTGCAAAGGGAATCTAAAATTTCCTTGGTTTGATTTTCATTAATTAAATTATTTACAAAAATCCAATTCAAAAACCTTGAATGAACACCGAAAAGTTTTAAATAAGACTAGAAACCAACAAAAGATTTAAATTTCTCTTGAATTTTCAAAGGCCGCAAA
Source organism: Melocanna baccifera (assembly GCA_036346265.1). Lineage (NCBI taxonomy): Eukaryota > Viridiplantae > Streptophyta > Magnoliopsida > Poales > Poaceae > Melocanna > Melocanna baccifera. The sequence continues at coordinate 16,415,332 of CM070710.1, forward strand.
TTGGGATTTACACTAACCTCGCCGAAGCCCGTCATAGTACATGATTCCAGGAATGTATTCCTGCCTTCCAAAGGGTTGGATGATGTTAGGTTCCATCCTCCAGTACTTGAACGTCTGGAGATCAAAAACTGTGTTGCTGCTAGCGTGAAGGAGCTGACACGCTCGCTGTCCCGTCTCCATCTTGGAAATACAGAAATGCCAGGGAATAACAAGGTTGTGTGTGCCTGAGGAGGAAGATCGGGGGCGGCAAACAGGAGGAGGAGGAGGAGGAAGAGTTGCAGCAAATAGTAGAGGAGGATCAGGGAGAAGAAGGGTTGCTTCTCTTCCCGCCGCATCTGTCCAACTCTCTACGGGAGTTGTCAATCACAGATTGCCCAGGGCTGAGCTTGCATTGCCCAGCTGGTCACAATGCAGGGCTCGGAGGCCTGCGCTCTCTCCGATCACTATCTATACATATCTGCCCCAAGCTCTGCTCCACTACTGCTCTTTGTTTCCACCCTTAAAATAGTCCATCACTATCTACTCAATCTGTATGCTAGTCCACCACTTGGAGTAACTATTGTCTTCTATATCCATATGGATACTTTGATGATTATTTCAAGGGAAACTATTGCTGTCAACCAGATCATTAAGAAAAAAACTTCTCTTAAAATAGCACATTTATTTAGAGTGAAGATTTTCTGAATAAAGAGTTGAGTTGGTAGTCATGGATGATGCAAGAAGGTTGGTGGAGAAAATAACATAGTGCTAGAGTACTAGATTTTCAAGCTTTTGTGCATCTGAATACTCCATGTTAGCAAAGGATTTAAAGTAGTCTACTGCCAATCTCATTGAAAGGCAGTGGAGGCTCTTGGATAACGTCTAAACTCCAAGCCTGCAAAGATGCGCACTCTGCCTTGCATGAAAATGAGCTTCATCTTCAGTCATATCAAGCTATTTCCTCAGCTTTTTCTCATTATTAGTGCATTCAATGGCACATGATTTGGCTGCAGCTATTGTTTGATTCATCTTTGCCATATTGACTCGATGACTTCAAAAATGACACAAAAGAATCAATATAGCAAACTCATGCAACAAAATCTGTTATTCGAAAGTTAAGTTTGGTAAGAAAAAAGTTTGTTGGCAATGTCTACTTTCACTTTGAGCCATCAGTGCATCAGTCCACTTAGTTCCTTTCAAAATATGACTTACCGGTACTATTATTGGCAAACTATTTGTGCCATATTGGATGGTGACTTTTTATGATTTGTCTTTTGAAAACTGAAGATTGTGCCTTAGTATACTACTGGGTGGTAAAGCTCTTTTGAAACTGGAGCTAAGAGCCTTTTGTGATATATTGGGGTAGTAAGCTTTGATCTTCCTGAAACCTACACATGGTAATTTAGTGACCCACTGAAAACCTCCACACCATAAAACAATCGCGTGCCTATGTGCACAATAGATTTGGTGTATTTACAATAAGGTAGAATAAGCCCATACAAAAACTAATGGTAATATTGAACTGTAGGTGATAATGTGTGAGACGTCAATTAATGGGTTTAATTTGTCACCAATTGCAGGTACAATCAACTTTTTATTTAGGAAGATGGCTAGGAAGAGATGGGTCTTATGGCATTGGCAGGCTACAGGTTAGACATGCATTATTTTGTGTATTGCAACTTTTCTTAAACACGTACATAAAATTTAGGTCAATCAAGTTAATGGAAGACACCTCAGACATGTCATTTTTTTATTTTCTAATCGAGTAAAATATTTTTGATCATTTCAATGGGCAAAATTTTCTTTCAATAAGATAATACGTTATACTTGGGTTTCAATTACAGCAAGGTAGCGATAATATGTTATACTTTTATACTAGTATTTCTACCATTTCAGCTTCACAAAACCAATGATAAGTTTTGAACTTTAGGATGGTAATTTATTATTTGACACTTTTAAAATTGACAGAACTGATGGTAGTTTCAAATTTACTATGGTAGATTTATTAATTAGTAAAAACTAATGATAACATAGGTTCCAACTTATGGTAATTTATTAAAAACTCATATGGTAACATGGATACAAATGTAACATTTTTTTTAAAAAAAAGTTGTACTTTTCACAAAATCGATGATAACTTTTGAACTTTAGACTAGCAATTTGCTAAACATGAAGATGGTAACTTAGTGTGCTACTGATGGTAACTTAGTGTTTTCAGAAGTAGGAGAACATGACAACTTCTATCTAATCATATATAAAAAGCTCCTACTAACTGCATGTAATGTTTTATTCACATGTTTATGTCATACATTTAAAGCCTTTTATGTGGTAACTTAGTGTTTGACCGTGGTTGGTTATTCCAATAACAGGGTAAAGTGCATCTTGTAGAGGTCGGTCGTATAAGTGCAAATGACACACAGCTCATAATGGACAATTTGGGGTTGTTGGGTCATATTTCTTTTTTTAGTTGAAGTTTGAGTCCTTTTCTATCACTCATTGGGGTTAGTCACTTTGTTGATCTTTTTTTCTGAAATCTGGTCATGTTGATCTATTGCCACACTGATGGTAATACAGGGGAGCGGGGCTAGTAATTCTTTTTTTAATCAAGCTTGATACATTTTGTGCCATATTGGATTGTGACTTTCTATGATTTCTCTTTTGAAAATTGAAGATTGTGCCTTAGTATACTACTAGGTGGTAATGCTCTTTTGAAACTGGAGCCAGGTGCCTTTTGTGATATACTAGGGTAGTGAACTTTGATCTTTATAAAACCTGCACATGGTGGCTTAGTGACCCACTAAAAACCTCCGCACCGTAAGACAATTGCGTTCCTAGACACGCGATAGATTTGACGTAGTTACAATAAGGAAGAATAAGGCTACACAGAAACTGATGGTAATATTGAACTGTAGGTGGTAACATGTGAGCCATCAATTAACTTGGGTTTAATTTGTCACTAATTGCAGGTACAATCAACTTTTTCATTTGGGAAGATGGCTAGAATGATATGGGTCTTATGGTAGGCTACAGGTCACACATGTATTATTTTGTATACTACAACTTTTCTTAAACACATACATAAAAATCAGGTCAATCAAGTTCATGGAAGACACCTCAGACATGTCGTTTCTTATTTTCTATATTTTGAAGCAACTCAAGCTATCAAGTATCAAGTAAAATATTTTTGATCCTTTCTAGAGGCAAAAAATGATTTTAATAAGATAATATGTTATACTTGGGTTTTAGTTATAGCAAGTAGCGAGTATGATAGATTTTTTTTCATAGCTAGATAAAAACTTGTTGCTTACAAAGTCAGGTCAATAGACAAAATAAATTAGTAATACTAGATGATAACTTAGGTTTCGACTTAAGGTTATTCTTAAAATTTTAGATGGTAACATAGGGTGCAAATGTTGGTATTTTTTACAGTAAATGTAAAAATTATGTATCAGAACTTAACTTTTCATCTTGGAAGAAAACTTTATCTTAATATGAAGATAACTTTCCTATATCTAAAAGATAACTCTTCTGTTTCCTATATCCAATTTGGCCAACAGGTTGGCTCCCAAGTTAAAGGTTTTGGTGTCCCCCGATCAAAGTGCATTTGTTAAAAGAAGATGCATCTATGACAACTTTCTTTTGGTGCACCAAACAGCCAAGCTGCTGCATAGACAAAAGGAACCAAGAATTCTTTTCAAATTGGACATAGCAAAGGCTTTTGATTCAGTGTCATGGTCTTTCTTGCTGCAGGTTTTGAGACAGTTGGGTTTTAGTCCAATTTGGTGCAATTTAATTTCAAAGTTGTTGAGATCTTCCACAACTCGAGTTTTAGTAAATGGGGTGCCAGGAGATCTGATTCAACATCAACGGGGGCTGCGACAAGGAGACCCTCTATCTCCAATGCTTTTCATTATAGTCATGAATATGCTTAATGCTTTGATCAATAAAGCAAGTGACAATGGCCTCCTGCAGCCTCTGCTCTTGCGAGGTTCAAGTCAGCGAGTCTCTCTTTATGTTGACAATGTAATCCTCTTCTTAAGGCCTTCCTTGGATGATTTGGCTTTGATCAGGGAGATACTTCGGGTTTTTGGTGAGGCATTTGGGTTGGTCACTAACATCTCTAAATGTTATGTGAACCCGATCCAATGCCATGACCAGGATATTAAAGTTGTGCAAACCTCCTTTCCTTGCAAGGTGCAAGTGTTCCCCTGCAAGTATCTTGGGCTTTCTTTGTCCATTAAAAAACTGTCTAAAGCTGATTTCTATGCAATAATTGACAAGATTGTTGATAAGTTGCCTGGTTGGAAAGCAGTCATGATGCACCCGGCTGGGAGGGCCACCCTAGTCCGTGCAGTTCTTACGGCTATACCCATCTATGAGCTCATAGCTTTAGATTTCCCTAAGTGGGTAACTAAAGCAATTGACAAAATAAGGAGAGTTTTTCTCTGGAAAGGCCGCAAAGAGATAAATGGAGGTCATTGCCTTGTTGCCTGGGGACGGGTTAAGCGGCCGATTGATCTAGGAGGCTTGGAAATTCTTGATTTGGAGATACTTGGATGGGCTTTGCGAATGAGGTGGCTATTGCTTAAAAAGACTCAACCTGACCGGCCTTGGGCTGACTTTGATATCCAAGTGCATCCAAACACTTTGGCTATGTTTTCTATTTCAGTCTCATCTATTATGGGGGACGACAGCAGAACACTTTTTTGGAATGACAAATGGCTACATGGGAAATCCTTACATGACCTTGCACCTGCCCTTTGCAAACGGTGCCAAAAAGAATTGCTACTCAAAGAACAGTACAGGAGGCAATGACGGATGGTACTTGGATTCGTGACATTAGAAGATGGATGGTCAAGTGAGATTCTTTCATAATATCTCCATCTTTGGGACATCTTAACCAGGTTTGAGCTCACTCCTGGAGTGGAGGATCAGCATATATGGATACCATCCCCCTCTGGTAAATTTTCAACCAAATCAGCCTACCGCCGTTTTCTAGAGGGATATGTGGAGTTTGAGCCGTGGAAGGCAATTTGGAAAACTTGGACTCCACCTCGATGCAAGTTCTTTGTTTGGTTGGTCTCATTGAATCGTTGCTGGACAGCCGATCGTTTAGCCCTTCGCGGACTAGATCACCCAGAGTGTTGCCCATTGTGCGATCAGGAAGAGGAGAATGTGCAGCACTTGCTCACGACTTGTGTGTTTGCAAGGAGTGTGTGGTTTTCAATGTTATCTCCGATCAGGCTGCAGCACTTAGCTCCGGGTGTTGATGACTGCATTTTTACAGAATGGTGGCGTCAAGCTTTACAGTGGGTTCCCAAGGCTATTCGCAAGGGTTTCAACTCCTTAGTCGTGTTGGTGGTATGGTGGATTTGAAAGCATAGAAATATGTGTGTTTTTGAGGGGGCTTCACCTAACCATAATGTTATCATGCGGGATATTAGAGATGAGGTCAGTTTGTGGTGTATGGCGGGAGCCAAAGGGCTCCGTAGGATTTGGCATTGATTTGTTTTTTTTCCCCTCTAGGGGTTGTAGAGTGGTTTAGACTTATTACCATTTTTCTTTTTAATATAATGATGCGCAGTTCTCCTACGTGTTCGAGAAAAAAAAACTCAGTGTACTACTGGATGGTGGCATTTTTGATAAATCTCAAGTTTTCTTTAGCTGTAGATGATAACATGCTATTTTTTTAATGGCAAACTAAGGGTGGAGGTGATGGCTTACTGTATTAATATGCTGGATGGATGGCGGCTTAATAAATCTCATTTTTCTTAGCTGGAGATGATAACTTAATATGCTATTTGATGGTAAACTACAGAGGGTAGAGATTACAATTTAATGCACTACTGGATGGTGACCAAATGTAGCAGTGATGGCAAATAGAAGAGGAAATTAGCGTAGGAGAGGAAATCGTGTGTGCGGTGATTACGAAAAGAAAGTCAAGGATGATTAGTGCGGATAAAAAAAGGCAAGTTGGACTGGGTGCGCGCTAAGGCCAAAGGTCATCCAGTTGCGCAGTAGTCAAATCCTAACTTTTTTAAAAAGAAAGAAACATTTTCTTTACTGAAACAAGCTAACACTGCTCAAACAGTTCTGTAATGTTGCACCAAGGCAGTGCATTTTCAGGACTTCAGAAGGTCTCATTTTCTGAACAACTAATGTTATGTTGCAAACAACATTATATTGCCTAAATCCGTTGTTTATTCTTATCTTCTCATTGCTGTCCAAAATAAAGGATTGCGATTTTTGTTCTAATCAGCCAACACTTAATCAGAAATTCACATCTGAGGGATTTATATGCTGCCCAAGTGCACACATGCAAATCTGCCTAAATTGTGATGGAACTGTAAGTACCTCTCTGTTATCAATCTTCCCGAATTCAAATTGACACTTACTGTAGGCAGCTAATGTCAAAAGTTGCGTTGTTACTTTAATTTTGTAGATCATCTCCTTTGTGGCATCTTGTGGTTGATTCAGGCAGTTATTTTGCCAGCAGGAATAATGCTAAAGGTACTGGAAAGATTCTGGTTTTCGGATCAGATCAAATCAAGTCAGGTTGCTGCGAGAACCTGGTTATAAATGTCTACGATCTCAACACCCAAGGCAATCTTGCAAATATTGTTGAAAAAGTCCATGTTGCATACATGAAATAAAAAAATATTACAAGAAAAGTACAGATAAAAAATATTTCAAATATAGACGAAAAATAGTGTAAACATAAGTGAAAAATGTAGCAGTCGAGTATCCGAAACTAGTGTTCAGAACGGATGTTCGGCGCTAGCATTCCCCTTAACTACAAGGGAAAACAATTTATTTAGTTAGGGGAGAAGACACTGCTCACCGGCACCGAGGAAAACAACCTTCCTCCCGGAGGAGAAGGATGGTGACTTGGTAGAGGTTGGAGGCTGGACAAGACCGTAGAGGGGTAGCATCACTACCAGCTTGAAGACTCCATCAGGGGGGCAGATTTAGTCTACAGTAGTTGAAGGACAACAGATATAAGTCGGTGACGAGCCCAATCGTAATGCGCCACCGCCTAGGAAGATACGCTGTCGTGAAGCCACATAGCCGAGAAGATATCCGGCACAAATCTCCGATGGCACCGCCAGTAACACCGCAAGCGTCATTCGGAAGAGGGGCCTCCGCGAAGAAGAAGCACACGCAATGCCGTATATCGAGGAATTGACCCGTGTGGAGCCGTCGATGTCGCCAAGTACTATCGCCACAGACGCCGAGGACAAACACCGACTCTGCTGAGCACAGGCGCCAATCGTCGACGCCTACTATCGGTTCTCAATCCTCCTGCAACACCAAGGAGGAGGATCTCTCCACAGGAAAGAGCTAGCTATATAAAACTAAAAAAAAAAAGAAATCTAGTAGTAGATTTATAGGCCCCTCTCGTTACGGACTACCTAGTCACCGGAGATGGAGAGGAGAGGACCGGATAAGGGGGGGAGCTAGAGGGAGTGTTATGTTTTCTCAGTTTGTTTTCAGAATGTGTCCAGTTGTACTTTTGTTTTGGTTTTCTTAATTAATATATGGCGCACACAGTTTTCAAAGCACATTTGGTGGTTTGTTTCCTCTAATATCCTTGTTTACTCCCTTGGTAAACCGACACGCCGGTTGAAGTTCCAAAGCATGCATGCATGCACTTGGAGCACTTCGTAATTCGTACACCATCACGCGTGCAACACTGTTACAAGTCGCATTAACTACATGCCCACCATCTTCATTCCTCACGTAATATTAATTAATGTTCTACTAAACTACGGTTTATAACATTTAACTATAATTTATTAATCTAATAAATAGTAATAGTAAAAAAACTAAAAATCTGCTGAAAAGAAAAAACAACCATCTCGGATGATGGTTCAGAGGGCTTATTAGTGATTTGACAATGGCCCTTGGTACGTGAGCCAAACCAAGCACGCCCTGTAAATTCCAAACGGAGGGAGTAGTAAGCCAAGTTAGTCCCAGAAAACGTAAAAGAAAAGGACCTGGTTTTTTTGGTGACACTGGGCTTAAGGTCCTGATCGTTTCGATTTTTTTTAGCTTCAGCTTCTAGTTTTAGCTTTTTTTACTATTCACTACACTATTCACTAACTCAGCTATAGTGTTTTTTCAGCCAGCTACAGTATTTTTTCAGCTAAAAACCAAAAGTCATCGCTATTCCGATCACCCCTAAGCCACATATTAAGCCAAAAAATCATTTTCAAAGCTTTTCTTTTTCGTTGTTTCAGACGACAAAGTACTACTGTCACAGCAAGAAGCAACCATCAAAGTATACCATTACCAGGTGCCTGCCAAGATACGTCCAGTTTCTTGTCATTCACCCACGTCCCCATTAGCAATGCAAAAACTGAAAGGACAGTGTATTATTCAACCAGGCCCCTTTGTTTTTTTTTCTCCCTACTTTAATACGAGGGGAAATTAATCCATCATAATCCCTCTTGACTCTGATCCAAAAGAGGACGCTCTGTGTCGATTGTGATCAACGCAACAGGTTGTCCAGGTTCTACGTCCCATGAACTTAACTCATTTTGTCATCTAGACACAATAATTTTATCATCTAAATCAAGTTGGTTAGAGCCCATACTTAAAAGATTAGACACTAGAGGTCACAGGGTTTGAAGCTTGATCCTCACCAGCATAAAACCAGATGCATTACCAGTTGGATTTGGAACAGTTGGCAGACTATTAGTATAATCCGCAGAACTAGTCTCAGGCCTGTTCTTTTTGGCTGTGGCTGATGGCTTTTTGGCTGTTTGCGACAGAGATTGCGGAAAGAGAAATACTCGTTTGCGATTTTTGATGGTACAAATATTAGTTTTTTAACATGTACTATAATTAACTTGTAAACCCCATCTTAAAAAAATACTCCGTTTAAAAGTTAGTTACTGTAGTAAAAACCAAAAGCGATTTTTAGAACCCCAATCGTTCTAAAAAAGGTCCTGTACCTGGGGCCTAGTGACAGGTAGCAACCCCAATCGTTCAGACCAAAATCAATCCGCGTTATAATTTGATCCAAAAAGGTACTCCACCACTTCAACAACCTCAACTTGCATCTTTTTTATTTGGTTTTTAACAAATTTTGAAAACAAACCTCCTCCAACTTATTTTGGAAAATATAGCATAGCCAAACGGATCGTTTTTTAGAAATAAGTTTGAACATACCCATGGGGTGGCACCACACCACCAAGGATGGCGTGGCGTGGCAAGGATGTGTTATTTTTGGAAAGGAAGGCAATCGGACGGCTGAGATGCCAAAGCAGCGCGATCGAATGACCATACAATTTGATGGACCAATTGTATAGTATTATAGGATAAGTTAGGGCGGGTTATTTTAACATATTATTAATAAAAGGGTTATTCAATAAAAAGTACTCCCTTTGATCCAAATCACTGTACCTCGCACTGAATTTGCAAGTAACACACACAATAGCAACAAATAAACACACCAAAGCTGCATTTTTAGCGCACACAATGTCACCACCGACCGCAACAATACACACCACAACACAGCAGCGTGTCACCATCTCCCCCTCGATAACACACTCACGAAATCATGCATGGCATGATCTGCAAATTAACAGAAGACGAAATGAAATCGAGTCCTTGGCCCCCCACAGAGAGATCTACATGCCACCCAACATGCAATATAATTGTGCTAGCTTACATGAATGGATGCACATATCATGGCCAATGAGTAGGGATGAAGGTTGTGGCAAGAGAATCTGACAAATTAAGAGTTGATGCAGGTTTACCTTTCATATCTGTTGTGGTGGCCTTGTCTTCTGGATCTGTTGGGCATTGCCCCCGATGCTTGATGGCTATGCATGCCTGCAACGTGTGTATCAGTTAGCAGTAACAACTATAACAAAAAGTTCATCCTGTTTGACATCAAGATCTGAAGTTTAGTGGCTTTCCTCTCCTGGCCCCGGACATCCCGTTTTCCCTGCCACTTGCCAGCATCTTAAGGAAACTACCGACATAGAGTGACAGATGTGGACTTACAAGAATAATTTGCATAACGATAGGAAACAGGCCAGGGGATGAATTTTATAGCAAGCAAGAAACGTGCGTTTCGCACAATCTTGTGCTAACCAATAACCATGTCAGGTCGGTTCATTCATGCACAAAGATCTAGGAGTACAGTACGTTTCGCACAAAGATCTACCGACATATATGCTGTTGAAAGGAATCGAATGTTTATACAAAAGAAAAGGCCATTTGGCTTCTTTTTTTGTGTACTTTCACTAGAAGCAACCTAAAAGAAATTGCCAAAATGACACTTCTTTTCCACTTTCACTAGAAGCAACCAAGTCTGTGAATGTAGAAGTCTGGAGACACATTCAGCTTTGGTTCAGGGCACATGCATGGTGTGGCAGCATGTTTCAATCAGGGATCCTCAAAGCTGTTTCACTTGGGGTGGGGTGGGGGTGGGGGGGGAGGCTGGGGGCTTTTGTCAAGATCACAAGCTAGCTTAGCTTCCTCAAAGCTGTTCCGATCAGTTGCCCTTTAGTTTTCACCCAACTGCATTGTCCTGTTCCAAGACACCCATCCACATCCCTTCTCCCTCTTGCAGTAAAATACTAGGAGACATCTCTCTCTCTCTCTCAAATGATTGTCACTATTTTCTCTCTCCCTGCATGCCCATGTCATCATCAGTCATCACCCACCATGGTAATAGCCCTGCAATGCAACATTTGTGCTGGATTTTGCTTAGCCCCTCCGCAAAATTTCCAGAACTACCACCACCCTTTCCTCCTTTTTCTCCCATTCATGTCAGACCGGCCCCCACCTCGGACCCCTCTTCCCATTCTCTGCTTTCGTTTCATCTCCCCCTCACTGGCTCGCAGGCCAATCTGCCACCCCCAATATTCCCTGTCTCCCAAGCTGTCCTGCCTTGTCCTCCTCCTAGCAGGATCAATACCTGCAGGCCACCACCACCAACCCCGCCATTTCCCATATAACCATCGGCAGCTCAGGGCTTGGGAGCTAGTGTTGGAACAGCATAACACATACACTTCTGTCTCTAGCAGCATTTGGTTGTAGAGAGGGAGGAGGCAATGGCGACTTCCTTTCAGGGGACGACGACCAAGTGCACTGCCTGTGACAAGACAGTGTACCTGGTCGACAAGCTCACCGCCGACAACCGAGTCTACCACAAGGCCTGCTTCAGGTGCCACCATTGCAAGGGCACCCTCAAGGTACCCACCGCCCCCCCTGTACTCCATTGACTGGCATTTGGATTGGGAGTTCTTGGACTCTAGTGTGTACCATTCTAAGCTCAGCACAAAGTTGTTCTTGAACTTCTCTAAGAATCATAACATTTTTATTGAGGAGAAAAAGATATTAGAGAGAGAATCTAAGAATCACAGCATTGCTTGAAGAAGTGAAGTGATGTTAAGTGACGAAACTTACCAGTAAGTACGATCATGTTTCTGCTGCAGCTTGCGAATTACAACTCGTTCGAAGGAGTGCTCTACTGCAGGCCTCACTTTGATCAGCTGTTCAAGAGGACTGGAAGCTTGGACAAGAGCTTTGAAGGTATCGTCGGCCCGTTTCCTTGATTCCTTTGCAATACAGTGGTTCTTGAGCCTGACTAGCATGTTCACACCTGCAATGGTTCAGGAACTCCTAAGGTTGTCAAGCCAGAAAAAAATGTTGAGAATGAGGTAAGCATCATGTTGTACAGAATACTCTTGTTTCGAGTACCTGCTACTTTGCATTGTTTTCCAATCCAAAAGTTACACAGAAATACTGATACACACTGATTGCATAGATGCATAAACAACCCCTAAAAACCTGAAGTGATGCATGGATCTGAATAGGGACGGAAATTATTCATAGTACCGATACACACACTGGTCACTCAAAACCTGAATGAAACACATGGATCTGAACATATCGGGAACTTAGTCCAATAAAAAGTGACATTTGGCAAAATTACAAGCAGAATATTGACAAAATTTTGGTGTCCCAATAGTCGGTTTTGTACGGTTTCACATCATGTAGTCAGTATTATTCATCTGTCGTTCTTTTTCAACTACCTCATTCGCATCATTTGCATTAAAGTCTCAACAGTTGTACTACATTTGCTTAGGTTTTGGTGTCCCAACAGTTGTTTCATATCATGACTGTATTATTGGCAGAATGCTATTAAAGTCTCAAGCGCATTTGCTGGCACCAGAGAGAAATGTGTTGGATGCAACAAGACAGTCTATCCAATAGAGAGGGTACTATTTTGCATTCTAACTATCTCAATTATTTTTCTGGAGGTTCCTTTACTTGACAACCTGTAGCTGAATTTATATTAATGAAAGCAGCATTTGCTGCAGTTCCAAGTTGGACACTCAATTATTGATCTTTTTGCTTAAAGATAAGGAAAGGCAACACAGACATACCATACCTGCATGAAATACAGTCTGTGACTGCGAGATACCTATCAATTCTGCAGGTTACTGTCAATAACACCATGTATCACAAGAGCTGCTTCAAGTGCTGCCATGGAGGATGCACCATCAGCCCTTCGAATTACATCGCACATGAGGGGAAGCTCTACTGCAAGCATCATCATATTCAGCTGATCAAAGAGAAGGGAAATTTCAGCCAACTCGAGAATGATCATGAGAAGACATCACAAGAGGCTGGGTCAGTGGAGGATGAAGAATCAGAATATTAATCCTTGAGCATTCCCAGAGATAAATAATGAGTCTTCTTGCATTTGCTCCAGAGCACTATGTCTTTCCGTGGTGCACGGTTCTTTTTCAGTTTTTTTCCAATGGAGGTCATGTGCATTCAGAGAACAATAGTATTATTGTCTTGTATCTGCATGTAAACCTTGTTATATTTGAGTCGAAATATCTCTAGCTGGTTTGAACCATTTGATCATTACACTCACAACATGTCTCTGCATATACAAGCCAGAAAATCACGCCCTAAAGTAGGTTGATTCATCATTTGTTTACATGTTATTTGACTAGTGAATAAATCACAAAAGAAAATCACACTTGAACACTAAACTTTCAATAGGGAAAAACCATCAACTAGCTGGCACCTTAAAGAGAAATGGTACATACCGAACCAAATTTATTAATCAGCATTGAAATAGACCATACAACAAGCTGTAAAAGTGAATACATTTTATGCACTGAAGGTGGCCTGCTACAAAGGGCTCAAAGCCCTGGCTTTTGGCTTTTTTGAGTAGGCTTTTTACGGTAGCGGCTGATAGCTTTTTGTAAGTTTAAAAATAAGAAAAAATAGTAAAACATCAAAAAAATTAAAACAACACTGCTAAATCTTTTAAGATAATACAAAAGAATAAAGAAAAACAAAAACAAAAAAACAACAAAGAAGCAAAAAAAAACAAAAAAACAAATTTTAGAAGCCAAAAAGCTGAAACGTTTGGACTGGAGCCAGCTTTCTAGCAGGCAAGAAGTCAACAAATCCATTATGACAGTTCAGAGTGTTGGACAATCATAAATATAAGATACAGTACTCAAGAAGTATTTCCTTTTTGTTTGATTAATGATTTTAAATTGTGATAACCGTTACCAAGAGTTCGATGTGGGCACAGCAGAATCTTTCCTCTTTCTATTTCATTTATAAAGTTTCAACAATGCAAGCGGGAGCCATGGAACAATGGATGCACAAAGTAAGTCCATGGTTGGTTTCTTTTGGGCTTGTTGTTTGTGGTTTTTGATTTTTACTATAGTAATTACCTTTCAAACAGTACGTCTTTTCAAAACGGAGTCTACAAGTTAATTGCAATAGACACTGTACCGACTTCAGCTATACCGACTAAAATCGCATGCAATAGTCTCTCTCTTCGTATTCTCTCGCGTGAACAGTCAGAATTTAAAAGTCATAAGTCACAGTTTAAAAGAACCCACCCATAAATATCAATAAATCAAGTAGGGGCTTGCTGTCTGACCCATGTTAGCAAACCTAGATCCTTTGTGATTCCACTGCACTATTTCCTGGATTAATAGATAGTGCTTACAGATATATTACTGTATATCAAAATCATATTAGGCGGAAGCTTAATTAATACAGTAATAATTTACATATGAGCCGAATAGGCCGAAAATAAAGAGTGCAGTAGCAGAAACTTCAAACAGGTGAGACCTTTAGGATTGCCCACAGGTAGCCAACTGGGGTTCGCGACCTAGTTCTTGGTCTTGTTGTCTTCCAGCTCTGTCAATCTCTTTTATATTATCGCGGGCTTGAGCTTCTTTTTTTGACCGACTGGATGTTAGTAATTAAACAAGACTGAGTACAACCGTACTTAGCAAGCCACCACATAGAATGCAATAATAGTACATACAAGGCTGTAAAAGGAAGGTTTGAGGTTCTTTTAGTTGCTAAAAGTATTGTTTCGAAAGTACAATAAATAAGAAAACTCTTAGGACTTAGTAGTTTTAACTAAATCAAAATTTCTAAGTTTTAACTAAATCAAATTTTCTAAAGTTGATATGAGAATGCAATATTAATTGTGGCACAGGTTACATCCACCTTTTGCAGTGTATAGTTACCTCCACCAACGCTAGTTTTTATCACCATCGGAATATTGGGTATTATTTAATTGGTTGAAATTAACTAGATAGTTCTGGTGTAGCACTATTTGAGATTTGCAGCTGCCAGATAGTTGGATTACTAGTTCAAGATCTTAATTAAGATATGGGGTTGGTTACTTAACCAATTATTCTTAGGAGTAAAGTTTATTATTTTAGTGATTGACAATTTTAATAGAGTAACCAATGGTTACACTTTGCATTGTTAATTGCTTTCAAGTATTATTAGTGAATTCAAATCCGAAGATGATAGTTGGATGATTTCCAAATAGGCAAGATTGTATTTTTTTGTAGAATTCTTTAAGGATTCTAATGGCACTTGTAACATCATTTTATGTATCCGTTTGTAATATTTACCTTTAGGGTAAATATTAGTGGTTTACAATATTCTTGAGAATTACTTGATTAGTGATAGGTGATAAGGTGATCTTTGATTTAAATCTTGGTATTTGAAATTTAATTTTCTATAGTTAACAAAATTCATTTGAGCTTCAAAATTTACGGTTTTGGTTACATTGGACAGATCTTGAATTTAGAAATTTGTTTCATCAAATTCAGAGCTAAGATGAATAAGTTATGCTCATTTAAAATTCTCAGATTGAATTAGTCTGCAAACCAGAAAGGAAGAGAGAGATATCTCACCGACAAGTGGACCTGCGTGGGTTAAGTTTGGACCGTCTATTCGGTCGGGACATTCGGACCGTCCGATCAGCTGAAGGGACTTTCGGGCCATCCGATTGCTCTCGGAAATGTTCGGACTATCCGAACTGTTAAGGACGCGCGGACTGTTTGATTGGCTGAGGGAATCGTTCGGACCGTCTGATCGTCCGTGGGGATGTTCGGACCATTCGAACGACTGACATGAGAGCCAACCGATCTGATAAGGGGTCGTTCGGACCGTCCGATCATTCGTGGGAATGTTCGGTCTGTCCGAACGGTCACCTTCGTCAACACAGGGCTTCCACCTATTTTTGGCCAGCAACGAAAGGGCTCGTCGCCGGTGGTAGAGGCGGCGGCTGGACATTAACATTCACAAAATGGATTGCTTACGTCCCTGTGCATCTACAGCCAAAGCCTCGCCGGCTAATTTGGCCGAGACGGCAGCCGGCGACGGTCGAATAGGGGAGATAGGGGGAACTAACTATGGTATCCTAGCACAATTCATTAATAGGGGAGCATCTACGGGGTGACATGACCTTACCTGAACGCTTGGATGAGCTCGGGGATGCCGGGAGTGACCTGGCGGCGTGAGACGGTCGTAGGCAGTTGAGGCACACGGTGTGGGCTCTGGTAGGGTGGTGGGAAGTTCAGCCGAAGGTAGGGTGGCGTCGTCGTACTCTAAGGAGGCTCTGACTCGGTGGAATTGGCCCGTGGTGGCTCCAGTTGCCAGATTGTCGATCGATCAGAGTTGGGCAGATGAACTTCTCCGACGAGTGTAGGGGCGGCTCGGGCAAGCTCGGCTTGAGGGAGAAGAAAAGGGCAATGGGATGTCAGCTTTTTATAGCTCGGAGAGGGTAGGTGGTCGTTGGCGCATTGAAGGTAAGCATCAAAGCTGGACGGTGCCATTGGCGTGCCGTGCAGCTCAGGCGACCATAGGCTAGTGCGAGGGCACAGGCGGAGGGGCGTAGAGGAGTAACACCAAGCAGGGCATTGCTGAGGAGTAATCACCGGGGCAGCAGGGCTAACGGAGGGAAGGGGCGTAGTGAGGCGACATCGACGCAGTGAGGCTTCAATGCGGCCTAGGGATGCGGCGCCTGGGTACGATCTCGCGCGGCGATTCCATGAGGTGGAGCTAGGCGGAGGGGTGACGCGAGCTCAGCGAGGCGGAGCCAATGCGGGGCGGCATGAATGCACGCGATAGGGCTAGTGGAGGGAAGAATCTAGGGGAGGGGTAGAGGTAGCTCGGCGCCAGGGAGGACAGGTGTTACAGTAGCGTCACTTCGCTGGCTCGAATGCGACGAAGAATCTAGCACCAGGAAAGGGGAGAAGGTAGCTCGACGGCTGACGTGGCAGGCATGTCGCGGCATCAGCTCGCGGTGAGCGCGGCGTAGCAGAACAGGGGAGGAAGGAGGAGGTGGCCGGCTGGGCCAGATGAGCCGAAGGCCAGAAATAAAAGGCCAGTCGGGCTGAAGGGAGGAAATGGGCCAGGAGCCCAAAGATTTTTGAAGAATTCTAAGTTTTGAATGCCAGGTTTAGATCTGTAATTAAGTTTTGAATTTGAAATCTTGATTCAAATTCGGGATTGAAAATTTGAATTTTATGATTTTGCTGAATTCCGAGAGAAAACTTTTGAATTCTCAGAACTTGAATTTTTGCATATGTAAATTTGATGGGAAAGATTTTAATAATAATTTTTGGGTTTCAAGTTCTGTTCTCGGTTTTGAATTTCCATATTCCTGTTTTGAAATTTTTGGTCAAAAGGGATTAAGAGTTTCCTCAATTTGAGTTTTATTAATTGAATCAATTAGCGAAAATCCAATTCAAGAACCTTGAATGAACACCAAAAATTTTTAAATAGCACTGGAAATCAATAAAAGATTTAAATTTTTCTTAAATTTTCAAAGACTGCAAATTGGGATGTTACATTTGCTTTGTTCAACACTTCTATAATTAGTTCCAAGTTATTTACTCCCCCAAAATCTAATTGCTAGCCCATGTTATTAAGCCAGTGACTAATCCATGATTAGCCGCCGAGTCGGCACACGGAGGACGACTAGGTTGCTTGAATGACTAGTCACTAGTCAGGCATGTCTAGCCACCTGACTTGAATTTTCAATTTTTTTCATTATTTTGTTCTTCAAATTTCAGGGTGTTGATTCTCAATTACTTATTGTCCAGTATGGTTATGGTTCTATAGAACTCAGATCTAAAGGTCTCAATTAATGGAGTGATTACTTAAATGTTTAAATGATGCTTCGATAAAGGAGATTTTATATGTTACTGTAGGTTTATTAACATTGTTATATCAATAATGTAACTAAAATAATCATATGGCAAAAGAAGTTGACAGCCGAAAAATTTATATTGCAGATAGAGAAGGGCAAGCTTGAGGCAGACTTCATCAAGATGAAGTATGAACTTGAGACTCGGGATCAAAAGAAGTAAGTCATCATCATACTTATGTTGTTCTTCTCTTCATCTCATTCTTTACAATATGTATATACGTTTAATTGTTACTACAACTTAGTATCTGGCATACCCAATTAACATACTTCCTAGTCTGGGTACTAGTCAAGACTAGTCACGACTAGTCGGTTGGCTAGTTGACCAAGTCAACAAATCGCCTCTGACGATTTGACTTGACTTTACAACTTAATAATCTTATTGCCAGCCAGAACAATACAAAGCCATCCACACACACTGATGAGGATCAACCGGTCCCAAGAAAAAGGAAAGCACGGCATGATCAAAAGAGGCCCTAATTTTCTAAGTGGTAATGAATAACGACAGTCACTGCCCAGTTACTGGGATTCCCAGGCACCCAGCTTGAATATCCTGACACCTTCACTAGCTGTCCTTTGACCATTTCCTACACTGGCTACACATCAACCATTTTCATTTGTTTGCTTGCAAAGAGGACAGCAGAGTACAGCAGAGAATTAATGTAAGGGCCCTTAATTGGACCACAGATGTCAGTTAACATATAAAGGGGGAATAATGAAAAGAAGAAAGGAATTAACCATAGGCAGTACCAAAATGAAGTGTGCTCTGGGACAATCATAACTAAGAATGAACGGAATGAATGAATGATGCAGTACTTCTAGGGAAACATTGCAACATATACTAATGCGAAATAGTAGTAGTCCAATAAAATACATGTAGTAAAATGTAGGTGCAGCATTACATGGAAGCTAGTGCAACATTTTATATGAAGAGGACATGCACTTTAACATAAATCATTACTTAACGTACCATAACACCATCCTGAAATAAACTGATTTTAGGACGTACTAAAATAAGCAATTCCCAAATTAAGGGGGGATCTTGGACCTAATATGGATCTTTCTATGCCTACTTGTAAGCAAAGAGAAAGGCAGGAACGTAAATATAGAAAAACGGAAAAGTTATCTTCCTCTTTATTTGTATTATTGTGGTTCGTGCAGCCAAACAATACAATCTGTATGTACTTGAGCTGTTCTTAGCTGTATGTTTTCCTACTGTTGTTTAAAGTCAGAAGTTGTCAGACAAGTTTATAATTTGAGGGGTTGGGACATATACCATCAAAATATACGCGATTTTGATATATACTATAATAAAATTTTGATCTACTTTAATACCACCGAAATTTCTAAATCTTTGGCAATATACCACTCCTTACCCTCCGTCTCTTTCTTCTGTTTTTTCACTCGAACAGGCCATCCCGGCGCTCGAACGGTCTTCACTCTCGTCCTCCTCCCCAATCCCAAACTCCCGAACCCAAAACCATGGCCGACAATAACCACGGCTGACGGCGACGAAGGAGAAATAGGTCGAACTGGAGCGCGCAGGCCGGCGGCGAGGCCGAAAAGAGGACGGCCACGAGGAGCAGCACGAACGGGGGCAACCATTTGGGGGCAGGCGATCCCGGGCACTGCGCCGCTGCGCGGCCATGGCCGGAGATCGGAGGGAGAGGCATCGACGAAAGAGAAGAGTCAGGGAGGAGCTGGGTGTGCTGGCAGTATTGCAGAAAAGAACTACCATTTTCTAGCATGAAGCAGCAGTCACGACACAGCGCTAAGGGGGTGATCGGAACAGCGATGGCTTTTGATTTTTGCTGAAAAAACACTGTAGTTGGCTGAAAAAACACTATAGCTGAGTTGTATGTTAGGCATAATTAAATTTTAAAAAATGTAAAAATAAAAACGGCTCACTAGTCTAGTGCGAACAATGCAAAGGAATATGAGAAAAAAAACGGAACGCAAAAAAACCAAAAAAAAAATTCACTACGTGACAAAAGTGCTACAGTATTTTCGTCGTTGCTACAGTGTTTTCGTCGCTAAACAGTAAAAAACTCTAAACTGATCGGGGCCTAAGTGGTTTGACAATTGACATCCTCTAAATGGTTTAGCTTCTGATTTTTTTTGTCTTATCGTTATTTTAGGGTTTTTTCTTTGTAATATTTGTGGTGATATGAAATTTTTTAATTTTTTCTATTTAATTACTAAAAAAATATGACAGTAGTTATAATATATTTTCAATTATTACAATGTAAAAAAAAGATCAAAAACCACATTGAGCCAGGCTAATTTATTCGCTCACCTAATTTGATATAGAATCGCTCATAAGCAAACAGTCAGTGCCTTCAAGTTTCCACTAAAGTTCCGCATGACAACTTGGACTACAGACAATAGCTCCTGATAATGAGTTTTTGAATATAGCTAACCCCTGTGCCGGATAAAACCTAGAATTGGCCCCTTTTCTCATGAAATACCAAAATTGATCCTGGCACGGCGCCCCGGCCTGCCGCGTGTAGTACAATTTTTGCTTTTTAGTTTAAAATTTGAAAGTTTTTTATAAATAGACCCCTGGGAAAACGATTTTTAAAAATAAACCCCCGACACGACGCTAAAACACATGGCGCCATGGGTACATAGCACGGCGCCATGAGCTTTGGCGCCGTGCTATGCCACGTAAGAGCTACGGTGTGACTGTATTTAAAACATATACTCTGGTGCCATGTGCTTTGACGCCGTACAATGTACCCACGGCGCCATATGTTTTGGCGCTGTGTCGGGGAGTCTATTTTTGGAAATCGTTTTCCTAGAGGTCTATTTATAAAAAACTTTTAAATTTTAAGTTAAAAAGCAAAAAATTTTCCCGCGCGTAGGGAGGTGGCTGGCCGCCTGCTAAACTGACAATCCGCATAAACTGAAAATTACAATGAGGCGGTAATTGCGATGTTAGATGTACCTCTCAGATCGTCTGTTGGAGCATTTGATGCGAGTATCATCTCAGTTCTCCAATGGTCTATCATCCTGCAAGCTGCTATAAAGTGTACTGTGCTCTCACAAACAAATCTTCAGCTGTTTTTACAACTGTTTAAGTGACTGGTTCGCCAGAAAAATCCATTGCTTAGTAGCTAATATTCTGTACAATTCATCACTGCTTAGCCACTAAGCTAGAGCAAACTGTAAGGTTACGTATTAGTACCAGCTTCTCGGAAAAAAAATGGTTCCTATCCTTCAGATGTACTAGTTTATATGGATCTCCAGCCATACCCGTAAATGGCCACGAGTCATTAAAGGGGCATCTCTCAGATTAGAGACACCCAGTACTATTAATATCCGCAATACGAGGTGCTCTGTAAATAGTGCTTGCGTAAATGCTGCCTAGGTTTTACCAGGGTTGGTCCTGAGATTTTAGAGATCCGAGGTAAAATTAGAAATAGAGGTCTTAGTATAAATATTTAAATATAAATCTACATATACACACATATATATATCTAATTTTATCAACAAACACTTAAAATACGTTATGTATTAAAGAAAAATTTATATCAAAGAGTTTATAGATATTACCTTAAAAATTTCTTCTAACATTTCTAGATGCGAAGTCATTGATGATGGTATTGATATCAATCTCATCCAATAATTTTTTCTCAATACATAAAGTTGCCAAACCGTTTAACCTCTCTTGAGACATTGTTGACCTTAAATGATTCTTCAACAATTTCAATTTTGAAAAGCTTCTTTTAGCTGATGCCACAGTCACAGGTATAGGAAATAAAATCCGATAAGCAATAGAAATATTAGGATAATAATTCGCTTCTCTGACAAACTCAAAGATCTCCATAGCAGACATTAGTTTATCTAATAAAGTCAATTGCATAACACTTAACTCAGAAATTAGATCATTTAACTCAACATCAGATGGACCATCTAGAGAGAAAGTTTCTGCAAATTTTGTACAACATTCTTTTAATTCAATTCGATTCAATGACTTCAATGTTGTTAAACTCGTTAAAAATCCAAATATACTTCCGAATGTTTGGAGTTTTTCAAATCTACTTTTCAATGAATTAATTGCCATATCAACCATAACAAAAAAATAATTAACTTCAAATTAAGATCATCTCATCAGGCACAAACCCATGAACACTGATAAAAAAAATTACCATGCATGTTCTGCATCATGGGTAAATCTCCCCAGATCGAACAGCACAAAGACATACTGGGAGATAACTATTCCATTCATTCCTCTGGGAAAAAACAAGGAGTACAGATGGAGTAATTATAACTATCACACTAATAGTACTAGCAAAGAGCTCACATGATCTCATAGACAGTGCCCTTAGTTTCAGTAGTGGTGTCCTATCTAGTCACGATGCATGCGTACGCGCGAAATAGTGGCGTACCACTACTTGATAGAACAAACTACGAGGTACGGGCGAGGCAGAGCCACGGCGCCGGCCTCACATGTTCATGAGGCGCAGCCTTGACGGGCGGGGCTGGAAGTCGCGGCGGTGGCGGTGGTCGCGGCCGGACGGCGGGCTTATATGGAGGCCCTTGAATTTTGGGGGGCCAGAGCGGCCGCCCCACTCGCCCCCCAGGGCCGGACCTGGGCCTTATGGTTCTCAATTAGAGGCTTCCCGTAGTCCACAAGATGGGTCAAATACTACAACCATCAATCATTATCTAAAGACAGATTACTCACCAACTGGTCTTCAAATGTAATCATATAAGAGATGATCACTACGCAATAACTGAACATAGAGATAGTTCTTCACTTCCTGAGACTTCTAGTCACACATGTGATCCTGGGATCATCTGTTTAGCTCCTGCAGGTAAGGAGTGATTTGTTTGGACAAAGCTGACATTTAATCCTGCCAACTTTATCTTGAATCTACCCTACTTACTTCCTTCCAATCTTCCCCACTAGAAAATTCTACCTTTTCTTGGATCCTGATCCCAAACACTTGATTCAATTGAATCTTTGCAATTAATCACAACCAGGATTAAACATTCCGTCACCTCCTTACCTGCAACAGGCGGTTGCTACAACGCGGAAGACCACGCGCGGCAGGCGGGGCCGCCAGGCGGCCTGGCGCGGTGGGCGGGTGCGTTATCATGCTCGTGTGCTACGGCACTACGCCAGATGGCCAGTTTTGGGGGTGTTTAGAATAGCGATGACTTCTGGCCGAAATTTTACTGTAACTGATTGATTTTTTACTGTAACTGAGTTGACTTATTGGGTATAATTAAATTTTAAAAAATATAAAAATAAAAGTATCATGTTAACGTATCATGGACAGTACAAAGAAATACGGAAAAAAATAAAACACAAAAATACAAACAAAACAAACAAAAATGCTACTGTGCTTGAAAAGCCGAGCCACCGCCGAACGCCACCGCCCACAGCCATCGTGAGCGGGGCCTTAGTATTTCGCGCAGGAGGGGGCCAATTCTGGGTTTTCTCCGGCAGAGAATGCTAATTATATCTAAACTTCCCTGATAATCAGATTTCCACCTAGAGCAGAAAAATAGAAGACAAAACATATCAGTGGTATTCGCGAACAAATTATACAATGAATAGGAACTTATGCTTATGTAAATCACTGTTACCACAAGATACTTCCAAACAACGATGCCTTGTATTGGATCCAAGTTACAAATCTGAACAATGCAGAGATCTGACGACAATCTGCCAGGAAATTTTGGCACCAGCTATCTCGGGAATGATTGTACAGAAATAGATGCTTTTGGGGAATGCAACTACGATGAGCACCCTTATTTTACTGAGAGACTGTACCCAAGAGTAGAATCAATCACCCTGATAGCTGATGAAACAACTCAACTTTCAAAGCTAAATCTGATTTTTTTTCTTGCTTTGTACTTGTGTATTTTCGGTTGAAATCTTGGCCCTTGGATTATCTCAAGATTCTTGCGTCCTTCCTCCCCTTGCTCTTCCCGCCACCTTCCTCACGCAGGTGCCCTCGCCCGAGCCGCCTTCGCCCCGCTCCCCTCTCCTTTGTGTTGTCAGCACGCCAAGCCCCGGGCTCGCCGCGCTGCAGCCCCCCCCGGCGCCTCATCCCTTGCCTCCGTGTGTCGCCCAGCCGGCGGTGGTCCTCCCCTCCGCGCTCCCTCCCCAACTACGCCGAGCTCCCGCCAGCGAACACAGCTCCCTTCCCCCTCTCTGCAACACCTCCGCGGACCGCAGTGCGACGTCACCACTCCCGCACCACTCCGCTCCACCAACTTTGCAGCACCGTGATGCAATCGGCATGGTCGCTCTCCCTCGGGAAGGAACGTCTCGCCTCCAGTTCCGTGCGCCATGGCCGCCCACTCCCCCTCACGCCACCCCTGCCTCCCTCGGCCTTTAAACCTCAATTGCAGCGGCAGGAGGCTTCGCACCACCCCACTCTCCCTCCCCGAGCAACCAATTCGAGCTCCCACCTCCCTTGGCGCCGCCGCCACCACCCCCTTGTCCGGTGAGCCGAAGCTCCGATCTCCCTCCTCACTCGACCGGAGTCCAATTACTTCCAGCTTAAGCCCCACCGTAGCACCCCGAACCCAAACCCCAAACCAATTTGAATCAAGTGGTGTTCAATCGGCCTGGCACCGGTCACCCTCCTCCCCGTGGATAGCCCGATTGGAGCCTCCCCGAGCTAAGCCGATGCCTCCCCCGTACTCCCCTCACTCCCTAGACGGTGAAATCGCACCCCTTTTCGGCGGATCATCTTTGCAACTCCCCCGAGCCATCACCACCTTCCCTTTCTTCCTCCCTGCCGGTGACGGTCATCTCAAATCCTCATGTCGATTTGAGCGCACCAGCATATTCCCCATACTCTCCTGAACCTTTGAGTACCGGACATGGCCGAGGTGGTCCTTGTCGTGTCCGGTTGGTGAGAAGAGGTGGCGCTCTGTTCTCCCTCTTCCCGCGCGGCCGGAGGAGGAGGAAGACGACGTCGGTCATCGGCGTGGCCTTTCCCTGACCCTCCGATGTCAATCCAGCGGCACCGTTTCAATCGAGCCGCCCCGCGTACCGGTTCAGTTTTAAGCGGCGCGGCTGCATCCTCGCCCTCGGCGCGCGATCTAACAGCCGTCGGGCGCAAGTCACCCTCTCCCCTCTCTCGGGCCGACATGGGCGCATCTCAACCCTCCGCTCCCCACCCAACGGTCACCGGGCACGGGGCCATTTCGGCCAGGCCAGCGCTCGCGGGTGGGCCGCGCCCAGCGGCCGGTTTGAATTGGCAAGCGCGCGCGCGTGTGGTTTCCCGCGTGAGCAACCGGGTCGGCCCACTACTGTAGCATGAACAGTACTCTCTTCGATTTTCCAGAGCCGATATATTTGAGTTATATCTCATTTGAGCCATTTCGTTGCACCGATTCCAAATCTGATGTCCTTTTCTCCTCATTCCGACTCCAAAAACTCAAGTCCAAGATATTCTACCACTTTTGTATTTATTTAAATTATTTTATTTATTTTCCTTTCCATTGCTTTGTTTAAAAACAAAAGAACTTATTGTTATTTCATGTGATTGTTTTTGCGTTAGCTTTCGAGGAGTCCGAGGCAAGGGTGCAAGGTCCGGAGCCGTCGTCCACGCATTACGAGATCGTCGAAGTGATCGACACGCAAGGCAAGTTACAATTTTTGACGCATATTGAACCCACAAATTCCCGTACTTATTAATTAAGCTATTTGCATTACTATTACTTGCTCAAATGGATTATTTAAGTAAAATAAAAATATTTAGAATGACATGTATAATTTGTAGTTATGACCTACCACTGTATAAATGCCCCGGTTAACTTTGAGGCCACTTTCACCTTGATAAACTTAGTAATATTTAATTAGCATACAATTAAACCTCGCTTACTCAATCACATAAAATGTCGGGCTATCGAGTAAACTTGATAGTTCGCCGGTTTACAAATGATTTAAAATAGTACTAGGGTAAGGCGGAATCTGTGGAGTGTCCGTAGTAGACAGGTCCACAACCTTACCCTAGGGTGGAGGATGCAACAGGCGGGTTTCGATACAGTGTGTATCGGGTACCGGTTGTGGTTGGCAGTCTCAGAAGAAAATGTAAGGACGAGAACCTTATGCTGAGATTAGAGCACAGAAACCGCTCAACCACAAGTATTGAACCGTCAATCCTGATCCGGTAGCTGCTCATTTTAGTTGAACCCCTACAGGAGTTTGGTGAAGTGATACGGGTGTGTAGGCACCGTATACACAACGACAGGTCTTTACGACTTTGGGCGGTCGTGTTCCGCATTGGCCCGTGGATACCCAATTCAGTAAAGGTTGCAACCTGTCGGGTAGGGTCTATATAATAATTTGAGTAGTGAAAGATTTGGCCTTCTCAATGCAGTCGCACACTAACCGAAGTGTGTATATAGCTTGACATTTGAAATTGAGAAGTCTTGTGGGTAAAGTTGAGCAACTCTGCAGAGTGAAATTAATTGTATTCGAATACGCCGTGCTTCCGGTTAATGGAGCTGTGCTTGATGGGTGAATCCAGTAACGCAGTATAAGTAGTGTTTGAATGGTTTAATCTGGGAAGTAAAGCATTAATATTTTCAGACCCCATTTCTTTAATTATAGTATATTGGAGTTATCATTTCTAAATTCTTTATGAATAAAACTGCATCCACCCAAAGTAATAAAACCAGTATACCCCCTTCATTTGAATTTCCATGCATATAGTAAAGTGAGGTGTACTATTGTAACTTGTTGAGTACAGTTGCTTGTACTCAAACTTACTTAAACACAAATCCAGAAAATGCCTGCCAAGGAGAAGGACAAGTTTACGAAGAGGATTCGGAAGAGACCGATGGTACTGATGAGCAGTGGTCGTAGGTTTTAGCCACCCTCAGGCTTGATCGCTGGAAGTCTTTTGTAATGTAAATTATTTGGGCTTGTCGTCCCGCTACGCTAAACTCGATCGGCGTGTCGTATGTTGTAAATTAACTCTGGATCTTATTTGTGTAAGCTTGTTGGCTGTGATGTACGTTTCTGTACGGCACGCCGCAACTGTACGGATGACGGACAGTTGCGGGTTTCCGTACGTCCCCGGAAACGGGGGCGTTACAGCTGATGAACTGAAAGTATTACAAACACTGAATTACCACTAGAATCTCAAAGATTACTTTGGAAATACCAATAGCATCAAGTCATTAACTCAAATGAGCAGATCAGCAAAAGTTTTTACTCAACGAAAAGCCAAAATCTTAAATAACATAACAATAACTGGATGGAAATTCTCCAAGATTTTGAACTATAATACAGTCCAGTGAAACTAGCATCGCCAATCCTTTTTCTCAGTATGCATTTTGTGTATCATGATTGGACAGATATGCTTGCTGCCGACATCTATTCAGGTTACGAGAATCACAGTACGCATAAGACATTCCTGCCCACATTTCTACCCTAATCGACAATGGTCGATGCTGTGAGAATGAAATTGCACGAGGCAGTATGCAACAGCGAACCATGAATGACAACTCTGTACGCTGGCAAGGAAAACCACCTCTCGTCGACTCGTCGTAGTGCACTTTAAATCCAAAATAAATCTCCTCTCCATATTAGGGCTGCTAATTGCCTTGGGCCCATCCAGGCTTTTGGACCAGACCGGCCCAGATTGTAATTAGATTGGATGAATTTTAGGCCTATTTTGGCCTATATTTGGGCAGGATTGGAGCAGGATTTAGGCCTTAGTTTTAGTAGTAAGAGAGAGGTCAGATGGAGTCATACCATCCTGACCTGTTCGTCCACCCTTCGGCCTCGGCCGTCGGCCGCGTCCACTTCTACGACGCCAACACGGCCACCCTCCGTGCCTACACCAACACCGGCATCGAGCTTGCCGTCGACGTCCACATGCCTTCACCAACACCCGACTTCCAACCCTCGGTGCCTTCACCAACACCCAACCACCAAGATTGCCACCATCGGGAAACCCTCGCGCCGCCACCATTCGCCCCCGGCTGCCACCAAGAACCCTCGCGCCGCCGTCGGTAACGATCTTTGATTTGATTTGATTCGGATTTGGTTGGTCTTGATTTGATTCGGATTTGGTTGGTCTTGATTTGATTCGGATTTGGTTGGGGAAGCACATTTCTAATTTTCTATCTAGACTAAGGACCTCGAATAATCATTTGGACCTTATGAAATCTCTTGGTACGTGTGAACAAATGGGTGTTGGACAACGACCGAGCATTGATTTGGTAAAAGTTTAGAGCAAGTAGGAAACTTCAGTCAATTGGGTGATGAAAGGTGGTTGGCGGTATATATCGGTCCGTTTCAGAAACCCCTTCATGGATAGGGGCAGTTGGAATTGATTGATTGTTGTTTCTAGGGCAATCGTATTGTCATATGTGTTCATTTTTTCTGGAAAAAATGACAAGGGGAGAGCTCCCAACTCGTGCAACTTGTTGCAACTAACAAACATGCACAAGTACCTGTATGACATTTTGTCTAGCGTCTTTTGCTCTTGAATTTTAGTGTTTGGTTGATTCTAGTTATTCCTGGGGAACTTTAAAAGATCCGAACTGGTTATCATAACTGTACATCTTACTTACGGATTGTTGTTTAAGTAATGCAGATATTTTGATTATGTTTTCTAATTGTGGTCATTGCATGCATATAACCACTATCAAATTGACCAACTGTTTACTTCTTAAACAAGATTTGAAAACTAAAGATTTGGAAACCAATATCATTGTTCTTTTTCATGGAGGTGGTTTTGGTGCTTGGTGTTGGTACAAGACTACAACACTTCTTGAAGATAGTGGGTTCAAAGTCAATGCTATCGACTTAACAGGTTCTGAGATTCATTCTTATGATACAAACAAGATTAGCAGTCTTTCAGAGTATGCTGAGCCATTTACATCTTACCTTAAATGCCTAGGTGATTCTGAAAAGGTTTGCTCTCTTTTGATAATCATTTTCATTTTAAAACATTTGTTAGTTTATTCAAGTGATAGAGATATGAGACAGTCTTGACTTATGAAGCTCTTTTTTAATAGAACTAGAGATTTATGATGTCAGCTATTTCTTAATATGAGGAAATAAGTTTTGCTCCAGTATTAGGTAGTTCTTCATCTAAACACCATCGATCTAAAGCTTGGCAACACTTCGAGTATTTGGTTGAAGAGGACAAAGCCATTTGTATACATTGTAGAGGATGCTTAGTAGTAAGGGATGGGACAGGTCATTTGCTTAGGCACATCAAATATTCATGTACTGGTATTACTGATGATGCTATAAGGAAGCAGCTTGAAACTGAGGTAGTTAAAGATGGGTGTTGTGGTTACAGACCAAACAGAGAGAGAAAGTGTGTAGTGGGGAGTTAGGTGAGATGTCCCCTCTCCCTATGGCTAGTATCACATACATATCTCCTTGCGAGGAGTATCTTTACAGGAATACCCTTCGAGGGCGTTCACGTCATTATACATGCCTCACTCGATGCTTACGTCTTTCTAACAGGCTGGCTGGGTTTTGGTGGGGGCCACCCCCATAACAATGGGTATTTTGCTTTTGACCCAGTGAAGACTCGTTGGTACATTGCGAAATATTTGGTCAATGCGGGTATTCCTTTTTAGGCAATTGAGGATCGCTATTTCCATAAACTCATGAGGAGTATGCATCCAACTTTCAAGAATCCTAGTCGACAATCTATTCGTAATGACTGTGTAGAGATTTTGTTCGAACACAAGAAGAGCAAACTTCGTTCTATTCTGCAAGAAGTGGACTTAAAGATGAGCTTTACAGCTGACCTGTGGACTTTGAACCAAAAGTTGGGTTATCTTACACTCACTTACTACTATATCTCCAAGAATTTTGTGCTCCACAAGAAGGTACTCTCTTTTAAACAAGTAACTCACCCTCACAAAGCTAATACCATTGCTAGGGTTATGTCTAGTTGTTTATCTGAATGGAGACTAGATCATAAGGTATTTGCTCTCACTTTGGACAATTGCTCAACTAATGACAATGCAATACAGAAGTTAAGGGAGCCCCTTGGGAATAAAGTGCTCTTTGGTGGTGAACATCTACACGTGAGATGTTGCTTACACATACTTAATATATTGATGAAAGAAGGTATGAAAGTTCTAGATATTGCAGTAGAGAAAATAAGAGAACTTGTAAAAACCATACATTCCAGTGGAGCACACCTTCAAAAATTCAATGAACTTGCTGAAACAATGGAGCTTAAAACTAAATGGGGCCTCACCTTAGATGTTCCCACATGATGAAACTCAACCTATTTGATGTTACAGAGGCACTGCAATACAAGGATGTGTATTTTACTTATCAAACTAAGTATTGTGATAAAGGCCCATCCATGGAGGATTGGGAAAAGGCCACAACTCTTTGTGAATTTCTTGAAGTTTTTTAGGATGCCACTAAGTCGTTCTCAGTAGAAAAATATCCATGTGCTCATATGTATATAAGAGAAGTTTGGGCTATGAGGGAGACCCTATTAAGTGAAGGTATCCAGCTAGATGACTTGTTGAGAGGATTTTCTACTCAAATGCAAACGAAGTAACATAAATATTGGAATGAACCAAATATGGTGTTAACACTTGCTTTTGTACTGGACCCAAGATCCAGTCTTGTTTTCCTGGACTTTTGCTATTTACAAGTTTATGGAGAGGATGTCTAAGCTAAGCTGGAAAATGTTAAGTCTTACTTGGGGATGTTCTACTTTGAATATGTGAAACTAGAGCAAATGAGTGGCACATGAAGGGCTGCCCACAATTTGAAAAATCAAGTCTTGTCTACTAGTAGTTCTCCAAGGCTGGGTAAACAGAAGCTTGAGATTGATTTTGCTCAATATTGATCTCGAAATAGGGTTATTTGACAGAAGAAGTCTGAGTTGGATAGTTACTTGGATGAGGATGTTTCAGATGGGAGTGACATTTTTGACATTTTGGGTTGGTGGAAGACCAACTGTGAGACTTATCCTAGCTGTCTCGAATGGCGCACAATATTTTCACAGTTCAGGTATCTTCCATGCCTTTCGAGTCTACATTCTCCACAGCGAAGTGGATCATTAACCAATATCGGAGCATTCTTGGTTCTGATACTATTGAGGAACTAATCTGTACGAAAAATTGGTTTAAGAAAAGCACAAATTCTTCTTCAGATTTAGTTGGTAAGTGAAGGTGCAGAGCAACAATATCTTTTTTTATATCAGTCAAATTACTTGTCTTATTTGTATAAAACAATATATTATTATTGCCTTCTCAATTTTATATGGACCCCTTTACTGAATCGCTGACATATGAGGTTGTTTTCATGGAATAATGCAACAGTTTCTCTTTTTTCTCTCTCAGAGTAATGAGAGATTTTTAGTTTTCATGGAATAATGATAATTTTTGGGGAATAAATATATAGATAGACCAATCTCTTTATGATTAGCAATTTTGTTCTATTACTCTGTTCTGCTATACAATATTCAAGCACAATCCTTATAGGCATTCTGCCCTAATTGCATAGAACTCTATTTGTATCCATCATTTCTGTTTCACATTTTTTCTCCATTACACGTGCTTCTATTGCCCAAAACCATGCACCTGAGTCGCACTCCATGTTAGTACTTCTATATGAACAATGACAATGAATAACATTCTTTACTTCCTTGTAGAGTTTCTTGTATCAGTTATGTAAAGGAGTTGCACATTGCCATGACCATGGTGTTCTTCTCCAGTTGGTCTTTTGTTCTTTTATTTATGTTGCTGGGCTTGTCAGCCCCATACAATAATGCATTTGTCACTGATGTGGTTTATGCTATTCTGCTTGATTTTATAGGGATTTAAAGCCACAAAACCTTCTGGTTGACAAAGAGAAGGGGATTTTGAAAATTGCATATCTTCTCTGCAAATCTTCTGTCCAGCATGCATTGACTCATTCCATTTCCTATGACGACTCTGTAATTTTGTATATATATTCACTAGTCTTTTTCTTCAAGAATCTTAGGGAGTATTCTTGCAGCAACAGTTTCCAATTCACTCACGCATTTTGGTTAAATTATTGTGTTCCATTGACATGTGATGTGGGTGTGTACTCCCGCGTCATATGCTTTGCAATATGTTTTAGAAACATCTAAGGATTTTGTTTTGCCAATGTAGGAATTGCAGCTTGTGCCTAACTCTTACTGGTCTCAATGCTAGCTGCTGAGTTTGGTAGTGATGATGGATGAACCATGGTAGTTTTGTCATGATGTTGCTCATTTCTTTTGCATCTTCTCTTGTGCTTTTATTTTGAAACTGATGATGTTCAAGTTGCGCATTTCAGATTCTATTCCGTCAGTGATATTTACGACATGTAGAATGCTAGACAGATGCTTGCCCTATATCTGCCTCAGCAAATTTGTGCAACTCCTCTGCAGAGCTCAACACGAACTCTCTAGATTTTGCGATGTGAATGGTGTATCCCGTATCCGAACCTTTTTTAGAGAGATAGTCAGATCAAAATAAAAAAAATCCAAGTAATGCGAGAAATTCCTGGGGTGTTGGTAATCTTTACTACTTTAAAAGAAGGAGTTGGTGGTTGATGAGTCCTATCCCATATCTCTCCTCTCACTTTTTTAAACCATTCGATTTGCTCTGACTAATACGAACCCTCCGTCTCCTAAACCCTAGCTCTCCCCCAGCGCCCGCCCCTCTAATCCCATCACTCCCCGTCGCCCCTCCGCCTCTCTCGTTTTCCCTGCCGACCCCGCCTGCCCTTCGTTCTCCCCACGCCGCCCACCTCCCCCTCGTTCTCCCCGCGCTGCTCGCCTCCCCTCGCTCTCCCCCCCCGCCTCCTCCCCCCCACCCCGCGCCGCCGCCTCCTCCCCACACCCCACGTCGCCGCCGCCTCCTCCCCCGCGTCGCCGCCTGCCCTCCTCCCCTCGCTCTCCCCGCCGCCTCCCCTTTCCACGCCGCCGCCTCCTCCCCTCCTCCCCTTCCCCTTCCCCGCCGCCTCCTCCCCCTCGCCCCGCCGCCTCCTCCTCCTCTCCCCCACCCCGCGCCGCCTCCTCCCCACCCCGCGCCTCCTCCTCCCCTCCCCCCCCGCGTGCCGCCTCCTCCGCTCCGCCTCCCCATACATTATCTAATGTATGATTGTTGTGTCTTTTTATTTAGAGTTGTGGCTTTTTATTTAGACCATAGTCTGCATACTACAGTCTCTAGTAGGGTGCACTTTGATTCGGATATTGCAACTACCCATGATTTGAGGTGGAGGTAAATGGAAGTTTGGTGATATCTTTTTATTGTTTGGATTTTTATTATTTATTAATTACAAATGATTGTTTAATCAATAAGAAGCTTAACTGATAACCTAGGACCATGACACTGGAAGGGGAGGAAGAACATTGGATGTGTAATGCAGTTGAAGGAATCGTTGGCCCTTAGATATCTTCTGTTGCAGTGGATGGTGGTCGCGTCCCCGGGGAGATCGTGCGGCGCTTCGCTGACCTGGAGAAGTCGCCCGTGTTCCGCTGGCTGCTCCAGTTCAGCGGTTTCAAGGAGCGCCTCCTCGCCGACGACCTCTTCCTCGCCAAGGTCGCCATGGAGTGCGGCGTCGGCATCTTCACCAAGGTCCGCGAGAAAATCCAACGATTTGTTTAGTTTTTTACTTTATATATATATTTTTTGCTGTGGTTTGTGATTCAGATCATCAGATGTGGTTTGGTTTGCTGTGGTTTGACTGACTTTGGTGTCAAGCCCTTTGTGGTATAGAGTTCAGATGCCGGCATATTCCCTGGCTTATATTGTTTTAGGAGTTGGGGTTATGGTTTGATAGTGATGCATGCCCAATTCTGGCATTGTTGTTGTCGCTTCCGGGGTTGTTGGGAGTACTTGAGCACAATTGGTTGTGTTTGGATGGGCGCTTCGGTGAGGAATGGGGCGGGAATATTTCAACTGTGACCATATGCCGTTTGTTCACTAAATGGGAAGCATTGAAATAATCTAATTGTAGAATCTAATCTTAGTGCGTTTTTTCAACAAATAAAAGCAAATGTTGATTTATTAGATTAAAAAAGGGTATAAAAGAAGCCTTTGTACATTCTAAAGTACTCTTCTGCTGGAAGTATATGCATTTCTGCGAGCGACTGGAGTAGTGTTGTTCAGTCACTTCAGTGTTATATGGATTATTGGCCAGCAGGTCACCTTCTGTTGGCTTTGAGTGGACCTATCCTGCAAATACAAGCCCAATTGCAATTGAATGGAAACTCAGGGCACGAAAATATGTAGTTAATACATGGATGTCTCATTTGCCCATCCGTCCGGACTCGAGCGCAGAAAGTACATACAATGCAGCACATCACTTGGGTGTATTGTTGTTAGATTTAATAAGATATTTTGCTTGGAGTTAAATATGCTGCACCTTTCTTCGCCTTTTCTTTCTCTATAGGAGTAAGCATGAAACCTGTTCTTTTATATCCCCATTTTTTTTACTTGAATGCAATCCGATTATTCTGTGATTCAGTTTGCAATGGATATATAAGTTTCTTACAGCTAATTTGGCATATTTCCTTTAATTTTGCGATCACAGCAGAGTATGAGCGAAGGAGGGAGAACTTTGTCAAAGAGCTTGACTTTGTGATTGCGGATGTGGTATACTTCTATTCATATTTTGAAATCGCTTTATAGTCAACAAAACTTTGCCTTTGATTCCGTAATACTAGCAATTAGTTTGTTTTGGAGAGTTGTGCCATCACCGTGTCTTGAAATCAAAACAAATAATTAATATGCTCGTGGGTTGACTCTGCAAGGTGTATTGGAGGTTCTTTCATGTGTATATGATTGTCAAAATATCCTTTGGATTTGATTGTCAAAATATCCTAAACATGCATCTTTAGACTATGGAGCCAGTCCCAACAACTCACCCCACCCTTCTTTCCACCTCTACCCTCCGAGTTCAATCTAACATGCCAAAAGCAACTAAAACGTGATTGTTTGTTTTTAGTTTTCAAAAGTTTGCACAAGAATCGTCTCAATGAAAGGAAGTGACCTTTATGTGGACATATCCATTACTAGCATTGTAACCCCTTTTGGAAGTGACCTTTATGGGGACATATCCATTACTAGCATTGTAACCCCTTTCTTGTAATCCAATTTAATTACTCCTTGCACGAACAAAGGTGTCTCAACACTTTTTAAGTTCTGCCATTTTAGCTGAAGATTGGTGTTAAGAACTTATTCTAATGGAAAATGCAAGAAACATTCCAACCTTTCATCTCTTCTAATTAAAATAAACCTCACTGATTTTTAAATGGTGTCTTTTTTATTAGTTTTGTTGATTCCTTAGTTACGAGAGTTTTAATCTGTAGTTCCCAACATTTTCCAGGTCATGGCAATAGTTGCAGACTTCATGCTTGTTTGGCTTCGGCTCCAATCGTGTCTCAGCGACCACCGGCAAGTGAATCTTTGGGTCTCTTGCTAAATTCTTCACAACTGCCCGGATAATGCATTCCAGGTAACATGATCTTGACTTTCCATTCAATTGGAAAAAATATTTTTAAGCTTTGCCAAACGTGACGACAGCAAAGGAAACCTTAAAGATATTTTACTTGTGCACAGGGTTAGTTTATTTCAATAATGATTTTTGTCCCTTTTTTTTAGTATTTTATAGACACTTGACACCTTATTTTTCATTGTTGGTAGCTTAGAGAAAGATTGCACCATGGAAGACGACTTTATTACGCTTTGTCTTTAGTAGTTTTGCCAGCATTGTCATCAATCTATTTTATCTGGTAAAAGTTAGGTTTGCACCAGCTGCAAACACTCTCATCTATGTGACCAATAAGCATTTCTTCTTATCGCTTTTATTTTATTTTACATGATAGGGGTGGATGTTTTTTTTTCTTTTGGAATGCTTTCAGTGGATTAGTTTTATGGTTCCGTTGCAACGCACGGGCACAAATAGCCAAGGTTTGCTATTGTCTCACAATTGTCTTTGTTTTTGCTCACATAGGTGTGCTCCGAATGTGCTTAGATGTGTGTTTATACTAGGCACTTGCATATGCATGTATATATTTTCTATTTTTTGGTTGAAGATATTGCGGTCATTCACAATTGATGAACTGGTTATACTTCTGAGCAGGTGCTAGGTATTGGTCAGCTTAGTGCTTATTTGAATAAATACATAATTGTGCTTGATCCTCAGCTTGAGGCCCTGATTGGGAGGTATCTCACAGCACTATGAAGTCTTATGGTTTCACTTTAGATCACATTTTGCATCAGGAAATAACATTGTTTTGCTTCACACGTATGCTATTGATTAAACACAGCATAGCAGAAACCTTGGTCCAAGTTTGTGAATGCAGAAAAGAGGCATCTCATCTCCGCAGAGGTTACATTTTCAATATTCTTCCTACAATTTCCCTTTTCTGATGTTTTTCTCTGCTAGGACTAATTGCTACTATAACTTCATGCAGGCAATTGATTTTCTTGATAGACTTCTTTGCTATGACCATGAAGATAGCCTTACACCCCGTGAAGTGTGGTAGGTTCCGCCCTATTTTTAATTATAGAAGTAGTCGGTGTAGTGAAATAACAAGTAAGAGAGCTGCCTGTTTTTTTGTTGTAGTAGGTCACAAATGAGTTGTAAAAATGGTTAGTGAACAAGTTGTAATGCAATTGTTAAATGGACATGTTTGTAATGTCCTATTGAGTACACTAGATTTGCATTTTCAAGCATATGAGCAAGCAGAATTTATTTGAAAAAATTGGTAGTTCTGTGCAACATGAATCAATGTTGTTTTATGCATTCTTTGTTCTTTGCTCGGTTTTTTGAAATGCGAACTGGTCTACTCGTCGGCTTAAGAAGGGGAAGAAGCACCAAAGCAGAGGTAATTGTCGTCTTTGTGTTTACTGCAAATGTGGTTTTGCGTCGAACTATGGATTATCCTCTCATAGTTTGCATTGTATTTATTTTCCGTTGCAACGCACGGGCACATGACTAGTTGATTAAAAATTTAGGGTGGACTCTGGAGTGATAATTACTTGATTCATTTGTTCGGCCCAAGTCAAGGCCCAGACCTTTCATGGAATTGGATTGGACTTAGGCTTCTCTGTGTTGGATCAAGTTTGGATTGGATCGAAGGAAAATGAATTTGGGCTTGGATTAGGCTAGTACTATCCCAATCCACATAACGGCTATGATCGCCTGAGCATGTAGTTCCAATACAAAAATCAATGACAAGCAATCTGTGCAATACCAGATATCATTTATGGGCAATTGCACGCATAAATTTTTAGTAGTTGGTGAAATGCATGTACATCTCCTCCGACGGTGAGCCTCCCCTCCATCCCCTTCTCCTCATCCTCCCCTAACGCCGCGGCCACCTCCACTACAATGTGGTTGTTGCTGACAAAATTGATGTAGACTAGCATGTCCCCAAGTGAAGCCACCGTGTCACCGAACTTGGCGATGGAGAGGGTCACGAAGGGGGACTTGGAGACGGTGAGTCCGTGGGAGGAGGGGGGTGAGGAGGGAGGCGGAGAGCGTGGCGCGCAGGGTCCACTTGAACATGGCGAGGGAGGGGTAGGGGTGGCGAGGTGGGAGGAGGGGAGGCGGCGGGTGTAGGCCACGGTGGCGATGATGGGTGGCTTGAGGAGGGCGAGGATCACTGGCAGCGCGTCCTTCGGGAGGTCCTCTAGTGTCGTCCCCACTTCCAGTGAAGTTGCCATGGTGATCTAGGGCTAGGGTTTTATTCAAGGTGGTGAGCCGATGATGAGATTGAGATCTCGATGCATGTGTGATGTTTGGGATTCGCAAATGGGCGGTGGTCAGAGGCGTGGGAGAACATCTTTTTGGATTTGATTATGCGATCTCTGACCTCTCGGTTGTTGTGCCTCTAATAACCAACTGTAAGCATTCGGAAAGAGAGAGAACAATTGTCCTATTCTTTAGGCTATGACTGATGTTTTTTTGCTATAGTTGATTATTTTTGTCTGTACTTTTTGAGACGACAGCGGTAAGCAGAGGCCCAGATATGGACAGCACACACGGTTTTGAGTATGGGAAGTTGTTTAGAAAATCTATTTTATGAAGTTGCGCCATTTGTTTTGACTTTTGAAAAAACCAAAAGCCAAATGTCCACTCACTGCAATGGAAATAGTAACACTTGGACGCTATGCAACAACGAAGGAGCAAGCTTTGTGTGCAAAGGAAGCACCTTCCACAGGCCCTGCAGCAGTTGCACCATGGTCGACTCAACGTCCGCAACCCTCATAAAGTGCTCGGCCTCCATTCAGCCCCCTCTCCTCCTCCCCTACCTCTCCCTCCTCCTCCCCTCCCCAGGGCTCCTCCGGTTGGCGAAATGCATGCACATCTCCTCCGGCAGCGAGCCTCCCTCCATCCCCTCTCGACACCACTACCGCCTCCATATAGTGTGGTTGTCATCGACGAAATTGATATAGATCGGCATGTCCTCAAGCGCTGCCACCATGTCACCGGACTCGACGATGTAGAGGATCATGAAGGGGGACTTGGAGATGGGAGTCCGTGGATGGAGAAGGGGACGAGGAGGGAGGCAACGAGCATGGCACACAGGTCTCCCACTCCAACACGGCTAGGGAAGGGAGCGGGGGGTGGCGGAGCAAGAGGAGTGTGATGCACACGATTTTGAGCTCGGGAACCATTTGAAAAATCTATTTTAAGAAGCCACGCAGGCAAACATCTACTCCTTGTTGCTCGATTAATTTCTAGATATGCGTCAAGCTAAAAGAGCAACAGAATCTGTCAGTATCTCATCTCATGACTGGTCAAGAGAAGCAGTTTGGCAGCTGGAACAAACAGACCGAGAAGATAACAAGCTTAGCCAGGAGTTCCTCGATCCGAACCGTCATAACCCCTCTTTACCTAAAGGCGAAACCAAAACCCTAGCCGCCGGGCCGCCTCGGTGGAGCCACCGCCGCCGGCTGGCCGGGTGCCGCCGCCAGCCGGACCTCGCCGCTGCCGGGCGCCACCACCGCGCCGCCTCTCCCACGCGCTGCGGCGCTGCCGCTCATCGCGCGCCTCCGCCCGGCGCCGCGTGCGCTGCGGGCCTTCATGCGCCGCTGCCGTGCCACCGCAGCCGCCAAGCTGCCGCGCCGCCGCGCGTGTGCGCGCTGCTTGTTGGCCGCCCGCGTTGGCTGCGCCGCCACCTGCCGTGGCCGTGTCATGCGCGCCGGGCCGCGCGCGCCACTATCGCCGGCCAGGCTGCCGCGTGCAGCGCCGGGCCACGCCGGAGGGGCTGCGCGTCGGAGAGGGCCACCGCGTCGGGAGGCCGCCGCGCCGGGGAGGCCGTGGGCTGCTGCGCTGCGCGCCAGGGCAAGGAGGCTGCGCCAGAAGGCTGCGTGTACCGCGCCGCACCGCGTCGCGTGTGCCGCGCTGGCCGCCCACGCCGCGCCGAGATCGTTTCTCACAAACCTAAGCAATTGGGTGATTTGAGGTCAGGGCGAAAGTTTGGACGGCGACGTTTGCGGACGCCGCTTCCTCCTTGGGGGCATCCTCTCTGTACCTCTTCCCTGGCTCCCCCCACCCGGTGGTTGATTGCAGGTGAAAACCTTTCCTATGGTGGACTGACGGCGTCAGCGCATTGGGCGTTGTTACCTTCTTGAAGGCGTCGTTAGGCAATTTCAGCTCAGTTGATTGGTGCTTGCCGTTTGGCTATGTCGCTGCTCGTGCTTTGTTTGCATATGTACAGTTCACTAGGAGCTCTCGGCACCATGTCTTCGCTTATCTCCTGACCCGCTATACGGTGTTGGAAGGTCCAAGGAATGTTAGAGGTGTTGGCTGGAGAGAGAGCTATTTGGATGAAGAAGTTGAAGTGCTTGCCGAAGGCCCTCCCTGTTGAGCATCGATGTGATGCATCAAGTGCTGCTGTCTTCACTAGAGCAATACAGTCGCTTGATGGAGGCAGCAAAGAGTTTGGTGTTGTTTAGCAAGTTATGTAATGAGATAGGAATAGGGCTGAGACTTGAGTTCCGTTTCTTTGTTCCGTGTTTTGTACACCGTGTGGTGGTTTGTAGTCTAAGTACTTTGGGTGTGTTGGATTTAGCTGTACTCATTTACTTGTGAATGATAGAGGCCGGAATGTTATATTCCTTAATCTAAAAGCTAGGCGTGGTTTGGCAGATCATGTCAGTTTTGATTGACCGGCATGGCTACGGGTCACACTTAATCGAGTTCTTTCCTGCACATAACAGCATAATTAAGCACATAATACAGTACAGGCATGTGCAGATTAAGCAGCTCGCCGACCGTGCAACATGGAGGCGTGCAACCATCGACCGCTTGGACTTTCGCCATCGCAGCCCTGATTTCCAGTGACCGGTTCGGTTGGTGTCCCAAAGTACAGTCCACTCCATCCATCAAATAGTAAGCTAGTGACTCTGAAAATTATCATGTTTCTGAAGAGACCGGTGTTTGTAATTAAACTTCTCCTTTGCTACTAAAACAGATGGCACTCTTTCGCAGTCTCGTGAAAAGGAATCATTATGTTTATATATATGATCTATTCGCATTTTTATGTTTTTTTCTCGAGAACACATGGGAGAATTACGTGTCATTCCATTAAAATAGGCAGCAAAAGATACAACAATCCAGGCCGAGAGCAGGTGAAATCTACTGTTCATCCCTGGTCGAATAGAAAGGAGAAAAAACAACCGAAAACACTACGCTACAGAAGTACTGCTGGTTTCGTCGATCAATAGTACCGAAAATGCACTGCTGGTCGGTAGTCTTAAGTTTCAATTGGTAAGGCACCCGTTTGTACTCATGAAGATAAATGTTATTAAGCAAAATACCATTTTAACAGCCTGACATCTGCACATTACAACCGTAGCAAATAAAACACACCAATTTAATACCTCCATTATAAAACTCAATTTCTAGTAGGCTACATCTACTATTAAACAAACTTCTCATCTCACATGCTTGATTCTCCTTTATTGAGATAAATAACAAGGATTTGGAAGCTAGTTTTCCCCCTTCCATCATTCTGGTTGTTTTGTATTTTAAATTGCGTTGCCGTATGCAGATATTGACAGCTCTGATTGTTCTTCCTGTATGCACTTGTTCAGTTAATTTATTCCTGCTTATGTAATCACAAATTCATTCTGAACTGTACAATCTGAAGAGCACATAATTTTATCACCCCCTCCTTTCTCCCCAATGAAAACTGAATTTATTCTTGGAATAAATCTATTTTACACCTTAAACTATGCAAAAAGTCCACTTAAGCCATTAACTACTACCCTGTCCTTTTTCTTTGACGTTCTACAATCTATGCCGTCAAACTTTACCGTCAATAGGTTTATATTGATGAGGACATCCCTACTACTCCTAGTTCATCCACTCCTTTGCAAGAAGCCTCAACTCCTCCAATTGAACCAACAAGACTGATTACACAAGCACGAGTAAATAAACTATAACAACAAGTGAATTTGTTCTTTAAAGAGTATACTTTTGATAAGAACTTGCTGCTACCTAATTTCAGTGTCTTGTGTATACTTAAGTATGAAGAGGAGTCACTCACCAAGGTCCATGCGGTCCGGAAACTTCGGATGCCGTTTTGAGGCCCTAAACGATGTTTTAGGAGATGCACTATTTCCGAAGCCTCGTGAATGAATCAAAGCTAGACTTATGGATTTTTTTAATGTAACTCTTCGTTAGCTTTCAAACGAATACAAGAACGTCGAAAACAAAGCCTATATGCAAGAGTTATGGTTGTTTCTTTAGGATCGCTCCAACCAAAGCAAACACATGATTGGCCTGTGTGCTCCTTGGGCTAACCGAAACCCACATTATTTCGGTCATATATCTCATTTTTATGTGTTGAGTCTAAGGCCCCGATCAGTTTGGAGATGAAAACACTGTTCAGTGATCGGAACACTGCAGCAGCGATCGGAACACTGTAGTATTTTTGTCACGTAGTGAATTTTTTTTGTTTTTTGGTTTTTTTGCGTTCCGTTTTTTTCTCATATTCCTTTGCATTGTCCGCACTAGACTAGCGAGCCATTTTTATTTTTACATTTTTTAAAATTTAATTATGCCTAACATGCCACTCAGCTACAGTGTTTTTTCAACCAGCTACAGTGTTTTTTCAGCAAAATCCAAAAGCCATCGCTATTCCGATCACCCCCTAAACCATATTAAGTGGTTGTGTCCGAATTGTTAGGGGATTGAGTAGTAGAGTTTGATTCGATTTCTTTGAGTCGAACCAAATTGAACTCGACCTTAGGCTCAAGCGTGTGCGTGCGTGAGGTTAGGGTGTGCTATAAGTAGCCACCACCCCCCTCCATTAAGGTTCAAGACCACTTTTTCATATTGAAACTAGAACAACAAATTGCTTGTTTCTTTTCACCACAATATCTATGCAAGGATTACTTGAGAGAAACTGAGCAATCGTTCTCGAATCAAGGTCATGTTTGCTTTTCCATTGGGAATTGAGGGCATGGCGTCTTTCCACTCGTGGTCTTGTGGAGAAATTAAAACTTGGTGTATTTTGGTGAATTTCCAAAAAGCTGTGAGTCCATGTATCGTGATCCTACGTCTAGAAGATCAAGACTATCCGTATAAAAAACTATCTAGATTAGCTATATAAAAATTATATCATTATATTTGTTGTTAAAATACATTCATGATATTATAATTTTATCAGTACATCCTAATACAAAGTTATAAAAAAGTAACGGTCAAAATCATATCTTGGAGATCATGAAAATTTCAAGTAATCTATATTGATAGTCATATTATCAGATTTTGCTAATGAGGATCCAACTCAGTTATGTTGACATCCACATCATCGACCACTTTCTTACTCCTCTATCTCCATTTTCTTTCTTCTTCATATCATCCTTCCTCCTCTCGTTTGGAACTCATCAGCAAAAATCAATGATATGGTTAAAAAAACCACCCTGACTTAGATCCTCACAGTAAAACCACCTTAAAGTGTAGGTTGACCTAGTTTTGTAAATTTGGGGTGTTAAATACCTAATTTTGTGGTTCAAGGTCATTCCTTTGCTATTTGAGTTGCTGAAATAATAAAGTGAAGCCTTTATATCCACACGCATGAAAATGGTCGTGTGCACAAGCGAATGCTGCAAGGTAATCAAGGAGAACAAAACACTACTCTGAGGCACCAAAGACAGAAACAAGTTTTGGTTCCTAATGCCAATTTTGTTTGTTTCGTGTGCCTTGAGGCCAACCTTTCTTGAATGATTTTCCATCCAATACGACATGATATCTTTTCATTAAAAACGATTTTTAGATGATACTCCATCACCAACAACAAACTAACAACAATAAAAGAGGCGATCTAAATAATTTTGATTTCTTGAAAGAAACCGTCGTCAATGTTCGGTACTCCATGCAAATTAAATCCCACGAGAAAGTCATATATAGCTAGCACCCCCTAACTCTTGCATAGTTTAATTATTCTTATGTGTACCAAAAACAAAAAAAAAAAGAGAACACATGGGACAGATTTTTTTCCCTCACTGAACACACATGGGACAAGCAATCAACCACTATCCCCTCCCTCTCTCTCACAGCAACCCACAACTACTATGCCACAAGTAAATCCCTAGCCACAAGTCATTTGGAATCTTCGCATCTGTATGTGGAGGGATCGGCTTGGAAAATTATTAGTATATAGCCTCTGGATCCCAATTGCTTGCACTTCTTGTTTGGCTCCTTGGAGCAACGTGGCACCAAGCACAAGAGAGCAGCACTGGAAGAGAGGAAGAGAGAGATGGTTTGAAAAAAAGATGAGAGATCTGGAGAGAGATGCATATGTAGAGGCAGAGGTGTCCATTTCTCCAAACACAAACGAAACCTCCTCTCTCTCTCTCTCTCTACCTTTGCACAACCAACCACCATTGCCAGCATTGCTTGCTTCTGCTGTGTAGTTCCTTGTCTTGAGGAGCTGAACAAACATTAATTGTTGTTGTAGTCATGTGCAAGAAAGGTCGGGTCGTTGCACAAGCCAAGCCTGTACCTAAAAGGTCTTGGGTACATCCAAGAACTGAAAGCATGGGGAAGAGAAGGGTGATGAGCTTGGAGGAGGAGCCAATGGCTTCCTGTGCTACGTGCAAAGGAGCTGATGGAGACACCAACAAGAAGTGCGAGCTGATCGGCTACGACGCGTTGCCGGA
Source organism: Melocanna baccifera (assembly GCA_036346265.1). NCBI lineage: Eukaryota > Viridiplantae > Streptophyta > Magnoliopsida > Poales > Poaceae > Melocanna > Melocanna baccifera. The sequence goes on from CM070710.1 coordinate 16,458,944, forward strand.
GTGGCTCAAGGACAATGAGTTCATCCATGGCTACTACCGGTGCGAGTGGCCGATGAAGGAGACCATCCTCAGCATCTTCTCCATCCACAACGAGACCCTCAACGTTTGGTCGTAAGTCCCTCGATACATATCACTACTTTAGGATCTTTACAGTTTTATTTTCTTCGAGCTAAGTAGCATGCAAGTGCTCTTCTCGACAAAATTCTTGAATCTGATCTTTATTTCTGCAGGCATTTGATAGGGTTCCTGCTGTTCCTGTGCCTGACAATCTTCACAGCAATGGTGATCCCAAGGGATGGCAGCAGGAGAAATGAATCAATGGTGGACTACTGGGGAGATCTGATGGTGATGACCAACATGACAGGAGTGCTGAGGCAGGAGGCAGTTGCAGCCTGTCTCCGGCTACCTCCAGCTGCTGCTCCTGCAGATCATTTGTCTGAAGATGAGGAGGTCCCAACCAGCTGTCCACCCAACGCATCCTCCTCACTCTCCCGTCTTCATGCCATCCAGGTACTATACTAGTACCTTTTTTTGTTTAGTATTAGCTTGTTAATTAGTTTCGGTAGTTAGTAGTAGAAGCAGTAGCTTGTCAATGTCATGTGCTTATGTGTTCTAGTTAATTGTGGCTGTCAGGGTACTTATCTCGGGTAGGTGGATTTCCTATTAATTTTGGGTTGGTTGGCACGTTTTAATGGGGAGGCGGTGGCAGGGTTAGCTCATGATTGGGCCCCGCTCGTTTCAGCTTTTTTTAGTTTCTGCTTCTAACTTTTATTTTTTTTTCACTATTCAGTATTTCGTCTTTTTCTGAATTTTTTAGATATTTTAGACTTTTTTGTATTTTCTTTTTTTTTCTCGTGTTCATTTGTATTGTCCCTAATGAGTTAACATGTTTTTTCTATTTTTACATTTTTTTAAAATTAATTATGCCCAAAAAGCCAAATCGATTCTGATAAAAAAGTCACCACTGATGAAATTTCACTAAAAGCCGTGCCATCGCTAAAACGAGCGCCCCCGCAAGCATCTGCCTTGCATTTATACTGCAAGTCCTTTTCTTTACTTTACAAAGCTAGCTAGGGTTCTTCTTAACAAGCTTGATTATGCATGCTTCAGCTGCTAGTTTTTTTAGATTCCGACTTGCTTACACCAGAAGTCACTTAGAACATATTGACTTCTAATTATGGTTTTTTTGGCTAATTGTTTTTTTTCGGTTTTTTACTTTTACTTTTTCCTCTTTTTCTTTTTTTACATTTTTAAATTTAATTATGCCCAAAAAGCTAACTCAGCTACAGTAAAATTTCAGTCAAAAACTAAAATCCATCGCTAAAACGATCATCCCCTAAAGCTGGCTGAACCAGCTGGAGTTATCAATGTGTCCGAAATCTTTTGTTTGAGCAACTAATGTCTGCAATCTGATAGATAGATACATGCAACGGCTAGAGGGAAGTAGTGCAACTCTGCTTTTGGATGTGATGGGCAGCCACTTATTTGGTTGTGCAGTACTTGATTAATTAGTTTTGGTCGATGTTAGTTGTATGCTGCATATGCATGGAGACATCAACGGTTGCATTTGCTTCGAGATTCGTGTCCTCTGCGGCGCAGCTGTGTACGCGGCCGCCATTAAAGCAAGCCTAAGGTAGCATCCCTAAAATGCACGTGCACTTGTAGCTGAAGAGGATCCTGAAAAGAAGCTAATGGGGAAGGATCCAAATCCCACACTTGCCAGGTCTCTTTCTCTGGCAATCCATACGGAAGAACAGAGCTGCAGGCAACAGTAAATTGGATTTCCCCCTGGTTCGTACGTATCCTGGACCACAAATCCATTGTCCATTTGCCCTTAAGGATACTATTGTACTGCATTACATTAAGTATCTGTTTTGATTTGATCCATAAATTTCATTAAAATTTCACTAATTATACGACCCCCGCTTAAATCACCTAATATCTCAATCTTAGACCCTGCTCGTTTCAGTTTTTTTTCAGTTTCAGCTTCTAATTTCAGCTTTTTTTTTCACTATTCAGTAATTTGTCTTTTTCTGAATTTTTTTAGATTTTTTGAGATTTTTTGTATTTTTTTCTTGTGTTCCTTTGCATTGTCCGTGATGGGCTAACATTTTTTTTTATTTTTACATTTTTTAAAAATTTAATTATGTCTAAAAATCTAACTCAGTTACAGTAAAAAAAAGTCAACTACAGTAAAATTTCAACCAAAAATCAAAAATCATCGTTAAAAATATCACCCCTTAGTGTTTTGTCAATTACTGTAATGTACTGCTAAATCCGACGAAGCTTCAGTTACTGCAGTTTATCGGAGTTTACAGTTTCTGTAGTGTACTGAATCCGGCGAGAACCTGCATGCAGGAGCAGGACGCTGACCTCGCCGGCGCCGTGGACCCGATCACGCGGTGGCCGCTGTTCGCGTACCTGGGCGGTGCGATGGTGTGCCTGCTGACGAGCAGCTTGTGCCACCTGGTGCTGTGCCACTCGGAGCGGACGGCGTACGTGACGCTCCGGCTGGACTACGCCGGCATCGCCGCCTTGATCGTCACCTCCTTCTACCCGCTCGTCTACTACTCCTTCCTCTGCGAACCCGTCCTCCGGCGGCTCTACATGGGTTTCATCACGGCGTTCGGCGCCGCCGCCGTGTCGGCGTCGCTGGTGCCGGCGTTCCAGGCGCCGGAGCTCCGCCCGCTCCGCGCCGCGCTCTTCTCCTGCATGGGTGTGTCCGGGCTCGTCCCCATCGCGCACAAGCTCGTCCTCTACGGCGGCGCGCGCCAGGAGGCCGTCGTGTCAGCGTGCTACGAGGCGCTCATGGGCGCGCTCTACGGGCTCGGCGTCGCCGTCTACGCCGCGCGCGTGCCCGAGCGGTGGGCGCCCGGGCGGTTCGACCTCGTCGGGCACAGCCACCAGCTGTTCCACCTCTTCGTCGTCGCCGGCGCCTACGCGCACTACCTCGGCGGCCTTGAGTACCTCAAGTGGAGGGACGCCGAGAAATGCTGGTGACGTCGCCCATGACCACGCGGTACTATACTGATCATTGATCAACCTGCAAGAGGAGGCAAGAACGTAATTAATTAATTAATTAAGCATTGCTACATGTACCAACGGTTCATTCTACGAAAACTTTACGAACTATATTTAACTGACTGATAGGTGTGCCCCATCGTCAGTGAGATAGTTGTGAAGGTTTGGTGGAAGCGATTGTTCGTACGTGTAGCAGTGCTCTCTTGTGTAATTAGGGGGATGTACCATCTGACATACACAGTACCTGTTACGTTTGTGTCCGACTACATTGAGATTCTTTCCTGTGCACGTGTTGATCATCGAGTGAAGGATGAGATCAGATCAACCTGTGCATGCATGCGGCTTGCTGGAAGATGCTTCCACAACCAATGGGATGGAAGGATCAGGAGGGAAGAAAGAAAAGTAGTAGTAACCTTTTTTTTCTTTTTAGTGAAAGAGGGGATCTGATGATGTAAACAAGGAATTAATTAGTTGGGTGTGAGATGATTGTAATCTGTATGAAGGGATCAAGAACTGCTTGTACCGGGTATTTATATCTTGGGAATTGGTAAAAAACTGTCGCATGTTTTTTTTTGTGAGAATAATAGTCAAATTTTTGGCCATGTGATTTACTTGAAGATTCGAGCTCCGGCCGACGAGGATGTCTTCTCTAGCGGCGGTGAGTTAGGGTTTAGGGTTCACCGGAGCTCCATGTCTGACCCTGGATTTGCCATCCGGAACCCTTTGTGGTTCTACCGTACTATTTTCTAGATCAGTAGATAGTGCACACAGATATATTCCTGATTATGAAACATATATCTTGTAAAATTAAACTAACACAATAGTGTGGACAAAACACAAATTGATCCAATGGTCCTTGACTTGCACACGGGCCGATCAGGACAAAACCTTTAAGGAGTAGCAGTAGAAACGGAAACAACACAGAGGTGGAACCCGCAAGATATGCCCGCAGACATTCAACTGGGGCTCGTGACTTAATTCTTGGCATCTTCATCTTCCTGTCTTGTTGACGACTTTGGATGGCCGTAGGGCTTTCTCTTTCTCTTTCTTACTTACTGAATGATAGTAATTGAGCAATAGTGAGTACGAAGGTACTTAGCAAGCCACCACACAGAATACAATTGCAATATATGCAAGGTGACAAAGAAAGGCTTTGGGTTCTTTTATTTACAGCAAGTCATAAGTGAAATATAATAAGTAGAAAACTCGAGACTTTTTAACTAAACTATGTTCTAATTAGTGTAAAAGTATACAATAATAATTGTAGCGAAGGTTCCATCCACCTTTTACAGAGCATGATTTCATCCATCTTATGCTATTATCCATCTTATGCTATTTTTACTTCTACGGTTCTATCTTCTATTTTCCCAAGAGAAATCAAAATCAAGGTTCTACCCACCCTTCCTATTTTTCATCCTAACCACAAAGATTATTTGGTAAAGTAGACACTAACTCGAGTAAGTTCCCACACCCATCATTGACAGTGGGCAAAATTGTTCAAGCAGTTTTACTGTGCAGAGGTCGCATACTTTATGCACAAGAGATGTTCAATATGTTATATTCCACATGCTTACTTAGGTATGCAGATCAAGAAGACCATCACAAGGCCTTTAAAATACATCTTTCCAATATGGCTACACCCGCTAAGGTTTTCGCCGTCGTGGGATTCTGTCTATCATCTTCGGAAGCCCCCCTCTTGCGCTGCACATCAAGGCCTCAGACCGGCTCTCTTACACGTGTTCCACCGGATGGCAAAAATAGCGCTAGATCGATGCAAATTAATTGGACAGGCGATACCCATTATATCTTATGATTGCGATGTTTTATCTAGGAAGGTTATCATAAGATTCAGTTCTTAGAGTTACCTGAGAGGTTCTGTCACAAACCAAACTCTCATACTCTTATCCGCACTAGTCCAACTTACCATCAGCCTAGGTGTGAACAAGTTTAGAGTTTTGGATTCCAAAATATCCTTTCTAGTTCAAATACTAGCTGCTTCCCTCCAATGACTGCCCAATGCAAGTTTTTATATTTGAAATAATGTTAGGGCATCTTAATACCCACATGTATCTAAGCAAGGCTAAGTATGGCACTTACATACAGACTTATCAACTAGTATATATACCATTTATTCTAGGGCGACAAGGGATTATGTCCAAAGTCAAGGAATGGAATTTAATAATGTGAGTAGTGTTAAGGCATTAACTATAATTTAATGACAATATAATTTTAATCAAAGTAAGATATGCAATTCAATAATTTTAAATAAAATAATTTATATTCAAAAGGTAGGTGCAATATGATTAAAGTGATGAATTGCCTTGCCCAAGTTACTACGGGTCTTGTTTTTGCTCAAAGTATTGGTCTAACCTTTATTTGGATCTTGATCACTCTCAAACTGTTGCTTCTTCAAGACTCTAAATTCTAATTACACAAAAATCAATCGAATCCAAATAAAACCAAAGGCAACTGATAAATTCAAAAGAATTCGAATAAACTCGAACAAACATTGAAAGTCAAATGAATCTGAATAAACTTAGTTAAAATTTATCATGATTAACTTGGTGACAAAAAACAAGGTTCTAGAGGGTGCAGGATGAAGATAGGGTTAAACTGTAGTATTATGAAAATAACTCTCGTAAGGACCTATACGCAATTAAAGAAAAAGAGATATGTGAAAATGGGATAATTGAGAGAGGGGGGAGCCAACCTGGCTACATTCAGGGCTGTCACACATGTAGGAAGCCAACGAACTTGACGTCCACATTGGGGTCATGCACCACATTAAAAGGGGGCCGAAGGGAGGACTTCTTCAACCCTATCCACCTCTACTCACCTCTCCTTTCACCTCCACCCTAGCAGGTCACCATCATCGCTCCCTTGCCGGTGGGCGCCGGGGAAGGCTGTTGTGCTACCATCATTGGTGTTAATCTCGCTGGCGGTGTTGGGGAAGATCGTTGTGCCATCGCCACCAAGAACTCTGCCAATGCTATTGACCTGAGAGGTAATCCACGTCGCGCTAGAGGAGGTAGCACTGGGCTTGGGCATGCCACACCACGCCACACTAGAGGAAGGCTACGCTGCAATGGGGCTGTGTTAGGCCACACATCGCCTGGCTACGCCGTGCCATGCCAGAGGAGAGTAGGGTGTGTCGTGCCACATCGGAGCACGCTTGGGGCATGTCCACCATCAATCGCCATCGTTTCTCACATTCCTTGTTGTGTCATATGCTGTTTCCAAGGTCTAACTGTGTCACACAACACAGGGGTTGCCAAGGAACATGGGGACGAGACACAAGGGATTTGGGCCCCGTTTTGGGGGACAATTTGAGAATAAATCTAGGACATCGTCAATTCTGAAGGCTTCACAAGGCTTTTGAGTTAGAGGTATAACCCCAGATCATATTCTCTACTATTCTGGCTTAGTAGATGCATTTCAGGATCATGTGGATGCTGGATTAGAGTAGAGTAGTTGTGGAGTTAAATTGGTAATATCGTAGTTTGTGGAGGTTGTTGTCTAGAGATTAGGGTCGTACGTTTTGATTTATAACTTGTGCATAACATGAAAAGTATAGATAATTGTCTAAAGATTCTATATAGTCTAAGAACATTAATTTTGGTTGGGTAGATTGGAAGTTAAGGCTCTAGGGAGACTGCTGTCCATAAATCGGTTGATGTTGGATGCAATCGTGGGAAACTATTAAATTGACTTGGTAGGTGATAGAATTAAATTTTGAGCATAACTAGAAAGAGGAAGCTAACTTTCTGTAGATTTCGGAAATGCTATGAGTCACTGTATTTGCATGTATAAATTAATATATATGAAATTATTAAGCCTGCTATCTAGTAAGATAATAGAATTTTCTTATGGGTTAAAAATGATGTGTTAAATGATCTAATCAAGAATTATGGCTACCTAAAAAATTATAGACAATTTTGTGTAGATTCTAGATCTGATGTTGTTTGCCATGTTAGGGCTTGGGGGTTGAGAGTTAAGCTATTTTTAATACTGGGACAGCAAGGTGACTGTCACAGTAAAAAGAGGAGTAATGCGGAATTGGGAAATGTATAGGTGTAATATTGTTGAATTATTGTTCTTGTATTATTATGTCTTGTTATTGAGACTGGGTGTTTACTGTAGGAGGAGTAGTGCCAGGTTTGTTGTAATATTTAAATCAAACCATTCCTCGCAACTAGAAAAGGCGAGTGCATGATAGAATGGTATTCGAGTGTTTGAACTTGTTATATTTAAATAAATACTTGCCATAATAATTCACATGATTATACTGTTCTTATAATGTTCACATGTTTATGGTAGAATAATGATGATGATTATGGTTAAAATAATGATGAAGTCAATTGATTAATGCTGGTAATTAACTAATAAAAGATATAATAATTGCACTGCATGTTGAGTATTCATATTGTAAAGAGGTGACATGTATGACCCTCTATAGTCTACTTTGTGTGGACGACCACAGGAGTGGGTACAGAAAGGCTTTGGTAGGCACTTCATGGGAGTGGAAAAAGACCTATTTCGGTAGGCACTCCATAGTGGTAGAGTTGAGACTCTATATGAGAAAGGATAGGGCAGGAGTGGTTCATCAAAGAGTGAACACTCAGTTATACCGGTATACCAAGAGAAAGGAGGACATGCGCATTGTATTCATGAAAAGAGAAATGAGATAATGAGACATATGTATGGAACTTGATGAGAATGAATATATGAAATTTGAGATAATGGTGAATGGACATGAATTGTTAATATGATATTTACCTTGTTCATTATTGTATTATGTACTTACTAAGTCGTGGACTCACCCCTTGCTTTGTTGTTTTTTTAGGTACTCGTTGATTACGACATGCATATGTGAAAAATAGCACAAGTTGATATTACACTATTATAATTCTTTCTTTGACATAGTGATCATTTATTCATTGTTAGAAATAAAGCTTACTCTCCATGCAATTCTTAGATGGATAATGATTCCTTTTAGCACTTAATGGTCTTATATTGTCACTATTGGTTAATTCCCTTTGGTTAGATTTATTACTGATTCATAATACTATCAATTGGTGCATCTTAATATTAAGGAATGATTCCCATTTTGCTGAAATATTCTATGTTTATGATTATGCTGAGAAATTATACTTGAAACCTATCTATTAGTAATATGTAATTAATGGTTTAAATTGGTAGTATTTGTAGTTGTGGGTGATATTCTAGACTTTTGTTAAGCCAAGGTGTTACATAAACAAAGTTTGAGCGAAGGGAAAATGGCATAGAGGAACTCCGCTAGGAAGAACATTAAGGAAGGATCAAGGAGGATGAATGAATATGCACGAGAACATTCCACTCCAGATTGAGTTGACTGGTAATTACTATTGCTCAAGCCTAAATTAATGATCTCTTTATTATGTTTCATTTATTATGGAAGTTTCGTGAGTTAGGTGAGATTTATGGACACATTTACCAAATATTATTATTTACAGGTTATGGCGCGGACTCTACATATGATAGGTATGATTTTAAATTTACCATATTAATGTTAGATTTCATAGTTCTAGGAATCTCAAGACATATGATTATTTGAGGTTCAATCACCAATTAATTGAAGGATTAATTCAGTAATGAACTAAAAATGTGGGGTCAATTATTTAATTAATTACTACTATATCCTTACACTGGAGACGCACCTAGGTGTCTGACAGGTTATACCACTAATTGCTATTTACAACTAACTTTAGTTAGGCCACAAATTACAAGCAAACCGTAGTTGATAATTAATTAATCCTAGGGTTTACCTGCATTTGGATGTAATGCAACTTTTATATTAGCCTAGATACTACTAGACCTCAAGACTATAGCCTAACATGTCGACGGATTATGTTTATTAACGTATAATCAATCGGCCCTACTACTTTGCTAGTAGGCCATTAAATGTGGTTTTAACAAAACTATTGTTAATGTCCAATGGTCCATCTACCATTGGGGGCAATTAATTATATTTTACTGTATTTATATCTCAGCCAGGCTCCCTATTAAAGTTGCACTTCGAATTAAATACTCTCGACGCCCTAATTATCTTTACTCAACATCTAACACAAATTAGTTTTAGTTAAAATCTAATTATATGGGGCCTAGCTTGTTATACACACATTACCTTAGTATATATTGCAAAGGCATCATTCGTGGCCTAGGACTCCATATGCATAATTAGATTTCAGTATCATTTTAATTAAATTATATTTTAAGTAATCCTTATTTAACCTTGTATTTCTAGTCAAATACTAGTGACATACTATTTATGTTAATTACCTTGATTAATTAGTCATTATTTACAAAAGGGGCCCTCATAACTTTTAAATTATACAAATAGTTTTATTCTCGCGGTTTAATCCTACACTAACAACTTCTAGTAGTTAATTAACTTGGCAAACGTTATTGACAAGCAACTAATCATGATTTAATTTTTTGTAAATATTTTCAATTTACATAAAACTTTATTCTAATTCCATAATTAATTTATCCTTATTTTTATTTATAACTATATTTCATTGTATTTTTATTTGAAATTTTCTTAAACATTCTGATTTCTTTGAATTATTTTCTAATTGGAAAATGAAACAGACAATGACAGGTGTGGCCATGGATAGTGCTTGGGCCTACTGGCCATACATAGAGAGAACAAAGAGAGGGGGCACTGCTGGGCCAAAACAAAGGAGGCGGCGTGCATGGCCAGGGTGAGCTTATTGGTGGCAAGTCAACCATAGTGAGGTGACGACCACAAAAATGGAACTAAGGAAGAGTAAGGGAGCCAGGGGAGGCGATGTTGTGGCTCAAATGGTGCCAAGGTGAGTTGGCAGTGGTGTGTGGCGCCCGAGCGCAGGGAGAATGAAGGGGTGACGGCGCACAGGAGGGAGAGGGAAGAAAAGTGGGGGCGCACGAGTAGGAGAGTGGTGTGGGGAGTTTACCAGTGTAGGCCGTAGATGTAGAGATGTCATGAGGTGGTCCGGCGATGAGAGCCAAGTGCGGCAAGGGTGGCATGCCGGTGGCAATGACCTAGGGAGATTTAGAGCTCAATTAGGCAACGGGGAAGGATAGGGAGATGTCAGGATGCTCTAGGAGAGAGGGATCCAAGAGAGGCTTATCGAGGAAGAAATGGCGGTGCTGGGGGCAAATTCGGCCAGACATGGGGGAGAAGATGATGTGGCTAACTCCGATGAAGGATAGTCAATATTGAGTGAGGGAAAGCCCAATTGGAGGGGTGGAATGCAATGTGACATGAGTAAGTTTAGGAGAGGTACGGTGAGGTGGACACGGCGATCGGGATAGAGGACGTTACGTACACAATCAGAATGGAGGGGAAAGGGGGAGGGCTTGCTCCGGCTTGGCTGCTGTGGAGAAGAAGAAAAGAAGAAGAAGCAATGCAGGGGTGAATTCATACGACCATAGCTTCTAAGATTGACTATGCTACAAACACATACGACCATAGGTTCTAAGATTGAACAAAAGGTGAATTCATTTTTTCAACTTTAATTTATTTTAAATGAGAATATAATGCTATCTAATGATGAAAATGTATATTTATGCAAATATACATGGAGAATTGCATCAACATTACGCGCTTATGGTTGGGGTCCACCCAAAGAGAAGCCAACCTGCCCATCAAGACTAAGTCAAAACCTTCTCCAACTCTTTCTTAAGGTCATCACGTCACTTTTGTCCAATTCAGCCTCCAGAGATAGCACTGACTTTAAACGTGCATAAAACTCGCGCACAGACTTCGTTTGAGGTGTATGAGTACAGCATGAAAAGCTTATCTCGTCCTCTTTCTAAAGGATCTAGCCCTACCTCCAAATTCCTTCTAAGCGTGCTGCAATCACCAAAACAAGTCAGGGCTAATTTTAAATCCGAGTCAAAAGGTGTTGCGCCACCTCCACCTAGGCCCGTGGGTGTTGTACCACCTAGGGTTGTGTGCCCACCCCTGGCCACCACCCCTTGCCTTCTTTCTCTTATAAATAGCCCTAGATACCCCTTTTTCTTTAGGTTTTGTTTAAATCAGTTTAGCCTATTGTGCAAACTCCACATTGTCTCTTGTATCGATTAGACCAACAGATCAGTGTTACATAATCTTAACTATCATTGTGCAAATTTTATATCTAGCAATTTTCAGATTGCTCTTTACTTAAATTCTTACTTATTTTTCGATTACATGCAGGAATTGATCTTCGTAATCAGGTCAACCATCGTTCTTGGCAAGATTGATAATAATAAGAGCATGGTGTAGTGATTGTTGAATGGCTTGATCGTGTTTCGGTCAAGTAGCCTCATCATCAACGTCATTCTCTACCAATTGAATTATCATATACCGGAAGATCGGAACCAATCATACATCAGGGGTAGTGCTTTGTGCCCAACTTAAATAAGTGACATGACAAGTGCCGTGTAGTAGTGCGCAACATAGGTGTGGTGTGGTGTGGTGAGGAGATAGCGGGGTGATGGTGCACGATGCCAGCAAGGATGGCTTGGCATGGGTCCACGGGTAAGGACAGCTTGGTGTGAGTGGTGGCATGACTACAAGGTCAACAACGTGTAAGCGTGGTGGCGACAACACGTGCAGGCAGCGAAGCGAGATGCGACGTGAGTGGCTAGGTTAGCTCAACCAAGAAACAGAGAGAGAGAGAGAGAGAGGTAGAAGAGAAAGAGAAGGTGGGCTAGGCTGAGGGGAGATGGGCCGAGGGAAAGGAAAAGAAAGGGAGAAAGGAAGGAGCCGACCTAAATAGGTTTGGGGATTTTCCTTTTTATTTTGAATTTCTATTTTTAAGTTTTGAATTTGTATTTGAATTCAAATTTGAATTTTGGCCTACAAAACCAACTCCAATTTTTCCAATGGCTCAAATTAAATTTTTGTTTAAATTCTTTGTTTAATTATTTGAATGCAAAATTTAATATACTTTTGCTTTTGCTTTTCAGATTTTAAATTCAACCAAAGCTTAGAAATTCAATTCAAATTTTGATTTGATTGGTTTTCCAATTACATGGCTCTTAGTCCTAGGTTTTATTTTTTATCTTTATTTACTTCTTTGGTTAATCCCAAATCCAGATCAAAATTCTCAAACAAAAATCCAGAAAAATTCAAGTAATGCCAAATGCATCACAAAGTTTTAAATTTTTATAATTTTAAACTTCCAAATTTTTGAGAAGTTACACCCTCGAACTTAGAGGGAGTGTGGGTAGCAGAGGCTCGGTGGTGGGCGGTAGTGGCGCCGTTAGCCATGGGCAGGGCGGATGGCTGTGGGGCGGTGGCCGCAGGCATCACAGCACTAGTGGTGACATAATATTAGGTTGGGCGGGGTTGGATCGACGAAGATAGGGAAGAGGGGGCGGCACGGTGAGGCGAAAAGGGCATCGTCGGCTACGGGTGGTAGAAGCACACACAACTCACTGGGGAAGAAGAACAAGAGGGGTGTGAGCGGCAGAGGAGCTCACCGAAGACGTAGTCGGTGGGGGTTGCTCATCGAAGTTTGCGTGGCACGTCCGTGTCGGCAACAGTGTGGCGAGGAGGCGATGTGGTGGGGGAAGGCAACGAACGACGGTGGTATTGACTGAGCTCGATGTGATCTGGATATGGGAGGAGTTGTAACTCGTCTTACTCTTACATAGAAAAGGGGGAAGGGAGGTGGATAGTTGGAGGGAAATCTAATGGTGCAAAAATCGACTATTTTTCCTTACAAAGTCATTGGGTTGTTACCTAGACACTCCCTTTTATCTTATGTATAATTGATTGGGACCATTGTGTATAAATAAAATTTAGTTTGTTGCTTTGGTGTCATGAGTTATACCTTGACTATCTTTTTTCGACGAACCTGAATTTTTTGTGCTTATTCATATTCATATTAAGTTATTGGGGGAAGAAATTAGACACTATGAGTTGCATCACAGCAGTGGCGGAGCTTCAGCAAAAATTAAGAGGGGGCCAATCTAATGGATTATGTGTTAGTCAACTGTTATATATGCTAGTTACTGTTGGGGCCGTGCTTGGTGAACTTAAGAGGAGTTACACAGTGAGATCATTGCTCTGTAAAGCCCGGTGATTAGGGTGTGATTTTTTACAAAAGTTTATTATTATAATATATATCGAGAACTAGAGGATGAAGAACACCATTGGAGATTGATCACATGTGTTCTTTTTGATTGTGGCTAATGGCTATAGCTTTTGACTCTAACATGAGCGCTTGTGTGAATAAATCGAATGCCGATGAGTTGCTTCAAAAATATTATCCCGATAAGCCGCTTTAAAATGGTAGAGAAATCATCCTATTTATTTATTCGAATGAAACATAAATCATAAACTGAAAAGAATAAGGCATGACCACATCACAACTCCAAGCACTTTTTAGTAGGTGCTCATGACTAACTTTTTAGATGCAAATTCGAGTTGAATTATACCTTCTTTGAGGCAATTTAATTAAAGTATACTCAATTTGAAAACGAAGTGCAATTTGCTCTTAGTTACAGTTACGGGTCAAGATTTGAAAGAGAGAAAAGACCACACCGACTGGAACTGCAAGGTCAATGGATCGGACTCCAAATCTCAAACCCGTCAAGGTCCCTGATATAATTTTCCCTTCGTATCATGTAGGGCTGTGCATTTTTTAACCGAACCGAAAAAACCGGACCAAAAAAACCGAACCGAACCGGTCAACCCGGTTTGACCGATTTTCGGTATTCGGTTCGGTTATCAGATTTTAGAGTTTTTTTTAGTTCGGTTTTTTCAGGAAAAACCGGCTAAAAACCGAAAAAACCGAACTAGTACAAATTGAGTGTATGTTAGTAGTATATGTAGTATATTTTGGTAAATATGTATTATACTTCGGTATATGTAGTATATGTTAGTAGTATATGTATTATATGTTACTCCCATCGGTTTTTGCTAGCTAGTAGTATATGTATTATCGTCTACTCATCTCGCTAATCGCTATATCGTTAACAATTCACGTTAACTTTGGTAAATACGGTATTTACCGATACCACACCGAAATAAATTGGGATTTACCAAAACCGAACCGTATTTCTAAAAATACCGTATATAACTGAATTACTAACACCGTATTTACCGTATATACCGTATAAACCGAACCGTATAAACCGAAAAAACCGAATGCACAGCCCTACTATCATGTCTGAAGAAAGAATCTCACATGAGCCCCCTTTTTCCAAAAAGTAGAAAAGCTAGGGACCAAATAGCAAAACTCTTCAAACCATGGGGGAGAACAGGAGCCGAAATTTTTCTATTTTAGCCCTTTTTTTGAAAAATATTCATATTTAGACTCCTGACAGTTTTAATTCCATTTTTGGACCCAAAGGTCGGCGCCGTCTCCCACGGCGCCGAGATAAAACGTCTCGGCGCCGTGGGACACGGCGCCGAGGTCGCTGCACTCGCCCAAACGTGCCGTCTGCGTGGCGCCGAGGTGGTACCACCTCGGCGCCGTTGGTCGTGGCGTCGACCTCGGCGCCGTGTGTCGTGGCGCCGACCTCGGCGCCGTGGATCTTGGCGCCGAGCTAGCTAAACCTAAAAATAGCAAAAATCCCGCCCCGATCTCCCGCCGCCTCTCGCCCACCCCTCTCCTCCCGACCTCCCCGCCGCCTCCCTCCCCCCCGGCGCCCCCGCCGCCCTCCCGGCCTCCCCGCCGCCTCCCTCCTCCTCGGCGTCCCCCGCCTCCTCCCCCTCCCGGCCCCCGCCGCCCCCCGCCCAACCCTCCCCTCCCGGCCTCCTCCGCGCCTCCCTCCCCTCCCGGCCTCCTCCCCTCCCGACCTCCCCGCCTCCTCCTCCCCACCCGCCTCCCCCCGCCGCCCCTCCCCCACCCTCCTCCCCACCCGGCCTCCCCGCCGCCCACCCTCCCTCCCACCGGCCTCCCCCGCCGCCCACCCTCCCTCCCCACCCGGCCTCCCTCCCACCCGGCCTCCCACCCGCCGCCCACCCTCCCTCCCCACCCGGCCTCCGCCCACCCCTCCCCTCCTGTCCTCCGCCCACCCTCCCTCCCCACCCGGCCTCTCCCCACCCAGCCTCCCCACCCCTCCCCTCCTGTCCTCCCCGCCGCCTCCCTCCCTCTCCCGGCCTCTCCCCGCCGCCCTCCTCCCCTCCCCCTCCCACGTCCGGCGGCTGCACGACTACCACACGTGCGATATACACGTGAGCACAGGACATTGCATGTTAACTCGATAGTGCGATTGTAGATGTTCTTGTACCACATGCTCGATGACTAGATGGAACAATGACTACATTTGATACTTGCTATTGTACCGCGATGTTTGTGGGAATACTTGCTATTCATGCTTAGTAGTAGAAGTTCTTGTTATGTGGATGTTCTTGTTATGTTAGATACTTGTCAATTAGTAGAAGTTCTTGTACCACATGCTCGATGACTATTAGATGGAACAATGACTACATTTGATCAATGGTAGGTTGCCATTCATACTTGCTGTGCATGGTTACTAGTATCTTGTGAAAGACTTGCTGTTTAGGGAATACTTGCTATTCATGTTTAGTATTTTATATCTTCTACATCATAGCAACCAGTTAGTAGTTTTTTTTCACCCGTGCATTGTAGGAGGAGGAGAGAAAGGAGAAGGAGGAAAGAAAAGGGGGAGGATCGATCCGGATCTTGATCTACCCGTTTTGGCCAAGGAAAAGAAGGTAGAACCTCAATCTAATCAATCGGGCTAAGGGAACCCTCCTCTTTGGTTGTTTATCGATTCATGTAGCCATTAAAATGCCAAGTATTTAGATTAATGCTTGCCGGATGATTAGTGACCGCTTTGAGTAAGCAATTAGTACCATATGTGATTAGTAAGGGGATGAATAATCGGTATAGCCGTATTAATTACAGGATGGAGAGATTGGTGTTTTTGTGTTCGTATGGTGGAATTGTGACTGAAAAGTAGTAAAGACTAGTAGTATGGAGAGATCAATGAGAAGAAATATTAGGTGATTTGTCTTACTGTCCGATATTGAGCAAAGATAAAGAGTTTAAGCATATAGAGTTTGATCCGCAAATATAAATGACGAATCACTAAATTAGGTATGAATTGATTAAAGTAGTATGAATTGATTAAACTATGCTAACTTCATTAATTTTGGATAAATTAGGTAACCTGCTATTGCCAACCATAACTTCTCAATGGTGGACAACTGTTTCATAGTATGGTTTTGTTACTGATGGTATTTCAACATGTTACTGATGTTATTTCAACATATTTTATGTATGAAGTAGATGGACAACCTAGTGACCCTATATCATGGAGGCAGTGTGACAAGTGATGATTATGGAAATGTTCGATTTGTTGAAATGCAAAGGGTGCCTCTGATATTCAGTGATAGGTCATCGCTTAGTGAGTTGGTTGCCAGGACCGGGAGGAGCTACATTGTCATGCAAACGAGGAGAGTATCACAGTTGAGGGGTTACTTCACTTCGGTTCGAAAGACACAATTCTAAGGCGGTTGATCTTAATTGGTTGTGAGGATCAGTGGGACAAATATGTCAAATTGGTTATGAGGAATGAGTTCCAATGTTTGGACCTTGTTGTGCGGAAGGTGTCGATTGATCCCACCCCTCATGGTTCTTCACCGGAACTAGGTGATCAGGCACCCTTTGACCCTCCGTTGCCGGACCTTGCGGTGGATGTGGAAGAAGTGCCTGAGGTGCCTGATGCTCTATCTGCCCCGAACGAGGTTCAGATTTCTCAACCAGCTCGAGTTGAATGTGCCGTGGTGGCCCCTCTGGATCATCCCAGTAAGTGTCGAGCAACACTGTAGCCTTTTCCAGTCATTCCATTCTTTTGTCTCGATCCCATCGTTTTCGTGCTTATGATGCAGGAGACATTATTTGTAATGTGGGTGATCCTCCCGTTGCTCCATCTGGCAACGTTGAAGAAGTCTGTAGGGACTCCAACAGTGTGGATGTTCAAATTGTGGATGATTTAGAGCCTTACGAGATCGCAAGGGCCGTTGATTCCGATGATGACCGCCCTTTTGGAGAGCTGACCGAAAGTGATATTGAGCTGATTAGGCGTTATTGCCCTGGCCGGGATCCATCAGTTCATGAATTCAGCGATCTTCGGCATTCTCATGAGGCTTATGCAGAAGGAAGGGATGACGAGTTGCTAGATGCTCCTGAGGCCGGGTCAAGCATGACAATTGAGAAGGACATGGTGTTTGAGGACATGTCTGCATTGAAAAGGTGGCTGCAGGAGTATGCAGTGATTCGTAAAAGGCCATTCAAGGTGAGGCATTCTTATGTGCAGCGGAGGTACACAGTTGTTGTTCGTATGTCATGCGCTTGTGAAATTATTTTAACTACAATAAAGGCATCATTTTAATATGACAAGTACTTTCATTGCATTACATGCACATACATGAACTCTCCAGCAGTAGACGACACGATAACAACAAACACATGGTACAACATAGCATAAAACATTAGCAACACATGGTACTGTGCACGCGGATGGAAAAGGCCCGAGGAGGTGTCATCATGTCATTATGTAGTGTCAGCACAAGACTCGGCAGCTTTGTGCAGCGAGGGTGACGAGTGGCCTGCTTTACGCAGAGACAAGACGAGATGGGGCCGCTTTTATTACGAGACTATAGTCTCTGAAAAGCCTACATAGAGCCATTTATTGCTTCGCTGGATGCCTTCATGACGCAGCTGACACGTGGTCACGACCTCCGGATAGTAACGGGGCCCCTACCGGGCACGCGGATGGAAAAGGCCCGAGGAGGTGTCATCATGTCATTATGTAGTGTCAGCACAAGACTCGGCAGCTTTGTGCAGCGAGGGGGAAGAGTGGCCTGCTTTACGCAGACAAGACGAGACGGGGCCGCTTTATTACGAGACTAGTCTCTGAAAAGCCTACATAGAGCCATTTATTGCTTCGCTGGATGCCTTCATGACGCAGCTGTCACGTGTTCACGACCTCCGGATAGTAACGGGGGCCCCTACCGTCGTCCATGGACTATGCCTTCATGCCTCCATGGACTATGCCCACTGCACCAGATAACCTGCCTACATTAAGGCATCCTATGTCTTCCATACCACATCTCCTCCTCAAGACATCTCAATACTACTACACATCAATGTCTTCCTGGAGGTCCGACCCATTTGGAGTGCCGGAGTGGCATGAGCGTCCGAAGTGCCATTGCGGCTTTGGACGATGTTGTGCGCCCGACGGATCGAGTACAACGAGCCAAATACGCCGTAGGTTCTTCAAGTGTCGGACACGGATGACGACTTCGTGGTAACGGCGACAACTAAATCATTTGTTTACGGTTATCGTTTTCAACTTTATCCATGACATCTACCACGCCACACGAGGCTTGCACGCTCATCGAATGGGTGGATCGGGTGTCGCCGGCATGGCAGTAACCGGCGTGCGGTGGAAAACAAAGGACAATACTTTGTCAAGATGACTCAGGCTCGCGAGGTGGAACGACAGATGCGGCTTGAGCAAGAGCGCCGCGTGAGGGTGGACCAAATCCGTCTGAAGGGCAAGGAGGATGAGTTGCAAAGGAGGCGGGAGCAGTTAAGTCTACGTGAAGCAGCCATCAAGCGTCAGGAGGAAGAGCTTCAAGCTCGTGAGGCAGCTCTCAAGACCAAGAGTGACAGGAAGAAGGATGTAGCGGAGCCATCTTCAGGGCGCGACAAAAAGGGGAAACAACCACGCTACACCCAGTAGACAAAATGTAATAGACCCAGCAAGTTATTTTCCCTAAGGCATGCATGTTAGGACTAGTGGTGGAATTCTGAACATTACCAGTACAGAGTTCCATGGCAAAACAAAGATGCTCAACAGAATGGCCGCTAATGAAGTATCGATTCACACTGCAAACCTTTCTATCAGCAAGGCCTTCGAATCTTGCCAGAAGCTAAACGTCTTCACCAGGATGTCAATCAAATATGTGTTTT
Source organism: Melocanna baccifera (assembly GCA_036346265.1). Classification (NCBI taxonomy): domain Eukaryota; kingdom Viridiplantae; phylum Streptophyta; class Magnoliopsida; order Poales; family Poaceae; genus Melocanna; species Melocanna baccifera. Next base: position 16,477,933 of record CM070710.1, read on the forward strand.
TATAAGTTTAAAATCTCAATGCATTAGATCATTGAGACCTGTAGCAAGAAACCAAAATCTTGAATGTGTATACAAAAATTAGTTCACGTGCGTCCAACCATCCAAAGATCCCAAGGGGATTTTTGCCCTTTAGGTTTCAAAGACTCGGCGCCAAGACCCACGGCGCCAACCTCGGCGCCACGACACTCGGCGCCGAGGTCGGCGCCACGACACACGGCGCCGAGGTCGGCGCCACGACACACGGCGCCGAGGTGGTGCCACCACGGCGCCACGCATGCCGGCACGCTGGAGCGGGTACGCGAGCTCGGCGCCGTGGACCACGGCGCCGACTTTTGGGTCCAAAAACGGAATTAAAACTGTCAGGGGTCTAAATGTGAATATTTTTCAAAAAAAGGGTTAAAATAGAAAAATTTCAGGAACAGGAGAGATTCCCGTACTCCCACGGCAAGCAAAGCAACCCGCCGGCCGACGCCGCCGCCGTCGCCACCGCTAGCGTCCTCCCCACGGTATCTCGTTCCCGCGATTCCCAATTCCATCTCCACTCCCTACATGGCATTCCTCCTCTCGAACTTTAACCCTGTTTGGCCGCTAATCTAGTTGTGTACGTATCGGTATACATCTCGTATACGGAACCCTCGCGCCGGTCGGTGAGAAGCCATTTCATATGCAGTCGTGTGTACTATATAATGTAGGCAAAGCATTGTCTTGTAAATCAAGCATCAAGCAGCGCTTGCAGTATTTCATTGAGCAGTAGCGCGGCTCTGTGGAAATAAAGAAGGCAGCGCCTAAACATAAAAGTTTCTCTCGTGTGTTTGTTCTTCGTTCTAAGCATCGTGCTTGCCGCGTCCGGAGGAAACCGCATAGGATCCGAGTCGTGTTCTTTGATCGGCTCCAACAAGTGGTATCGTGGCGTCGAGCTAAGGCGGTCTCCAACGGCGGATGAGCGGCAGCAGCAGTCCACCGTCACCACCTCGACCTCCTAAGAAGCCGCGCTTCGACACCGGCAAGAAGCCAACCGACGGGAGCAGCGACACCAAGTCGAGCTACGTCGGCCGCAGCGAATGGCGAAGGAGGCGAGCGCGTCGGTGGTGTACCCGATGTTGGCGAGACAAACTACAACGAGTGGGCCTGTTGATGCAAATCAACATGGAGGCGATGGGACTCTGGGAGGCGATCGAGCCCGGCAAGGTGGAGCGGCGCGAGGACCGTCTCGCGCTGGCCGCATTGATCCGGGGCGTACCGTCCGACATGTACTCCATCTTGGGCTCCAAGAAGAGCGCTAAGGAGGCATGGGAAGCGGTGAAGACGATGCGCCTTGGAGTAGAGCGTGTCAAGGAGGTCAATGCACGAAGCTACTCAAGGATTTGAGAACATTGCATTCAAGGATGGTGAGGTCGCGGCGATTTCGTAATGCGAATTTCCACCCTCGCCATAATCTTCGGCGCTCGGTGAGTCCATCGACGACACACGTGTCGTCAAGAAAATTCTTCGCGTGGTCCCTTCGCGGTACAACCAGGTTGCGGTCTCGATTGAGATGTTCTGCGACATCAAGACACTCTCGATCGAAGAACTCATTGGAAGTCGCTGCGCGGAAGACCGTTCGAGACCGGCGTCGAGCGGATCGTGGAGCGAACCGGCGGCTCATGCTCACCGAGGAGGACTGGTGGCGCGACACGAGGCACCGACTTACGCCGGAATCCTCGTCGAGCAAGGAAGGAAGCAATCACAATTCCCATCGGAGGAGTAAGGGTGGAGCACGCCGAGGGCCGCGACACCACCGTCGATTGACCTCGGAGGGCACTCCTCGCCGGAAGGGTAAATGTCGCAACTGTGGCATCTACGGACACTGGGCTCAGGAGTGCAAGAGGCCCAAGAAGTGGCGCCGTGAGGAGGCACACATGGCGAAGGCCGACGTCAAGGAACCGGCACTACTGATGGCTTCAGTAAGTGGCACGGCTCAGACAGCGTCGCAAGTCGTCCACCTCAACGAGCGGCAAGTGATCCCGGCCGATTGCGATGATGACACATGGTACCTGGACTCCGGTGCTAGTAACCACATGACGGGCAGACGATCAGTGCTGGCACATCTTGACGAGACCGTGAGCGGCACCGTTCGCTTTGGTGACGGATCGCATGTGGATATCTGCGGGCTTGGATCGGTGATCATGGAAGGGCGTCATCATGAGCACAAGGTACTACATGAGGTGTATTTTATACCGAAGTTGAGAAGTAACATTGTGAGCCTAGGGCAACTGGAGGAGGCAGGATGCAAGATCGTGCTAGAGGATGGCGAGCTCGTGTGTTCGACCATGAGCGCACTTTGCTTATCGATGCTCGCGCCGGAACAATGTGCTATACACAGTTAAGCTGGTGGTGGCCCCACCGGTGTGCCTGATGGCGAAGGCTGACGACAAGGCATGGTTGTGGCACTCCCGCTATGGACATCTCAACTTCAGGGCGCTCCTCGACCTCGGGACAAAGAGCATGGTGGAAGGCATCCCAGTGATAAACCGGGTCGAGCAGTGCGGCGAGCTTGCACCCTCGGCAAGCAACATCGCGCTCCGTTCCGCAGCGGCGTCGTTCCGTGCGCGGCGTGGTGGAGTTGTTCCACGCAGATCTCGCGGCGGATCACGCCACCGACACACGGAGGCGGGCTTTTCTTCTTACTTGTCGCCGGCGACTTTAGTCGTTTCATGTGGGTGGAGCTGCTGAGTACCAAAGATCGGGCACTCCACTACATCAAGAAGATCAAAGTGGCGCGCAGAGATTGAACATGGCGGGCGACTAAAGGGACTAGGGCGGATCGCGGGGCGAGTTCAACTCCAATGCCTTCGTCATGTTACGCAACGAGTCCAAGCATCAAGCACTACACCACCACACCATATACTCCGCAGCGAGAATGGTGTGGTGGGCGTCGAAACCGGATGGTGGTGGAGATGGCTCGGTGCATGCTTAAGAGCAAGGGCGTTCGCCGCTCGGGGAGGTCAGGCGATCGCGTGCGTCTACGTCTTGAACGCGCGCCAACGAAGAGCCTCGATGGAGTCACCCATATGAAGCATGGTGCGGCAAGAAGCCCGTATTCATCACCTCGCACTTTTGGGTGTGTAGTCCATGTGAAGAACATCGGTGCGAGCATGAGCAAGGCGAGCGAGATAGATCCAAGAAGATGGTATTTCTCGGTTATGAGCCGGGGACAAAGGATCCGAGTCTTTGATCCGATGGCGAAGAAGTTACACATCGGTAGTGGCGTGGTGTTCAAGAGGATCGATCGTGGGGCCGGAGTAGCACAGAGACGAAGCGGGACATGGTGGAGATGTTACGTATCAAGATCCCGAGCGCTGGCGATGGCGACAACGATCGGGGCCGGCGTCTTCGGGAGATGGAGACAGCAAGTTCAGCCGGGATCACCGCTACACCTACGGCGACCCCACGGCATTGGCACCACCGACGTCACGGGCATCAATGGCGACCCGCCGATTGATGGAGCGGCGGTCGGACAACGTGCCTCTCGGTATCGCGACGCCGCCGAATATTTACAACACCAGCGCGAAATCCACGATTTGAGTACAACGGCTTGTGTTTCTTGCGGATGAACCAAGCGTCGGCGGCCGCTAGCGAGCCGTGTTGGCGGAAGGCAATGGAGGCGGTGAGTCGATTCATGAGAACAAGACTTGGACACCGTCGAGCTTCCGAGTGGCCATCGTGCCATTGGGCTAAAGTGGGTGTTCAAAGTGAAGAGATCCGGTAGGAAACATCGTGAAGCACAAAGCTCGATTGGTTGCTAAAGGGTATGCTCGGCGCCGGTGGACTTGACGAGGTGTTGGCGCGGTGGCACGGATGGAGCGTGCGGTTGCTCTGGCGCTCGCCGCGCGCGGTGGCTGGGAGGTACACCATATGGGCGTTAAAGCGGCTTTCTTGAATGGTGATCTCCTCGGCGGTCTCGTCCATCGGCCGCGGGTTTCACCAACGACAAACAAGGCGGCAAGGTGTTGAAGTTAAAGAAGGCACTCTATGGATCGCGTCGGGCCCGCGTGCGTGGAACGCACGGCCGGACCAGAGTGGCTAAACTTCGGCTTCAAGCGGAGCACGCCGAGCACGCCAGTATACAAGAAAGGAGGCGGTGACTCTCTCTTACGGTGGGTGTGTGCGTCGGCGACTTGATCATCTGCGGGCCAAACAATGGCGACATCGCCGTCTTCAAGCAACAGATGATGAAGCGTTTGAGATGAGCGATCTTGGTCTCTTGAGTTACTACTTGGGGATCGAGGTGAAGCGGAAGAATGGGAGATCACGCTGTGCCAAGGTGCATACACGGCGAAGATCCTTGAGCAAGCGGGGTGGCGGGGATGCAACACCTCGACACGCCCATGGAGAACCGAGTGCGGCTCGGCCAAGCGAGGCGGTGCCACCGCCGTAGACGCAACCAAGTTCGGGAGCATCATCGGAGTCTCGCTACCTCGTCAACACGGACGGACATTACCTACGCGGTAGGAATGGTGAGCGGTTCATGGAAGCACCATCGGAGCAGACTGGGTGGCGGTGAAACGCATTCTCCGCTACTTGGCGATACGATCGGCTCACGGCGCCGATCGCAAAGGCGAGTGCGCATCAAGACTTGGTGGGCTACTGGCGACGATCATGCTGGGGACATTGACGAGCGCAAGAGTACAACGGGCGTGGTTTTCTTCCTCGGTCCAAACCTCATCACACGGCTTCCCGAAGCGAGAAGGTGGTGGCTCTTCGTCGTGTGAAGCGAAATACATCGCGGTACTACTGACCGCATGTCAAGGAGTATGGTGAGTAGGTTGATCGGGCCGATCGGCACTAGCGTTTAGAAGTTCAAACTCGGTGGACAACAAGTCGATTGAGCTCGGCAAGAACCAGTCCATCATGATCGCGGCAAACACATTGACACTCGGTATCACTTCATGCGCGAGTGCAATGAAGAAGGAGACTCGACATTGACCACATCGGCCTTGAAGGCGGTGGCAGATATTACGACCAAGGCACTTGGCGGGTGAAGTTCATGGAGCTCGTCTGCGTCTGGCGTTGTTCAAGTGCAACAAGATTAAGGGGGTGAATGTTTGGCCGCTAATCTAGTTGTGTACGTATCGGTATACATCTCGTATACGGAACCCTCGCGCCGGTCGGTGAGAAGCCGTTTCATATGCAGTCGTGTGTACTATATAATGTAGGCAAAGCATTGTCTTGTAAATCAAGCATCAAGCAGCGCTTGCAGTATTTCATTGAACAGGTAGCAGCGGCTCCTGTGGAAATAAAGAAGGCAGCGCCTAAACATAAAAGTTTCTCTCGTGTGTTTGTTCTTCGTTCTAAGCATCGCGCTTGCCGCGTCCGGAGGAAACCGCATAGGATCCGAGTCGTGTTCTTTGATCGGCTCCAACAAACCCTAGCCTAGCAGCACTTCCTCATCTTGCGTAGTGAGCTCTTGCTTGCCGTACGCGGCGATGGGCCCCTCACCGGCAGTCGCGGTCTCTTCGGCGGCCGTAGTGGCGCTGGCCGTCGCCAACCGCGTGCTCTACAAGCTCGCCTTCGTGCCCCTTAAGGCCTACCCCTTCCTCGCCCAGCTCACCACCTTCGGGTAAGTCCTTTCTCTACAACCTCGGCGGCTCCGGTGGTCGCTGAGGTGTTCGACGAAATGCGCAGGAGATTTTTCTTAAACGCGCTATTTTGGGCTCAAAATTCTAGTGTTGGGGATTTAAACATGGCAGGTGCGTCGCCGTGTACTTCGATACTCTACGCGAGGTACCGCGCGGGGTGATATCCAAAACTACCAGCACCTCCTTTGTCTCCCAATCTCTAACTGTGCCCTCTCTCTCTCTCTGCTTGGACGAACTGCAAGAACTACAGCAGGAGAAAGAAGAGTGCAAGATTACACGCACACGCACACAAGGAGCTAATACAGAGGAACCAAGTATTTTGGTGCTGCGATCTGCTACAGCATTTTCTGTTTACTTCCTTTTATATATGCAGAACAAGACTCAACGTTACATGCTATAAAACACCATAAAGCATTGCAAAACGTATGCAGGCATGGCCTGTAATGCTACTTGAAACGGATGGGAGTTACAGATAACTTAAACAGCCACTAACTCTAGAGCTACTGATAACTGAAACGGATGCATGCAAGAGAGAGTTATTCTGGAAACGGCTAGACACTAAATGTTTGTATGGAACGTGCACAGGGTAATTACCAACACGGGGGTGGTGACCCTGGACATGCTGGCGCCTGCCCAAGCACCGGTTCGCCGCCATCGGCTTGCTCGAGGCTCTCGGAGTCGCCTCCGGCATGTAGCTTCCTTTTCAATCTCACAAGCAGTGGTCGTTCTTGGCATAACAAACGTTAATTGTTATGGTTTGGATTAAACTGCAGTTCTTACAGACCACCAGTGGTTTAGTGTGGTTGTGGGTTCTAATTTGTCCGCGCTAATTGTTTGCAATCTCTCAAACTTGCAGCTATGTTGCCTGGGCCTCCTATTCCTATACTGTCCCAGGTATGCCGTGTGGTTAATTTCTGCTGTAGCCTGCTCTTTATCTTAGTTCAGTTCAGTTACATACAGTGGTTCTTTTGTCTCGGTTTTCGTTAATCCTTGGTTAAAATGTTCCATCGTGTGCTGTAATTTCTGTTTATAACTGCCACAACACTATTTCCATATAATCATTCTATGGTTAGGTGATCCTACGGTGTCCTAACAATACGAATTTCATTTCATTGTTAGTTTTGAATTTTTTTTTACCTCTGTTCAGTGCTGTGGAGTGATATTCTTCTGAATGTGTGCTGCAGTCTTTCCTGGTGTGGCAGCGTATCTTCTCTGCCGTACTTTTGGGAAGGACGTACTCACTGAGACAAATCATTGGTTGCTTCCTTGTAACTTATGGTGTCACTCTTGCTGTTGCAAGTATGTCCTTTGAAATAGCTGGTACATTTTCTGGTACTCATGTCACAAGATATTTGTTTGGATAAAAATTTGCTAGATGTGCACTTCTCTCTTTCATAAACATGGACACTTTTTTGCTAAAAGAATGTTCTTGTACTATTTTCTACCCTGTGTAATTATTGCCATATTGCCAAGTATGACTGATCATCTCAACACTGTGTTATTGTAGTGAAGCGAATGAGGGTCAGCTTCTATCTGGAGTCAAGTTAATTTGGCCAGCATTGATGGTTGCTTCATCAGCATTTCAAGCCGGTGCATCTATTTTGAAGGTTTAGTCACTTGGATTATCTCTTCATAAATTTGCACATCATGAATTGAGAGTTTTTATCTAATTCATAAATTTTCCCAGAATTGAGAGTTTTTATCTAATTCATAAATTTGCACATCATGAAGCACCTCAATGCGCTGAAGTGCTTGTAGTACAATATGTGCACTCTTTGGGCTTGTTGTGTGGAACTCGTTGAATTGTGAACTAATCAATTTTATGTTGTGCTTGTGATTTCCACTGTTTATATAGGGGGTTTCATAGTGTTTATGCATCTAAAATTTCTTTTACCTGCATGCCTGTATTGCTCATGTGCTACCATTTTGTATAGATTGCGGAGGAGCTCCATTCCTACCATTGCTGTTTATGTTGGTGAATATGGCTTTCAATATCTCGTTGCCTAATTTGTTTAAGATGTCATCTGCGCCGGTTGCTTCGCTTACATCAACTTCAGCAGGTCGTTTTCTCCCTCTTTCCTTCCCCTCCTGCATTTGCATCTTCATTTTTTTGGCCTGATGCCACTGTATAGACCAATCTGGAGGAGTATCTCCTTGATCGTGTTGACATTGTTTGTTTTTAATTGCAGTGCCAATATCAATCTATATCGTTTCTCTTTTTTTGCCCTAGATCCCTCAAGGCGCAAAGTTAAGCAGGTCTTTCATCGTAGGCACCATGGTATTGCTCATGGGTCTGATTCTGTATAACCTTCCCCAATCATCCAAAGAGTCACAGACTGACTGAAACTATACGGAGATGAGTTGGCCAGCACTACTGCTACAAAAACTTAGTTATTGGCTTTGTCCTGAAGCTAAAAATGGATGTCCCGACTGAAGGATATGACAATTTGACACTCAAGATTCATAAGTGTTCTGCCGGTTTGCTACTTGAGGGTTGAAGCGCATCAATACTTGCACGTTTTAACATTTCATCTAGCAGTACATACATGTAACCAACCAGATTAACTGATCTCTGTATAGTAATCGTTCTTTCTCTAAAAGCATGCTAAATTTGTCATACAAGAGAGCAGTGCAGGTGCTGCAACTCATACTATAAAGATTACTTGTTACATGTTCATAACACTGTCGCTACAAAAGAATTGTTGAATTGTAATTCATATGTATTGTCTCGAGTGTTTCTCTACCATGTCTGACTTGTCCTGTTCCCACATGTGGCAAATGAGATTACGAAAATAGATGGAAAATTTTGTGGGGGGTGGGTGATCGTCTGATTGACCTCCTTGAGCTATGAAACATTCGTTTATCTAGGCATGAGTTGGCACCCTGGGCTAAGAGGGCGTTCGGAATAACGATGATTTTTGATTTTTGCTGAAAAAACACCGTAGCTAGCTGAAAAAACGCTGTAGCTGAGTTGGTTTATTGAGTATAATTAAAATTTAAAAATAAAAATGGCACACTAATTTAGAGTGGACGATGCAAAGAAATATGAGAAAAAATAAACAAAAAAACGAAAATTTTTCTTGTGAGTCATGTGCACCTTTCTGATGCTGCATGACGCCACCGCCCGACGCTAACGATGAATCGCTGAGGAGGGCCTAAGCTAGAAGAGGCTTTGGAGTTCCATTCTCACAGGCTTATGAAAAGTTGAAACGACTGCCCTTGCCAACCCCAAATTTGGGGTTTTCAGACTTTCGCCACGCATGCTTAACATATTTGGCAAGGAAAAGGAAGTCCGGCGATAGAAAATGGGTGGGTTCTTTTAGATCGTGATTTTTAAATTAAAATTTTAAATTAGAACTGTTCACAAGAGAGATTACGAAAAGGAAGACAGTCGTATATGATTTTAATCGGTATAGATAAAGTCGATATAATATGTATTACAATTAACTAGTAGATCTTGATTTAAAAAATATTTAAAAATTAGTAACTATAATAAAAAGTAAAAAGCTAAAGCAAATACTCTGCCGAACCCAGCTATATTTTCCTAGCCTACTCATGCATATGTAGAGATATGATGGTAATCTCGAAGGGATCAGGCTGATCTACACACGTTGTAACGCGCATTTTCCAGCCTTTGTGGCACTGGTGGCGCACCAGAGGTCATGGGTGATCATTGGTCCGATGCTTCCCAGGGTGTGATGGGCGTATTACCAAACCACGCCCCGGTTAGCTGAGCTGTAGGTATGGGTCCTTCGCGAATACGCCGCCTCAACGGCCTCAACGCACCAGAAAATACTTAAAAAGAAGAAAAGATAAAAAAAAACTTAAAAAAACCAAAGATTAGAAAAAAAGTTTAAAAATAGTGATCTAAAAAACAGAAATTAAAACCGAAATAGACGGAGCCATAAAGAGTTGGACATTTCCGTCGTACTTACCAAAGTACCGTTCTCGGGAGCCAACCACGAAAACGTGCCGAAGTTGTTGTTTTCCTTCGATTTCCCATGTGCGATCAAGTACCTCGGTCTTCGTCTCATGTGGATACACTGAACTACTACTCGATCGGTCTTTGTTTCAGTTCATCCAGTTGACGGACTGGAGGGTATGGAGTAGCTGTCATTTCTGGATTGTTAATCCTGACGCTGACATTCCTCTTCCACGTAGTTATGGGCTATCCCTAGAGTCGCTTTGCGACCAAAGCCACACTGAGCGAGCACGGTACGTTAGCGCACACGATTGAATACTCCCGTGTACATCCCGCTTCAAAATATGATGCAAATAATTATGAAAATTTTTTGATAGCATTGCCACAAGACCAATCTTATTATGCTGCAAAATTTCAGACGTAAATTCGATCTAGACATTAAGAAAAAAAATTCCGCTGAAAAGGAAATAAAAAGATAAATAATTTTTTACAGTACATTATACTAGTAGTAGAAAGATGATAGTAGAAATAAAATCTGATAATTGATTTATAAAGATATTATAAACTTTTATTTTTCAATCTGATTTTTTTCAAGAGAGTATTTTGGACTATCAAACCGCAGGCATCTTAATCAAAGAGCTCCCCGAAAAGCTCGTCGCTTCAGCCGCTGGCTACAGAGCCAGGCGCAAGTTTCCCGACTCTGCTGTCGTCGCCGACCTCCTCTTCGGCCATCCTCAAGCGCGGCGTTGCCAGATCCAACCTCCCCCTTCCCTGGCAGCCTAGGAGGTCGAGTGCACCGAGGAAAAGCTGAGGATCTCGATGGTGGGCAGGGACGTGGCTGTCCCAGCTTGGCTCATTGGTATGCCGCGAGGACGTAGGTGGCTTCTCCTCCCAACGCCAGATCCATGCTGCGCATGCCACCTCCGGGCTACCCGCCACCACTGCACCTAAGGACTCGTCGCCGCCGGCCATGGAGAGGTGGGCATTTTGTTTGTGCAACATTTTGATTTTATATGTGCAACAATCAATAACAATAAATACAACATCCAGTTTTTATGAAAACATTTGTTGCATACATGGCATAGAATTGTTGCAAACGAGCGTACAAAGCTAGTGCCCGGATAAAACATCCGGACGTTAGCAAATCCTTTTTTTTTATGTCTCTCCTCAATGTGCTCGTAACATAGTCCCTTCAGAACAAAAAGGTATTTATAATGGAGCTAATCAGGCGATCAGCATAGTAAACACAACGAGTAAGTTGAATTTGATCTTTGAGTCCCTATTTTTGAGTAGGTGCACAATATGGTAAGCACTATTGTCTTGCAGTACACGCTATGAATCAATTGAGAAAACCTTGAGAAAACGCAAGGGAATTGTCAGCAAACTCAAAAATTACAGACTACCTATCCAGTGTAAGCAAGCAAAGAAGATTCCCCTCATTATCTTTGCCGCGCCTGCTGTTTATCTTTGCCGCGCCTGCTTGAAGTTGCATTGCTCCAGCCTAGGCCTTCCTCGAGCTCCAGCCTAGGCCTTCCTCCAGCCTAGGAATTTTTTTATTTTTTAGAAAATGCTAAAGACTTAAAATAGTGAATAAAGCCCACAATTTTCAGAAAAATTCACAAAAATTCTTGAATACATTTTTGGGCTTAGGAAAATTAGTTCCAACTTAAAGTTGGTCTTTGATTTTATACATAAAATACTTTTTAATTTTGAAATTAGATTTTAAACTCCAAAAATTCACAGAAAAACCAAATAAAAACTACATACTTTCAAATAATTAATTTAAATTAGGATTTTTACAACAATTCAAATTATCCTCTATTTAATTATTTTGTTTTTTGTTCTACTGAAATTACTTTTCAAAGAGAAGGTTTTTTCCAAAAAAGCTGAAAAATAGGCAAATAAAAATTTAAAATTAAGGCAAACCAAATAATACTTGTTTTTATTTTAAATTAAAGTAAAATTTATTTTTTCACTAATTTTGAAATAAAACAGCTTCCTGTGACATGTAGCCACGCCCTGCCTCATGCAGCGCCGTACCAGCTACGCCCTAGCAGCCGTGCCATGCGCACCACGCCCGCCAAGCCGCGCGCCCCGCCGCTTTCGCCTTGGCCGCCTGCGCCCCGGCCTCGTCGCACGCGTGCTCAGGCCAACCAAAATCAAGGACTTAACGCCCTATTATGCCCTGCACAACGTGCGTGCGTCTACTCTTGGGCCTACGCCATGCCGCTCCTGCGCCTTGCGCCCAGCATATTTCGTCGCTCCTTGCACGCAATACACAGTAGATATTGTGCTATGACTTCTTTAATTACATGCATGTATGTATTGTACGCATACACAGTGGCTATAAGCTCCCAGAAAACAACATTGGTCTAAGAAACGGGGCGCATGACTTACCAGCTACTGTAGCACAAAGCACGGCCGCCCTGGCAAGAACTCACCGCCGCCTGCATTCGCTTTCTCGGCACCTTGGTAGCAAGCTCCTGGCGCCCTGGCAGTGCCCCTCCTGCGCCCTGGCAAACACTTCCTCCGAGCGCCCTGGCAGGAATCCTCCAGGGCAACCACCTCCCAGACGACGCGCCCGCCATCCGGCAGACGCCATGGTAGAAAGTCCTCCGCGCAGCCTGAGGAGATGCCCTGCAGGCATGTACCTGGCCTGCGTGCCCCGACATCACCATAGACTTCCTCAAAGAAAATGGAGCTGATCTGAAAGAAGTTAAGGTACGCCACTTCCGGACCAGCACAGCCTAAAAACACTCCTTCGTTACCAAATGTAAGATGGCTTCACTTGATAAGCTTGTTTTTACGCATTCAGGACTACGAAGATCCAGTGCCTAATAGCACACAGAAACCTAATGCTGCTATCATGGCGTCCAATCCTCCACAAATGGTTCTCCCTCCGAACATGATGGGAGAGGGCAAGGCATCTGGGCCATCTCCGCAAACTGAAGGTGAAGAAGGCGACATACGTGTAACTAACCAGATTAACTAATCCCTGTGTATTTGTTTTCCTTTTCCAAAAGGTATGCCAAATTTGCCATCTCAAAGAACAGTGCATGCAGATGCTGCAACTCATACTGTAAAACTTCTTTTAGGGGAATAAAACTTCTTTCTTGCTATATGTTCATAACACTGTCATTACAAAAGAACTGTTGAATTGTAATTTACATGGAGCACCTCGAGTGTCTCTACTATGTGCGTGAGTTTATGCTGTTCCCACATGTGACGAATGACATTACGGAAAATTGATGGGAAAAAATGTCACTGGTTGGAAAATTAAATTTGAATGATTGATCTCCTTCAGCTATGAGAGATTCATTTATCTAGGCATGAGTCGGCACCCTGGGCTAAGCTAGGACAGAGGCTTTGGAACCAAGTTGAAATGACTGTCCTTGTCAAACACCAAATTTGGGTCTTTCAGGCTTTCACCATGCACGCCGAACAGATTTGACAGGGAAAAGAAGAACTGTGACAGAATGTTTTCCTAGCCTACTCGTGCTTATATAGGAGTAGAATTATGATGGCAATCTTCATAGTTATCTTGTATGTAAAACACTAAAACTACAACTAAAACTAAAACAGCATGATACTCCATTACATAAGTCGGTGCAAAAATGTTGATAGCATCTATGAAACACAAGTGATGTACTTTGATTTCAATGAGCGCAAGAAATGTCCATGGACTATGAAAGCTAGATGGAGCATGTCGTAATGGGCCATAATAGCCCATAGGATACATGTACGCTATGCTTATATGAGTTGTACATTTGCATGTACTCCATCCGTTCACTTGTATAAGACATGTTTTTTAAATAATTTTATTTATAAATATAAGATGTATTTTATATTTTAATACAAAATTAGTGTGAGATTTCCTCTAGACCTGTAATAAATATCTCACTTTACTTTATGTTCTCTCTCTCTCTCTCTCTCTCTCTATATATATATATATATATATATATATATATACACATAAAGTAAAGTGAGATATTTATTACAGGTAGGTGTTTAGAGATAATAATTATGGGTAGTCTAGTTATTTTCAATATCACTTTGGTTTATGTGCTAAGAGAAAATATGCCTTGTAAACTTGGACAGAATGAGTAGTAAGTAATACTCCCTCCAGTTCACAAAAACAAATCGTTTTGGAATACATGCATTTAAACTTTGAGAACTTTGGTTATCGATATTTTTTAAAAATATTTAGATTAAATACATGAAAATCATATAGATTCGTCTCGAAAAATACTTTCATAATATTATAATTTTGTTAGATTTTATAAATATGTTATAATAGTAATTAGTGGTCAAAGTTATATTTTGAAGACCATATCGATGTCTAAAACAAGTTGTTTTTGTAAACTCGAGGGAGTACATGCATGAGCTTAGCTATATATTATCACAATCAGCTTGAGATTATTTTTCATCTTGAAGTTAGGCTCAGTACCAGCGGGTATCCATTAATTTCACCTCTGGTTCATCTTCTTGCCTACCCCTAGTACCTAGATGGATTAAGAGTTGCCTTCTTCAAGATAAGATCTTCTCAAATAGCTGCCGGAAGAACCAAAGGAGCCTGCATTTTCCATGACAGCTTCTGCAGGCTTCAGCAGGGTTTTTATTTGCGGCTTCAACTGCATGCCTTGTGTATCAAGAGAGGCCTCATGGTTGCACACAAATCATGTGCCCCAATTCGCACATTTATGCACAGAAATCCCATAATTTTCAACACACATAAGTGCTCTATGTACCAATATTTTTTCAAAAAGATCAGAATAGAGTGCCGCCGACAAGTAGGCCCAAGCTACAGTGAAGTTCACACCTATGGCAATTCATTAAAAAAACTCGTATGGAAAACTGGCAAAAAAAAAGTCGATTTTCTCGAAACCGGTCCTGAACCGGCTGGTTTCTTATTTTTTTTGCCGGTTCGGGCCCTAAACCACCATTATCCCCATTTTACACGGAACGTGTATATTACTACTTACTAGAAATGCCTTAAACATCACATACTTAAACTCAAAAGCAAAATTTAGCCAAAGAAAAAAAATAGCAACTGCCATTCCCCTGTCGCTTGCAACATGCGACTTTATGCTACACACCCCACATGGCTCAACACACACACACAAAAAAAAAACTCCAGCCTCCACAACTTTGTCTCAATTATTCCAATTTTTTTAAGGTTCAACTATTCCAAATTTTTTTGAAGGTTCAACTATTCCAAATAGATGCTCCCAAAATGATAGCCTATTCTTTTTGGCTGCGACTTATGATTTTTGGTTGAAATTTTTGAATTTTAACTGTTTGCGACAGAGATTACGGAGAGAGAGATACTCGCTTGCGATTTTGGATGGTACAGATATTAGGCTTTTAATATGTACTGTAATTAACTTGTAGACTCTATCTTTTAAAAAAATATTCCGTTTAAAAGTTAGATACTGTAGCAAAAGTCAAAAGCCGTTTTGAGAAGCTGAAAAGAACAGGCCCTTAAGCATCAACCACGCTATTCATGCACAGGCCAGCTGCAATATGTAGTCCCCTCCAAGGCTCCAACCCACCAATTCAGAAATGCATATTATTCTCACCCTCGAAGGCTCTTCGATTCCTTCTGTTTGGCATATGGAGGTTAACTTTGAGATCGGCTTCTCCTTTCACCAATTGTAACCCTCGCCGCCTTGCTACTTCAGGAATTGGGAACCTTATGATCATATTGGTTCTGATCTTATGTTGCTCAAATCTATACTTTATGTAGACATTCTTCGCTTGCGTCATACGACATATATATAGGTCCTACCAAGGTTCATTGGAAAACTCGTATTGGAACCTAAAAAAAGAGAGGTTCCTGTATACAATTCATCTTAATTATAAAAAAGAATTGTCTATACAACTATCGAGTGTTTTCTTACAAAAAATCATTCAAATTTTTACACAGTTAGACGTAGATCTAACCTCTCCCCTCCCCACTATGTATTCTCTCACTCACCCACCCTAACCCTAATTTATCATCTCCCTCCCTTCTCCAGCGGCCACCCATCCCTCCCTACCCCTCGTGCCACACCCATTACCTCAACGACCCCCTCTCCCCCTCTACCACCACCTACTTCCTCCTCCCCTACCGTTGTTGCCGCCGCTGGCCTCCACCTCCCCTGCCTTGCCTTCTTGCCCCACTCCGACGCTACCACTACCAAATCTGCCACTACTTCATGTCACCCCCTAAACTTTCTCTTTCTTGTCGCCCCTACCGCCAAACCATCTTTCTTCCTCCTCTTCGACGGTTATTGCCACCAAATTCACCACTGCCACTTGCTGCCTCCTAAACTCTCTCTCTTTCTTGTCGCCCCCACCATCTTCCACCGCCGACTGTGCTCCCCCAAACCCATGGCCAGCAGTTCACCTTTGACGCCCGCCGCCCCTCACTCTCTCTAAATCGGGCTTCCAGTGAATCTAGAACCCTAACTCGGTGAACCTAAGCCTTGTCGGTGTCACTAAAGAGGAAGAGGACGAACTCGAAGAGGACGAACTCACCGGAGCATGAATACCTAAGCTGATCCAAATGTTAGAAATCCGATTGATTTGCTAAAAAAATTGTCGACAGATGTATAGCAAATCCGTAAAAATAATTGCATCAGAGATCCATAAACTTGTAACGAAATGTTATCTAGGTCCCTAAACTTATGCTAACTTTGCATCTCTCTTCGGGTCAGTCCGGTTGTTTTTCGCTTCTGGTTAACTGAAAAGTGCTGATCGATGTGGCTGTGGAAAGATGGGAAGCTAGCTCGCGTGTGCGATCACATGACCCCCGAATCGCTGCATGGATCGATCGATCATCTATGATCTATCCAAAGCTCCCATGCATGCATGTGATGCGTATCGACCGGTTCCTCTCTCCCCCATGTCACAATTTACAAGATACGCTCTTTCGAAGAAACAAAACAATTTACTAGATACATGGCGCTTTAGCGCTGTAAGTTTGTACCCGTAAATGTGTTTTCAATTTAAAAGACTAGCATTAACACTAGACACAGGGTACAGTGGAAGAAGAGTTAAAGCAGTCAAGTTTAACGTAGTGGAAATAGTTGATTGTCCAATACTTCTAGAAAGCGATCGTCGGAAGTCAATCGTCCTCTGGTGATAGTCGATCTTCATAAGCCGATTGTTAGCAACGCATCTATGAAAGTCCATATGTCCAAAAATAGAACGATGTGCACCTGTGTGTTAACATCAACACACATAGCAGGGCATTCGGAAGGAGGTGGCTAGGGTTTTAGTGAGTGGTGCAATCTCTCTCTGTCTCACACCTAAACCCATAGCCACAATGCTCTCATTTATATAGAACCTCTGACTAAATTATTATCCAATATGAGTAGAGATCGTGTCCTACTCAAAAAGCCTCCGATTGGATCTTTATCTAATACGAGTAGAGATCATATCCCACTAGAAAAATCTCTGACCAGATCCCACTAGTAGAAATGTGCACATCTGTGACGAATTTCTCGTGACGAATGAAAATCGCGTCACTGAACAGTGCCTAACTATGACGAATTTTTGTGTTTCGTCATGGATCATTGGTGATGAACCTCGGGCACTGACTATTTATGACGAAACTCAAAAACACGTCATTGAACAGCACAGATATCGTCACAGATGACACGCGCAGCTCGCATTACTCATTTGTGATGCTCTGTTTTCAAACTGTAACGAACAAGACTTCGTCATTAAACCATTATAAGATAGCTGACGAACATACTTTCGTCATAAGTCTCCGAGCAGCCCTTGTCCATGTCTTGTATTACTGTGGGGCCCGGGCCCATCATGCCATGTGTACTGTTCGCAGCGATCTGCCATGTGTATTGTGGGACTGGACGACTTGCATGGCAGCCACGCGTAACTCCCGCAACTAATACTTTGTAAAAAAATGTTCTAGGTCGGGATCGAACCCGGGACCTGTAGAGAGCAAAGAACGGCTTTACCATTGCGCTACATGATCACTTGTGTTGGTATCTCATTGTAAATATGATAGTACCGTATACTCCGTGGCTCCCCTCCACGTTGACTCAAATTGGAATCCCCGTCTAGTAAACTTGGATCTCTGTCCGCTCCCTTGACTTGCGGAGAGGCTGCGTCGGAGGAGGATTCCCGTCGTGTCTTTGCGGCGAAGAGCCCGCCCGATGCAGTGTCTTGGTGTGGCGGCCTTTTTGCGGCGAGGCGGCGGAGCTTTCCCGGTCGGGCACGGCGGTGTTGGCGTCTCGGTCAAGTGTGTGCCGCGACAGAGACGCCCTCCACAGATTATTTGTTCTAGTGTTAGATTTGTCACTTTCCACTGTTTTATCTGATTTTGCATACTTATGCTACAACAGATGGACAGAAGCTGGGTAAATGAGAGACAATTCACACCTGCATACATCCATAGAGTTGAACAATTCATGGAGTTTGTTAGACAAAGATACCCGGAGCAAACCCAGATCCTTTGCCCGTGCCGTCGATGTCTTAACCAGACTTTACGGCCTCAGGCAGAAGTGCATGACCACATACATATTTCTGGAATGTCATCCACATACACCAGATGGATTCATCATGGGGAATCTTTAGCTGCTGACATTGTAGAATCATCAGATCTGCATGAATGTCATCATGATGATTGGATCGCAGTGGATGAGGAAGACGACGACGACGATAACAGAGTGCCAGATGTTGATTTAGTTGGAGAATTGTACACAGCTGCAGAGCAAGATGGACAAAAGCCAAAGTTTGATAGAGTGCTTGCAGATTTGAAGCGGTTAGTATGTCCTGGATCTAGCCACTCAAGATTCTCCTTCCTTGTGAGGTTGCTCCATATCAAGTCCCACTATCGAATTGGCAATACGACATTTAATGCATTATTGAATCTGCTTTCCTCAGCATTCCCTCGGAGCCAATTACCAAAATCATATGAGGAGGCAAAGAAATATATTCGTGAATTGGGCCTTGGGTATGAATCGATCCATGTGTGCAAGAATAACTGTGTGTTATTTCGGAAGGATTGTGCCAAAATGGAAGTGTGCCCAAAATGCGGTGAGTCTAGATAGGAGGATGCAGATGGCAGCAAGCGGGTTCCTCATAAGGTTTTGAGGCATTTTCCACTAATACCAAGGTTGAAGAGGATCTTTGCTTCAAGCCGAACAGCAGAGGACACCCAATGGCACAAGACTAAGCGTACGCCGAGCAACAATAAAATGAGCCATCCAGCAGATGGGGAGGCATGGTAGGACTTTGATAGGAACCATGAAACTTTTGCAAGAGATGCAAGGAACTTGAGACTTGCCGTCGCTACAGATGGTTTCAATCCATTTGGCAACTTTAGCGCGGCATATAGTATGTGGCCTGTTCTTGTTACACCTTTGAACCTACCACCATGGGAATGTGCCAACCCATCAAACTGCTTTATGTCTTTACTGATCCCTGGTCCAACCTCTCCAGGAAAGGATTTTGATTTATTCTTGGAGCCTCTTATAGAAGAAGTGCTTCAACTATGGAAGGGTGTCAGCATTTATGATGTAGTAAGTGCTTCAAAGTTCGATTTGCGTGCTGCCAAGCCCACAATGGCCGCACGCAGCAGCCAAGGAAAAGGAGAGGGAGCATGTGGCGTGTAGTGGCAGCTAGCGATGGTGAGCCAACGAGAAGACAGATCAATTCCCAAATTAGGGCCACATGTGTACTCTAGGAGCAAGGTGAGAGTGTGAGGCAATATGGGTGAGCAAGAAAGTAACGCGGTGAGTTGAGTGGCGATGTGGCAAGTAGGAAGGTATGAAACATGCAATGTTGCGGTAAGGTCTCATTCCTAGGTGAGTTGCGTTCGGTTTCCCATTCTCTCCCAATTCTAAAATCAATAAATCCCAAATAGTTTATTGAATGATTGTATTTTTGTGAAATATAGATCGTAAAACCTTCAAAAATAAAGAAGTTTGTATATTTGAAATCACTTGTAGATAGTGTTGGTTAGATTAACATAATAAAAAAGTTTCTTTGAACGTTTAAATTGGTTAGCATAGAATTTTAAAGTTAGTAAGATGGTTCTAAGAAATAATGAAATGATTGTCCCTAAAATTGTATGAAGGGTTGTAGAGTTAAAATTATATTTTACTTAATTATTTTGTAATTTTTCTACATTATTTTGAGATATTTTTGGTTGGAATAATTTGTACTTTATTTTTCCCACCAAGGACCTTTTTTTCTTTGAATAATATTTTATTAACTCCGAACACTCATCCCAAAAATTATGGGTCTACCACTAACATGCCCGTTCCTCTGTTGCACTATTATACTAGCTATAACACTAGAACAAGTGTATATGTGTGCGCGCACATACATATACATACACAAATATATGTATTAATACATGCATACATAGCTCTAGTTATAGGGAGTATATCTAGTGCACAAAGGTATTTCAGTGCTAAAATGCTAAAACGTCTCCTCAGCCATCTGATCTAGTCTGTACGGCTCAGATCAAGGAAGGTGGAACCCCCACCTCATAAAAAATAATCTATGCAGGGGGTTTTCTACAAAAGTGTTGAAGTGGAATGGGTTCCCACCCATCTCCATCGGAGCCACACAATCTAGATCGGATGATCCACATCGTCATTAGCATCTTAGCACTGAAATAGCTATTAGCACTAGATATGCTCCCCCAGTTATAAGTGTAGATGACAGCACACTTTGAGAGGCACATCAACACTTCAACAGCACAAGAAGATCTTGGCGTGTGCGCATATACACATCGTACACTCGTCTCTCTGCCATGCCAACCTCGCAAGGGGACTCGCGAGACACTGACCACCCCTCCATCCTACACGGTGGCGATGGCGGCGGCGACGGAGGAGGGGGCGGCGGCGGGCCGAGGCAGGTGTGGGTGCCGGGGCCGGTGATTGTGGGCGCGGGGCCCTCGGGGCTGGCAACGGCGGCATGCCTCAAGGCGCGCGGCGTGCCGTCGCTGGTACTGGAGAAGGACGCCTGCGTGGCGGCGTCGTGGCGGCACCGCACGTACGAGCGGCTCCGGCTGCACCTGCCGCGCTGCTTCTGTGAGCTCCCGCTCGCGCCGTTCCCGCCCGGCACGCCGCCGTACCCGACCAGGGACCAGTTCATCGCCTACCTCGACGCCTACGCGCGCGCCTTCGCCGTCGAGCCCCGTCTCAGCACGCGCGTCCGGACTGCCGCCTACGACGCAGCCATGGGCTTCTGGAGGGTCACCGTTGCCGCGGACGACGCCTCCGGTGGAACAGCGACGACGGAGTTCGTGTCCCGGTGGCTCGTCGTGGCCACCGGCGAGAATGCGAAGCCGGCGTGGCCGGAGGGCGTGGAGGGGATGGACGGCTACCGCGGCGCGGTGATGCACACGAGCAGCTACAAGAGGGGAGACGAGTTCGCTGGGAATAAGGTGCTCGTCGTCGGCTGTGGCAACTCCGGCATGGAGGTCAGCCTCGACCTCTGCGACAATGGCGCCAAGGCCTCCATTGTCGTCAGGGACAAGGTACGTACGTATATACGTACACGTACGTTAGATACACATACATACATGCGTTTCTTTTACTTGTGCAATAGTAGTTTGCACTCACTAACCTACTAATTAACGTTTGAGAAATATTATACAATATTCGAGCATTTTTTAGGCTCATATCACTTAGATTTTAAAACATTGAATTTCTATCCAAAAGATCATCCATACTTCCCCTTTAACGTCTAAAAAATCTAAATGATCTAAACTCAGAAAACACTCGAATGCTATATAAACACTGCCTTAACATTTTTCTCAGCATTTGTTGGTAAGCTAGCTAGGTTGGGTTCAATATATGTTAGGGAGTTTTATTATTTTTATAGAGCGATTTTTTTTAAGCAAGGCAGGAGTGATGCCGTATTAATTAAAGTGGAATAGAAAGTTAATGTACAGAGGTGTCCGGAAAGGTAAAAAACAGGGCCGGCTAAAAGGCGCTAAGGAGAAGGTTAAGTTGTTATACAAATGAGAGATAGCTCTGTCAGTCTAGTGGCTCCCGCAATGACCTAAGTTCTGGCCTCCATTTTTATGTGGATAATCAAAAATGTTGGTATGAAAGTCGTTGATCCAAAGATTTAGACATCTTTTTTCTTCCAAATTTCTTATGTAATCAGCATAACAAACGACGCCATCATTTTTCGTAGAACTCTAGTCGAAAGGATGGCTACCTTGCACCATTGCTGGATAGAGGATGGACTCTATCCAGCATTCGAGTGTCGGATTCAAGAAGCGACTAGCTGTCCATTGCGTAATAACGGCTTAGAGTGAAAATTAGCTCAGTATCATCCTAGACGTGGAAATTTTGCTTAATTTCATCGTGCCTGTCAACATCCTAAGCACGTAGAGTTAGAAATGGCATCGCCGTCACATTTTCCATATATGAATCGTTAGCAGGGCAAATGATGAAAGACCGATTTACCCTCATTCTTTGTGTGCTGTTGGCGTCAAAGGTTTGGAGCCAAAAGCTTTCCTCAAACAAGAGCACTAACAGAAAATGCACTTTTGCAATTCATTTTCCCTTTTTTTTAGGGTGCAGCAGCAAATTAGCATATTTCAGGGTGTAATTCTCTGTACGAGAATTCCATGGTGCCACGTTTATTCCTTTTTTCGCCCCGCCTTTAATAATTGTTGTCACTTTCACAAGGAAGTAATACCATAATAATATGTATTTTTTCCTCAAGATATCACAAGAACAACAGTTGTTGCAACCACAATATTATAATTAAATGATCAGATTTTTTTTTCCCACTCACAATCTCTTATCCTCAGTTCAATCGATCGACCATATGTTGTGCTACTGGTAACTTGCTGTTACATAGAAATTAGTAGATGAGATTTTAATTTTCTTATCCTCAAATGTATCCTGAATTTGTGTAGCACACGCGCGTGCTACTTGTAACTTGCTGTTACATAGAAATATATACTGATGTGGTGCTACAGTGACCCGTACCTGACCGAGAGACAGAAAGAACAAGGAAAATAACATGTTCATGTCTGCATGCATATATGTAGCATGTTCATGTGTTTTGTTCGGAAGGGGAAAAAAATTCCCTAATAGGCGGCAATATATCTTGGACAGCTTTATATCATGGACAAACCATGTTTTATGACTTAACTGACTTAATATATACATATCCTTATGCTATTTTTTTTTGTGGTTTTGTAGCTTCATGTGTTACCTAGGGAGATCCTAGGCATATCAACGTTTAGCCTCTCAGTATTCCTCCTCAAGTGGTTCCCTATAAAATGGGTTGATGCCTTGCTTCTCTTCTTCTCAAGGCTGATACTTGGAGACACTGAAAAATTCGGGCTTCCAAGACCTAAGATCGGCCCGCTACAAATCAAGAACTTAACCGGAAAAACCCCTGTACTTGACATCGGAGCTCTCAGAAAGATCAAAGATGGCGAAATAAAGGTACTGTAAATACGTATATAGCACTCTTCTCAAGCATGCTCGATATACTTATTTACTACTATGCTACTAAATAAAAGAATATTGTATCCGAAGAAAAACTAATTAAGTTATAAAGGTCTTAAAATAGTGAATGCTCTAGTAAGACCTCATTTGGAACATAGATAGCGTTTGGAATGACGATGGCTTATGATTTTTTTTTACTATAGTTGACTGATTTTTTACTGTAGCTGAGTTGACTTATTTAGTATAATTAAATTTAAAAAAATTAAAAATAAAAAAAAATATGTTAGTTCATCACAGATAATACAAAAAATACGAAGAAAAAAGAAAACACAAAAAAAGTAAAAAAAATAAATAGTAAAAAAGCAAAAAATTGACTGTGAACGCCAGCTTTTGAGAAGTTGAGCACGGTAGAAATTTTATAGAATTTTAACATAAAACACTACAGTAACTTATGCTGCAGCTCTATGATTGATCTGGGCGCCATTTATTAGACTGTACAGAAGACCTAGCTGTTTGTTGTGGCTCAGTGTACAATATAATAGCCGATGATGTACTGCATGTCCTAGCCAGTGAATCTAGAAAGAGAGATTCTCTGCAGGTGGTCCCGGCAATAAACCGGTTCACGGAGACGGGGGTCGAATTTGCCGACGGCCGTAGGGAGGACTTCGACGCCGTCATCTTCGCTACCGGATACAAAAGCAACGTGCCATCATGGCTCCAGGTCCGTGCACAATTGACTGCATATATGTATATGTACTTATCATTCATGAACATTATTTATTGATACTGCTATTGCGTTAATCAATTGTAAGCAACATGTATATATATAGGATACATATATAACATTAACTTGAGGTACCCAGAAGATTAATTAATTTTCGATTATGTGTGAGTATATGCATAGAATGCATGCATGCATGATGGAATTTAATTTGGTGTTGATTCGCAAAGTATTATATACTTTGATATCAAACCACTGATTCAATATTGCATGCATGCATACATACATACATACAAGAAATTGATTATATATAGTTCTTGTCATTCTAATCAGTGTCATTCTAATCAAGGTACTTCTTCTGTTTCAAAATATAAGGCCTATAACTTTCGGCATCTTGTTCCATTGTTTCAAAATATAAGGAGTACATGCAGTTTTAATGTCATTTTTTCTCTTTTGTCCTCATTAATCTTCACTCTCTCCTCAACATTTATGAGTAGTAGCCACACACAACCATCCTCTCTCTCATTCCCAAGAAATTAACACCATGGACACTATGGTCATTTTCCTCTTGCCACTTCTTTGGCTTCATGCTCCTTAATCTGTATCCAAGTGAAATACGCTTTATAAAAAGAAGCAGAGGGAGTATTAGAAGCAAGGCATGGGCAATGACAATGATACTAACAAGAGGGCGATATCCCTCAGATGGGGACACAAAAATTCATCCAAAATTTGACGATCAAGGCTACTGTCGACAATGATAGGCATCGCATCAATTGTGCTAGCTCTTCCCTAACTTTTGGGGACAAAAAAATCAATTAATTTAGGTAGAGATCGAAAAGAGAGTGTATTTACATGGTCTGTTTTGGGGGTGTGATCGACATGATAGCTACTAGTCTTGTACTTGATTTCCTTGTATCTTCTTGCACAGCTGCACCCATTGCGTGTTTGTGTGTGTAGGCATGGACATTGCCTGTAGCTGTTGCATGTGTAGATGTCATGTCAACACTAATCATCGAAGTTTTGATCGTGCAAACTAGCTAGAGCTCATTAAGGACGATCGAGATTGCATGGCCGGCTCGATCTTAGCTTGCGTGTCGCTCTCAACTCGATCGATCCATCGACCTCATGCGTGTGTGAGCTGGTCCGAGCGTGGAGCCCGTGCATGGGCGCATGCTTGGGCCATGTAACAACGACCACAAGATGCGAAAAAATATATATACAATTTTATAAGAAATTTGATGATCTGTTTCGAATGTACGAAAAATTCCTGATTTTTATGGAAATTGAATTATTTTCTGTGAAATTTCTCTGTTCCAAATGGAGCCTGAGCTTTTTTTTTCTGACAGTTAAATCACAAACAGATGGTATATGTGTTCTCTTCTACTGGCAACACACAAAATTGGCAAATAGATTGGTGGGCATTGTCACATTTATATATAAAATTTGCAAATTTCAGATGCAAAGCACACTCATATATATATATTGTTCCACATGCATGCATGCATGTTTCCGGCCACGCTAAGAAAAACAAGTTTAATTAGCTCCAAGGAAACCATAAAATAAACAAAAAAATCGATCACATGGCAGCTAGCTAAGTACTGTATATTAACATTGCACCTATTGATTTGCACAGCCTGCCCATTTGCACCTCCCTGCCTCCAAGTAGGAAAAGGAAGATGCACCCCTGTGGATTGGGAAAGGGATGATAAATTTTTGCCAATTAAAAAAAACAATTTATTGTGTGTGTGTGTATGTTTTTTCCTGAGTTAGGTGATAGCACATGCTGGACCATAATGATATGGTGAGGGCCATCTGGTCATCATGTGCATGGCAAGTGTGCTACCAGCTACCAGACCCATTGCTCACTCTACCTTTTGTAGGGTGACCCATCTCTGGATACATATATGACTTGCTTGATGGCTCCCATATGACTAACCAGATTTGATGGCCTCAAGTGTGTTTGGCATAGGAGTGAGATTTGCATGCAGCTGAGATCTTCTCAACTGAACAATGTGAGAATTGTTCAGCATTGTTCTTGTTTTTTTAGATTAGATTGTGCAAGAGCTAGCCTTTTCATTGGCCCACACCAGCTTCTGTGCTTCATTTTCAGTTGATAATGGTTAGGAAATCCATCAACATATGCACCTAGCTAATCAAGCTAGTTTTGTTCTCTTTGCACCTAGCTAGCTTGCAAAAGGAATTGGTCTTAAATGATGGTTGTGATGGATGTACCTTGCTTTGACATGGTATGTCCTAAACCAAAAGATATATTAAACAAATTAGCTCAGCCTTCAAACCGATCTTGCTGGTCATGGCACCTACACTTTCAACCCATGCATGCGTACAATACAATTTCAACTCAAAGACATACATACATACATATGTATATGTATATATATATATATGTATATGTATATATAAATAAAATACCTTTTACTTCTGGGTGTAATTACTCCCACCTCTAATATACTACCTAAACAAATTTAAAATACTCTTTTATCACTTTAGGTATACTTATATACTAATTATAAGATATTCTAATTTGAAATTATAAGATATTTTGTAAATATCTTCATATACGCACATAAAATGAAGTATATCTAAAAATATACATATCACCTTTGAAAAATTGTACATACCACCTAGATGATTTTAAATACTCATATACTATATATACATACCCTCTATTACGTAAGATACTTCCTACGCTGTGAGATACGACATAGTGAGTAATTACACTCGGGAGTGTGTGTGTATAACTGGGACATCATAGTGTCAAGGCACTATGATTTAAAATAGGTATTTTTCCTATGTATCATGTGTGAAAAAAATTTAGAATGTTTTAGATGTTGAGTTTAAGTTTAACTAGTTTGCTAACTAGTTCAAACAAGTTTGAACTTCACTTGCCTCTCTTAATAATAGTTTGATTATAGGTATATACTAATTTTATATAAAAATCAACAAAGCATGTGATCTAATTTCATTTAAAATCTTTGAATTCGAGTATATATATTTAAAATGTATGCATTTCATTTAAATTGTTATATATATAGACAAATGGTTCAATACTTCTTGGAGTACGAACTTCCACTTCTCATATACTAATTAAACAAACAAGTTATACATCTTTATCCTTTTGAGCATATTCTAATAATAATTATAAGATCTCCAAAGTGAGTTCCATGAAAATTTTCATCAAAATCTACTTTTTATAGCATAATTTTTATATATACTTCTATTATATATGAAAAATGGTATATAGCAAAAATAAAAAACTCCAATGAATTATTTTCAACCATGTCGTAATAGTGTCTTAGAATCAGTATTTAAATATACTGAAAGTGATAAAGAAATATACATACATACATACATACATGTACATATGTATGTCTGCATGATATGTATGTGCCATATGCTAGAGCCCATTCAACCTTCCCATGCATCCATAAATATACATACATATTCATTGCAATGACTTTCTTGCAAACAAGAAATAATAATAGTATTTATTTATGTACACATTTGTATATACGTACATGCAGGAGGACGAGTTCTTCAGCCGGAGTGACGGGTTCCCCAGGAAGGCATTCCCACACAGCTGGAGGGGCAAGAACGGCCTCTACGCCACCGGCTTCACCAAGAGGGGTCTCATGGGGACCTCCTACGACGCCTCGAGAATCGCGACCGACATCGCCAGCCAGTGTACCGAGGCCCTCGCTGGCCCTGTTGCCGCTGACAGGCAAAGCAGCAGTGCTGCTGAATCTACTGATGACAATGCTTGAATCGATGCCAAGGCCATCCTAATTATGTAGCTGTATATGGGTCTGTTTGTTTTAGCTTTTAGTAGCTGTAGCTACTCTCAGAATCTGCAGCTCTCTCAAACAGTTCAGATTTTCATCTAGATTCTAAGTAGTCAGAAGTTACAGAATCCAGAAAATAAACTAGTAGACAGAAGCTGGGGTTATCCAGCTTCTTCAGATTCTGACTAGCTAGATACTCACCCACTGCTTCTCAGAATCTACAGCTGAAACAAACATGCCCTATGTGTGTCTGGAACTGTTCGATGTGTCTACATATATGTAGCTGTATGCTGTCTAGTGATGCATACGTACGCAATAATAATGTGATAAGAGGTCGTGCAGTATGCGTGCCTAGCTTGTTCTTGGTCCGTGCGCTAGATGCATGCAAAATTTGTCCTCGTCATCCATAGGAATCATCGCGTTTCTTTGATTTACTTTTTCTGATTTTCATCCTTGTGAATAAAGCATCAAGTACACCAAGATCTGAAGAACAAGGGCTTGGGCGGCAGCCTGTCCGATGTCAGTTGTAAGAAGCAAAAATGAATCAGCAACGTTGGGATTGGGCAATGCAGTGTGGTAATCATCCGGACACACACACACACACACATGATCTTACTGACTGTATGAGCGTATGACTGCATCAAGAATGGGATTTGACAGGAGGCTGGCATTTCCAATCAAAGAGGTGAGGTCGCTTACGAAAGACCTGCGTCAAGTCGATTAGAATAGGGTAGCTCGCGAGCTAGCGCGGTAGAAAAGAAAAGAAACAGGCTTTGCTCTTCGGCTGCTGGCACCGGCCCTGAAGGCATCCGGATTAGCATGAACCTGCGCTGGGCATGGCTGGCCCGTGCGGAGATTAAATGGGCCTGATGGGTTCGATTGATTTTTATGGGCTCCATATCTCATGGTCTTTTCAATTGTACGCCCACCACGATATATCGCGCTTGTTGATTTTCAGTTGAAGGCCCATGACCCCTGTGCTGTTCGTGTGACCTGATCGAGTCGGGATGAATTGAACCCACCTTTTTCTTCCAAGTGACGCAGAAGTAAACTGAGAACCGACCGCAGCGCAGTTGGCCTAGGCAGCCGGTGTGCTACGTCTGTATCCTGATTCGGCGCGTGCTCACCAATTTAATAAATTGGTACGCACATATATGTACGTGCGCTACGTAGGATAGCACGCGTCCGTACTCCGAAGAATATGTAATTTTCGATCATCGGCACCGTGACAATTTTTCTTTGGAGTACTTCAACAGTTTAACGCTCTTCAAAAACGTGGAAATCACGACCAGCCGACTACTCGCAACATCTCTTTAAAAATAATGCTGTAAACGTTTCTATAAATTAAGGCGGAATGCGGGAATTTTCCTAACTCCTGCTGGAATTGAATTATTTTCTACAAAATTCATGTGTTCAGAACGAGGCATTACTTCATGCGAGAGGATATATAGGGATAAATTAATCCTATTCATTTTCTCAGTTTTGTTAACATCACAGTGATAACTCTTAACGTGTGTAATTTCACTATCATGGTAAGAACATATCTAGAAACTAAGCTTTAATTTCCTGGTGCATTCATGCATGCATGTATGTCCCTTACCTGTCCAAGTGACAACTAATATAGTACTAGAACAGCAACTCAACGTTCATTATTTTTATCTTTCGCTTTTATCAGTGAAGCCCGATCTGGTTTCGCTTTTAGATGCCGATCGATCGATGTGATCCAAGTTCCAACTAAACCTTCATTATTTTTATCTTTCGGTTATTAGTTCTTTCTAGTAGAGTATCTATTTTTTTTAACCACACGTAATTAACCTAGGATCTAAACAGCAACTTTCCGATTAATCTCGGACTGAACTCGGGGATGGAGAAGACAATATGTTGTAGACGTGGTAGACAATACATGTCTTTTGCTGTGCCACTGGAGCTCGGCAGCACGGCGTGAGGGCGGTAGGCGAGCAATGCACGCAAAGCAGGCAGGGCCCCCCAACCTACAGAGCTAGAGGAGCTAGGTGTGAAGGGGGTGGGTTGGCCCATTAGCCTACTGGCCCGCCCCTTAAATTTTAGCTCCATAGGGTAATGGGCTGAACCACAAAATTAAGAGGTTCAGTATGAATCGGACCCATCTACTTTTAGAGTCAACCCGCCCCAAACTAACTTCCCTTCTACCTACCCAATCCCCTCGAACTCCCAGTCTTCCACGGGAGTGCAACCCTTCCACCAGAACTTTACAACTTCCACATCCCAGTGCCACCATCCTTCAGTGCCACGACACAGGCGTGGCGCCGGCAACCTCCCAGCACTCATCCACCTTCGCCACCGCAATTGTCGCCAACCTGGATAGCTACTCCCCATGGCCCCGCCGCTATTGGCATTGGAGCCCCGAAGTTGCTCCTCCTCTGCCACCACCAGAAGAACAGTCTCCCCCTCCACCTCCGCCACCATAGTCACCGCCAACCTAGACAAACTGCTCCCCACGACTCCGCCGCCATTGGCATTGGAGCCCCGAAGCTACTCCTCCTCTGCCACAACTAGAAGAATTGCCCCCCTCCGCCTCCACCGCCTACCCTGAATCATCACCCCCCCTCTCCCTCCAGCCTCCGTCGTCACTGGATTGGAGCTCAAGTCACTAGATTTGGCGATGTGGAGGCCAACGAGGGCTAGAACTGGTGAGTGCCACTGTGATTCCTCTATCCTCCCGCTTCCCCTCTATCGCTACCACAATGGTCGCCGCCATCTACCCCTCTTGTGTTGCTCCTTGCCCCGTTCCTATTCGTGGCCACCCGATGACGACGACCGCACTCACAGACAACATGCTCGCGCTGGTGGTCTTCAAGACCGGCGTCTTCGAACTATAGCCCAGCCATGGTTTATGGGTATGATGGACTAAGCAAGTTCCAGGCGTCAGCTACGAAGCATACACCGACTGTGCACCTCGCTCTCACTCCTAACCGCATCGCTCTAATTTTATAGAGGGTCGCGCCGACCCACAGGTCTGGCATTGTTCCATGTTATAGAGGGTCGGGCCGATCCACTACCCTCATTTTTTGGAACGGGCCATGGGGGTCGAGTACAAGGCCGACCCATCCCGCCCCCTTTGCATCCCTAAGAGGAGCTCGGTAGGGGCACCTACTGATCTCCCTTAGCTTGACAGGAGTACATACTAAGCTTCCCTAGCCCGGCAACCATCCACAGTAAGTGCACGATTAACTTAAGTGCTTGATTACACTAATTAAGCACATAATTACACTAATTAAGTGTATGACATGGCTGGCTAACTCGGGACGTGCTCCTACCGAATTTTGATAGCTTGGCAGGTGGTTGCTGAACTCCTCTAGCCTGGCAGGCCTGTCGAGCTCACCTAGCTTGGCAGATGCCATCACGGTTGGAGAGATAACTAAAATTTAAAATTCATATGTTAAAAGACTAAATTTTTTAGTAAAAGATTACTATGCCAACTATGCAACCGAATCGAGTACTATAACCCACCTGTTCATATACAGTACAGTGGAACCGCGGGCACATCTCGTACACGCACTGCACATGTGGTATAGGGCGCCAAGGATGGTACTGGCCCCACATGAGTTCGACCGATGGCGAGAGTGGGGCCCGCCTACAGTGCGTGTGTGGGCGCAGAAAGATACTGTATATTTCATTCAGCACATGGCTATTAGTGTATCGTATCGAAAGGAATGCATGCACGTCGGGTAGCTCCCTAGCTAGCTAGCTGGACTGGCTGCCATAATATTAATGACGGATCGGTCGACGTGCTTTATATGCCATTCTCTATTTATCTATTTATTTATATATATAGAAAAGTAATTATGTGCTTCCAAAAATACGTAATCTCACTTCTTATATACCGTTTATCCTTTTTAATATACTATAATAATATTTATAATATACTCCAAAGTGAGTTCCTTCAAAAAAAATTTATCAAAATCCACATTTATAACATAATTTGTATATATACTCTTTTTATATGAAAAATGGTATATAGAAAAATAAAAAAATCTGGTAAAATATTTTCAACTAAATTGTATTTGAGTATATTAGAATTAGTATTTAAATATATCAAAAGTAATAACTAAGTACAACATATTCGTTTAAGTGGTATATTACAAGTGAAAGTGTGTAATCCTGAGAGTATGAAAAAGGATTCATATGTATAGATGTATGTATGTATGTTTTTAAAAATACTTTCTTGAGGATCTATATATAATTAGCAAAAAAAGTATATAAAAAATAGGATGTCCGTGATTTTAGAGAAGAGTTGATTTCTAAAGAAGTTGTATAAAGTATCACAGTTTGAGCTGTCCTCGTGCCACGTTAATAGGGAGTGTAGGGGACAGAAAAAACCTATCCATCTTGGTATTGTTAAGAAATCGATGAAGAGTATATGAACGGTAATGCAATTCACACAATCAATCGCTAGGGACAATAGATCAATCACATGAGACAACAATTGAGAGAGAACACCATAACGTAGTCTTTATTAATTCTCAGATCTGTTTACATGGTACAATGTCTCTCTATTTATAGTATAAACCTACTAAGGGCAATTTTGGTATTTGTGCACATCGGAACCTTCAAGGTATCATAACATGCCCCTTTGGGCAAATACCATGGTATGCACATGCCTCATCAAAAACTCCTCCCAAAAACCTACTGGAAAAAAGAGATAGAGAAAAGAGTACATTGCATCCGTTCCTTGTGACACTTGTTGCCTCATTAAAAACATTTACGTGAGAAAACTTCAGAAAAAACTCACAAAGAGAAAAAGAGTGCAACATTTAAATCTTAAAGATCAAAAAGAGTGCAACATTTAAATCTTCAAGATCATATAAGTTTACTAGCCTTACATATAGGCTATGGTTCAGAGATTCACTCCACCTGAACCTTGTAATTCTTTAAGGCAACTCATACCTGTGCCTAGTACGCATTTATGAAAACTAGATGCTATAATTGATTTTGTGAATAAATTTGCTAGATTATCACAAGACTTAGCTTTTAATACTTTTATCTCTCTGTTCTTCTGAAGCTCATGAGGATAAAAGAATTTAGGAGTAATATGCTTCGTGATATTACTCTTAACATAACACATTTCATCTGTGCAATACAACCGGTATTATCTTCATAGATAATACTGGTGTCATTAACGGTGCTCATACCACATGACTTCTGGATATGGCTAACCATCCGTCTAAGCCAAACACATTCCCATGAGGCTTCGTATAATGCGATTATTTCTGAGTGGTTTATAAATGTAGTTACTAAGCTCTGCTTAAATGACCGCTAAGAAATAGTTGTACCACCATAAAGAAATACAAAACCTGTTTGGGATTTCGCATTATGTGGATCAGACAGATATCCTGTATCTGTATATCCAACCATAGTCAAGTCTTGGTTCTTCGGGTAAAATAATCCAAGATCTTGTGTACCCTGAAGATACCTGAGTAAGGTTTTAATGCCAGCCCAATGTCTTCATGTTGGAGCTACGTTGTGCCTAGCTAGCAAGTTTACTGCAAAGGCAGTATCCAGCCTCGTGTAGTTAGCTAGCTACATTAGTGCCCCAATGGCACTTAAGTATGGGACTTTTGGTCCAAGAATTTTCTCATTTTTCATCCTTGGTCTAAAAGGGTATTTATCTGCTTCTAGGGATCGAACCACCATCGGTGTTTTCACTGGATATGACTTATCCATATTAAATTTCTCTAATACCTTCTTGGTATAAGAGGATTAGTATACTAAAACTCCTTCAGGGAGATGCTCCAGCTGTAGGCATAAGCAAAACTTGGTTCAGCCCAAGTCCTTAATTTCAAATTCTTTAACAAGATAGGAACTTACTTCCATTATATCCTCTGTCGTCCTGATGATATTCAGATCATCGATATATAATGAAATAATGCAGAATCCATTCTAGGATTTCTTTATGAATACACAGAGACAGTCTTCACTATTAGTGTATCCCTTCTTCAAGAGGAATTTACTAAGCCGGTTGTACCATATTTTACCAGACTATTTTAAACCGTACAACGATCTTTCCAGCTTGACGCTATGCAAGTTTTTATTCAATTTATTCTGATCTGGAATCTTTACTCCTTCTGGGATTTACATATAAATATCTGAATCAAGTGACCATATAGATATGCGGTCACCACATCCATTAACTGCATACTTAAATTCATACCTACTGCCATTGATATCAAATATCATAATGTTATCCTACTCATGACAGTAGAATAGGTTTCATCATAATTAATACCGGGTCTCTACGTGAACCCTTGTGCCACAAGTCTTACTTTGTATCTCACCACCTCATTATTTTCATCTTTCTTCCAGACGAAAACCCATTTGCATCCTACAGGGAATACCTTGGATGGTGTTCGGGCTATCGGGCTAAACACCTTTCTTTTATTTAGCGAGAGTAATTCTACCTCAATTGCTTCCTTCCACTTACCCCAGTCCGAACGCTTCTGATATTCAACTAAGGATTTTGGTTCTGGATCTAGTTCAAGATTTCTCACAATCTTTGAGGTGAAATAGATGTCGACAACTATAGTTTTTCTTTTATATAGTTCTCCAGACTCAACAAAATTAGTAGATATGTTTTCATTTATTTCATCCAACTCCTCGTGATTTCCCACAACAATAGAGTCTAGTTGTTCCTAATCCTAGTATTAGTTTGTGCGCGCGCAATTGTATTGGGGTTATGATCTTCAGAATCATTTCCTTTAGGGTTTTCTCAATTTCAGGTTGAGCTTCTTCAACTGATTTAGGAGATGTTTCATTATCATTGAGTTTCTTTTTTTACGGATATCTCCGTAGAATTGAGGCCTCATTCTCCGGTGCTCTCCCTCTCTTCTTCACATCAAAGGTTGGAGTGGTTCGAGTATCCTTTTAGGGTACTTCCACTCTCTCTGGAGCATTTGCTGTTGATATATAAGACTTTGTCACTCCTTTCTGATCAGTGAAGGTATCTGGTAAATTATTTATAATTTATTACAGGTTTATCAATTGCTGAACTTCTAGTTCAGTTTCTTTAGTGCGTGTATTCAGGGCTTGAATGCTTAAGACATTCCACTCTATTTCTTGGTATTTGTCATCATTAAGATACTTTCCTCCCCTTAATGCCGAGAAATTACCTTTATCGAAGATGCAATCGGCGTGTCGAGCCGTAAACATATTTTTCATGGTAGGTTCAAGATATTTAATAATTGATAGGGACTTAAAACCAACTTATACTTCCAACTTTCAATGGGGGCCTATAGCTGTTCGTTGTGGTGGTGAAATTGTCACATATACAGTACAACCAAATTTTCGCATATGGAAAATACTTGGTTCTTTTCCACGCACTAGTTGAAGAAGAAAACATGATGGTATGCAGTCGGTCTTAAATTTATTAGTACTGCTGCATGCAACACTACATGGCTCCAACAGCTGGTGGGGAGCCTACTATTCTATAGTAAGGGTCTAGCAATCAACTTAATCTTTTTGATGAATGACTCTACACGGCCATTCTGAGTGTAGACACGTGGTACAGAGTGCTCTACCTTAATGCCTAAGGCTAAACAATAGTCATTGAATGGACTTTATTCTATTATCTGAAAAGTATGCCCTTAATCTGATAATTTGAGCTATTAGTTTAGCAAAGGTGTGGTTCCTAGTAGACAGCAGACATACATTTGATCACCTAGTAGAAGCATCTAGTACCACCATAAAATATCTAAAAGGGTCCGACAAGGGTTAAATGGGTCCACATATATAACCTTGTATTCTTTCTAGGAAATAGGTGATTGTGCCTCTACTTTTAGATAAGAGGGCCTATTAATGAGCCTTTCTTTGACATAGACTGGGCACAAGAAATCTTTAAGTTTAGGAAAGGATAGAAATTTTAAACTATGATCAACAGAGTTGCTTATTATTTTTCGCATCATATCTACCCTAGGATGCCCTAAGCGATAATGCTAGATCATAAAAGGTTCCAAGGCTTTATACTCTATTTTCATTGCTACATATTCTTCAGATTTTATGTAGGTGTAATATAACCTGGAGGAGAAGGAGGAAAGTTTTTTAACCACTTTTTTCTAATCGCCGTCAGATTTGGTCAAGATGAGGTATTCTGCAATACCCTCATTCTCTGTTTCAATATGAATATCATTCAAGCAAATATCCATGAAACTCAACAGGGTACGCTTTGATTCGGGACACAGGAGAGCATCCTCAATTACTATTTTGGTACCTATAGGGAGAATAACTGTTGCTCTTCCAGTGCCAACAATTAGAGCATCGCTTCCGGCGATGGTCATGATATTTTCCATTTTCTTTGTTAATATATGAAAATACTTTGTTTCCTTTAGTATCGAGTGGGTGGTTCCACTGTCTACCAGACAAATCTCTTCCCCCGCCATCGAATATGATGAGTTGTTCTATATAAAGCATAATATAATCAAACAATAATTCAACAGGAGTAAAATTCTAAAAGAACAGGCAACTCATTTTATTCATTGAACAATGTTCGAATCCTAAACAATTAATGCTTCATAAGAGCATGAATAATCCACTATTCTTCTGGAATAACCTAAACTGATAAAGCAAATTTAAGAAAAAAAAATGACATCTAGAGTTGCCCGAGGAGACAACTTATGGTCTACTGCAGGTCGCCATATATGTCAACCTCCATGTAATCACCCCCTATTGTAGCGTCAAGCTCCATTACTGCACTCGGGGCATCACTATTATCAGCATCAAGATGATCAACAAAGTGTGTCTCTGCAGCCTTCTTCACTAGCGTCTTCTTGCCTTTGACAACTGACTCTTGATAGAGATTCACCAGATGCTTTGGGGTGCGACAAGTGCGGGACCAATGGTACATACAACCACACCTGTAACAAGGCGAAGGAGGATATGTCTTCTTGCTGCCCAAATCTGGCTTCTGTTGGTTGCCTCTCCCTTGCCGTATCTAGCAGGGTTTGCCATTTTCCTTCTGCATGTTTAGTTTCTTCCACTATCTACTCCTCTGTATAGGGCACTTTCCGCGACCCTAGCTACCACTAGTCCTCTGGGAATTAGCATGTACTTCTGGCAGTGGTTGTGATCCAGTGGGACGAATCTGATAGTTCATCATCAGTAACTTATTATTCTTCTCTACCTCGAGACGAGTGGTAATCAGCTTTGAGTACTTTTTGTACTTGCCCTGACAATACTGCTGCTGGAGTTTCATATGAGTAGGGTGAAAATTGCTCAAAGTCTTGTCAATTATTTCAGCATCTATGATCTTTTGGTTACAGAATATGAGCTTAGCAACAAGCTTTTGAATAGCAGAATTGTATGCAGACACTTTTTTGAAATCTTGGAACCTGATGTTGGTCCACTCACATTGTGCTTCTAGCAGCATGATGGATCTCTGCTGATCATACCTCTCCTTCAGGGTGTTCCATAGTGCCACCGGGTCTTCTTCCAAAAGATACTCAGAATTCAAGTCTAGGTGGACGTGGTGTCTCAAGAAGTGTAGTATCACACATTTGACGGCATCAGGAATGATGGGAGCCCCAACTGCTAGTTGGGCTATGGCCACACCGAGGGATCTAGCCGTCAAGTTCATCTTAGCATCCATGGTCCATGTGAGGTAGTTGTTACTATCTAGGGCAAGCTAAGCAAACTCCTTCTTAGCGATGTCAGATATTTTCTACATTATTCATGCATCCTTCTAAATTTACTACAGGTAAAGAGCACGAATATTGCTAAATCAGCAAGGTGTGGAATTTATTTATTTAGCAGATATTATTTAGGATTTTTCTGGAATTTTCTAGCAATTTTTAACGATTTTTTGCTAATTAACAAGCAATTTTTAGAATTACTAAATAAGTAGAAAATAACATGCTAAATAAAGTGATACGGGGAAGGGTCCCGATCTTCTCAGTGAGGAACTGTGGATAGTTGATGTGAAGTAGACGATGTCGCTAGCTGAACACTCGTGCCCATGCACGAACCCTCAACTCTTCGGAAAACGCCCAAAACACACCGGATAGTTGTCGTCGCGCGACCACGTTGGCGGCGACGCCAAGTCCCCAATTCCCAGCGGAACGACGGCTTGACCTTGAGTTGCGAGCGAACAATGGATCGCCTAATTCTCTCTCAAAGTCCTCGCATGAACTCTGGTGTTGAAAGAACAAGCAATAGCTATGTTTCAATCTGATGCATAAAACTTGGTCCCCCTCTAAGGATGCCAATACAGGGCTTATATAGCCTCTTGGGATGTGCATAGAGCCCCCCAAATCTAGTACAACTCAACCCTATATGGTTTTAGATACGAACTCTTAAAAAAGGAAACTAGATTTTACAGTCGTCATATTGTTTTGGTCATAACTTTTAATCCGTGACGAATTTGATGCTGGGGCCAGATCCATTGCGTAGCCCTTGAAAATATCTTTCCAACAAGTACAAGAACGCCTGAATCGGACTCCGTTTGTGAAAGTTATGACCTTTTTAGTAACTGCCTGACAGGCTGTCCCGAACCGAGTCCGAATTGAATTCTGAGTTGAATCCGAGTTGGATTTGGATTGAGCACGTGGGAAGTCTGAGTTGGGCTTCAAAATAGTGTCCAAAAATTGTGCTCTAAGTTCTTGGGCTCCGTCCTTATACTCTCCCGCCACATGGGCTTTCTTTCCCCCTTCCACATGGGCTCCAACCAGCCACATGTGCTTCGTTCTTGTTGGCTCCATCCGCGTGGGCTTTGTTCCTTCATGTCTTTAGCACATAATGTGGTTATCCGCTTCCTTTTGCATCTCTATTGTTTTGCCATTGACAAACCTAAGAATACACCAAGTAATAACATGATGTAGTATTTCATCTTTATGAATGACAACATTAAGTATAGTTTGAAATGAGTTCACTGGCCATATTTAAATGCGGCTCAATAATTCTTTCCAGTTGAATAAGATCTTTAACGGAAAAGTACAAGACACGTGCATATCCGCATCATCCTCCCCTTCTTCAAGAAAAGCCGTCCTCGGCTTTTGATAACTGAAATTGTGCTAAACAAAGGATACAACGTGTATGCATGGTATATATATTAAATCGTCAATATTTCTTGACTTATATCATCATAAACTTTTGGAGGAGTAGTAAATGAAAAGAATAACACATATGCCTGGTATATATAAGAGTCAATTGTTGTGACATTCTCACTATTTTGCACAAACCGTTGAATATAGCAAATGACTAAAAGATGTATGTATTGCATTATTGTTTTCACATCATTCTCCTCCCATAAAAGAAAGTCGTCCTCGACTTTTCCAAGGACATGGACAGATCCTTAATGAGCAAAATCAGATTTAAATGTGTAGATATGGAAAAGAAAATGTTGAGTGTTTTCCATGCTTCATTTGCTACTCGATTATTTTTACATGATTGTACACCAAGAATCGAACAACTAGATTTGTGAAATCTTTCTAAACAGTACGTACTATTGTATAAATATATCTCATCATGATCATAACATGGCGCAAAAGATTGTTTATCCACAATATGTAATTTCAAGTCAGTAAGCTTATCACATGTAATGAAAATTCCATGAACAGAAAATGTGTCATCTACACCATAATCTCCAATCAAATTGAACTTATACGTGTAGGCATGGGTACTAACTAGTGATTTTGAACATGAAATTTCAGCAACCTTATTAATCACACTAGATAGCTCTCTAGGAGTGTTAAACATGATATAGCATAAAGAATCATTAGGAGATATTCTAGTAAGAACTTCTTTGTAAGTAATCAATTCCACATTATGTAAATTAAGCATTGAAATTTCAGAACATGGAGTGTTCAGTTGATCATATGAGTTCTCACAATTACTCACCTTTGCACAATTAAATTCGGCACCACTATTGTTACCTTTATCGTCCTCCTCAGATGATGTAGGTGTTGGGGGTTTAAAATTATTAGGATGCACCCATGGAACAGCAGGTACTTCATCCCGTCCTGTAGTTATCTCCTCCTCATTTGTCTCTAAAGGTGTCGGTTGTTGAATGTTCAATTCTTCATCTTTAATGTCAACCTGCACAATATGAGAAACAACACTAGAAGTAGATATTAATATGTTAGTTTCAGATTCATCCTCCCTTTGTCTATCTTCTTCTTCTCGCTTTTCTTTTGGTGTCCCTCTAACACTCTCAATTTGGATGCTCTCAACCTCACATATGGTGGAATCACACAACTCACTCTTTTTATCACTCTCACTCAATTTGGCTATGTGGCTTTCTTCCTCACATGGGTTGTGGTGTATCTCGGGAGCTATATGTAGTTTTGGAGGACCGTGCACACTTGTGTCATTAGCAGGTGCTCCCCCACGTAGATTGTGGTGTGCGAACATGGCACGCAGCTCCAGAAAGTTATTATTGATGGTCGTATGCAATTGTTGAACCTCCTTCCCGAGGTGATTCAGTCCTGTGTGAACTTTCCTAAGCTCATTGCGCACGCTAGTGTTACCATCAAGAAGTTGTTGTTGTAGCATCTCGCGCAATCGAGTGTGCTCGGTCCACGTAACCGACGCCTCCGGATTAGGTGGATCTTCCTCGTGACCTGACATGGAAACAACTCTCAAACAAGAAGCGAGGTTATATCTGGGTTAGTAAAACAAAAGCTCCCTCTATACTTGCAACTTCATCACGAAAACAAGATAAACTTACCGTTCCAAAGTGAATCAAGGCGTCAAATCAACACTTGGGACAACGAGCGACCTCAACCGGTAATGTATGAGCGTAACCAAGAGCAAGGAGTACACAAACAGTGTAGGTGGAGCTTGGACGGTATGTGTATAACCTATGCAATCGATATTCAAGGTATTGTAAAGCTAAGTAATGATCCAAGCTAGAGTATTTGCCTATGTGCTGATCCAATTGGTTAAAGAGAAGTGTATGAACGCACACGCAACGATAAATGGGACTTAATGCAAATAAAGGAAATGAGCTAGAAAGAGGCAATCTGAAATTGAGATGAATAAGTAGCTCGTTTTGTACTAAGTAAAAGGAGAGACGCTAGCCAATTGCAATAGTTATGAATGTAAGGGCACAAGATTGCTCTATGAGAATAAGTGCACAAGCTGAAAATATGAACTAGGGTTTTTTTTCACAGAGTTTCGGCCAACACTTTCTATTTTCACTGTTTCTTGATCAAATCGCAGGAAACTTTCAGGCTTTTTTTTTCTTTTCGTTTCTTTTTCTTTTCTTTTTTTTTTGGCCAAACTAGTGTTGTCTTCCCTTTGCACAAATTCAAGAATTCAGCAAGCGTAAATAATACTCAAGAACAGCCCTAACAACAATATCAAAAGCTAGTCTCAATTGATGAAAAGATATAAGTGAAGCTCAACTGTAGCAATTCTTTCTTTTCGGTCAGCTAGGGTTTGGCACAAGTAGTGATTTGTTTCTTTGAAACCAAACCGCAGCAAACTTTCGGTTTTGAAGGAAGTGAAAACTATCTCAAACACTCCCCTAAAGAGAATTTGGATGGATCTCTTGAGAGCAATGTGGACAACAAGGAATTTAGGATTCAAAAGTAAATGCAATTTACTCTTTTTTGTTGCTAATTGAGGAATTCAATCAACAATTTTTTAGGGTTTATGTGGACACAAAGATCAAGCTACGCGAAGGAAACACACGGATCAGCACGAAAACAAAACTCTAATGGACGAAAACTTAACAAAGCGCACAAGAACTAAGCAGTTAAACTACGGTTTTGGTATTGCAATTTTGGTTTAATGGAAGATAGGACAGAAAAATGAATCTAACTACGGGTAAAGAAGTTCTCACCGAGTAAACCTAGAATCGATACCATATGATACGGGGATGGGTCCGATCTTCTCGATGAGGAACCGTGGATAGTTGATGTGAAGTAGACGATGTCGCTAGTGAACACTCGTGCTCATGCACGAACCCTCAACTCTTGAAAACGCCCAAAACACACCGGATAGTTGTCGTCGCGCGACCACAAGCGGCGAGCGCCAAGTCTCAATTCCCAATGGAGCGACGGCTTGACCTTGAGTTGCGAGCGAACAATGGATCGCCTAATTCTCTCTCAAAGTCCTCGCATGAACTCTGGTGTTGAAAGAACAAGCAATAGCTATGTTTCAATCTGATGCATAAAACTTGGTCCCCCTCTAAGGATGCCAATACAGGGCTTATATAGCCTCTTGGGATGTGCATAGAGTCCCCCAAATCTAGTACAACTCAACCCTATATGGTTTTAGATACGAACTCTTAAAAAAGGAAACTAGATTTTACAGCCGTCATATTATTTCGGTCATAATTTTTGATCCGTGATGAATTTGATGCTGGGGCCAGATCCATTGTGTAGCCCTTGAAAATATCTTTCCAACAAGTACAAGAACGCCTGAATCGGACTCCGTTTGTGAAAGTTATGACCTTTTTAGTAACTGCCTGACAGGCTGTCCCGAACCGAGTCCGAATTGAATTCTGAGTTGAATCCGAGTTGGATTTGGATTGAGCACGTGGGAAGTCTGAGTTGGGCTTCAAAATAGTGTCCAAAAATTGTGCTCTAAGTTCTTGGGCTCCGTCCTTATACTCTCCCGCCACATGGGCTTTCTTTCCCCCTTCCACATGGGCTCCAACCAGCTACATGTGCTTCGTTCTTGTTGGCTCCATCCGCGTGGGCTTTGTTCCTTCATGTCTTTGGCACATAATGTGGTTATCCGCTTCCTTTTGCATCTCTATTGTTTTGCCATTGACAAACCTAAGAATACACCAAATAATAACATGATGTAGTATTTCATCTTTATGAATGACAACATTAAGTATAGTTTGAAATGAGTTCACCTGGCCATATTTCGTGCGGCTCAATAATTCTTTCCAGTTGAATAAGATCTTTAACGGAAAAGTACAAGACACGTGCATATCCGCATCATAAAGTAATTACAGAAACATAAACAATAATACCACAAGTTAACTAGATCACAACAAAACTTAAATAATCTAGTAAATAAAATATGTGAGAAGAAATTAGGTCTACTGGACTTAATTGTAATTTTGATAAACTTCTAGATCAAATTTTATAGTTATTTACTATTTTTAGCAGACCTAATTAATTGTGCATAAAACTAGAGACCAAATGCATAAAACCACCAACCGGTTTTTTTTCTTTTTCTTCTCCCCTTTTTGGCCTCTTTTATTTTCTATCGGGTCTCAAAAATCAACCTGTTTTGGCCCGAATCAATAGCCGGCCCATTACCACCCGATGGCTAGGGTTATACCCTAGCCATCCTATTCATTCGATGGCTCAACCAGAAATTTGTGGCAGCGGCTGCAAAGCGGAGGCGGCGACGGGCGCTTCGAGTGCTGGGGCCAACGCAGCCAGGAGGCTATGGTTGAGCGGTCGCATCGGTGGGAGCGGCCTCGGCTGGTAGGGAGATGGCCGAGTGCGGGATGGATAGCGGTAGCCGACGACTTCAAGAGCTCGGGCATCGGTTCTAATGAAGGAGCGAGATGGTAACCGGTGGCGGCGGGCAGCTGGTGCAGGCGACGACAGCCGAAAGCATCCATGGTCGGTGGGATCGGGCGGCTATCGGCGACGGCCCTTTGGGTGGGGCTTGGTACCAACTTTAGTGGCACTGAGTTCTGGTGGAGGTGCCAGGCTCCAAGCGGCAATGATCTCCGGCGGCCGACGTTGCTTTTGGTGCATGGGCTCGGGCGATGGTGGGAAGGCTGGTGGCTACTTCAAGCGCAGGATGTTGGGCAACTTTGGATTGCAATCAAGTGTGGCTTCGGCGGCTCCATCCGTGGCTTCAGGCTGCGATGAGGCCGAGCATAGCATCGAGAAGAACTGGCAGCGGGTAGCTTCAGGCGCGAGTGGCCGAGAGACCTTGGGTGGTGGATTGTTTGAGGCTGTCGGGTAGATGGGCATCAAGAGGTCGAGCTGTAGCGGTGGTTATCGGGGTTCTTCGGGCGGCGGCACTGAGATGTTTGGGGCCGTGCGACTACCGATGGTCATGAGGTGGCTGGGTCAGGTGATGGCCGAGGCCATGCAGCGGCCAAGTGGCATTTGCAAATTTTCCTTTGATTCAATCTACATCCTAAGATGTGATCTGATCTAGAGATAATATTTAATCTACTAGATTTAAGATCTAATTTCCAAGAATTTCATATCAATCTATTGCTAGAAACAATTAATACAATATTGATGTAAACACTGTATTGCTAGAGAATGTAAAATCAATCTTGATTTACAAACATAAACAGCAATGCATAATAAATTGGTTCTTGATTTACATACTGTACACCTCGTAGAGCTTCGTGCTGATAATATGTTAAGAAATCGATGGAGAGTGGATAAACGGTAACGTAATCCACGCAATCAATCGTCAAAGATAAAGATCAATCACAGGAAACACCGATTGAGAGAGAA
The DNA here is from genome assembly GCA_036346265.1 of Melocanna baccifera. Classification (NCBI taxonomy): domain Eukaryota; kingdom Viridiplantae; phylum Streptophyta; class Magnoliopsida; order Poales; family Poaceae; genus Melocanna; species Melocanna baccifera. The sequence continues at coordinate 16,521,851 of CM070710.1, forward strand.
TACCAGAATATAATCTTTATTGATTCTCAATTCTGTTTACATGGTATAATGTCTCTCTATTTATAGTATAAGCCCACTAGAGACAATTATGGTATTTACCCACACTAGAATCTTCTAAATTTCGTAACAGGTATTTCTTTATCTTGGTTGGTGCCACACATTGCATTAATTTCCATCGCCACACGCCAGCCATCTCTCCAACATCACCATCGACGCATCCACTCGCCATCCATGATATCTGGACTATTTTGGTACCGTTGCGCACAAAAATTCCAATTTTAGCTTTTTTTATGAAAAAATTCCAAATCTAGCCCCCCCCACGCCGCGACTCGCGGGAGGCGCGTGTGGTCGTCGCGTCGTACCGGACCGCACGACTCGCCAGAGGCGACGCGTGGCGGTCGTGCGATGCCGGACCGCCGCGACTCGCGGGGCGGCGACACGTGGCAATCGTGCGCTCCCGCACGACTCTAAAATCGTGCCACATGTCGCCTCCTGGCGAGTCGTGCGGTCCGGTACCGCACGACTCCGCCACGTGTCACCTTCTGGCGAGTCGTGCGGTCCGGTACCGCACGACTCCGCCACGTGTCACCTCCTGGCGAATCGTGCGGTCCGGTACCGCACGACTCCGCCACGTGTCGCTTCCTGGTGAGTCATGCGGTGAGGAGGGGGGCTAGATTTGGAATTTTTGTACGAAGAGGGCTAAATTTGAAATTTTTATATGCTAATAATACCAAAAACGTCCAAATTTCGCCATCCATTCGCCACCACGTGCACAAGGCAACGCATGCGCTAGCACAAGCGCGTCAACTGCCTGCTCGCATCGGCCACGTGCCCATCAGTCGCCAGAGTGAAATTGCCCGCAGCCACGCGACAGCAAGCCATCGCCTCGTGGGTAACATCTAGTTTTCTCCTTTAATTGATTTATTTAATTGGAGATTAAAATTTAGGTTAGAGGGCGAGGTTGCGCGTATTCATTAGAGGGATCAGATAACAAATCGGTTTAATCTGCGATAGGGTTGAACTGCGATTACGAGTATTGTATGGTCATAATTTAGAAATTTTATCAATTAAAAAGTTATAAAGGATTTCGATAGTTTTCTGTAGAATTTTTATTCATGTCTATCTAATAAGTAGATTGTGAGGTATGAATTTTGCAAGTCTACTATCCAGTAAATTTATCGTATTTCGACAGCATGTATTAGGCCTTGTTCTTTGCGGCTTCTAAAAGCCGCTTTTGGCTTTTGCTACAGTAACTAACTTTTAAACGGAGTATTTTTTTTAAGATAAGGTCTACAAGTTAATTGTAGTATACGTTAAAAAACTAATATCTGTATCATCAAAAATTGCAAGTGAGTATCTCTCTTTCCGCAATCTCTGTCGCAAACAGCCAAAAAGCCATCAGCCGCAGCCAAAAAGAACAGGCCGTTAATCTCTAAATTAAAAATAGTAAATGGACTAATATGGGTGTTTGGTCTACATCAACATTGTAGATAATTTCTTAAAGTTTCCAGAAAGTTTAAAAATATGATTTTAAGATAAGTAGAATAGAAGTTATAAATTATAGAAGGCTATTGTCTAGTACTAGGTTGTTGCTAGACGCAATTGTGGAAAAATATTAATTTGATAAATTTAATAGTGGAATTAAATTTTAAACATAACTAGAAAGTGGTAGGTAATTTTTTGTAAATTCTGAAAATATCATAATTCAATGTATTTGTATATATAGATTAAATGATATTAAATTATTAAATCTGCTGTCTAAGTGATATAGTTTAGATGATTTATTCACGACCTCAACAACGGCGCCAATCGATGCCTCTGTGATGAATGGACATATCATAGTTGCATAGGTCACTTGGTACCGAAGAGCTGCTCCATGTCCTCGAGGCTCCGGCCCCTGGTCTCCGGCAGGCAGGCGTAGATGAACACGAACGCTGCGGCGGCGACGGCGGCGTAGAGGTAGAACGCGCCGGCCATGGTGATGGCCCCGTAGAGCGAGATGAAGGTCATGGTGACGACGCCGCTCATCACGCGGTTCATGGCGGTGCCGAGCCCGGCGCCCTGCCCGCGCAGCCGCAGCGGCAGGATCTCCGAGCTGTACACCCACGCCAGGGGCCCGAACCCGACGGAGAAGGTGCACACGAACGCAACCACGGCCGCCACGGACACCGCGGCCACCGCCGCGTCGTCCTTGGCGCCGGCGAAGGCCGCGAACACGGACCCCAGCACGAGCAGCGACGCCGTCATGCCGCCGGTGCTGACGAGGAGGAGCGGGCGCCGGCCGACGCGGTCGGCGAGCGTCATAGCGATGAGGATCGAGCCGGCCTTCGCCACGCCGAAGAGGACGTTGAGACTCAGCAGGAGGGTGTTCGACGTGACGCCGGCCATGGCGAGGACTCGCGGGCCGTACAGCACCACCGAGTCGATGCCCGACGCCTGCTGGAAGAACTGCAGCGTCAGAACGATGGCCAGCACTCGCCGCACGCCGGCCTTGGTCGCCACCTCCTTCCACGCGCTCCCGCCGCTGCTCTCGCCATTGCCACAGGCGACGACTTCCTCGATCTCCTGCAGCCGCTGCTCGGCCTCCGCGAGCGTGTCCGACGTCTGGTCGAGCACGACCTTCGCCTCGTCGAGCCGGCCCTTCATGGCGAGCCACCGTGGCGACTCCGGCATGGTGAGCACGCCGGCCGCCAGGAAGACGGTGGGCACCACCCCCGCCGCGAACATCAGCCGCCACGACAGGTGCACCGGCAACGCCGAGAAGGCCAAGTTGGACACGTAGCTCAGCATCACTCCACTGTTGATAAAAATCTTCAAAAACAAAATAATATTACCACAAAAGAATCAATCGTTTAGCACACGTAATTAACATATGAATTTTCTTAGATCTATGCCATAATTGAACTGTATCTACGAAATTCCTGCGTCCTATTATTCCAAATAGGACGTAAATTCGCAAATTTTGAAGCAGCACTACCACACGGAGGACGTGCGAGTGACCTCACCTCGGGGAGGGAGCTGAGGAGACCGCGGGAGGAGGCGGGTGCGATCTCGGCGGCGTAGACGGGGGCGATGACGAGCGCGTAGCCGACGCCGATGCCGGCGATGAAGCGTCCGGTCATGAGCGCGACGTACTCGCCGGCGAGCGCCATGATGAGGGGCCCCACGAGGAAGAAGGCGTTTGTGAGGACGATGGTGAGGCGGCGGCCGAGGCGGTCGGAGGTCCAGCCCGCGAGCAGCGCGCCGACTAGCGAGTAGATGTTGATGGCACCGGAGAGCACCTCGATCTGCGTGTCGCTCACCCCGAGGTCCTCCGCCATGAAGATCTGCGCCCCGCTCATCACCGCCACGTCTGCATGCATCAATGGCGCAAGCACGTTCATGCCGCCCAATTCAGCATATTCATGCATATATGATATATGTATACTTGCAAGTATGGAGATGTGCATATGTCCACGTACTGTAGCCCATGAGGACGGAGGTCATGGAGGCGAGCACGGCGCAGAAGAAGGGGTACTTGTTGCGCCGCGCCGGCGGGACGCCGTCGGGCTTCGAGGCGGCGGCCAGGAGCGGCGCCTCGGCGTCCGGCCGGTGCTGCTGCTCCATGGCTAGCTAGCTGCTACTGCCTGTCTCTGTGGTTTTCCAAACACAAATTAAAAAAGATTAGCAAGTTTATGCGGGGTGTCACGGAGATTTGGATGCAGTGATGCACTGACTTGGCAAGTGGTATGGGAGTGACAAGGATGTCTACCTGTCTGGCCTTTGATTTCCTGCTAGCTAGCTACAAGGATGGTCCATGGGAGAAAAGTTGCCGATTGGCAGAAGAGAATGATAAATATCCTTTTAGAGCGCGCTTGGTAGCGGTAATCTTGTTAAGATTCCCAGTAATCATAGGGTAATCTGAAGTAATTACCCTGTTGAATTGGCAATTGGCATAACTACTTTGGAATCCAAGGTAGGAATAAATTATTACGGCAGATATATAGTTTGTGGTATTACGATTACCTTTGAAACAGGTAGCGGTAATCCAATCGAAGCCACGGACAAACTCTATCAATCAAATGAGGTAATGCTATATTACCAATAATCTATTTATAAGATTGCTAGGGATGATAGGATTCCCATTAATATTCAATTCTGAAACAAACGCACGGTCCACGGGAGAAAAGCAGCGAGACACGTGAGAGGACTTTTATGGGATGTTTAAGCCCTACTCGTGTGTTGGCTTTTAAAGCAGATTTCTATTAGAAATGGGTTTTTTTATGGTACCAAGTTTCGAAACAAAATATCTTTTTAAAACGAAGTTTACTAATCGATTGTAGTATATTCTGTAACGACTTCATTTATATCAGTCAAAATCGCACACAATTGTCTCACTCTATAAATATTACTATTCATAACTAGACCAAAACCAATATGACTAGATCCTTAGTTAGGAGTGCAGCTGTGTTGGGTGTACGTAGAATTAAAAAAACCATGGGTGTTTTGGGATTATAGTTTCTCTAGCTACAATGTCACCTTTTAAGTAGATGGTCTATGGGACAAGAGTAGAGTGACTGGAAAGGAATAAATTTTTTATGTGATCCTTAGGTTGGGGTACAGCTGTGTAGACCGTCAAATTGAAAATTGTGGGTTTTATTTGTTGTGGGGTTGTCACTAGAGCTCAATTAGACGGTATTCACTGGTGCACCGTTGCTTAAAAGGTATGCTAATTGGTTTTTTCCTCTTTGTTTCCGGCATAGTTGTTGCTTGATGGAATGCTGGTATGCTAACTGGTTTTTTCCTCTCTGTTTCCGGCATAGTTGTTGCTTGATGGATTGCTTGTGCGAATGTTCTTGATGGTGGTTGTGTTGCATTGGACAATTTCTATGTATGGTTGGTTTTGGAGCATTTGGAAGAGTAGCCATGGTTAACTATCTAATTTGTGGCATACTAAGATGGGACCTGATGTCCTCTACATGGATATGTTGATGAATGTGAGCCAGCCATGATTGGTTTTTGTTCATCCCTACTAAGATCCCCAAGATTTCAGGTCTGTATTTTTCGGTTTCTCAAACTGGTTTTTAACTTTTGCTACAGTATCTAATTTTCAAACAGAATATTTTTTTCAAGATCGAGTCTACAAGTTAATTGTAGTACACATTAAAAATCTAACATCTGTACCGTCCAAAATCACAAGCGGCTATCTCTCACTCCGTAATATCTGTCATAAACAACTAAAATTAAAAAATTTCAGCCAAAAACTATAAGCCACAACCATATTAAACATACCCTATTTTGAGTATGTGGACCAACCATTGATGCTGATGTTACAACTTGTGTTTAGTTGTCCTTAAAATACTGTTTAAATTGTCCAAATAAAAATATCTGTTTTTGTATATAAACAAGAAAAGAACTGTTTACAAAATGAACACTATCACCAATAGATGATATTTGACGAGAGGTGCTTCAATACTTTCTTCAACAGTGATTTGCACAATTTTTAAAGTATAACGAATGGTAGATAAATGTTACTTACCTCTTCATTTGCTTTGAGATTAGTGCTATTCTTGTTAAAGAGAAAAGCATGGAAGTATTGCTCATATTTGACATATCAGGATCAAATCAGAGGGGTAGGTGTTCCTCAAAAGAAACTCAATTTCCAATCGCATCCTCTCTACGCAACTTAATTGACAGGCTGATCAACACAATTACAGTAGAAAGCGACTTCCCATGTGCATGCCACTGTCACAGGAAAAACACAGAATTTGATTTAGGCTCTTAGGTTTCGTGTCTGAAAATTATGCAACCAAAATTTTACTTGTACACGTAACATAGGACCAACCAAGACCAATCTGAAAGTTTTGAAATGATAAGTCGTCACTACAGCAGCGTCGTAAATTTGAGATATTTTCATCCTCACAAAAAACAGCAGTCCTTTTCTGATGGCAGGGGAAAGCAATAATATCTATATCTACGTAGGGAGGCAAGGACCACTGGTTTTTGGAGGAAGCTGATGAAATTGCTCGTACATGAATCTTGCAGAAGCATCACAAAACAAAAATAATTGAGCTTCAATATTTGTATGGATGGATGATAAGAACAAGTTCTGGGGATTACACCCTCAGATAAACAGCTGAGCATTGCTACATGAAGTGACGTACAAATTGATACGGTCAAATTGTTGGCAGAATCCAATGATCTATTTATTTGTCACTTACGTGTGACAACTGATAACACTGTTAAATTGATCCAAGGATCCCTGTAATATCATAAGAAAGTTTGTCCTTGACCACTCTAGTGACACAGATGCAATTGACATGAATAATCATAATAATTTGTCTACTGGCTATCCTCCCACCCCACCCCACCCACCCACTATACATGGCATTTGTTCTAAATTGCAACCAATGGCATACATCACGGCTCCAAAGTCGTGATCTGTGTATCTGAAAAATCATCGCATAGGGTTATGCAATAAAAAAAATCAGTTCAATGAAGCCTTTTAAACAAGCGAAAAGATCTGGATGATGCAAGCGAAAATCAACACCATCGATGATGATCAAGAAATCGTAAACCCAGGGAACATATTAAAAGCTCTATTATATCCATTTAAAATTTCAACCTGTGCACGATTCCAACATCTAGTTTAGAACTTAATACTTCAGTAACAGGAAACAGACTCTAAACATTCACTCTCTACATAACATCATCCAGGAACAACTTCGGTACAGGTATGGATACTGCCTCCCAAACACATGGATAATTATAGCTCAATTTAGGCCACTGCCTCCCAAACACATGGATAAATAGCTGATTTTAGCTCAATTTAGGCCAGCACAATTTAGGCCAGCAAGTCGCTAGTCGCCATCCTGATTATCTGAAACAAGGCTGCAAAGTAACAAAAGTATAGGCTGTACGATTTCATTTTGTTTAGATCACTACCTTCTCAACTTAGTAAAGAAATGCATATTGCTGAAAAATGTATCTTGCAGACAGATGTTAAACAGATGAACAGAAAAGACAAATATATTAAGCAAAGTGCTATAAAGTTTTAGAGAAAAACAGAACTGCCACACGCATGAAGTAAAACTTCTATGATGTTCCGTATATGCAACAGCTTCATACTCCCTAATTGCCTATTCTTTTTAAACTTACAGTTTCACTCCTTTGTCAATTAATTTATCCTAACAGGGGGTAAAACACCTCACTTAAGCAAATGATAGTCTCCAAAATATTCAAGACTCGCTTGCAAGAATGCATAAACTTGTCAACAACATTTCATTTGAAGAATGTAATACGCATGTGATACATGTACATTAGACATGGAAATTTGCATAGTCAAGGAAATTAACATGGCTTGACTGTTACATCTACTGAAAATATAGACCAACATCCTTAATTACCCAAAAAAAAACACCATGCCTTCAAAGCTGGATGCACTTTCCATTTATCTTGAGTACCACATAGTCAACAAACATTATGAAAGTTTGAAAAATCAGAGAGCATGTCGAAGTACAGAGCGTAATAATGTTAAAGAGAATCAACATGCACTACCCAGTAGATTAGATCAATGTTAGGATAGTGGTCAGAGATATGTCTTGTCCAACCATATTTCGAGCACCTTAACAACTCATGAGTGATAAGATATCTGGTTCAAACAGTCACAAAGGGCTAACATGAATAGAGGAAGAGAACCTTCAGTAAAAAGGTGCAATTCCAAGAACGAGTCAGCCTATTATTACATACTTACTTGTAGTTCATCAATGCAAATACTGAATTCTCAACAGTCACATAGTTGTTTTTCAAAAGCTAAATAGGAATATACTACGTTGTATTTGTGCATTCAAAAGAAACACCCTATGTAAGGATACCTAAAAGGATCGAATGGAAGTGGGAAAGCTTACATGATCCAATGAGCACAAAAATGAAGAGACCAAGCACAATAGGTGCAACAGGATAGTCATTCCCCTTCTTCACAGTAGTTTCAGCCTTCCAGGCACTGAGCCCCTCTTCATGATGTTCTTCTGGAACTTTGCACTCTTCCGGTCAGCAAGACGCCTCGAAGTAGTCTGTGAATGCAAATGAAACCAATTTAGGATACAGAATCAAATATAACATAAATATGTTGACCTATTATGGAAACAACATCTTCATTCTTTGATATCACAAGAGAAAAGACAAACATATTTGATAGCAAAATAATAATAATAAAATAATAATGACCTTATGATCCATTCAAGCATTAATCAATCAAGAGGAAAGGACTGCAGTTGAATCATGTCAAATCTGATTTATTATATTCACTTCCAGGATTGATAATGATATCAATTCGAGAGGAAAGAACCGCAGTTATCCTAACTACTCAATGGTCCACCACACCTGTTCAACACCTAAGCTGTCTCATATCCACAAATCAATCTAAATCAAATGATGGTAGTTCAACAAGAAGAAACAACAACTACATTGTCAACTGTAGACATTAACTGAAACCAAGGAGGGTACTGATTATCATTATCTTAGATCATTACAACGCACCATCAGAAATGCAGAAAGCAGTAAGCATTAGAATTGAAGATACAAACATTAGCAGCCACCATGGTTATTGAGGCGTCGAGATATCGGCGATATCTCGTCGCCATATCACCGTGGCGGACTAGAGATCCATGCCGTTCAGACCGCATAGAGGTGCGCCGTATCCTGTCCGCCATGGTGGCGATATGGCAGTAAGATGCCGTCATGGTGGCGTTATGGCGGACGCCATAAGGGTGTTGGGGAGGTGTGTTAAAAGTCGAGTACTACACGAGTCAGAGACTAGACATACCTCACAGGTTGGGGTTTTGGGAAGTCTCCGCCGACGCCCAAAAAAGCGAGGAGAGGCTGCCGCCAGTTCCGTTGTCGCCACTGCCGAATCCGCGGGGATCCATCGCTGCTGCAGGATCCGTCGCTGCTGCTGGCTCCGGTCTCCACTGCAGCGGTGCCTCCACTCCTCCAGTCCGTCGCTGCCTCCTCCGGTCTACCCGCTGCGGCCACCTCTGCTCCTCCTCTGTCGCCGAGGCCCGTCTGGTCGTCTCCTCTCCACTTGGCAGTCATCCAGTGAGTCACTCCACTCATATGTAGTGTTTTGCTTTGCTACTACTACTAGTTACTACTGTAGCAGTACTGCTATATCACACTACTAGTTACTACTGTAGCAGTACTGCTATATCACTGCTTTGCTAAATGTACTGCTTATGCTTTGCTAAATGTACTGCTATATACTGATACGGTTAATATGTTTTGCTAATTGCTACACTACTACTAATATGCTCGATGTGCTACTGCTATGTAACTCTCTACTAGTTTGATTGGGGTAATGAATGAGTTGACCCAATGGTCGAATCACCTCAAAGTGCTTGTGGGTGAGTGTGAACTTACATGGGACCATGTTGATGAAGCCATTGGTGTATCACTCGAGCTTCAAGGTCATAATCTTCCTAGGAGGGCTCATGGTAAGCCTTTGGTCTACACTCAGCATGTGAGATGTACATCAAGAGTGGTTGAAGAAGATGAGCCACACTCAAGCAATAAAAAAGAAGAGGAAGAAGAGATCATGCTTGATGATGATGATGATGTGGATGATTATGGTGAAGATCTAATCGATGCTATCCAAGATGGTGATGGGAACAACATGGTAGCATCTACCAATTTAGATGAGTTCGAGTTGGATGACTTTTGAGAGATAAAAGAGTTGGCCTTGGATGATTTTTGTGAGATAAGAGAGTTGGATTTATGTTATTGTTGTGGACTTATGACTCTATGCTTGTGGACTATAGACTTATGTTGGTTATGTCATGTTTGTTATGTTGCTTATTGTTCATGCAATTGTATATTTTAATTCTTAGTTATTCACTTTATATTGACCTATTTTCATGTAGCTTGTGGGTTATGAGAAGATATGGCATATTATCAAGTATGAATAAGGTATGTCATTCAATCCGTATTTGCTAAATGAAATGTAATATCAAATATGCATTACTGTAATGTATTGTAACAAGTTACATATTGTAACTTGCAAGTTACAAGGGGATAGGTGCTATATAGGAGAATGTACATTGGTAGATGATGGTGCTAAATGAGCTCAAGAATAGACAAAATCAAGGTTTGCATGTTCTACTACATCGTCGGTTTAATTTGCTATCAAACTAGATTAAGATATGCATATGATGTCGCCACACCGCGCGTCATAAGGGATATTATTGTATGAATGTGGTGAGACACCGCGCCTCACCGCACCGCCTTAATAACTATGGCAGCCACATAGCACCGAATTATGTCCACGAACAAGAATAATGAAACACAATGCACAGCATATGAAAGGTTGACCAAACCTATATCCTTGTCGCCCTTCATCACCATCTTTCTAGATTGGCAAAGGTAGCTAACCAACAGGTTACATAGATATTGATATTAACTAATATTTGTTCTTATTAATTAGCCCTAAAACAATGAAAAACAAAAACTCCAAGTTTCTAGTTCCATTCAAGGCTATCTGATTCCTGACAGTAAATAGCATTGCTTGCAAAAAAAATTCAAGGCTTACATGAACTTCTTCCGTACAATAACGAGCTAGACATGCTATAGTCATAGGCCTGAAATGCTGAAGTTAAACCACAGCAATGCATGCACACAGTCCATGTCATTTCCTATCACTTAAGCTTAATTGTCGATATAGGCGAGAGCCCCAAATTTCTAACCTGCCACATGCCCCTTAAAAACAACGCAATCCACTCTATTCTTCTGTGCAAAATTTTCTATTTCTTTATCATTTTCAGTTGCTATACGGTTCAAATTTCAAAACAATCTGCATCGTTATGTCAGTAGGAGTTTAATCCAAACATTTTTTCCGCACAGGAGAAGTTAGAAGGCACGCACTCTCTTCACCATCCCTAATCTATCATGCAACATTCATATCCATGTATCGATGGCCAGCTTGGGGAAAACATTATACATGTGCAATTAAATGCAATAATCAGAGCTGAAATTTTTCCATCGAAAAATACCAACCACCCACAGATCCACCGGAATTACAGGTTATCGTACCCATCTCTGCATCAAGAACTATCCATAGAGTTGCGAGAACAAATCACGATTCAAGCAAGTCCCAGTCCCAACAAGAATGGTCAGATCCCTATCCAAGGGAACACGCAGTTCAATCATCAACCACAAGAACAAAGACTAGCAATTCAAGAAAGCAAGGAGCCACACGTATGCACCATTCAGAACCGCCGCCCAAATCTACCAATTTGAAAACGCGCCGGTCATGCCCCGCCCAGGCAGCAAAATTTCGTGCGGGTCGATCAGAACAGGTCCCCCCCCCCCCCCGGGATCAAATCCAGTGGAAACACAAACATATCTCGCATGGGAGAGAAAAAAAGGCGTGAGCTTTGCGCGAATCCTCAAGATGCGAGCGGAACGAGCGAAGTCCGCAGGCCTCTCCACGAGTAAGGGACAGCATTTTCTTACCTTTACCATTTCCGCGTGCCGCCGCCCGTGGGCTCGCCGTAGATGGTGCAGGCGGAGGCGGCGTCGACTGTGTCTGAGAAGGAGATGCGGCGCGCTCTACAGAACTCCCTTCAGTGTCAGGCGTTCGTGGGGGCAGTGGTGGCCAAGTAGGCGGTACGAACCCAGCATGAGTGTCACGTTACGGCACGGGCGTGCCGGTCTCGTCCATTTAGGGGTGATCGGAATAACGATGGTTTTTAATTTTTACTGAAAAAATATTATAATTAGTTAAAAAAATACTATAGCTGAGTTGGTTTATTCAGTATAATTAAATATAGAAAAATGTAAAAAAACCGAAAATAAAAAACGAAAAAAAGTATAAGTAAATTTTAAAAAAAAACAAAAAAATAAATTTTACTGTAGCATGTACTGTAGCTACAGTACCTGCTATAGTGAAATAATCGTCGACCGCGCGGTGGGAGAAGCCAAAGTGAGCGGGCCCTTAGCCCGACGGACTACGAAGGTCTGTCTATTCCATTTCAATTTGAAAATTTTGAAAAATTACAATCATATCCTAAAAATATATAAAATTCAAAAGATATAAAATAAATAGTAGAAATAAATTATGTACGGATATACCCATAAAAGAGACATATTCTAAATATAACAATGAGCTTTATTAATATTTAAATGACTACCTCATGAAAAACTTTGCTAAGTAAAAAAGTAAACTTGAAAAAAACCTTGGCAAAAAAAGTATAGCCTATAACACTGTAGTACATGTAAAAATAAGAACATGTATAATGTACATCGATGCTCTAAGTATTATCGTTTAGATAAAGATTCTTTGACATATCTGCCAACTCTGTATTCTCTACAGAGTGTTGAGCTCACGAATCAGATTGTTCCCAATTTTTCACTCTTACAATTATTTGTATCATCTCATCCGTAAGACTTATTCTTCTCTCCTCCAATACTCTTTGTAAAAAGACTGAAAGCAAACTCGGAAGAATATGTTGAGACAGGAATAGTTAACACATCTCATACTAATATGGACAGCACCAGATATGTTATCTTATGCTGATACCACCATTTCAAAATATTGAAGTCCTCTTCCTAGTGATCCACGGGATAACTATCTAGAAAGACGAATAGCTTCCCACTACTATGGTGGCTATGTTTTTCTTCAGTACTTAACGTTGTACAGATTGATCTTCCAAAGATACCTAGTGTGCCAAAGATTTTTCCTCATATAGTTTCTTCTTACCTATAGTGGGTGTTGTTGGAGGTTGTTGCAAACGAACTTCCTAAAACTTTAGTTTATACTTTTGATAAAATATCGAACAATTTAGTACGAACATATGAAAATAGTTAAATAATCTATGCATGTAGCCTTGCTTAGAAAGTCTAAAAAGATTAGTGAATCCTTAAACTTTAGATCTGGTATCTAAAATAAATGCATATACATATAAATATGGATTTCGATTTGGATTTTTGACCAAATATTTTGAATTTTTTCAAATTATCACAAGGTGGATCTAAATTTTCATAAGAGAATTCGAAGAAAAGAGTGGAGGTTGGATGCTCATTGAACGAGGGGGTTGCTGCTTATTTATAGAATAAATTTTATATTACTTTATTTTTTGTATTTTTAAGCTCCCCAATGGCTATAAACAACTAGAATATTCAAAATTTCGATCATTAGCGTGTCTAACAGGCTAAAACAATGCTAAACGGGTCGTGCCTACCATTCTAATGGGGCAAACGTCCTAATAGACCACTATCGTGCCTAATGGGCTATTTGTGCATATCATGCTATGCCTAATGGGCAGTGTTCATGTCAGACCACGCCTACCAGGGTAAACATGTTTAACGGGCTAGATAGGCCGCTATCGTGCCTGTTCGTGCCATATTGAATGCACCATGCTCGTGTTAGACCGTCACACTTGGCTAAGGTGACAATCCAAATATAGCCCAATGCATCATGTCATGTTGACTCCAACTCATTTATGTTGTGGATTGTGTTATATCGGAGTTAAACCGATATTATCGTGCTTTAGGCCAACCTACAAGCACATTCATTTGACCACCTCTACGTGCGTGCGTGCTTCCGCGTTGGCCCGCTGTGTCGACCTGATGCATAGACCTTATAAGATCTCGACCACTTATATCACCTCGAGATTTGTATGGTAACTGCGCAAGGACACCACCGGTCTATGGGCTCGGCGTACGAGACGCCCCGCAGCGAGACGTGGAAAGGCACGTTCCAGAAGCTTTCCTTTTGTGGGCATGCATGGCTTGTTAGAATGGGCTGTGTCGGAATCTGGACCGGGCCCAGATTTAGCACAGGCGGACAGCTTCATCAATTCATGTCAGTTCCAGAATGGGTAACGGATCCAACGGTAAGAACTAACTGGCCATCGTCGTCTAACTGTATCCGGAAAACGGGATAAAGTGAAGACCATGGCATGTTCTCTACAACGGCATGAGCATGACTGGCCTGGGCGGAGAAGGAAGATGATGACGCGTATTGACTGTTGACATCCCTTGACCGTCGGATGATGGCTTTTGGATGAGACGAGAACAGGATAGCCGTCCAAACATGCCCTCAAAGGTGGTTACATGAAACGCCCCGTGATCTTAGTTAGCCTTGACTGCTAGCTTAGAGATTTAAAACAAAATTAACTACACAATTAATGAATAAATTGCAGGGCAATTCACTCTCTTAAAATGTACATAAATCCAAATTGAAACAAGGGGCAATTAAGTAAAATAGATATAATCACAAATACCATTTCTCTGAATTATGCTACTTAGCTCATAAATTACAAATTCTATACAATCTGCAAACATACCACTGAGTTTACTAATTACACATTCATGTCTATACATACAACCGAATACAATGTATACAATCACAATTGACCTTGGAGACCTTTAGTTTTGGCACGACCCAGAGCAACTAATATTTAGTATCTGCAGGAAGAGCCATTAAACGAACACAAAAAATACCAAATAAATTGAATCAACAAAACCAAAGTTGTTATCAAAATCCTCTTTAGAATAATATAATGGCATCTCGCTCATCGAGATACCAAATCGCATGGAGCCAGTCGACATCTCTCACAACTGTAGGATTTTATCATTCAACATTAGAAACAAACTTGAATCATTTTGAACTCCTTTTTACACTACCAGTCAACCCAATAAAAATGGTTTACTGGAGTACCTAACACACCACTATTGCGGTAAAACTCCCACAACTCAGCTCATACGGCGCACTGGTAAAACCGTAAAAGAAGATAAGGACTAGGTAGAGACCGAGAGAGAAAGAGACCAGTAACCACCCACAACTACAACACCAAGGTAAGCAAACCACCACGAGCGGGATCTTTGCTATTAATACTTGCTGAATACTTTGTAATCACTCTTATTATTACTCTCGCTTGTTTAGAGATTAACCAACCTAGGGATCTACTTGGTGTGGATGATGCCTATCCAGAGGGTAGTTATACCGAGTGGGATGGAGTTGACCCAGAGTGTGATGCGTATAAGGTGAATGCCCTATATGAGACGTGGCCTAAGTAACTGTCTGATAGTAGATCGTAGGCAGAATCCACAGTATAATAGTATGCTTGCATCCTTAGTTTCAATATTTATATAATTATTGGCTAGCAGTACTTCAGTTCCTAGTGGTATTGTAATAGCAATGTTATTTTGGGTTGCGACTTATGACTGTAGCTTATGGCTTTTGACCCTAGTATGAGTGTTCGTGTGAACGAACTGAAAGCCAGTAAGCAGATTCTAAAAAACTATCTTGATAAGCTACTTCAAAACAGCGGCGAAGAAGTCGTTTCATTTATTTGTTCAAGAGAAGTTATAAACCATGAGCCATAAGATGAAATAAACGAAAAAGAACAAGCCGAATAATCAATCTACTGTTTAGCCTTGCTAAAAATTTTAGCCCTATATGGTATTGTTACTATAATATTATGGAATAGTCTCTAATTATTATTCTGATTTAGCACTCTGATAGACTTATTATTTGACAAAACAACGTTTTATCGAATAATTATCTGTTGATTAGTGTTATTATCCCATAGTAATAGCACAAGTCGCCACATTACACCTCTCTTGCAAAACTTGTCGATCGTCGTCGTTCGCGTGGATACCTACTAGATGCAATGCAAGTATAATCGTTGCCCTCAAATCCTGGGTCATGTTAACTATAGCCGAGAATGTTTCGAACCATCAAGGGGAATTTTACAGAATACAGCATAATTTCCATTGGATTGGTAGAACTGGAACGGGACGAAACTCTGAAACCTATTTGAACGTAAGAGTTCTGCAGAAATCCTAGAAAAGCGATCCAATTATCGCGGAAATCGGAGAAGCTTCTCGCGTTCTACGCGGCCATCTCGGTCCAACATCCTCTCTCACTGATTGATCTTATCCTTTTCCGTTCGAGGAGGTTGATGCGAGTGGACTGACTGCACGCGTGCCTAGTGCGCTCGCTCGAAAAAGGGACACCGCGCCGCACGCCAAGGGAGCGCGTCGATGGCGTTTTGCGCAGCTGCTTCACCGGCCTTCTTTTCGGTCGATCCACCGCGGCTCATGCATCCCAACAGCAGCATGCATATCCAGGAACCGATAAAAATGCAGTTCAGGACAATTATTTTTATCTGAATGTCCAACCTGGTGAAGTTTTGAAACCTGACCATGTTCTGAAGAGGGGGAAAAAGAGAGACCAAAATTGTAGAGGAAACTATGTAAGAGTGTAAAGTGGTTTTTTTCTTATTATTTAACCCTTTTTTAATTTATTTTTTATTGATGACTCCTCGTCCGACTTATTTCAAAATTTAACCTTTTGATCATGTCAGCCACCACAGTATATGACCAAATTATACCACTCCACCACCAATAGAGTAGCAATATTATTTGGCTATGCGACGACAACGGCGTGGCCACAAACTGGCATCTATGGCTTGGAATTAGACTTACCCCGTGGTGTGCTAGTGTTTTTTTTCCATGTCACCAGTGGTGGGGGTGGTAAAAAAAAAATCAGATTCGGAAATAAGTTGAACAATAGGTTATTTAAAAAGGATTACATAATAAAAATTGCTTGAGCAAAGTGATATCCTATGGGCTCAGAACGGCTTCTGGTCGTGGGCGGTGGATGATTTTTTACTGTAGCAGGTACTGTAGTTACAGTAAAAAAATTTCGCTTTTTTTAAAATTTACTTATACTTTTTTTTCGTTTTTTGTTTTCGGTTTTTTTATATTTTTTTACATTTAATTATACTCAATAAACCAACTCAGCTACAGTGTTTTTTCAGCCAACTACAGTGTTTTTTCAACAAAAATCAAAAGCCATCGCTATTCCGATCACCCCCTATAACTTGCAGCAATAATGCAATATTGTTTTAGGATTTTGATGAATGCAGTTCAGTTGCAGTGGTTATGTCAGAGGTTATGTACCTTTGCTATGGTTTAGTTCGATCGCAAGTCGCAACTTTTACATTGTAAGTTAGCGCCTGGTGTACTCCGTTCTTGGACCATCTTAAGGTATGATTTCTCGTTTTCTTTCAGAACATGTAAAAGCTTTGCGTGCTGTTTCACCAAGAAGACCCAGTGCACCGACGCTCTGCCTCTGCGCGCAACTAGTTACGCTGCAACGCTCCCTCTCTGCCGACATTGTTCTGCTTTTGCTTCCGATCTGAAACTGGCTATTTCACGTTCTGAAATAGTTAAATGTCAGCATACATCGACATTACTTTCTTCAGAAGTTCAGATAGTATATGAAAACAATCCATCTGTTGGCGCAACAGAGAGGGAGGTGGCAGCATGTCTGTAGTCTGCGGCCTCGTGGAGGAGGAGGCATCATGTGGGCTCCAGAATTTGAACAATGGGGTTGTTGTATCATGTGGCCTGTAAAGTTTGAACAACTAGAACGTCGGGCGCGCCTCGCGCGCCTTGCTATGACTTCAATTGCAGAAATTAATTTTCAATAATCGGGTTCATGAAAGGAAATAGAAGCAGTGATATATGTAAAGAGACTAAAACTTACCAAGTCCATGTGCATATAACTCTCTATTTAGGTATCCGCAAACAATCTGTGGCATAAAAGCAACAATCAGAATATGAGCAAGGAATAATTTTATGTATTCTTGTTTGCATAAGAAAATAGCACGCAGAAAACGGCATACTGCAATGCAAGAAAAAAACACAAACACTAATGATGAAGATCATAGGGGTGGTAGAGAAGAAAATCACACGTACTTGTCACAAGCAAATTTCACTCGTTTATTCTGGAATGCAGTTAATTCATCAACCCACTTAGCCCTATGGTCACCAAGCAAATTGATGAACCCAAATAAAAACATGCCCCTGTCCAGCATCCTTTGGACAAGTGCTGGTACCAGAGCCAATCTGTTTTGCTTAGCCTCAACGACAAAGTCTTTGAGTTTCTTGGACTCCTCTGTTGCATTCACATATTGAGCACATTAATATTCACTTTCCAGCAAACCTCAAATTAGTGCAAATATATATATACCTTACCAAGAGACAGATAAATTTTAAAATGTGGCTTGTACGGTTGGCACTCATAAAGACAGTAAAGGCAGTAAAGCCCAGCCAATCTTTGAGGTAGAGAACTTTGGGAAGTCATATGGCCTACATACACAAGAAAGTGAAAATAGTTCAGCAGTGACTACTCAAAGGATCACATGTGGGTACAGTGCCAATTTCCAGGAAGCCATAGCCTACCGATACAATGCAAAAACAGGGACTGCATGAAAACACCCGAGTTTGTCTTGGGTCTGCCTTCATATATGTAAGAGAATTTCTTTGCCATCCACACTCTCTTGAAATCGGTGAATGCAGTGCAATTCTCCTACTGATCAGAAATGCAAAGATGTTATTTATTGAAAGTTAATACGCACATGACACACCTAGATAAGAGACAAAATTACCTTGAAAGTTAATATCTTGATCCCGACTGATGATCGTAGTACTCCACCAGTGCAGAACCAGCCAAGGCAGCCAGGGTGAGGGCCTGAGCATGCAGCCTGCCAAGGTAAAAAGATCAAAGAGATTGAAGGACATGTAGCTCGATTGGAGTACTTTCCAGGTTTCTTTCCGGTTTATACATGCCAATTTCTATTGTACAAAAAAGACCAAGTTAACAATGCAAATAAAGAGTGGAGATGTAATAGTAATAGCACTAAATATCTTTTGAACAAAAAACTTGAATATCCCCTACATTTTAAAGACAGAAAGGTAGAAGTATGTTCATAAGTTCAGACAAAAAAATACAATACCACCAAGGATATAAAATTGAACTATAAAACAACATAAACACAAAAAGCATTTCAAGTTAATCAGATTGAAGGCACCAAAAGCACGAGTTTATGAGGAAAAAAGGCACAAACCGCGATCGATACGTACTTCGTCAATAGTTTCCAAAAGATCTGGCAGTTAATCAGATTGAAAATACTTTATTTCCGGGCAACACAGCTAGAAATCTTGCATCACAAGTGCCCTGACCAAATTTATCTAACTCAAAGCAGGAAAACCGTATAAGATTTCTGCAATACATCAGCAGTATCACTGCAAGTATAAAACATGATGCACAGCTACCTCATGTAACATCATGTCGTACCAGAATTACAAACACAATGGAAAGCAAAATGCAAAACCAAACAAGCGAGCGAGCACCATGCGGCAAGAACTATCCCTGAAGTCAAATTAGTCGTCATCCTTGTAGGGGTATTCCTCTGCCACTTGCTTTATCAGTTTCACTCGCATCTCGTAGGCATCATCCCCACGAAGCATATCGCGGACCCATGTAACCTCTGTCTTCATAGACACCTAAAGCAGTACAATGGCAATTAAATTAGAGCAGGTTGTAAAAGTTTTTTCTGAACTGATAGGACCACATCGCTAGGAAAACAAGTCTAAAAATATCATAAGCTGACAAAAACAATTACATTAGAACACTATTAGTAGAAAAAAACTGGAGCATAATACTCCATATCAAAGTAGGTTGGTCACTGGAGGTACCAAGTAATAGTGAGCTAGACAAATTCATCATGTAGTAACTTAAATCTAGATATCAAGAACATGCAATTTGCTAGGAAAAAGTACACGCTATCATGCACTTATTGATCTTGTATTCTTCATTGTCAGAGATGAAATGGGAAAGATAGTGCTCCCCTAATAACTCCACTTAGCACATTGCAATAATGAAGGCCTTGGCAAGTATCAGGAAGCTCGACAAAGTCTACAAGAGGATTGTCCTGCAATACAAAGCTGCAACTTGTACCCTCAGCATCCCAATTGGTTACAGTAGCAGTCACACCCAAGAACATTTTGAATCCAAGCTGTTTTGAAAAAGGAACAAATGTACATTGTTAGACCATAAACCCATAGATGGCAAAATAGAGGGGATATTGCAAGTGCAAAAACATCAAGTGGCCAATAGGTTCGACATGTTCTAGGAAGCAAATGATAGTAATGAACCATTTGGAAAAATGACAATTAGTCATGGGATCTTCAGTTAACCAACAAGCATAAGAAAATGGATTCTATAGCTACAAAATCTGCAGAGGAAACAGAAGGCATGCCATGTCACTGAATAGTATCACTGCTGTAGAAGCAAAGAATGCTATAAATGCATAAAAGTATTACAGAATCTAATAAATACTGGAATTTACTATTTTATAGTGGCAAAAATAACTACAGTGTATACTTCAATTTTAAGCAAGTGAAGAACTCATATGCATTGGTTATAAGTTATAACAAAAAAAAAGAGTACAGGTATTAAGCATACATAAAATGTACCAACAAGTCTAGGAAATATGGATAACGACAGTAGGATCAATAACTATGTAATTTTGAGGACGAATTATGTTTCTGCTAAATCTGAACCAAATAATAGCTAGTTTAACTAAAGAACTTTGCAATAACATCAGCAGTCTCCTTGAAGTCAACACACATTGATACATTTGACTTGGCTAAGAAATCATCAACCAATCGGGTTCCAATGTTGTAACCCCTGAAAAGTAAAAAAAAAAAGCACATAAGAAAATAGTTCGAATGAAAAGTTGGAACACGGGCTGGATAATGATGAACGTCAATTAAAGGGACCATGAAGAAAGAGTCCAAACCTGAAATCGAGAAGTTGACAAGCCCTGCAATGGAAAGAAAATGTGAAATGTCAGTTGTGCCTCAATCCAATTAAAAGCGTTCAAGGTAGAACATACAAGGCAGTTTACTCTGCCTATTTGTAGTACAGAATTCAGTTCGACGGCAATCATCTGGTATAACACAAACTCCAACCTAAAAGAGGAACGGGATTGGACGCTCACCGGGGGCGATGGACTGGAGGGAGAGGGGCGGCGGGCAGTCGCAGCTGCAGCGCGGGCACGAGGGGGAGGCGGCGGAGGCAGACGAGGAGGCGGGGGAGGAGAAGCCCATCTTGTAGCGCCAGTAGAAGGCGGGGCCGGAGACGCCGAGTGCGGAGGCCACGGCCAGGATCACCAGGCACCACCGCCCGCACGCCGCCGCGCGGCGCCCCCCGCCTGCCATCGCTCACGGGGTAATATGACTGCGCCCACGGGTGATGTGCGGGGTGAGGTGGAGCGGGGGAGGAGGGGGGAGGCGGCGGGGGAGCAGGGGAGGAGGGGGGAGGGGGCGGGGGAGCAGGGAAGGAGGGGGGAGGGGGGAGGCGGCGGGGGAGGGGGAGGCGGCGGGGGACCGGGGGAGGAGGGGGGAGTGGGGAGGCGTCGGGGGAGCGGGGGAGGAGGGGGAGGGGTGAGGCGGCGGGGGGAGGAGGAGCAAGGACGCACGGCTGCGTGCGCGCGAGAGGGAGGAAGCGGGCCTCGCCACGCGTCGCCGCGCGAGGGGCCGTGCGCTGCGTGGAGCTCTCTGGTGCGAGCAAACCCACTCGGGTTTTAATAACTCCGATGGGATCATTACTCATATGACCTGATGATGCATCGAGTAAACAAAAGAAAGACATCTTAGCATTTGAAGAAGCATTACGCGTCTTTGAGTTTGTGAGTATTCTGTCTTTGATGTCCTCTGCTGATCGTACTGCAGCATTAGTTTTTGGATGTGTTCATGTTGATCTACTTTTGACCATGCTTGTCTACAAATGTGTACCATTGTATGATTGTTGTAGGATTATTACAAACCAAAATGACAAATATGGTTTTTCATTTTGAGCACTAACTAATTTTACCTTCCAAGTTAAATGGGATTTCGGTTCCCCTTATTGTTGTTTCTTTGATATTTTCATTATATACTTCTGAAATTTAATTCTTGAGACCTTAGCAGTTCACTCATTTGTTGCTAGATAAGGTTTTTTTCTTCTTCTGCTCAATTCCACGGAATCCATGATTTGAGATAAATGAGCCTTTGTCCTAATTACGGTTCATCATGTTATGATGTTTTTCGCTTCTCCTTTTTTCTATAAAAAAAACTCTGGAGGGTCACTATTCTTCAAAGATATCTAGGGAAGCACTGTCAAATTGGCAATGAACTACAAGTACTCTTTGCATATTGTGATAACTGATTGTAGCATTGATTATGAAATTTGTGAGATATTCCTTTGCACAATGTGATGTTCAAGATTTGACAGTTTAGCTATGAACTAAACCTTGTATACATTTCAGTTTCTTCATGAAAACTTTGGCATCCTTTAGACCGATGGCATGTAAGATATGATTTTCAAAGAAACAAATTAATGATGTAAATTTAATATTTATTTATTTCTTATTACTGTTCTGTTTGTTGAAATAAATATTATGAACTCAAGACCGTAAGAAAACATTTGGGTTTCCGTTCATCCGCTCCTTATGCTAGCCACAATATTAATAATCTATTTCAGTATTTATACAATCCTAAGGAATGTATAAGCACATAAGCATATATTTGAATTTACTTTTTCTGGATCCCATGAGGTAATTTGTATTTTTTGGAATCCTATAGCTGAATCATAAAAAAAATATTAGGATCATAGCATGGTTTCGGATCATATGTTTGATAGGATATATCACGTTCTCTTTTGAGGCTTGTTGTAACACACATGCATTTTACTAGTCCTAGGAATACACAAGTCAATTGGAGAAAACTATCCAAAGGAATATATACCAGTGACAATGATTCAGACAAGTAGGATCTTACAGGGGAAGAAAGCTTCTTACTGAGTCTTGAAACAAAAGTGGTTACACTACTAAGCTGGCACTAAGCATGATCTACCACGCTGCACCATTTCTAGCACTGCTCCTCTCGCCGCCGTACAGCCGGAACAGGTTGAACGCGGAGACGAAGGCGAGGAGCACGGCGGCGAGGGCGGCGGCGACGGCGCTGGCAACGCCCTCGCCGACCCGCCGGCAGAAGGCTCCGTAGAGGTCGCAGATCCCCATCCACTGCAGCTCCGGCTGCCCGCGCTTCCCGAGCACCGACGACTGCACCGCCGCCGCCACGGCCGCCATCATCACGTACGCCAGCGCCTGGTCGCAGGAGAAGACGGACCAGGCCAGGGCCCTGCTCAGGAGCGCGCCGCCCCTCGCCATGGCCACGGCGCACCTCGCCCCCTGCAGCAGGCTGTACCCGGCGGCGACGACGTTGGCTACCACCAGGAACACCAGCGCCTTCATATCGGTGAACCTGGCCTTCCTCTCGAGGGAGAAGAAAGTCCTCGTCTGGCTGCCGGTGGCCACCAGCGCGGCCGCCAGGGCTCCGAGGCCGCAGACGAGGCCTCTCAGCACCACCTCCGCCACCTTCACCTTCCTCTCCAAACCCATGGCCCCGTACAACAAACACGAGAGAGTGAGAGACAGAGGAAGAGTGTGGAGGTTCACATGAGCAATGGCTCCCCCCATGGCCATTTTTTATAGAAGAAAAGCTTCTCCCACTTTGCTCCTAGTGGGAATGTGGGATCCTTTGTGGCGGTAGCTTTAATCCCTCTAGTTGTGGGCATCACCACTAGAGAGAGAGAGACGATTCTTTCCCAACAAGTGAATAATGTTCCACATGTGCACGCCAAAACCAACTTTGGAGAAATGGGTTCACATATCATGCTCCCTACTAACTCACTCTTGTTATATGTATACCACACTATCTTGCCTTTTTTTTTATAATACGATCAGTTCTTTTTCACACATTTTAAAAACTAAATAGCACAAATCTTAAAAATAATGTATTTCCCAGTGGCGGAGCTTCCTGGAGCCAAGGAGGGTTCTGTAGCCCCCTTCCTTGAAAATTTTTGAAGTACCAGTTTTTGCCACCAATATATGTGCTAGTCAAATGAGAAGGTTGCCTTTTCTTGCCGAGTTCTCATCTATCCTCAGCTTTTTTTGATGTGGTTGATGTCTTTTAGCTATAGTTAATAATTTTTATTTATATTTTTTGAGACAACGGTGGACGGTAGAGACATTAATGCAAATAACACATACGTTTTGAGGCCTAGAAAACTGTTTGAAGAATCCGCTTTAAGAAACTGTCTCGTCTGTTTCTACTTTTAAAAAGCCAAAATTCAAAAGCCCAAAAACAAATCATTGCATTATTACATCAGCTCTCCCTCCATTTTTCTTTAAGATCCATTTTACTAGGTGGTCCCTAATAATGCAATGTACAATAATACATGTACAGAATCTACAGAGCTAAGACATGCTACGCCATGCCACATCTCACGGGCATTGAGTTACAATTTTTGCTCCAGTGTTTAGCGGCAATTTCTTTGTTTATTGGTTGGAATTAATTCGTGTTGAGGGTTCTAGTTTCTGGTTGAAATTTTACTGTAGCTGACTTTTTTTACTGTAACTGATTTAGATTTTTAGGCATAATTAAATTAAAAAAATGTAAAAATAGAAAAAATATATTAGCCCATCACGGACAATGCAAAGGAACACAGGAAAAAAGAAAAATACAAAAAAGCCCAAAAAATCTAACAAAATTCAGAAAAAGACGAATTACTGAATAGTGAAAAAAACTGAAGCTAAAACGAGCGGGATATTGCCAACTTCGGAGATGCCCTGTCCTTGTCAATTCCTCTTCGCAGATGGTATTTTTGGGCTCCGTTTGTTTTAACGGTGACTTCTGTCTTATATTTTTATTTTACTATTCTTTAATTTTGTTTTTTTTGTTTTTTAGGGTTTTTTTTTGTCTTTTTTCCATATTGTTTGTAGTGCTCGTGATAGGTTAATCAATTTATTTTTTTAAATTTTTTTAATTTAATTATATTAAATAAATTATCTCAGAAATAATAAAAAATAAATTAATTATAGTAAAAAAAAGCTATAATCCAAATATATGAAGCCTCGTTCCAGACTAAAGAGCGCTGATCCTGAAACCAAAGATTCGCATTTAAGATCCGATCGATCCTGCCTTGAAACTCTGAAACCGATGATAAAATCACGAATAAATTTTTGGGCATGATAAAAACCAAGGAGATAGATATTATTGCCACATTGATTAACCGATGAGGTGCTGGACACATCTCACGAGAAGATTTTTGGTCATTTTTAACTCATGACTTCCTCAAATAAACAAAGGCTTCTTTGTAAAAATTTTTAAATAATCTTTTTTATTTTAAATTATAGTAATATATCCATATTTTTTATTTTACAGAAATAGCCATCTGTCGCTCCACGGTTAAGCGACATGGGCAAATCGCCTAACCGTTAAACGACACGAGACTAAGTGCATCTAGTCGCCTAACAGTAGAGTGACTACTTGCTGCCTATTCGTTCTTTTCTCTTTGAAACCCCTTTATGGGCCCCTCACTATTTCTCTAGTAAGAAAACAAGAGGAGTTCAAGAGAGGAGAAAAAAGAGGGAGAGAATGAAAGGGGAAGTGAAGAGGGGGGAGAAGGTTGGGAGAGGGGGAGAAGTAGAGGAGTTCGGGAGAGGGAGTGAATGAGAGAAGCTCGGAAGGAGAGGAGAGCAGCTCGGGAGAAGGAGAGAAGAAGAGAAGAGGAGCTTGTGAGGTTAAAGAGAAAGATGAAGAAAGCTAGTTGATAAGAAAAAAAAATGCTTTCGTGTGAAGGTAATAGCCTTATCCATTCTTATTCTTATCTGAATATAGGCAATATGCAACTACATATTTGTTTAGCACGTATATGGTGAATGATATGGAGGAAGGAAAAATTGGAGAAGTAGGTACACATTGCGGCTGTTGTGGTTAGGAATGCCACATTGCGAGAAGATGCAAGGCGTCTGCCAACGAGTAGCATCACCATTTCTTGTTATGTGTGTAGTGGTATTAAGAGAAAATATTATTATGTTGTAACTTTATTTATAAATTTAAATTCATTTATAATGTCAATATGTGAAGTGCAACACCACTTCTTGTTATGTATATAGTGGTATTACGAGTAAAAATGCTACCAGGTTGTAGCTTTATTTACAAACTTTAACTTTATTTACCAGCCTTGCGCAGTGACAAGATCAAACAAGACATCTTTTATGCGGCGTCCAGACCCAACCAAACAAGACAACCTTGCGCGGTGACAAGACCAAACGAGACAGCCTTGCGTGGTGATAAGACCAAACAAGACAGCCTTACGCAGTGATAAGAATGTGACACCCTGGCCCATTATGGCCCATGTGTGTGTGCACACGAAGGTGTGAATTAGTCCCATATTACTAGCTTAGCATGAGTAGCACCAACATATAAACCCATAGACACCATTAGTAATAACCTTTGGTTAACCATTTTACGTGAAGCGAGGACGAAAGCGTAAGCAGGTTATTACGTGTACGTGGCTTATCCATAATGGGGTTAGGCCTAAGCCAGTTTGGATTCTTGGGCATTACAAATGGTATGGCGCGTGCGGGTCAGAGATGTGGGCATATGACGCATGGCGCGTGTGGGCCCGGAGTGGTCATACGGCATGGTATATGTACCAGCACTAGACGTACGGACGTGTGCCAAGAGGGGGAAATCCTGGTCATTTGCCCCAGTGTGGGTATGTTGGACCAACGAGGATGTCGGGTTCTCTTAGGGGGGTATATGTGACACCCTGGCCCATTAGGGCCCATGTGTGTGTGCACATGAGAGTGTGAATTAGTCCCATATTGCTAGCTTAGCATGAGTAGCACCAACATATAAACCCATAGGCACCATTAGTAATAACCTCCGGTTAACCGTTTTACGCGAAGCGAGGACGAAAGCGTAAGCAAGTTATTACGTGTGCGTGGCTTATCTATAATAGGGTTAGGCCTAAGCCAGTTTGAATCCTTGGGACAACTTTGTGCAGCGATGTGAGACTATGCTGGTCCACGAATCATCTGACATGTCGCTACCTCGCGGATGAAAATTTGCCCAAATTGAATTGGATTTGTGAAGTGTACGCCACGTCGACTTAGCCTATAAGTACTATCCCTTCCGCATCATGTTTTCCTACACCACAACTATAACACTACATTGCTAGTATGAAAATGCAATGGGGAGATCACCCGACTCGCAAGTGCTACAGCAGCCTAGGACGAACAAGCGAAGTGTGCCAAGAGACCACATCCCCGAAGCGAAGCCTCCTGTACCTCCAACCCTAACCCATACCTCAACATTCCCATAGAGCATTCGCCACAAGACCCGCCTGTGGGGGAGACATCCTCTCTGTTGGTGCAGGGACGTATGCAAGTTCATCAAGTCTAAGGAGTGGTTGAGTTTGGCCATGCATTACTGGGATTGCTGTAACTATGTTTGGGACTATCCAGATCAGCGTTGGGACATGGTCCATTACCGACAGTCGGTAAGAATGGGTTACATTATATTTTTCTACTAGTTCTCTTGTATGACATGCACTAACAAGATCTCCCGCTTTCCGTAATCTCTGGATCCGCTATGCACCTACCACAAATGGATCAACTAGAAAATTCACCCGCATAACCAATGGACTCTGGCCTGTGAAGAGTGGGACACCCAGACAACATGTGAGAGGATGGAGGAGCGGCAACACAGCGAACTAGTGGCCAAGGTTAGGGGCGTCAGCGAGGACTACCACGCCAACCTCAAGAGGAAGGGCAAATGGCCACGTTCTACACAATAGTTCGACCCTTTTTTGTTCATATGTCCTATATATTTCTAATTCTCTAAAGGCATTCGTAGACCATTCTTGGTTCGTTAGCCTGCGTGCCATGTAACCCTATTGTCGAATCAACTGTTGTGTTGTTTTTCTTAAACTATTTTTTCCCTATTACATCGCAATATCACTTACTTTTCTACTTACAAATCATTGCTAACTCAATCATCCTCATAAAATTCTCAAAATTTATCGCAATACAACAACATATGATAATCACAAAATGTTATTGCGAGTCTAACAGATTTCGTACCATTCAGAATCTATAAAAATCACAAATGGACCAACCGATATTGTTTGTCCTTTTATTTGAAAAAATAACAACCTGTAAACAAGATTTGCTAAATATACTACCTACAAAAATTACCATTTACTCCCCTACAATTATTTTCATTGACTTGATAAAATAAAAATATTATTATTTTAATTCACCCAACCGTCAGTTGACTAGGGCTAAGTCGCTCAACCAAAGTGATTGGGCACTAGTCTCCCCACGGTTGGGCGACATGGGCAAGTCGCCTAACCATTGGACGACTTGGCCACGTGTCGTCCAACGTTAGACGACTTGCCCATATTGTCAACTATGAGGCGACAGATGACTATTTCTGTAAAATAAAAAAATATAGATATATTACTGTAATTCAAAATAAAATATAGATTATTTAAAAAGATAATTTCTCCACTGATGCGGCTTATCGAAACAGTTTTTTTTTAAAGCAACTCAGCGATATTCAGTTTATTCATACAAATATTCGCGTTAGGATCAAAATCCATCAGCCATAGTTATAGACTGCAGCTAAAAAAAACTACCCTCTAGCTTCACTTTTGCAGCAGCAGAAACTAGCTGGTGAAGACTGAAGAGTGTCAAAAGGTGCAGTGGGAAAGCAGATATATAGTGGGAGATAACCCGTCAAATGGAAGGGGCACACTTTCGTGTTTTCACACTTGCACAGGCCATGTGGCCATGTGGGTCACCAGACATCACACTTGTGCCAATGCCAATCAATCAAGAGACACTTCACATTTGCAGGAGTGACACAAGTGGTGTTCTTGTACCTACCCATTTTAAGACGATCCAGCCTTGGAAGTTGCTAGTGCAGTCAGTAGTACTGCATGTCTCTTGGATCATGCTAGCTTGTCAAATTAGGTTCAACACCTGGACATGTTCACTTCCGACACAGTGCAGGCACAGCACATTGGTGTCTTCTAATCCTCTGTGCCTGCCAGTGATCTTCACTTGCACAAGCTTCTCAAGAAGCAGATATGCCCAAATGGTGGCACGGCACATCCCAACACGGCGCAAACTCGTAGACACAACCCATTTAGCCTATCAGCCGGAATAGATTGTGTTGTGTTAGCCCGTGGGCCGAGATGCCGGCCTAGGGGGGTTCGTGCTATGCCAAGCTATCATGAGGCTCAATTGGCCAGTTGAGCTACGGAGGCACGGTACGTCTGTGTAGCCCATTTTGCTCGTTCGGCCTAAAAAATTTAAAAAACTAAATAGTTAAAACAAATATATAGAATTCAAAAAGACAATAAATTATAGATATTATAAGAAAAGACATTATATTATAACAATTATAGAAAAAGATACAATAAATTAGAGAAATATAATAATGAGTTTTTATTGATGTTAAAATGGTTGTCTCGTTAAAAACTTTACCAAGTAAAAACTCAATTCAAGAGAACCTTAAAAAAAAGAGTACAGCCTGTAGGTCAGTATTACAGGTGAAAAAGCATAAAAATACAACATATATAGATGGATGCTCTAAGAATCATCGGTGGCCTAACTGCCTTCGCTATCATCTAGATACAGATTGTTGAACGCATGTTCTAACTCCGTATCCATCATGCAGTATTTGGCTCGTGTATCAGGTTATTTTCAGTCTTTTACTGTGAGAGGTACTTTTACCATTTCACTCATGAGTCTTGTTCTATCCTCCAATATTCTTCCAGAAAGACTGAAAACAAACTCGAAGAAACTATTAAGATAAGAACGATTAATACATCTCATACTAATATGGATAGCACTGGATATGTTAGCTTGTGCTTGCGCCACCAATTCAAAATGTTGAAGTCCTCTGTGTGATGAGGCACATGATTGCTATCCAAAAAGATTAGTAGTACCTATTTTATATCACAATAAAGAGGAATAAGAACAACATAACAACATGAAAATTAATATTATTACCTCTTTACTTGAATGCACGCTGGATTTCAAATTTTTAGAATTTTCACAAAATATTCTGAAATTTGCCAAATTATCACAAAGAGCTTCAGAATTTTCATAGGAGAGTGAGAAGATGAGAATGCTGGTTTGAGTGTGTGTTAATAAGGGTGATATGTTGGCTATTTATAGAAAAATTAGTTTTTTGAATTTTTTCGTATTTGTATACTCACAAACGGTCTAAAAAGGACTATATTTTTCAAAAAAAATTTGATTGTTGTCGTGCTAAATGGGCTATACGGGCCAAATGGACCACACCCATTAGGTCGTACCTATGCCCAACGGTCGGCAATGGTTGGCTTTCGTACCAAATGGGTCGTGCCCACGATCTACGTGTGCTAAATGGGCCACACAGGTCGATGGGCCATGCGTGCCTGATAGGTCGTGCTATGCCATACCAGCATAGTAGGCCAAGACGGTGGCCCAAACACGGCCCACACCTTCGTGTCGTGCCGGCCTAGCCTGTAGGCGGTCGTGCTGTACCGTTCTGTAGACCGTACCTATAGTAACAGACCCTGGGTCGGTCCATTAGGCACGATCCATTTAGACACCACTACCAAGAAGTATAATCCTTGGTCAGCTTGAATTCAACGGCAAAACTCAGGTTAGCCAAACAAATATGGGGCAGCAACGTTATATACAACACCAAATCTACCAGTATTAAACAAGGTTTTATATACATAGGATAATATTTCTGGTCAAGAACAATGTATATAGATACATCATTTTGCTCCAGCGGTTTCAAATCTGCTGAATTTTAAGTTTAACAGGAGTAAAGCATACTATGCTCAAATGCAAACACCAAATCAAAATATGTAGCCTACAAGGGTGCATCGTTAGCCACAATATCCCCAATAGCACTATGACAAAAGCATTTGATTTTTCTCAGGGCACCACCCACTATGCTTCTACTAAACACTTCAACACTGCAGGAATCAGCATACAGTAGCACAACACCACCTACAATCACCAATATGGATTCTGAGTAGAGCTGCTGCTCTTATTTTGATTACTGCCCCTCTGACTTCATCGGCATGCTACGGACGTTCTTGAGAAGGTCCTGAATCTTGGACAGCATCAGCGCCTGCGAGGGGTCGCCGGCCCCACTGCTGCTCACCTGCGGGGGCCTTTGGCTGTCCTGATGCTTTATTTTCTCGAAAAGGAACTGCTTCTCCGCTTCCGCTTCCTCCAGGCGGCGCTTGAGGTACAGGCTAGCGTAATCCTGCTCAGCCCTCTCAGATTTGGCGAGCGCGATGCTCTGGAGCCTCTCGGCCTCCTGGCGAGCCTCGCTTGCCTTGAGCTGGAACATCTCGGCCTCAGCCTGCTTCAACCGAACAATGCTCTCGAGCTCCTCCACCTGCTGCTTCTTCCGCAGCCTCTCGGCCTTCAGCTCCTGCAGTTCTCTGGCCTTCTCATCAAGCTCCCGGTCACAGGCCTCCACAACAAGGCGAGCCTTCTTGTACAGTCGCATTTTCTCTTCAGCAACAAGCTCCATCTTTCTGACAGCTTCTTGGACTACCTCTGCGATACGATTACAGGCCTCCTGGGGAGTGATCAGGCGCCCTGATTCTTCATTTTCGGAGTTCTTTGGGGAGTCCATCTCAAGCTCTGCAAAAACATATGCAAGTACAGCATTAATCCATCAGTTCTGAATAAGCTACCAAAAACAACAATTTTTTTTTATAAAAGTAAGAAGCGCTTACAACTGTGGTAAAAAGTCTCGGATAAAATATCATTATAAACCTAACATACAAAACAAAAACACGATCCATATAGAGTCCAGCCAACCAACTTATATCATACACATGTACAAAGGAGAGTACCACAAAGTGATGTGATCTCTGGAACTTCCCAAGAATCTTTGTATTGTGAGCCTTGGTTAGCGATGATTGTAACTGTGGGTGGACAACTGGCTATTTTCTGTTAACCTCCCGACAGGATGCTCCTCATCCTGCCATGATCATCAAGCTGGCCCTAGAGAAGAGGAATAGGAATAGAGATAGATAACTTGGGGAAATAACAATCCCCTTCTTATATAAGGGGTCTCCTAACAATTCATGGAAACTTACTTTTAGGAAACCTAACAAACAGAAACCAGCTCTTAGGAAACCTATATCTAATAGATACAAAACCTAATAGATGGTAATTAATCCTTCCTAACAAAATATCTAATCTTTCCAACTTGCCTTCCAAATGTCGCTCATCACATCTAGTAAGAAATGCTTTTAGTTAATAATTAATAACAAGAATGTTGGGTGTGGAACTGATCTAAATCGGTTATTTACCCTTTGGCAGCAATAAATTGATATCGAATTGCATTAAATTGGAAGAATTATACACGCAACAATATTAGTCCTTTCTGTCACCATTCAATCACAAGATAAATGTATTACAAATCCCTTGTCGCACATCAACGGCACAGATTCATTTTGCACAGATTCATTTTTTCAATAATGGCATCCCTCCAACCTACCAAGAATCAACAGATTTACAGCACAACTTAAAGTAATATGGGCTTGATTATGGTAGGCACAAATCAGAAGCATTCATGCATTTTAAAGAAAACATAAATGAGTTATTGGCTGCAGTGCTTAAAATGAACTGTTTGCCTGGGTATGTACAGGTAACAAAGAATGGAATCATGATCATAACAGGCTTGTTAAAGTTCATCTAGGTGGAGTTAACACTTGTCCTTGCCAATTGCCATATATCAGTATGCCCTATTGTTTTCATGAAAAAATGAAAAATAAAGGCAAGGATCACCAAGTTTGCCAAATCCACCAAAAACCAGAGTTAGCAGTTCCTGCTGGTTTCTGGCTGAGTTCCCAGCTGACCCTTATTGAAGTGATTAAATCCTTCATGGTAATTCAATTCTAGGATACACTCCCTCCATAGAAAAATGTAAGGCACAGTTTGACTTGGTGGTCTCCAAGATTGAACTTTGGCCGTTGACCACTTTAATTTGCTGTCTTCATCATCCCCTTTAACTCGCCGCATCTCGCCTTGAGGATGCCATGGTGCCCACCTGGACACCTTGGCGTCCTGGCGCCTCTCACGTGCTGTGGTCGCCAAGTACGCCGTAACAACCATGCCTGACACCATGGGGGGTGCGCGTATAGGAAAATACATTTTACTCTCGAGTGTAGTTACTCATACTTATGATATACCACCTAAACAAACTTAACATACTACTTTAACAACTTAGGTATACTCATATACTAATTCTAAGATACTCCAATGCAAACCACATGAAAAAAAATTGCAAGGGAATGCATAGTTTTAGACATATTTTGCTAATACTTTTATATTTATACATAAAAGGAGTATGTTCAAAAAATATGCATGACACCTTGAAAAAGTATACATACTAACAATATGGTCTTATATATTCATATATTACACGAACATATCTTTCATTGCGTGGGATACTCTCTACTTTGCGATATATATATACACACACACACACACACTCCCGGGAGTAGTTACTCCCTATGCCATATCTCATAACATAGGGAGTATCTAGCGCAACGAAAGGTATGTATGCGTAGTATATGTGTATATACGATCATCTAGGTGTATGTACGCTTTTTGAGGTGGTATATATATATATATATATATATATATATATATATACCACCTCAAAAAGCGTACATACACCTAGATGATCGTGATATACACATATACTACGCATACATACCTTTCAAGCGCTAGATACTCCCTATGTTATGATATGGCATAGGAGTAACTACTCCTGGAGTGTGTATATATATATATATATATATATCGCTCATAAAGTAGAGAGTACCCACGCAATGAAAGATATGTTCGTGTAATATATGAATATATATATATATATATGAAATATATATATATATATATACACACTCCCGGGAGTAGTTACTCCCTATGCTATATCTCATAACATAGGGAGTATCTAGCGCAACGAAAGGTATGTATGCGTAGTATATGTGTATATACAATCATCTAGGTGTATGTACGCTTTTTCAGAGGTGGTATATATATATATATATATATATATATATATATATATATATATAGACATACTTCTTTTTATGTGCATATATGAAGATATTTATAAAATACGCTAAAAACTATGAACTCCCTTGCAAGTTTTTTCATATAGTTCACATTGGAGTATCTTATAATTAGTATACGAGTGTACCCAAAGTGATAAATGAGTATTTCAAGCTCATTTAGGTGGTACATCAGAGGTGAGAGTACTACACCCGAGTATATAAGCACATGCAATGGAAAACAAAATCAGGAAGCAAGTGACCAATCGGATTCTTGAAGTATATGTTCTTCTGGGAGAAGGCAGCAGATAATGATGAACATATATTGTTGGATAATTTGAATAACTAGATTAGTTTTTGTTGTCAACCTCTACAATGGGAAAGCATAATCGCTCAAATCAATTAAGCAGGCTTAAAAGAGGTGTACATCACTTCAAAAGGTATAGGGTACCACAAAACAATACAAAGAATTAAGCAGGCTTAGACGGAGCATTGCAAGAAGCAGGAGCAAGCTAAAAAGCTACTAGCAAGTCATGCACAAATGCATGTTTCGGTTAAGGAAAGTAAACAGACCTTGGAGAACCTGTAGTATCCTCCTAGGATTGACGGAATCAGCAGGGCTGCTCCTCAGCCTTTCAATCAGATCCGCACATTTCCTGAACAACTTCCTCCCTTTTGGGTCTTCACTTAAACGGAATATCTTACAAACAAATTCAAGCTCTCGTGACAAAGCATCCCTATCCCAACCAGGAGCACATTGTTGGAAGACATCCTTAACCCAACCTAACAACTCTGATGTCTTCTGGCAAGCCTGGCACCTAAAAAGCATTTCAGCATGACCAGTGACGCTCTTAATTGATTTCCCTGTCCCAATCTGGCCATTGGAAATCGCACACTCGGTGTGAGTCCAATGAGAACAGAAATCGCACCCGATCCAGCGGCATGTGTTGACCTCAAAATCAAACTTGTTGCAAATCACACACATGCAGAGGTTGCAAAAGCCATTCCTGTTAGCGCACACATTGCATCTGCACTCCTCAGCAGGAAGCGCGCTCTGGCAAGCAATGTTGCGGCACCTCTTGTACAAGAAGACCTCCACCAGGCGGCTCTGTGGAATGGTAACGCTGGGGTGCAAAAACGCCTGGATTCCAGTCTTGATCGCAACAAGAATCTCCAGCTGCACATGATGAGCCATTGAAAGCATGGTTGGTGTCAAATCACCCCTGCCCTGGACAAACTTCTGCAGATACAAGAACTCCTCAATATGGTGAGAACCTCCAGTGCCCTCCAGAATCGACCTGAGCTCATTCTTGATCTCCTCCAAGTGCTCTTCCGGCATCACCTTCATTTTCTCAGCAACTAGGTCAACCCTCTCCCAAGCAACCTCCCGGAGCAATATCCCACTCGTGCGGGAGGCTGCCCGAATAATTGGCAACTTGGGGACACCATTCGCTACCTCCTCCCTCTCCACCTTCATCACAGCAGCAGCAGCAGAAGCGGGGGCGGCACCGCTATGGTTCGGCTCCACGGGCCAGGTCTCCCTAGAGCTGGCGCTCTCGGTGGCGGAGTCATGCCCCGGATCGGAATTCGAGGCGGGCTCCTGCATCTCCGGCGAGCCGACCTGCTCCGACGATGCCAGCGAGAGAGAGGTCTGCAGGCCCGAACCCCGCGCGCCCCCGTGGCGGGGCGGCAGCATCCCCTGGGGCGGCTGCTGCTGCTGGAAGTTCGCGCCCGATGAGGTCCCCATCTTGCACAAACCCTAAGCTGCAAGAAACAACAAGAACAAGCTCCCATCACTTGCTGCAAAGCATATAGCGGCAACCAACGGCGCCTCAACTCTCAACCATAATATAGGATGGTAAGGCTCATCAAGACTTCAAGTCACTGATTAATTCGACTACACACTGGATCCGAGTCAAGCAACAGCTAGATACCGAATTTCTTCAAGCCTAGTGATTCACAAACCGATCCAATGCTCTCTCGCGGTCGTTTCCGCGCATTTCTCAGCAGAAGATTTCGCGCCGAGAGCACGAATCATCCGCGGATTTCGTTGATCCGGGCCTAATATCCATTTTAGCTCGAAAAAATTCATCATATACCCTCAGCGCCACTCACCCAACCGCAAAGCCTCGCCGCCCCACCCACGCAGACACTCGACGAGCCTTTGGAGCTCGCGAGCGAGGAGGCCGAGAGGCGGCCCCGGACGAGCCTGCGCAGCGCAGATCGAACGAACCCATCGCAAACCGCACGGAATCGGAGGAGGTCGAGCTGCTCACCACGACTTGGCTGGGCACGCGGCGGCGCGTGTGTGTGGCCGCCTTCCGATCGGAGCCCGGGACGGCGGATCGCCTCTGGCGCGAGCTCCCTGGCCGGGAGTTCCTAACTTTTTTTTACTCTCTTTCTTGCGAGTAGTGGACCAACCCAACACAACCGGAGAGAGCGAGCGCAGCGCACGAGGGGCGGTAATCGGTTGTCGCCGGTGGGAAGGAGGGGGAGGGCGACTGGTTTGACCAGTAGACGCGGGGTGGCCGGGCTGGAGGTTGGGCCCACCACGGCGGCGGCGGATTGGGATACTTAATTGGCTTAGACTCCGCTTGTTTCAGCTTTTTTTCAGCTTCAGCATCTTAGTTTCAGCTTTTTTTATTATTCAGTAATTTATCTTTTTCTAAATTTTTTTAGATTTTTTAAGCTTTTTTGCATTTTTCTTTTTTTCCTGTATTCCTTTGCATTGTCCGTAATGAGCTAACATATTTTTCTATTTTTACATTTTTTAAAAATTTAATTATATCCAAAAAGCTAAATCACCTACAGTAAAAAAACCAGCTATAGTGAAATTTCAGCTAAAAACCAGAAGCCATCGCTAAAACGATCACCCCTTAATAAGTCATAACTTATAGTCATTTTATATTATAGATAATGATTTATTTAGTATAATTAAATTTTAAAAATAAAAATAAAAAATAAATTGGTCCATCATATATAATATAAACAAATATAAAAAAGAACCGGTAAAAAACTTAAAAAAACTAAAAAATGAAATTTAGAAATAATAAAAAATAAATCAAAAAACTCAAGCTAAATTGAGTGGACTCTTGATAGGGCCCCGCCCTACCTCGTCGAGTGTCAATTGGTGAGGAATCAGTGCACAGGTCACTATTATTCATTTTTCTAGCTAACAATATGTTAGT
Source organism: Melocanna baccifera (assembly GCA_036346265.1). NCBI lineage: Eukaryota > Viridiplantae > Streptophyta > Magnoliopsida > Poales > Poaceae > Melocanna > Melocanna baccifera. The sequence goes on from CM070710.1 coordinate 16,558,853, forward strand.
CTAATTAATAATAATTATTAAAAAATTAAAGTCAAAAAGCTAGCTAAAAAGCCAAAACAAATGGAACAATCGTCAAGCAAGATCACGTAATGCTGGAGACCGATTTTAATATCTTGTGCGAAGCTTGCAATGCAAAGGACTTTTATAATCAATCGATGGATAGAGATTAGTTTTTACCGAAGACATGCTTCATTGAAGCACGTGCCAGGTACTATCATAGATCTTGTAATTCTAGCGGTCATGTATTAGGCTATTAGCGCAAAGTTATGCACCCGAGTCATGTATTAGCGGACTGGCCTATGGGGACGTATGGTGGTGGCTCCACCCTCTCGTGCCTTCTCGTTGCTCCCGCATTTAACAGACAGGGCCAATTTAACAGCGTATACTTTTACATAATTTACAAAGAGGGGGTCAATTTATTGTTGTATTAGCATTTAAGTAATATAAACTAAGTACTTCTTTAGCCTCAGCGGAGGGGGCGAGCTCCATGTTCTGGTGACACATTTTCATGAATCGTTGAAAGAAATATTATTATCTTCAGCTATTTTGGTCAGACAGTTAACCAATGGTAGTCAGATTATTTACATGTGAAGAAGTGAATGGATATTGCTTGGATTTGGTCTCTTTTGAATTTACTCTGTGCCTCCTCATGCTCATGTATTTTCTTCTTTGGATCCATTACCATACTAGGAAATGGATACTTTGATAGCTACTTTCAAGAATACTGTATCTGTTTATGTTAAATTGTGATGTTCAGATGTACAGGTCAAAACCAAAACCTTGGGATCATTTGCCGAGGAGCACAACTTCTCACAATTCAGGTATACCTCTTCTAAGGCCCCGCTCGTTTCGGTTTTTTTTTCGCTTCTACTTCTAATTTCTGTTTTTTTTTCACTATTCAGTATTTCGTCTTTTTCTGAATTTTTTAGATATTTTAGGCTTTTTGTATTTTATTTTTTTTCCCGTATTCCTTTGTATTGTCTCTAATGGGTTAACATATTTTTTCTATTTTTACATTTTTTAAAAATTAATTATACCCAAAAAGCCAAATCAGCTACACTAAAAAAACCAGCTACAGTAAAATTTCAACCAAAAGACAGAATCTATCGCTAAAACGAACGCCTGTCCCCCAATCAGTTTTAGAATTGTTCGACATTTTTTTATTTCTTGTGATCAACTGAGGTTGGAAGATGATTCAGGGGTTTGCGCAATTTAACCAAGCAGTACTTACGAGCGCAGATGTCATTGAGAACTTCAGGCTTGCAATTATTTTTATATATAGCCAAAATACTGCACTACAAGATTTGTTTTGTCGATTTGTATCGTTATTGCTCATTGTTGTCATTAGCTCTCATACAATAATCACCTTTGTTTTTTTCTGCGACGCAGAATTCAGCTCTGGTCCGCCATGTGGGACCCGCTAATCAAAGACACGGTGCATTCATCCCCACTACGGGCCTATTTTTTTTAGCTATAACTCAGTAAGTTATAATTTTTAACTTTAATGTAAATACTTATGCTAACAAACTAAAAGCCGATAAATCACTTATAAAAGACGCAACAAACAGTTTCAACATAGAAGTTATCCTATTTATTTATTTAAGAAAAATCATAACACATAACCTAAAATAAATTTATTTAAGGAAAATTATAAATCACAAGTTAAAAAGAAAAAACCCTACAACAATTCTCCCCACGCCAAACGATGACTCAAAATCGTGACCTTACAGTGGCTACGCAACACACATGATGATAATCTAGTCAGGCAACAAGGGCGGATCCAGTCGAGGCACCATTGAAGTCACCTACATTGCATGGTAAGATCACCTGATAAACAGTAACTTTCTATAGAATTTAAAAAATTCCATTAGGGTCACTCGAAAATCAGGACAATCTAAAAGCAAAGATGACAGGTAAGAGTTTATCCAGTTTTTTTTCTATTTATTATTCCTACCACAATCGAACTCAAGAGGGTCTGCTTCATCAGCAACCGCACAGCTCATTATACAGGCCGCTGAAACAAAACCCTCACCGTTTTTTTCGACAAAAAATGTGGTAAGCTTGGACATATAAGTGCGCATGACAGTGACCCCAGATGAGCTATAATATTCCTATGGAGTACATTTTGGGACAAAGAAACAAGGGGATTGACCGAAAAGGGCTGCGTTTTGGGACTAGAAAACGATGAGGGGTTCTCATTTCTGCTGGCCAGCCTCGACGGGCTCAACCACTTCAGCTTCAAGCGGCTCGGAGCTACCAGGCGTGGCATGCTGCTGGTGCTGCCTGGTTGGCTGTGCGGGTTGCGCCTGCGAGGCCCATTTGCCGGCGATTGCCGAACTCATCATCTCGTAAATCTTCCCGCTGAGCTCGGCGGGGTTGTCAGGCTGCAATGGCGGACAGGCATGAGAAAATGTGGGACATTGAACAGGCAGAACTTAATCAAGCGTTAACAGATTTAGACCATTAAAAAAACAAGACGTAAGCAAAATAGCCATTCAATATAAAGAACTTGCAGAATTAGTCAAGAGCAAATGGAGATCATCGGTAAGTAGTTTGAATCCATTCCAGGTCAGGCTCGAAAACAAAGAGGTACGGAATATAACATATAAAACAAAAGATGCGCAATCATGGACATCCAACGACAGATAATTGATAGACAAATCTGGTGAGTGAACTAACTAGGACAACATGAATAAAAGCAACATCAAAAAGGCACGGGAGGCGCAAAGGCTAGCCCAAGCCTAAATTTGATTACGACTGGTATCCAAGCGGTTTCATCGACTAAAAAGAGTGCTCTTTATTCAATATGAAAACTGCAATTCATTGATGTTTTGGTTGTAAAGCTAGGAAGTGACTATTTGGGTTGAGTGTAATCTGTTTGCCTCATCCTATCCCATGTATTATGGATCCTTAAAACAATAATTTAGGTTCATTGTTGTAAAAACAGAACCAGGGTTATGCCCTTTTGTTTCTAAAAGCAATAGCAAATTAGCAACACAAGTTAGGTGCAACAAAAGCCGGGTTCAGGAGAAAACAGCATTTTCCATAGCAATGGGTATGAGATAGAAAAACAGGGTTAATGTGTACTTACTGTAAAGCCACTAGAAATCATAGCAGTTTCAAAGAGGATATCGACAGCCTTTAGAGCTTCTGGGTCATCAGGGCAGGTTCTGCAGGCAACCTGCATTGCCAAGAAACACTTGTGTGAGAACCAAATGCCCAATAATAGTGTATGAAGGCATTAAACCAGAGATCAACCACCATACTGTAGACGAAGAATAGACAAAATAAAATTATCAAGAGAAAGCAACTCCTGACAGCACTACCAAAAATTTGCGAATAGTTGTCAAATATGAAAGAACTATTATCCTCAGCTATCAACAAAGATTAAATTGCCAGCACACTATCCTGCTCCACTAAGCCCAAATATCGATCAATAAAGATACTATGACAGCAAATCCTACAGATAACAGAATGAACACTTACATTCAAGCCCTTGATTATCTCATGCTCTGGGTTTATTTCAAATACTTTCCTCGAACGCATGAAATCCAAAGAAGAAGTGTCACCCATAGACTGTGCCCTCATCAACCTGTTAACCAAAATCAAGGTATTACTAACAGATTGAAGTCATAGAGTTATGAATGGAGGAAATCAACACAATAGAGCCTAACCTTTCCATATTGGCTGACCAACCAAATTTAGCTGCAACTAAAACACATGGTGATGAGCTGAGACGATTAGATATATCAACACGAGCAACCTTGTCCCCCAAGCGTTTCTTGATCCAATCGCATGTTTGGCTGTATTCTTGCTTGATCTCTTTTTCTCTTTCCTCATTCTTATCACCTAAGGTATATTTGCAAACACAATCAGAAACTATGAAGAGAATTACATCGTTGAGATAAATTAATTAATTGTAGCCAACAAAGAGACAATGATTAAAGAAAGTTTAGCCGGTTGTACAGATACATCCTCTACTTGGTCACATCTAATGAAATTCATACTTTGGCAGTTAATGGGAGTGTAAATTAAGATAGATATTAACATGCGGCACAACTTCTATCAAAACTCAACTCATTAAGCAAGTACAAGAAGGTTCCAAAACAATATATTTATATGCATACCTAAGTCCAAGTCTTCCTTGCTAATATCCACGAATTGTTTATCCTTGTAGGAGTTCAGATTTGTGATACACACTTCATCCATCGGATCAATTAAAAATAGAACCTACAAAAATAAAGAACATTATAGTATTAGAACAGGCATCAACTGGAATCGACACATTTCTGGTACAAAGCATAAAACACCCTTACAAGCAATCAACATTCTAGAGGAATCAGTTGTTTTGACTACGTGATGTTTCCTTGGAGCCCAATCATCTATGACTTTGGTTGTATTGGTTTACACAAAATGTAGTTACCATTATTCAGGGCAAAGCTTGGCAGGGGTGTGCATTCAATAAGATAAGACCCAAAAGCAACATCTAATTAAGATAAATAAAAAAGAAATTATCATATATTTGCAAATACAGTTAGCTATGCTCAATACATACCTCATACTCCTTCTCATTGAGCTTCTCCAAGAAAGGAGCAGTTTTGGCACTGCTCAAACTGTCTGTAGCAACGTAGTAAATAGCCTTTTGCTCAGGTTTCATATTTTCCACATATTCATCCAAGCTGATATATTCCTCACTGCTTTGAGAAGAAAAGAAGCGGAGCAAAGGAGCAATTCTCTTGTGATTTTCCTTGTCTTCCAAAACCCCCAGCTTCAAAAATTTACCATAGTTCTCCCAGAACCTTTCATAGTCCTACAGTAAACTTCATATGAGAAAGCTGAACTGAAAGAGTTAAACAAGGCACCATGCCCCCAGAAGGAAAGAAAAAGGCTTACATCTCTGTTTTCACTACAAGAAATGCCAAGTATCATATCAAAAGCCTTCCGGACCAACCTCTTTCTCATTATACGCACCTGTGGAAAATGACAAGCAAAGAAAAGGATAAATCAAACTTACGAGATCAATATTGAAATGTGCAAGACAAAGACATACTAAGAAATACCCCATCAAAAAACTTACAATTCGACTTTCTTGAAGGATCTCACGAGAAACATTCAGCGGAAGGTCATTAGAGTCAACAACACCCTTCACAAAGCTCAGATATCTTGGGAACTGGTCAATCACAATTCTCAATTAAAAGATTTACATGGTTATGCAAATTTGAACAAAGAACCATGAGGAAACTGTGTATCAAGCATACCAGTTCTCCGTCAAAGTCATCTGATATGAACACACGCTTAACATAAAGCCTGATATTCTTGGTCTTCCTGTCAGTAATGTCTTCCTTCTTTGTAGCAGGCACATAAAGAATTGATCTGAATTCTACCTCACCCTGCATTGATTACATCAAGCACGGTCAGTTGTATGCAACTCTATAGGACCACAATAGCACATTGTCAGAAATACAGCTTGATATGGTGCCAAGCACTACCACAACTTTAGTTTGTATTCCCAAATTACAAACTGAAGTCAAGTCATCACTTACTACTGATTTGCCCCAAAAGAAGAAGAGTGACACAGATGAGATGTTGCAGAGGGAGGTTAGCTGTGGAGGGATGGGGAAAACTTTACGCTTCATGCTGCCCAAGTGCAAACCGTGCATGTGCGCACAAGAGTGCATGGGAGTTGTTTGAGCCATGGGATTGATGGTGTATTGCGTGTACTGTGCGGGCCAGGTCAAGTGCCTGTACTACATGGTACAATGTATGTGCATGGGAGTGTAGTGCATGCAAGGAAACCAGGGGCGTCTTTGCACATGTAATCAATGCCTGCTTTAGAGGGTAAGGAGGGAAAGATAATGTATGTAAATTGCATGCATACGGGAACGAAAAATGGGAAGAGGTGGCCTCAGTGCATGCATGGGTGTTGATCAGCAAGGAAGGAGGCCTAACAGAAAAGGAAAGAGAGGCCGTGTGGGAGAAAAGGAAGGAGGCGTGTGGGCCGCGAGCGCAGGAGACGTGCGTGCTTCAGGAGGAAATTACAGAAGATAACATGCAGAGGCAGCTAAGGGATAAATCAAGCACTGGAACAATAAAGGATTATATCTATGTTGGTTTCATCCCAATTTTTATTTGAGATCATGGTTGTCACGGCGACCACGGCGCCTAAGGAGCGCCAGGACGCCTAGTCGTCCAGGCAGGCGCCTAGTCGTCCTCTAGGCGTTGCTAGGCGAGCTAAGGCGGTTCATTTGAGAAGAGCCTAAACAGAAGAAAGCAAATAGAGAAGGACTATATTGCAATTTCAAAACTTGAGAGGGCTCACTCGCAAAAATCCAAAATCACCATATTTTTTCCCTTGCTTTGCTATTTGACTGCCGCCTGAGCTCGGCTGCTCGAGTGCTCGACAGTCGACGCCCCCCATCTCCTCTTCTCTCCCTCTTCCCCCATCTCCTCTCCCTCCGGCACCGGCGAGGCCGAGGCAGCTCGCCGGCGGCCGCTCCCTCTTCCCGCCACCGCTCTCCATCGCCTCAAGCGCGCGGCCGTGACCGAGGAGGCAGCGGAGAACCGGCCGGCAACGCAGAGGAGACCGCGGATCCGGCGGAGGCGACGGCGGATCCGGCAGAGGAGACGGCGGATTCGGCGGAGAAAGCAGATCCGGCGGCGGCGACGGCGGATCCGGCGGCGGCGACGGCGGATCCAGCGGAGACCTCTCTTATGCTCACGCGACCACACGCCATGCGCCCGCCCAGCCGACGCCGCGCCTCGCCTTGTCTCCGCCGTGGACGACGTGTCGCCCTAGGCGCCCGCCTAGCTGGCCAAGGCGAGGTGAGCCTCGACGGCGTCCACTCCGGGCCGCCTGGACGCCTAGGCGACGCCTTGACAACCTTGAGATACATCTATGTTGGTTTTATCCCAATTTTTATTTGAGTCAGTCAATTATTTATTTAATCAAGTTTCCTTTTGTGCTATCCTAATCTGAGTTGTAAACGTGAGAATTATAAACATGTGCATGCGTCTGTGTTTGGGTCAGTTTTGGTGAGTCGTAAAACCAGTACCTCATAAAAACCGATTGGTTTTCTTAGGGTGAGTCTGAGTCTCCGTATTAGGTAGGTGATTTATAGTCGGTTCTGAGTCCAAGTCTTAGGGAGGGAGGGTGTGTGAGTATAAAAAGGCAAGGGCCGGCTGTTTTGTAAATCAGATTAATTTTTGCTTTGAGTTGATAAAACAGAAAATGCCCAATTGGGCACCTATCGTGTGTTGCATGTTCTTGTGAATTCCACTCTGGAACTGCACGTGGTGTGGGTATTCTTGTCACATACAGGAGTTATCGCTGTGTGGGGATTCTCGTCACATACATAAGTCTACTCGCTGGATCGTGAGATTCTCTCGTTCCAGTTCGTGGGTTGTGTGCACCGTTGGGGGCATCTACCTTGGTGGAGTTTGGCAGGAAGATTGGAGGCTGTGCACTGGAAGGAGGGAGCCGCAGATCAGTGTGTACCGTGAAAGATCGGGCCATTGTACATGTGCCCACTAGTTTTACTAGTCGGGCCACATCACAGCTGCCAGAATTACGACAACAAATAACATCTTCAACAATATAAATCGCATGATTTTCCAGCTCCATACTAGGAAATCTGCAGTATTTGTTTCAATATTTTTATTTTGACTCATTTGTTCCTGTCTAAGGCATGTTTTGCAGACGAATATCTCCTGTAAGTCTAGTATGAAGATACAATTTTGGTTAGAGCAGTTGCAGAATGAAGGGTGACAAGAAACAAATTGGCCTTTGTTGATAAACTGTGCACACTGAACATATGATCCAAGGAATTGGCAACTGCATATATTATGCGATCAACACTAACCATGATTGTAACAAACAAGGGATCCAAGTACTCATTGAAATAACAGACAACCAATCAAATGCAAAGAGACATACCTCTGTAGTGAAGTGTGAGGAGGCCAAGGGATCCAGGTACTCATTGAAGGTCTTCTTGAAAAATTCATTGTACTCCTCAGTTGATACCTCTCTAGGGTTCCGAAGCTGCCAACAGCACAAAGGCAAAAAAAAAGTTCACTTTTTTTGAGCGTTCATATTTTTTTAATATAGAAAATCATGATTCCATAATAAAAAATACCAACACATTAAATAGACACAAATCTCACCCAAATGGGTTGTGTTTCATTTGTAAGCTCCCAATCCCAATACTTCTCCACAACAGTTTTCTTCTTTTTCTTAGCCTGTGAGCATCATAGAGATACAATTATGCACCAGTAAGTATTAAACACAACAGAATTTGCTTCACAAAAGTTACATAGTTACCTCTATTTTGGTTTCACCATCACCTTCTCTTTTAGCTTCAGCAGGATCCTCATCAACCTCAACCTAGAAATCAATGAATGCTTCACTTAAGTAACGTGTTGGTCCAATAAATAAAAAAAAGACTACCTCTGTGTTAAAATACAAGTCGTTCTAGGATCCATATTGTTTAAACATATTTAGGTTCGACCATTAATATATAAAGAATTACCAATTGACAATATAAACTTGATGTCATTAGATCCATCATGAAATATATTTTCATAATATATAATTATTTTTATTTGAAATAACATATTTTCATAGAAATTGCTGGTCAAAGTCACCTTGGAGACTGTGTCAATGTCCTAAACAATTTATATTTTGACACAGAGGGAGTAAAAAAGAATATTCACCTCTTTCGTGTAGCCTTTCTCTTGCCAAGTGTATATAGGGAAGGAAACAAACTGAGAGTAGTTCTTCACGAGTTTTTGGATCCTCTCAGGGTGGGCAAAACCCTTGTCGTCACGCTGAAACAATAACAAGCATCACAGTTAAAAATGGACCATATAGCAAAAATTTAGATCTTATCAAGATAAGCAAGCAGACCTTGAGGTAGAGTGTAAGGCGAGTCCCCCTAGGAATGAGCTTCTCTGGGTCTTTCTCCTCTCTAATGGTGTAAGAACTAGATTCTGCTTCTCCTTCCCAAACATATTGCTTGTCTGATCTTGGGCTCTTTGTTGACACAGAGACCTATTATACAGAACAAAAGGTATTCATGAAATACTAACATGAGGGCCAAAGACGTTTAGCCAAGGACAACAGGAAAGAAATTTTGCTCATCAACAACGAACTTTAAAGACAATCATGATAACAATATACCTTATCTGAAACAAGAAATGCAGAATAGAAACCAACACCAAATTGGCCAATCAAGTTGCTGTCAACACCAGCTTCTTGGCTCTCCTGTTGTACAGTATACAGTTAAATCATGAATATAACAGAATTTCAAAGGTAGACAAAAAAGGATAAGAGAACAACATCTGCAAGTAGATTGCACCTTCAAAGCCTTCAGGAACTTAGCAGTCCCACTACTTGCAATAGTCCCAAGAGAATCAACAAGTTCTTGCCTCGTCATACCAATCCCAGTATCACTGAAGAGCAAATGCAGGCCATGATGCAAATCATTTCCCAAGAACTACATAATTGATCACACACCTGCAAGTAACCTATACTTACATAATTGTTATTATTCCGTTGTCCTTGTCTGTTTGGATGCGAATGTCAAGTTCAGGACCATCTTTCAGAAGATCAGGATCAGTGACACTTAGATAGCGCAACTTATCAAGTGCATCGCTTGCATTGCTACAAGTAGAAGAAAAAGAAACAACAAATTAACTCAAGAGGGACCAAGCTCAAAAATCCACACGGCACTAATTACATAACAACTTGACAAAGAGTTGCAAACTGAATTTCAACATATAAACACAATGAATAAGAGTGAAACCAAAAATACATACAGCAAATTTACGAGATGGAACACATTTATGTTCACACTTGTCACTCACCTGACCAACTCTCGAAGAAACACTTCCTTGTTGCTATACAGGCTGTGCACAATCAAATCCATGAGCCTATTGACCTGCCAAGCACATTGCACAACATCACGATATCATTGATCACACAAACATTGGTGAAAATTAGCATGAAACTACACCAGTTTACTCCAGAGGTACCTCAGCCTGGTACTCGAACTTCTCGGCCGGCAGAGTGTCCGACGAATCAACCGCCGCAGCACTCGATTCATACCGCCTCCCGACAAGGGCACCAGCCCTCAGCTTGACGGGCACCACACTGTCAGCTCCAGTAAGCTTGGGCGCCGCAAGCACGGAAAGCAACCTCTTCTGGAGTTGAGGAACACCGGGCTCCCAATTTGCCACCTGAAATTGAGACAACATAGCGGATATCACATAGCATCTCAAGTGCTCGCCTCAAGTCAAACCACTAAATTAGAAAAATATCACCATTTTTCCTCAATCAAAACGTAGCAAATTGCACATTGTTACCCAATTAATCAGCAAAACTAATTGACTAATCGGACAGTAAATTAAACACCCAGACTCTAAACGAAGGCACGAACTGAATTTAATAAAAGGCCACCAAAATCAACCCAAACAGAGAACCCAATTTGGGGGAACGAGAGTACGAGACAGATTAAGCACGAATCCATTTCGGCTAATTTCGATGACGACCCACTCCGGCCATCTCCCCTCCCTAAATAAAAGCGGAACCAATCAAACAGCGCAACGGACACTAGGGCCATAGCCAAACGTACCGAGCGAGGAGGGGCCGAGGGGGTGGCGACGGTGCTGCCGGAACCGGCGGAGGCGGCCCCGGCGGCCGCGCGGTGGCGGGCGGCGGCGCAGAGGGATCGCCTCGACGCCCCGAGCATCTTCGCCGCTTCTCCTACCCCGCGAGGGCAATAGCTGTGGGCTGGAGGCGCGCGTGCGTGAGGCGGGCGAAACGAAGACGCCGACGCCGCGAGGGTTTTGGAGGAGGGGGTAGGGTTTTGGGTGTTGGGGTTGGGGAGAGGGGGAGGCGTATAAATGGCGTGCGCCTTGCGGAGCAAGAAGAACGGATGTTGGGTCTCTGATGCCGTGACCCCACATGTGGGATCGAGTTTTCAGTGGGTGGGTGGTTAGTGGTTTTAGCGATTTAGGGGAGAAGGTTCTGGAGAGAGCGCGTAGGGAAATGCTACGTGCAGCGGTGAGGGTAGTAGGGTGGAATACTAGGACATGACATGTGGGGCTTGTGGGAGATCGGGTTCTGCTGTGGCTCATGAGTCAGTGGGGTAAGCGTGACTCTGTTCGCCGTCGCGTTCCCGTTGGAGAAGGTCCAGATAGGAGAGCAAGAAAGCGGGGCGTCCTGGGCATGACACGTGGGTCCTTGTGATAGATGGTCCGCCTTCACTGACCTGTGGCGGTGCGAGGTTGAGGCTTGTACACTGTAGGGGAAGAAGGTTCTGGATGCCCGACTGGCCACGTAGATAATTGTAGACGGTTCAGGTGCACCAATCTTTACTATTATAAAAGAAACAATTGGTGGTTGGTCCGTCATCACTCATCTCTTCTCAACCATCTGATTTGATTTAGATTATTCATCCACACCGTCTACTCCCCTCCCACCCCTCCCCACCTCGTATGTCGACCGACTCTCCTCCCACCCCACGCGCGCCGCCTCCTCCTCCTCCCATTCCGCCGCCTCGCTCTCCGAATACCCTCGCTCTCCCCCGCCGCCTCCTCCCCACCCCGCGCGCCGCCTCCCCACCCCGCGCCGCCTCCTCCCGCCGCCTCCTCCTCCTCCCCACCCCGCTCCGCCGCCTCCTCCCATAGCGTGTCGCGCGGCTTTCCTGTTCCGCGCCCACCGATCGAGCCCCTATGTGGCGCGTTCTTCGAGATCCCCGGCGGCATCGGAGGAGAGGATGAGGACGCCGTCGGGAAGGGTTCGCCGATCGGATCGAAGGATGCTATCGAGCGCCCGCGGAGGAGTGGCCTTTGATGCGCCGCCTCCCGATGCCGATGCCACCGCCTACGCCGCGACGGAATCGGGAGGGAAGAGGAGGAGGAAGGAGGAGGCGGCGGTGGCGGTGCAGCGGGACTCCTCGGGAGGGAGGGTACGAGCGCCGCAGAGAGAGTGGTGGGAGAGCGAGCTGGGGAGAAGCCGCGACGCCACGGGAGATGTGCCGAGGCTTGATGAGTTCGTCATCAGGCGGGGCAAGGCTAAGAAGGTACCCATTTGGTCCAAATTGTTGTAAGATCCTTGTGATTTGGTGCGAGTGCGATCATGCGTGATGCAATGCGGTAGGTTGTACTGATTCGGTGAGGTAACTTGGCTTCGAGTAGGTGAATTTCGGGTTGTTAGTGTGAATCGTCCGGCGCGCGCTTCAAGTCAATAGAAGTGAGTGGAGTGAGTTTGTGACTCTTATCGCCTTTTATTTTTCTATATGAGATGTAGTTGTTCTTGGCTTCGTAGTCAATCAATATCAATTTGGAATTTTCATGGTGAATTGGTCACATCTTTTGAGGATCATCTGTTGTGGCACCTTGATTGCAATACCAACAATATTTACATTACTAGCAACCAAGATCTCATTATCTCTTACCGTAAGGCTAATCCAAATGATTCACCTTCAAAGGACAATGGTAACATTTAAACTGACACACTGATCCGTGTTACTGATGTGTTTAGTTTGTAATGGAATGCTAACTCTACTGCTTGTTGCATTTGACTCATCATTAGTTGTTGTTGTTTCCTATCATTACATTTCCCTTTTATCCGTTATTGTCATTTATCATATTAGATGTAGTTTGTAGCATTATCAATTTCCTCTTTGATGAGATGCATTGCTCTCAAGCTTTTAATTTCAGATCAATTTGATGATTGATTCATATGCTTTCCCACTGAGGACAGGCACTCGCACAAGCCCTCACCGTCGTCGCCTCTCTCACCAACCTCCCATCTAATGGTGAGAACTCTCCGTGCAAATGTGTATAGTTTAAGCCGGTGACTTGTCAGTGTAAGCGATTTGGGTGTAGGGTTTTGTGTTTGCTTTTGGGTTGGAAGAAGGTTGGGGGCTGATACATACTTGTGGTTTTTGCAGGAAGATTTTCTTCGGAGGTATTGCTTGGCAGACAACTGAAAGGTGAAAAGTTATTATTGCTTTGTTTTCTCTCGATAATTTTCGTTGCCTAGGATGATGTTACTGCGCAGATCCGAGACAATGATGGTGGGAATGCGGGTGTGCCCGTAAGATAGGTTCTATTGCTCTGCATCGGGAGCTTCTGCCTCGGCCTGATCTTCCGCAATACGTATGTATTCGAATCATGGGATGCTTGTGTCTCTATTTTGCAAATTTGTGTGTTATGATATTTACAATTGGGATATTCTAGGCTTGAAGAATTCAAACTTTTTTAGATTATTTTGTTGAGTGTTAATAAAGCTACATTTGTGATCGAATCTGTTTAGACAAATTGTTAATAGGTCAAGTATTCAGACTCGACGGTTGAATTAGATATTGTGATATACAATTCATTACATCAAGATAACCTATAAGGAAAATCCATATACTTATGGTTTTAATATGTCTTTGAGCTTAATTTTAATTTGGTGTTTGTCATTGATCCTATCGAGATTGTTTATTGTTTTTCGTTTTTAGTCTATGTAAGTAAATGGTGATTTCAAATGAACCTCCAACTTGATTGCATTGTTCAATGCATTTATTGTTCAGTGAAAATGGAAAAAAGAAACAACAAAACGCAAAAAATGTTGTTTTGGTTTTGTTGCTTTGGGAGGGCAATGCCAATCAAGCTTTAGCTGTCTCGGTGGAGGCAAGGAGCCAACCAGACTTCCTCGTGACCATTTTACTAATTTTTCGTGTGCTTTCTCTTATGTGTTATGGTCTTTCTCGAGCTATTAAAACTTGTTACTTCTAGGTTCATAGGATGTGTTCAGCCTTCAGGATGTTTTGCTCTACTAGATTCAAGGTAGAAAGGCAAAGAACTTTTGGAGGAATGCTCAAAGTGCTTTTATCTTTTGCCAATTAACATTTCTATATTTATGCACAAAAAACTTATCTTTGACTTATAAATGCATAAGAACACATGAACATGCTTGCGAATTATGAGGTATTTCAAGAACTGCTAATCAATGTGGAATGGTAACTTTTAGCAATATCCTTTTCCAGCTTTTGTATATCCAAAGAAGCAAATCTTTTTTTATTGCATGTGAGCTTAGTACAATATGACGATTGACATTTCAAGATTTGACCAAGTGGCAAATGTTCTCACCAACATTCTGAAGCATACCTGACAGTTGATGCATACAAATGTAAACTGTAATTACTTTTTTATATGGAGGTCAGTTATCTTGATTATCACCTTTTTTCTGTCACTCTAGCATGAGCATATAATGACTGCAAGTTCTATATTTGCTACTCTGCATAAGCATATTTTGTGTTCAAATTTCGAAGATGGATTCTGGTATAGTTTCATCCCAAATTAAAGTTTCCATCTAGAGCTCTATATGAACTTGTCCTTAAGACCTCCTTAATTTCCCTTAAAAAATTGGGATGTTGTTGCTTTGATGAGCAACCATAAAGCTAATTGTCTAGGTTTGTCCTATCCTTACTGGAGCTTGTGTTGAAGAATGTGAAAGGATGGGTTGCCTGAAAGAGAGTTGTATTAAGTACTATCAGGTTCCAGCTGATAGCCAGTCTGCTGACAAATCATGATACGTGAACGTTGTACTTACAACTGAAAGAGTGGAACTGCAAGAGTGAATGCATATATCACTGCATGATGGAGAGGAAAATTAAAAGGGTGCAACTTGGATTAACACCGCTAAGTACCATGGCAAATGGAATTTCAAGCGTGAATCTATTTTTTCGTAGGTAACTATCACCAAATCATGTCCAGTTAATCTGCGTTTCTTTTCACTTGAATTGACTTAGCATGCATATTCCGCCACTCTCTTATGGCCTTCATCTATTGTTATAATCACCACATGCCCACTTAATTTTCCTTCTTTCCGTGAGCCTATTTCTACTACTCTCTCTGACCGACTCTTTTGCAATTTAATATGTGGCTATCCTTTTTCCTCCTCGCTTTCTTACATGCGCATATTAGCCTTAGGCCCGAAACTTAACAGACATACTATGAATGTATGGTTTTGGTGTACCATATATCATAGTTGGTAAGGCCAACCCACTGACAAGAAGTATGATTCCAGTGTATGCGCTTGATTATAACTGGTTAACAACTTAGATGGCAATGCGTATAAAATGTTGTTGTTAAAGCTAAAATGCTTGGCATTTGCCGCAATTCATATCTGGGCTTTTTAGACAATCCCATATAGCCATTTTATATGCTCTTTATTTAGTGCATATTTGGATTCATGTTAGTTGCTGCATATCGGAATTTCATTCTGTTGTTCTTTGATTTACACAGAAACGTTAGGAGAAGCACGCTGACCAAATCAAGCTGTGCAATTTCATCTGTTCTGCTTGTGATGGAGTTCTGCGAGAAGTCCTTGGTGAGTGCAATGGAGAACAGAGATAGTGGTTACTATGAGAAGAAGGCACTTTCGATTTTCAAAGATGTTTGCAATGCAGTTTTTAGAATTAGAATACAGATTATGGGTTATGCAGGATTGCCCTTTATTCACAGTAATGCTTAGATTATTCAGTTTGAGATTATATTTAATAGTATACATCACTTTTTTTGATTTTTCGTTGCAACGCACGGGCACTTTACTAGTTATACATGAAACAAAATCACCTGCCTCTCCTGCACTGACACGTGGGTCCACATTTGACATTCTCCTCGCTGCCTTGTTGGATTGATTAAAGATTGGGCCTCTTTTTTCGATCTCTAAAAGTTATTTGTCGATTTTTTATAATAATTAGTTTTTAAATAAAATATTTTTTAAGACAGAGTCTATAAATTAATTTTAATACACACTATAGTGACTTTATTTATATTGAGCAAAACCACACACAAATTATTTATGTCTCGGTATTCTCTCTCACAATAGTCAAAATCCATAAGCCGCAGACATAAGTCGAAGCCGAAAAAATAGGCCCATTATAGGGCCTGTTCTTTTTTGCTACGGTTGATGACTTTTGACTGCGGCTGATGGCTTTTTGACTGTTTGCGACAGAGATTGCGGAAAGACGGATACTCGCTTGCAATTTTTTATAATCTAGATATTAGTTTTTTAACATGTACTACAATTAACTTGTAGACCTTATCTTAAAAAAAATACTCCGTTTAAAAGTTAGTTACTATAGCAAAAGCAAAAAACGGCTTTTAGAAGCCGCAAATAACAGGTTTGTTACATAGATTATGCTAACAACATAGCATTATAATTTTGTTAAGAAAAGTCTATATTACCTTTGAACTTTGGTATTTCCTTATCTAATAACTTATGAGATAGACTTTCTTGTTGCTTAATCTCAGTCTTAGAGTCAGAAGGTATTGCCTTTCCTCTGTCTTCTCTTGTCACCTGAGTGGATTCTTCTTGAGCAAAGGGAGGAGACATCTGAACTGAGAGAGATGTCAGAACTGCATAAGACCCTTGTTAAGATGAAGCCTAGCTTAAAGGAGGTGGTATTCCTCGCATACACCATTCGAGTGCAATTCCTAGTTCTTAACATCTTCGGATAGGAAGAAAGGGCATCGGGGATAAGACAAGGATTAAACAAATTAGGTTTGAAATTAATGGAATGACATTGTTGTTTTATCAGAGAAATCAGAAGTGCCAACGATTCTGCACTCAGCGAGTGGTAGTTTCGTTTTCCCTAATAGTTTCTAGGGCAAGCAATGTATGAATTGTACAATATTTTTGTTGGATTGAATCCATAGAATAGATGCGCAAGCATCATTAAACACCAACTACAGTCATTTGCCCAAGAAAACAACTCTAAATTATTCACGTTTCAAATCTAAACCTAGACTTGACATTGGGTTCTTAGAACAAGATAATATAGGGGATTTGATCCCATTTTACTTGTGGAATGGAGGAGATAAACCTTTTGGATGCAGGAAGTCACCAAGAAATGAAGAAATCCTCATGGGATTTGAAGATCAAGAAAGGGGATTTGGGTGGTTTTGTGGAGGAGAGAGAGAGTGCGGGCTGGTTCGGTTGATGGAGCGGACGCTCTGGAGAGAGAAGGGGAGAGAGATTAAAATAATTTTTCACCCGACAGTTAATGTGCAAAACTAAACAGAAACGGTAGTTCTACAGTTAACACTCCGGTAGTTCTGAAAGACGGAAGTACCGCATTTTTAACGTCGGTAGTACCGCGGAATACACAATGGTAGTTCTGATTTTTCTAGAACTTCTTAGAAACAGAATTTGATATTGAGAAAAATGCAATTAATCCCTAATTTTGCACTTAAATAAGAATCATTATGCATCAAGAAGACTGAAAGGAACCTATGAACATAGTTTTTATGACCATAAAGATTTTTAATAAAAATAATTTGAAAATACCCTTCAAAAATACCTCAAACAACACCAAATGAACATGAAAGCATGATGCAAGTGTTCAAACAATATTAAAGTAGTCCATGACATTTAATTTATTCCTCAACTTGTAAAAATGGCTTTCATCTAATAGTTTGGTGAAAATATCCGTCAATTGGTCTTCAGTTCGGATGTGGCTAATTTCAATGTCTCCCTTGCTTACGTGATCTCTCAAAAAATGGTGGCGTATATTTATATGCTTGGCTCTTGAGTGTTGGACAGGGTTACTAGCAATTTTCACTACACAATCATTACCACACAAAAGAGACATTATGTCAAACTTAATTTTATAATCTATCAAAGCTTACCTTATCCATAACAATTGAGCACAACAGCTACCCACTAGAGGAATATCTAATTAAATTAAATTTAGCACCCTTGAGATACCATAAGGCTATGCTAGAGAAATATTTTAAATATCTTAGAATTTTCTTTACGGCCGTCAAATGACAGTCTTTTGAAGATGCTTGAAACCGTACACACATGCAAACACTAAATATGATATCGAGTCTAGTTGCAGTAAGATAAAATAAACTACATATCATGAATCTATAAAGTTTTAAATCTACTAGTTTACCTTCTTTGTTGAGATCTAATTGTCCATTTATTGACATGGGGTCTTGATGGGTTTTGCATCCTCCATGTCAAACTTCTTGAATAAATCTTTTGCGCACTTTATTTGGCTTATGAAATTCTCATCCTTAAGTTACTTGATTTGGAGTCAAAGAAAATAGCTCAACTCTCCTATTATAGACATCTCAAACTCCCTAGACAACTTGCCACCAAACTCTTTGCAAAAATCTTGATTAGTAGAATCAAATATAATATCATAACATAAATTTGATATACAAAGAAATCATCATCAATGATTTTGATGAACAATGTTGTATCAACCTTCCCAATTTTGAATCCTTTAGAAAGTAGAAAATCTCAAATACACTCATATCATGCACTAAGAGCTTATTTTAAGCCATATAGCGTCTTAGAGAGTTTAACATATGATTAGGATGTTTAGGATCTTTAAAACCCAAAGATTGTTCAACATATACAAGTTCTGTTATTTTGCTATTTAAGAATGCACTCTTAACATCCATTTGAAATAGCTTAATATCGAAATTTGATGCAAAGCCAAGTAATATACAAATTAACTCAAGTTTAGCTAGGGGTGTAAATGTTTCATCATAATTTAAGCCTTCAACTTGAGTATAACCTTGAACAACTAACTTGGCCTTATTTCTCACCACAATTCCGTATTCATCTTGTTTATTGCACAAGACCCATTTTGTGCTCATCACATTATGCTCCTTGGGTCTTTCCACCAACATCCAAACATCATTACGGATGAAATTGTTGAGTGCTTTATACATTGCATTCACCCAATCCCGATCGTCTAGAGCATCATCTACAATTTTTGGCTTAAGAGAAGACACAAAAGAGTAATGTTCACAGAATGAAACTACTCGATATCTAGTTTGAACTTCTTTACTCACGTCATCCAATATTTGATTGCATGATTCTTGGTGATAACATTGTGGATCATCAGTGGCAAAAGTTGTTCTTCCTTTTTTTTCACATCTATGGCTTGAATATTGCTTGGTGTGGAAGAACTAGGAGGTTCAACTTGCTTCGATAAAGGTGATCCACTTATGTCTTCCTTCGGCTTGATGTCTCCAATTTGCATGTTTTCCATTGCATGCCTTAGACCTTCATCACCTACATCATCTAAATTTTTTTGCTCTTATGGAGAGTTATTAGTTTTATCAAATTGAACATCACACGATTTTTTAACTAAACCGTAGTTTTTATTGAAGACTCTATAAGTTTTGTTATTAGAAGAGTAAACAAGTAAGAAATCTTCATCATACCGACTTTGGAATTTAGAAAGCCGAACACCTTTTCTCTGTACATAGCATTTTTATCCAAATACTTTAAAGTATGAAATGTCCAACCTTCTTCTGATCAGAAGCTCATAGGAAATCTTTTTCAAAAGACGATGCAAGTAAAGACAATTTATGGCAAGACAAGCTTTGTTAGTACCTTCTGCCTAAAAATTATTGGAAGTATTATATTCATCAAGTATTGTCCTACCCATTTTAATAAATGTTCAATCTTTTTCTCTCTACAACTCTATTTTATTCTAAGTTCATCACAAAAATATTTGATTTAAGTATTTTTGAACTTGGAACCATTGTCACTACGGATTTTCTTAATTTTGAAATCAAATTCATTTTGGGCTCTTTTAACGGAACTTTTGAAAATCCCAGAGGCTTCACCCATGTTATTTAAGAAGAATACTCGTGTGTATTTGAAATAATCATCTACAATGACTAAATAGTAGCTACTACCCCCGATACTCTTATAAGTTGTTGGCCCAAACAAATTCATATGTAAGAGCTCCAATGACCTAAAAGTTAAGATGATACTTTTAGAAGGATGAGAGTTTGCAACTTGCTTCCTAGCTTGGCAAGCACTACACAATCTATTTTTCTCAAACTTCATATCTTTCAAGCCAACTACTAAGTCATATTTGAAAAACTTTTTGAGTTGGATCATGCTAACATGAACTAGCATTCTATGTCATAATCAACCCAAAGATGTTTTTGCCATTAAACAAGTTTTTAAGTATAGATCACTTGAGGAGAAATCTACTAAATAAACCTTTCCAAATCTAAGGCCTTTGAAAATATGTTCATTTTTCTAGAGAATAAGCATATCAAGCCTAGATCACATAATTGAGCAACGGATAGCAAGTTAAAATTTAATGTTTCTACTAGAGATATATTAAAAATGGAAAAGTCATTTGAGATAGCAATTGTACCCAATCCTAATACTTTTCTTTTGCTATTGTCACTGAATGTGATTCTTTCATTGCGTTCATTCTCAAATATGATGAACATCTTTCGGTCTTCAATCATATGTTGAATGCACCCACTATCAAGTACCCAATGCCTTACACCGGTATTGTAGTTCACTTACAAAAGAAAATTAAATTATTTTAGGTTTCCAAATTTGTTTGGGTCCGTAAAGGTTAATAACCAAGGTTTTGGGCACCCAAATGGCATTATTTTTAGCACCTAAAATTGTGCCAACAAATTTAGTAATAACACTATTATTCTTGGATTTCCTAAGCATATAGTGAGAATCAAACAATCTAATAGAACGAGTCTTACTCATAGGATGATTTTGTTGTACATGTCCTATTTCTCGGTACTCATTGTTCTCAACAATAAGCTTAGCATCATATGACTTATCATTTACTTGATTAGAGGCAATTTTAGAACAACAAGGCATATAAAGTAAATAATCACATAAAGTGAAAATGCTAGTTCTAGCTTTATCTTCACTAGGCATGGCATTATAAATATCACATGTAATTCCAATGCTAGTACTAGATTTGCTTGAATTTACTTGGATAAGCATGTCATGAGTTTCCTTTAGCCCCTCATAAGAATCTTTAAGAGAGATATGCCATCTCTTTGAGCTCTTGTATTTTGAATTTTCTTTTCCAAGAAATTCATTCAATTTAATTAGCATATCCATAAGTTCATTGTAAGAAAGCTCATCATCATCAAAGGATTTTATCTTCTCTACTTTTGCCATAAGACATGTTGAAGATAAGAAGAGGGATGGAGCTTCTTTAATGGCGATGCCAACTAGTCCCTTTTTCTTGGGTGACTTCTCTTCTTCGGAGTCGGAGTCTGTGTACTCCTTGTCGGAGTTCCACTCTTCAATGTGGGCTTCATTCCTGCCCTCTTTGTGAAATTTCTTAAAAGGTTTCTTCTTACCATTGAAGTCATTCTTTTTAGATGACTTGTTCTTGTCATCCTTCTTCGTGGAGTATTGAGAGGCAATATGCCCATTTTCATCACACTCATAGCAACATATGTTACTATAGCACTTGTTATCGTAGGGGCGCACCTTCTTGCCTTTCTCATGGCTAGCGCTTTGGTATGAGTGCCTCCTCATAAACTTCTTCATCCTTCTCACAAGGAAGGTCAATTCCTCCTTGGAGTCCTCACCATCTTCAGACTTATCATTTGATATTGTCTTTATCTTCAAAGCGGTGATCTTCTTCCCTCTTATAGGAGGATTGCTCAAAATCTTCTTTTTGTCATTTTTGTACAACTCGTTGGTGATGAGATTCCTCAGGAGAGTTGAGAAAAAGGTCACCAATGTCTCATACTTCTCTGCCAGAGCTCTAAGCATCTTCCTCATAATTTCAACATCTGTTAGTGACATGCCAAGACCTTTGAGCTCATTCACAAAGTTATTGAGCTGAGAATACATTTCATTACTATCCTCATGAGGCAACATTGTGAATGTTTCATATTTAATTCGAAGTCTATACAATTTGGCTTCTCTAATCGTGGATGTTCCCTCATGGATTCTGAGAGGGTAGCCCAAATATCGTGAGTTGTTTCTAAATTGCTCACTCTATTGAACTCATCTGCGTGTAAAGCGCCAAATAGAGTATTCATTGTTTGAGCATCTAAATGAGCGTTACGCCCCTCTTGTTTTGTGAGGTGTAGTGGATCAAGAGGCATGACATAGCCCTCATTTACGACTTTTCACATGCTCGGACTAATAGCCTTAAGATAAATTGACATTCTAATTTTTCAATACGAATAATTAGAGTCATCAAAGAAATGTGCCTTTCCTATTGCGATCCCCTCACTAGCCAGCCTTTTCTCTCTAGATGATAAAATCTAATAAATGAGAGACAAAATTCTGATACCACTTGTAGAATCAAGGATAACCGTTTGAGGTGGATGAATAGGAGGTTCTAAAATTCTTACCTTCTAAAACTACTTACCATAAATTATAGCTATGCAAGATTTCAATTCAATTTAAATCTACACAATTCTAGTATAGCTAAGGTACCATAAGCACAAGTACTTTGATCATATTGAATCTACCTTTTATGCAAATTATTTCTGTTTAAATTATCAAACTGCATTGCCGATATTTTATATACAAATCTATAATTGTTTCAAGATTCTAGTTACATGCCTATTAGTTATCTTGCGAGTATGATCTCAACTACATTCTCTTGGAACATTTGAGCATTTGAGCCTTGTCGCCCTAAAAAAATTATAATAGTAATCTTTTGAAAATAAGTCTATAATTACATACCATGCTCAGTATTGTTAAGATACTAGGGGCACCAAAATGCCCCAAGCATCATTTTTAAATATGAGAAACTAGTTTTGGGAAGTCATGGATGGAAAATGACTGGCATACTTTGACATGGTTATTTTATGCTCCCAACCCAACTTGCTTAAATATTTAGGCGGATGGTATGGGGAGGCTGATGTAGTGGATGCATGAGAGTGTGGTTTGTGTTAGAACCGCCCAGAAAACTCTAAGGACCGAATCTTATCATAACCTCCTATGTAAAACAAGTTGAGGGTGAAGTTTGTCGTGGCGAGTTAGTTGATGTGGATAGTCCAGCTGGGCTCGTCGCTAGTGGTAGAACATCCCACACAACTTATGGGACCCACCACAAGCAGGAGAAACCTATATGGGTGAGATGATGAAAGGGGCGAGGTATTTTGAAAAGTTACTATGATAGTCTACTCATCCTCATGACTAAGGAATCGTGTGGAGCGATGAGCTAATCGTTTCTTATGGGTACAATGTACATCCTCTGCAGAGTGAGAACTATTCAAATAGCCGTGTCCACGGTCAAGGGCAAACATGGGAACTTAACAAGATATAGTTCTATTTCAAAAACTTTGTGGGTGGAATTGGAAAATGGCGGACCATAAAAAACCCTGATTTGTGTTGCCATGGGACGTCGATCCTAGTGTGGTATTAAGTGGATATACGCTGGAAAAACTAGCATGAGGTGCAGAAACCATGTAACGTGAATGGAATCTGGATCGCTATTATTATTGTATTCTTTCACATATTTAGAAAATTTGTTTTAGTTAAATCTGCTAAGTCTTATGAATTTCTAATTATTGTAAATTTTTAAGGTATTTCGCAAATAAAAATAGCCTAAGCCTTCCTTTGACAAGCTATGCATCTACTTAATTGCATATTGTGTGTTGGCTCACGGAGCACGGTGGCTTGTACTCACCCTCGCTCACTCAATTAATCTAGAATCAGGAGTCAGATCACTACAGTTTATCAATACTCTTGGTCTGATGGAAAAGAAGACGAAGAGACCAAGAACTAGGTTACGAACTCCAAGTGGCTACCTATGGGCACATCCTGAGGGTTTCACCTGTGTGTTCCATTTTCAGTGCTGCTTTTATTGATTTCGGCCCGGTCGGTCCGTGAGTAAGTCTACTAATATGTATTTATGATTCTGCATGATATGTTTAGTAATATATCTGTGAGTACTATCTACTAATCTAGAAAATAGTGCGATAGAATCATAGAAGATTATGGATTGCAAAATTCGGGTCTGACACACTATACCTCCTTAGCTTTTTAGACTGAAAAGATAGGACTCTGCAAAGCAGGATGTGATAGCTCCTTACAATGTAAGACATGACAACACTCTACCTCGCCAGCAACTTTTCAGAAAAACAAGGCAACACTTTGCCTCACAGGCTACTCACATAAAATTAACCACACCATGTCAACCCTTTGGCTTATAAAATGAGGTGAAAGAGATCTGAGAGAGAACACTAAACAATCAAACACAACACTACATCAGAGCTTGTTTCACCACATCGGCATGGACAAGAGACAGAAGAAGCAATGTGATAAGATGATGAAGCAATGGAGAAGACTCGCGAACTAGCAAGGTCTGCTGCGGTCCGCGACGCTGCTGTGGCCCTGGACAAACAAGCGGAGCGTGTCAGGATGTCACCTCCCCGCAATGACACCTCACGTATCCGCAACCCCACCCTAAACATTCCAACTATTGCCTATCGCCCAACGGCCCACTTATTGCCAATGTGTCGCTCGGCCGTTGGGCGATAGGGTCTAGTCGCC
Source organism: Melocanna baccifera (assembly GCA_036346265.1). Classification (NCBI taxonomy): domain Eukaryota; kingdom Viridiplantae; phylum Streptophyta; class Magnoliopsida; order Poales; family Poaceae; genus Melocanna; species Melocanna baccifera. The sequence continues at coordinate 16,583,178 of CM070710.1, forward strand.
CAACAGTTGGGTGACTGAAAACTATTCCTGTAAAAAAATTTAGGCACAGATATGTTTATGTAATTTTGAATAAAAAATAGATTATTTAAAAAAATCAAGAAAGGAGGAGGCTATACTCACTCACATCTGAGCCATAGTTTATAAGAGATTGTTTTATATTCAATTGGCTGAGGAAGTGCCATGTTGATGGCCATATCATCGCCCACGGTGGCAAAACCACCAATAAAACCACCTTTGAGGGTTACTAGAAGTGGAAGCGCGGCGCCACGCTGCGTTAGCTACTACGTGGATCAAAGCAAGAATCGACAAGTCGTAGTTTTTTTTTTGTATTTTTTAAAAAAGCAGAGGGCTTTTCTAGAAGAACAGAGAACTTGTGCGTGATTATGAAAAATTTATCACGTAGAAAGATGGCATCTCTGGAAAAATCAAGAATCCATACATAATTTGAAAAGTAGAGGACTTTTTCGAAAACGGAAGACCTTACGAAATAGCAAAGGTCCTTTTATAACAAACAAGGACCTACATGTGATTTCTAAAAAAGTGAAGGACTTTTTTGCAAAAGTCCTAACGTGGCAGGAGAGGCTGAAAATCCCCCGGCCATAATATAGGGAGTATTTGCTCCTGTTTTAGAAGATTAGGGATTGAATACCCGCTTTGTAATTTAGGGGATTAAATAGACGCACAGCCAAAGTTTAAGGGGTAGTATAAACTTTTTCCATTTCATTAACTAAAGAAACGTTAGCAATTTCAGAGTGGGGTAAGCCCACTGATCCAGATATTGACGGCATAGGCCAAACTTGAGCAGACAACAGCACAGGCTGTATGCAAGCAGCAGACCTTATAGGAACCATCTGCACAATATACGTATCCATTTTTGTCTACACCAGATTACTACTATTCCAGACCTATATATGATGGGAAAAAAAAAAACAAGGATAGAGAGACCGAGTTGGACATAAGAGCATACTGCTATTGCAGAGCAGCTTTGAGATCGTTAAGAACTAGCACACCACGGTGTGAGCTTGCGGCGCCCATGGCGGAGGAGCTGGATGAGAATAGTGTAGCGCGGCGATTTGCAGCGGTCGGCGAGCATTAAGTTTCCAGCTTCAAGGAGACGACTCGGGACTGCCGGTTCCGCTTGGCCGCCCTCACAAACACCACCGACAGGCAAGACGGCGCCCACCATGGCCTCCGGACCTCTTGCTCCCCTTTCAGGCAGGCAACTGCAGATTGATTTAGTAGGAGTCAGACAGAGCAATCTTCAGAGTTCAGACACACGATCCATTGAGCAGTTTCAAATGCACACATATAAATATAAACATGACATCCCAAATATTATAGAAACAACAAAAGAATTCGTAGGAGAATGCCTAGAGTTTGTGTGGATTATGATATCTGCATTAGGGTGTGTTCGTACTGGCTTTTGCTTGAATAAGCCAGAAGCAAGTATGAACATCTGACTTCTCGAAACGGTTTCTCCATTCCTCTCACTCCCGTCTCGCTCCGAGGATAAGGCAAGGGGTCATAGGCACATCATGCACCCCCACTCCTCTCGCTCTCGTCTCACGCACGCCTCCCTCTCACTTTTTCCACCGTTTGCCCCCTCCTTCTAAAAGCCATCTCTTTCGGCCACTACTATTCGTTTTCAGTCAAAAGCCATCAGCCGCAGTTAATACAAACACCCCCTTACTTCAGTCCATAACTGAATAGGCATGCAGCATTCTTTGAAATAATACTGACGCTTCATAGTTGATCTTTGAGTAATATAACATATGTTGGTATCTGGATCAAGTTTAATTCATTTGTGTTCTAAGAAAATCACTTGTGTTGCTCATTTACATCAGAACAGGATGCTGATTATCAATTGTATGTGTGAGTCTCAAAATAAAAAAGAATCAATTTATACACTAGCATTATCAATAATAACAAGGCCTTTTGTCCCAAACAAATTAGGATGAGTTAGGAATGAAAGCTCCTCAAGGTCAAAGAATCGAGAGCCACATACAACGCAAAAACCCTAAGCCTGCATCATATATTGTTGCTGCATCATATAACTTATGATGAAGTAACATATAACTTATTTCATACACTAGCATCATATAACTTATTTCATGATGAAGTGAACAGAACATTAAGAAAATTGTTGCTGCCAAATTGGCAGCTGTACTGTGCCAGCGCAGACATTTTGCAAAAGACTCAGCTCGCCTTCTAGGCATCTACATAACATGGATAGCCAATACCAACCAATGATGAGCTTGAGCTCAGAAAGAAAAGATCAATGAGCTTCTACCACTTCGATTGACCGGTATTTTGATCAGTTCAGCATTTGCCAAAAAAAATAGCATTGGTGAGAGGAACAGAGAATTTCATTCTGATTGACTGCATGGCACATCGCAATCAAATGAAAACTAAAGAGCAAAATATGTAGGAAAAAACACTGAGTTATCATGGTAGCAGAAATGTACTGTCGACTCCTCTATATTAAAGGCCAAGTAAGAACCATAAATGTTCAAACCTTTAATGCGCCTCAACTCTTTGCATAATGTGATAAAGTCTCCCCATTTCATATGGCATCGCCTGATAAACCGCAGAATCTGCTCCGTAGTAAACATCGACAGGCTTTCTAGATACTCTCCATTGACACTATTTTCTTCAAACACTTGTCTGTAGCTACCGAGATTGATGTCTTCAAGCCACAGTCCAACATCCTGAAAGAGAATAATAACCTTATTAGGTGAACATCAATCATGTTGGGGTCACTAACCTTTAGCTCTTGCATTCAACACAAGCTGTCACTGGTTCAAAATTGCCAGAAGATAAATGTGTAGCTAGGTCAGCTAGAACAAATGCAGATTGTCAAAACATAAAGACCATATTAAGACACAATTTTATAAATGTTCAATGGGTTCCCCTTAAGAGGATTGAATAAAATGCCCTTTACAAATTTACAGAAACTAAAACCCAGATACACACCAATGACAAAAAAAATCTAAAAAGCAAGGGGATATAGTTGCCCAAAAATTAACCTGGAAAGCAAATGAAACTTCTGGGAATATTAGATATTGTTTTAATATATATAATAAAAATAGTATCTGTATTAGATAAAATATGCAACCCAAATGGAGAACTGTATTTCATTGTAACAAAAAGCATTTCCTTTTTAAAACTTGTATTGTGGTTTAATGCAATATGTTGCAAGTTGCAACCCCTCAACCACAACCCCAATGAAATGCAACGCCACTGACCTTCCCACCAGGCATTAGCCCATGCACAAAAAGGTTTGAATACTTGTCCTATTGTAAATATGGCATTGTAGGCAGAGTTTAATAGAGATCTAGATCACTTGTAATCATAATATAATATACACATTGCATGACACATGGTGGCTCCCTTTCACCATGTATCACATCTGCCTCATGCCTATAAAGAATATAATGAGCACAAACTTTGTCATGTGGGGCATTGCCTATCAACGTCGTGGGCCCAAGTTGGCACCAGGAGCAGCGGAAGGTGAGTCATACAGAAAAAGCATATCCAAAATTTTGAAATCACTGGCGAATTTCAAGCATCATAGGAGGTCCCTCCCCTAGTCCTACAGCCTCAACTTTATTTTTCCCCATAACAGTGCATCTCTCAGGGCTTGTTTGAAAACCTCAATCCCGGCCGGGATCTCGGCCAAATCCCGGCCCACCACAGGGGAGAAATCCAAATGAGGAAAAATGGCCTGATGGCACATTTAGGTAGCAGAGGGGAAGGAAATTTCCTGGCCCAGTCCTGGGGGTTCCATGGGGTTGGAAAAAAACTGCTCTGTGGGTCGAGATTTCTTGCCCGTCCGTCTCGTGCCACTGTTGCTGAAGGATCATGCGAGAAGGTCCTGTTTAATGTTGTGATGAACCATTACAATGTTTCTGGAGTGGCAATTTGATTTTGTAAAGATCGCACTTTACCAGGATTGGTTTTGGGTAGAAAGTGAGGATTTTGGGATTTGAGTCATAGATTGAGTTGGATTAATCTGGGTCTTTGTATTAAGGTTGCATGATGCATGTTTCAGCTAACGTGGGTCAGGTTGTGAAAAACTTGTGCTCGAAAAAAGATTTCTTTGTCCTTGGATGTGCAGGGTTGCTTGGAGTCAACCGTGGTCAACGACGAGTATCAGGGCTAGGCTCATGGAGTTGAGGCTCAGAACGATCGAGGATGCCAGGTGAGATGGTGAGCTCAAGCATGGCACGAGAAAAGTGAAAAATGTTGAAGGTGAGTTCGAACGGCGTAATTGCACCATAAGGCTTGGACGGTCCAAGTGAGCCGTGGTTCGGTGGAACCAAGACAGGAGAGACTTGACGACGTGTGGCAAGTTAGTGATGCACCTACACGTGGCAAGCATGACGATTGCTTGTAATGGATGGTAATGATCAGGTCAACGAAGGGTATTTTGGTAGTTTGGCCAAAATTTTAGAAACCACCTTGGATCAAAACCACATCGCGTGGGCAACGTGTTGGAGAGCGGTTTAGGTCAAGGTGGAGCTGATTTGATCGAAACAGGTCAAGGCAAAGGACTTAATGGATTCGGGCTTATGTGCTTTGAAAAACGTGCATAAGTGACATGTGTGAGTTAAAACCCGTGTGCGTGGGGTTAAAGGGTTAAAACTGTAGGTTCCCATTTGAGTGCAGAGGTTGAGTTGAGAGCTTTGGGAATAGCGACAACTGAGATTATTTGGTTGAGGTAGCTATTTGCAGACTTTAAAGTACTTGTGAGATGACCTACGACTCTTATGTCTGACAGTACAAGTGCTATCAGCATTGCTCGTGATTCAGTGAAGCATGAGCTCAGCAAACACATTGGTGTTGATGCTTCATACACTCGCTCACAGGTGTAGGAGGGAGTACTCTCTACAGTTTATGCCTTCAAAGTTACAACTTGCTGACTTCTTCACGAAGCCACATACAAGGGCACAATATTTGTATTCTCTCTAAACTCAATGTGTGTGATCCATCATGAATTTGAGGGGCTGTTAAGGATAAAATAGGATTATTTGTTTCCTTATATGTTGTGGTTTCCTTTATCTGTGTACGGTATATTCCTTTGCATATCCCTTTGTACTCCTTATATATATTGCCTTTTGGGTTCCATGAATATACACAAAATATTCATAACAAAGGACTACGCCAAAACCAGTCCCTAAGGCATCACACTCGACAATGAAAGCTGCAGAAAAATCCGGAAGGTGCAGGACTGGTGCTGCGGAGAGAGCCCTCTTAAGGGATTGAAAAGCATGATCAGCAGCCTCGGATCATTGGGAAGTGTCCTTGAGCAAGTTGGTGAGGGGGGCTGCACTAGTGCCAAAAATCTTTGATGAATTTGTGGTAGTAGCCTGCGAGACCAAGGAACCCACGTAACCCTCTTCTGTTGAGCGGCTGTGGCCAATTCTTAACGACGAGGACCTTGTCTTCATCCATTGCCACTCCCCACGCTAAAATAACATGGCCCAGATGTGACTGAAGTCGTGCCAAAATTGCATTTCGAACGCTTTAGGTGAAGGCAATGCGATCGCATAATCTGGATGACTGCTTGGAGGTGGTGTAGATGTTCTGACCAAGAGGAGCTATATATCAAGATATCATAAAAAATGAGGACAAAACAACAAAAATAGGGTCGTAAAACCTCGTTCATCAAAGCATGGAAAGTGGAGGGCACATTTGTCAAATCGAACGGCATCACTAAGAACTCGAAGTGGCCATGATGAGTGCGGAAGGCGGTCTTAACATCGTCCGAATGCATCCATACTTGATGATACCCCGAGCGAAGATCAAGCTTGGTGAAGAAGCGAGCACCGTGCAATTCATCAAGGAGCTCATCAATGACCAGAATAGGAAATTTGTCCTGGATCGTCAATTCATTCAGTGCCCAGTAGTGACACAAAAACGCCAAGAATCGTTGGCCTTCTTAACAAGTACTTGAGAAGAGAAAGCGGAGGTGCTTGGTTGAAGTGTGCCTTGCTACAGCATAGTGGCGCATTGGCGTTCGAGCTCGTCTTTTTGTAGTTGTGGATATCTGTATGGACGGATGACCACTGGTTCAGCTCCAAGACGAAGACGAATGCAATGGCCAGAGGAGCATGCCGGCGGTAAGCCGTGAGGTTCGGCAAAACGGTCCCCAAATTCGGTAAGGAGGGCGGAGAGGTCCTCCCAAGAGGTCGTGACTGCCCGAACCGCTGCTACCGGTGCTGCGATGCCGTCCTAGGAGACCTATCAGCCGTCCCGCCAAAAAGACATGTTCAATGTATTGAAATCCCAGAGAATAGGCCCAAGGTTGCGGAGCCATTGCACTCCAAGAACAATGTCGAATTCGCCCAGTGGAATAGCGAGGGCCTCCATTGTGAACGTCTCGTCGGCTATTTGAAAACAGAGATGTCGGGCGACGCCTCCACATGCAACTTTGTCCCCATTAGCGACCGCCACGCAAAGACCAGGGCGGGCTTCGAGCTGTACTCCCATTTGTGGCATTGTCTCACTGACCTAATACTAGCATCCAGAACATCAACTAATATCAGCCAATCATCATCAAGTTATCAACTAATATTAGCATCCAGAACATCAACCAATCATCAACCTAATATCAACTAATATTAGCATCCAGAACATCAACTAATATCAACAACCAATCAAGCAGACAAGCACATAACAACAAGTCGACAACAATCTTAGACAAACTAATATCATCTAATGCAATCTTTGATGATATTAGAAGCTAGGGAACTGAAGTAAACAGAGTTCTGGTAGATCATTTTTGTGAACTAAAATCAAAACAATACTAAAGACCATTTTTGTGAACTCAAACAAAGTAAATCACAGAAGCAAGCACTCGGCACTCGGTGCCAGCACTCGGCAACTAGTACATCTAATTGCAATCAAATTACATTCTTGAATTTGCAGATACCTCGGTGCCAGCACTCGGCAAGTCGGCAGGAGACAGCAGCGGGGAGAAAGCTGCCGGCGCAAGGGAGGAAGCCGGCGACGCACGGCGAGAAAGCTAGTGGCGCACGGCGGAGATCTTGAAGCCGATGAAGCACGGCGAGGAGGGCGTCTTCCAGGTCACAGCGAAGATCTTGCAGCTGGCTCCGCACGGGAGGAGACGCGGGAGACGACGGCTGGAGGAGGCGTCGGCGAGATGCGGGAGAGCGCCGGCGATATGCAGGAGAGCGGGCCGGCGATGGGAAGGACTGGAGGATGTAGGCGTCGGCGAGATGCGGGAAAGCACCGGCGAGATGCGGGAGAGCGGGCCGGCGATGGGGAGGAGCGCGCCAGCGAGATGCGGGAGAGTAGGCGGCGTTCGCGATGGGGAGGAGTGCGAGTGGCCGGGTAGGGAATGGGAGTCGGGGGCACGACCGCTCGAGTGGGGTTAGGGTTACCGCAAGCATCGCCTGGGCAGGCCGTCGTCTGGGCAGGCCGTCTCCTGGGCCGGCCGTGTCCTGGGCCGAGTCCGACACACTTATTTGCCGTGTCTGATACGTATCGGAAATTCGGCCGACACGTCGCCGACATGTGTCCACGCCGTGTCTGTGTCGTATCTGTGTCGGACACGGATACGACGGTTTAGACACGTGTCGGTGCTACAGAGCTAAGGACAGGAAAAGCTCGCAATCAGCACCTCATCTGCTTATACGAATAGAACTTTGACAAAACATTTTATGGTATGATGGAAGTACCAGGAGTTTTCTTTGGAAATCACACCATAGATTTTCCAAATACCTAACCAAAGTGACAGCTTAAAAGGCAAGATACTGCAATAAGTAACGCCACCACTAAATTCTCTCGAAAATGGTTGAAAATTAACGGCATAAAAATGTAGCACTATATTACCCCACAAAAACGAACAAGCATTCTCAAGCTATGGATCATCAGAGAGAACACAATATCACAAATTCCCCAATCTCCTAGCAAATTTTCTCAATAATAAAGCCTACGTTGCTGAATGCACAACGAAAAAGACACTAAATTTCAGCATGATTAGCATTCATTTAACAGTAGAAACAAGAGGGAAACCACCGATACTGCATATTAGCACCTCGACAGTCCAGATGAAGAAATCCAGCGGCTCCGGCGACCGCCCGCGGCTCATCTCCCTCCTCCCCGGCAGCAAACCTCCTGCAAGAGCCAAGATTCCCACCCGAAATCAAGAGCACCACCCCCCAAAGATTGCAACTCCAAGAAAAGAAGCCGCTAGATACCGCTTCTTGGATCCAGCCGACGAGCTCAATCTCGCCCCATGAGGGAAGAGGTCGCTCGCGGTCGCGCGGCAGATTCACGAGGGCAGCTGCTGCTGGGTTTCTTTTCTCTTCCTTTTCTGTGGGGGAGCTCGGGAGGATGACAGATGCAAGTCACTGTGCAAAAAAAAAAAAAAAGCAAAGTAAGCAAACGGAAAAGGAAAAGGCGAAAAAGGACTCTGGATTTGTGGGGTGAGTTACGAGTCTGAGATGGATTGAGACTTGTGTACAGAGCAGTAATTAGTCCCTTCGGGCGGACTCAGCTTTAGATAGCTTTTAATTTAACGTTAATTTATAATTTTTTATTATATAACTGGTTTATATTTTACTATAGTTGATTTGACTTATTTAATATAATTAAATTTAAAAAAATAAAAAGATAGAAAAATATGTTAACCCATTATAGACAATATAAAGGAATATAGAAAAAAAAGCCTGAAAAATCTAAAAAAATAAAAAAGGATAAAATTACTGAATAAAAATAGATGCTGTCTTTAAGCCGTTTTGAGCACAACCTTAGTTTTTTAGTTTTGAAGCTCACTAAATACACTCGAAATTTAAAACTGAGCTCAAAATGCACTAAAAGCTTGAAGCTTAAATTTTATAGTTTTCCTTGAACCTAGGCTTCCAGCCCAGCTGACGCCCCGCTCGTTTCAACTTTTTTTCAGCTTCAGCTTTTTTTCACTATTCAGTAATTTATCTTTTTCTGAATTTTTTTAGATTTTTTAAGCTTTTTTGCATTTTTTCTTTTTTTTCCCGTGTTCCTTTGTATTGTCCGTGATGGGCTAACATATTTTTTCTATTTTTACATTTTTTTAAATTTAATTATGCCCAAAAAGCTAACTCAGCTACAGTAAAAAAAAAGTTAGCTACAATGAAATTTCAACCAAAAGCCAGAAGCCATCGCTAAAACGATCACCCCCTGAGTCCGCCCAAATGGTCCATAAAGGATGGCACTTTGAAAAATATTATTTCAAAACATAAAATTGAAAATTTATCATTCTAAAAATTGGCGCTTATTTACCATTCTTGAACACTTTTCTCCACGCTCCTCCCTTCTTCCTCCCGTTATGTGTGCAGTATCCATATTTTGCCTATCACATGTCAAGATCTTCTTTCTAAGTTAGTACGTCGTGGCTCCTCCGTATCATTGTTTTTCATGGTTCAAGCATATTTATTAGTGGTGAAAGGATATGAATCCTTGGCCATTTTGGCCCCCTCCCGCACGATGATGCCACATTTGGCCTCCTCCCGCGTGTAATGCTAGTTTTAGCCCTCTCACGCGATCAGGGAGCACGCTAGGGGGGTGGCGGGTCCAAAACTACGCGAGGAGGGGAGCCGTCCGAGTTACGCATGAGGGGGAGGTGGCGCGGTTGAGGTGAGCGCAAGAGGAGGTGGCGCGGTACGAGGCCGTGTGAGGAGGCGAGCCAGTGCGCCAGTGAAGCCGCATGACGACGAGCGCACGGACGACGAAAGTTGGCGAAGATGAGGCAGAGAGGGGACGCCATCATCAGAGGAGAGATGCCACAACTGCCACCTCCCCCTGGCGCGCATCGCGACCGCGCCACCTTCCTCGCGTGCACCCGGACCGTGCCACCTCCCCTCGCGCACTCTCCAGCCGCGCGAGGGGGCCAAAGATGGCATTATGCATGGGAGGAGGTCAAATACGGCATTGCCGTGTGAGAGGGAGCCAAAATGGCCAAAACTTCAAAGGATGCAACCTGTGATTAGACATTTGTAGCTTATAAGAGGTAGTTTCTGCACCAACCCTCGTTGTAGGAGCATCAACCGTGTTGTGGAAACCCATGAGAAATTCTGGTGCCTTCTCATTTTGAGAAGTTGCTGGTGGTGCTTTTTCGGATATGATATTCTAACTAGTACTACTGGTCCCGTTCATTTTGGTTTAAAGTCAGTTTCTGCTTCTGGTTTATGTCTTTTTTCACTATTCAGTAATTTTGTCTTTTTTAGATTTTTTGGGCTTTTTTGCCTTTTCTTTTTTTATCGTATTCCTTTGCATTGTCCGTGATGGGTTAACATATTTTTTCTATTTAATTTTTTTAAATTTAATTATGCCAAACAAGTCAATTCAGCTACAGTAAAAAAATAAGTCAGCTACAGTAAAAAAGTTATAAACCAACGTCATTCCGAACGTCCCCTAAAGATTATTAATTTTTAGTGGCGCAATCGCCGCTCACCTCGTCTTTGTCAGACTCAGCCTGCTTATACTTTGAGCAGGGGCGTGTGCACCGTAACTCTCCATGTAGCTCTTTCCATGCCCTTCATCCTCCAGCACATCCTCGCCGGTGGGGCAGTCGTGTGTGTGACTTGAAGAGCGATGGGATTCAGCAAAGCTAGCTAGCAGAGAGCAGCATGAATGGATTACCAGTTACCTTGTCGCTTGCGTTCGCTCACCTTGCCTCTGGCGAGCTCAGCGGGCTTATGCCTTTGGGTTCTTCTCTGAAAAGGTCTATGTGGTTCCTTGCGAGTAGATAGATTCTACCTGATTGCCACCCAAGTCACACTTGTACAACGCTTACAATTATACCGTATCCATGAAAATACATGCACATTTTTTAACCTTGATCTTCCGGATCACACAATAGTACACACATACACACTTAGAGATGCCTTGGTTTGAATCGGAGGTGTCGAGCTTTAGCAACATAAATGAGTAACCTAGAGAGTGGGTTTTGGTTTCAGTTGCTTGAATTTACCGAGTGTAGGACCAAAGAAGACAACAGAGGGGAGGTGAATGGTGCCAACTCTGATTTCCCCCCTAAGTATTCAAGATTCTAAACTCAAACACCTACAGAGGTGTAGAACATAGAATCTCTAGATAAAAATCACTCCAATTGACCCAAAACAACTAAACTTGGAACCAAACCCTTCCAGGCGGTCTAACCGACGTTCAAAGGGCGGTCTGACCGCTCCAAGCGGTCTGACCGGCCTTATAATGGCGGTCTGACCGCTGCTACAGTAAAATCAGACGATAAATAGTGTTTTCAGCCCGATTTCAAATTCAAAAACCAAGAGAACTTTTGATCCGTAGATCCAAATAATATAAAATTTTGTATAGATGTTCTCTAGGTTATTGTGAACCTATTCCAACAAACGATCATGAAAAATATGTCCAAAGTTGAGACCTTTTTCAGTTTGTTGGAAGGTTGCACCAAAACCGAGTCAAAACCCCAATTTGAGAATCCAACTTGCTCGTGAGTATATAACGGCCAAGATGGCTCCAGATGTGTTCTCACATGTCACAGCAAGCCAGACCAAGGGCAAACAACAATCAAAAACCCTCAAAACGAGAAATCACACAAGGAAACCAAAAACATGCAAAATCGGGTTTCTTGATAAACTTGCTATATAAGTGCCTAGATGATATGAGATATATTTTCACAGGTTATCTCCATATCTTTTACGTTCTTAGCATAGCAAGATCAAGAAAAACGAAAGAGAGATCAACCCAATCAAGACAAGAGCAAATCAATCCACATAGAGAAGATTCATCGAGATGATCAAGATTGATGTATTGCTTACTTGTGTTGAGTTTTACAGCCACTCCACCTTGGAGGACAAAGAGCACACAATGCACTCAACTCTCTAACCCTAACCCTAGACTTGAGAGCACATGAGAGATGTATTGGATGGTTAACAGAAGTCTCCATCCCAATCCTTTATATAGGAGGTCCAACCAGCCATTCCTAGCCCTAATGGATATAATCCACTTAGCGTAATGGGGGGAAACCCGTTAACCCCAACCACACGGGTTTTAATTCACACAAGTCACTTATGCACGCTTTTTAAAGCGCATAAGTCTAAATCCGTTAAGCCTTTTCCGCTTGATCCAACTTGATCAAATCAGCATCCCCTTGACCTAAACCGCTCTCCAAATGCCCCGCATACGCCGCGGTTTTGATCCAAGGTGGATTCCGGTATTTTGGCCAATCTTACCAAAATACCTTTTCTTGACCGGGTCTTCATCTTTCATTGCAAGCGATCCCCATGCTTGCCACGTGTAGGTTCACTATTGGCTTGCCATGCGTCGGTAAGTCTCTCTCGCTCCGATTTCATCGGACCACGCCTCACTTGGACCGACTAAGCCATATGGTGCAAACCTGCTGTTCGAACTCGCTTTCAATATTTTCAGTCTTTCTTGTGCTATGCTTGAGCTCACCATCTCTCCCAGCATCCTTGACCGTTCTGGGCCTCGGCTCCTCCCTGAGCGTAGCCCCGATCCTCGCCGTCAATCATGGTGACTCCAAGCCTCTCTGCACATCCAAAGACAAAGAAATTATTTTCGGGCACAAGTTCTTCATAACTTAACCCATGTTAGTCAAAACATACTTCATGCAACCTTAGTGTAGAGACCCAGATCCCCCTAACTCAATCCATGACTTAAAACACAAAATTCTCAATTTCTGCCAGAACAATCCTTCCAGAGAGCGATCTTTGCAAAATCAAATAACCACTCCACAAACATTGCAATGGTTCATCACAACATTAAATAGGACCTTCCCACATGGTCCTTCACTGAGTTTGGACCAGAGCATATCTAATAGCCATACTCAAAAATTAAGAGTGATAGAATAAAAATGGAGTTTCCCAAAATTTAAGCCCTATTTAAAACGTGGAAAACTTTTTTGATTCATTCAAAATTGAACTGTTGTATGTAAAGCTCATGCAAAACTTCTGCAAAATAACTAGTTTCCAAATGGGCACGTGCACCTCTCCCGTCTTTCTCTCCCTCTTAGAGGTGTCCAAATAGGTCGTGCCTAGTGGGTCGGCCCACAACCAGTATTGTAGACATAGCCCATGGCACGAGACATGTTGGACCGGGCCGGCACGATACGAGGGGGTGGCCCATACTTGGGTCGTTGCCCTAGCCCAGCGGGTTGGCATGGAATGGAACGCATAGTGTCGGGCCGGGTATGGCACAACATTGGCATGACCCATGCGGCACGATGGCCCAGTAGGCACGTTCAACCCAATGGTCACGGGCCATTTGACATGGAAATATGACTGTTATGCACGTTTGGCCAAGGCACAGCATGGTGGGTACGACCCATTTGGCCCTTTTAGCACGAGTAATAGTCACATTTTTGAAATTTATAACTGTTTTGTGGTCATGTGTAAGTTTAAAATAAGAAAAAATTCAAAAAATCAAAATTTTTCTATAAATCGGCAGCGTAACCCCTCATTCAGCCACACTTAAACCAGTAATTTCTTCTTCGAATTCTCTTGTGAAAATTTCGATACACTTTATGATAATTTGGAAAAATTCAAAGTACTTTTGCTAAAAATATGAAAATTCAAAATCCGACCTACAGTCAAGAAAAGATGCAACAATACTAATTTTTATATACTTATATTGTTCTTATTTTTTTGTATTGTGATATAAAATAGGTAATAGTATAATTTTCTATTTGTATTTTGCAGTTTTCCACATTTCTCCATGTAAAATTTTGAGAATTTTCCTGCGAATGAATAAGAAATTGATTCAAAAGATCTTTCATCATTCAGAAATGAAACGTCTTCACCTCCACCTCAAATGGCAGAACAGATCTTGATTGTACCATCGTCAAGCTCTACTAGTGCCTCTGCATCAACAAACACCGAAGCAAAAAGGTCCAGACCCAGTACATCGGAGGTGTGGATAGATTTCGACATGGTAGTGAAGCGAGACGTGACCGAAGCTCAAGTAAGAGTTACTGTTTGCAAAATAAATCATCATGAATTGTCTGTAAAGTCTTCAGGTGGAATCGAGCACTTGCACAGGCTTGCCCTAAGATGAAAAGAAAAACAAAGTATAGCCATGAGGAGACACAGCTACAGTTCAACCCCAATGGTACGGTACTTAACTGGATTATAATCTCGAGGTAGTTCGAGAATCTTTAGCCTATTTAATTGCCTTATAAGATATTCCTTTAAATTTTGGTGCGTAAGATGCATTCGAAAAGTATATTAGAACTACTCCTAATCCTAGATTTACTCGTGTTTCTAGACAGACAATGATTAGAGATTAAGTTAAATACTACAATAATGGTCATGAGAAAATTAAAGAACTCTCTGGAACCTTTACATTTTCAATGGCCTTAACCTCGTATATATGGAGTAGTCGGTGTAGAGAGAATTATCTTACTGTAATTGCTTATTATGTATATAATAACTGGATAATGAAAAAAAGGATCAAAGACTTTAAACTAATTGAAGTAACACATATGGGTGAGAATATAGCATAATGTATTATCAAAGCAGTAAAAGATTTTGGTCTTACAAATACAATTTTTGCAATTATCTTGAATAATGTTGTAGCAAACTCCAGGGCAATAGATATTCCCACTCCCTTATTTAGTACATATGCTGAATCCTTTTTGCGACATCAGCGATGTGCCTGTTATATTATTAATCTTATAGTTAAATGTGATTTGAAGATGTTAGATCCATATCTTCAAGCTTTTCTAGATGCAATTTCTTTTGTAAATAATTCTAACCAATAAATTACAACATATAAGACCTACTGCATTGCGATGGGTATATGTTTATGAAAGTTCACTGTGGATATGCCGATAAGGTGAAACTCAACTTATTTCATACTACAAAATCTTTATCCTATAAGCCCACAATTTCTGTTTTTATTCACATGTATTATCACAACCATACCAGCAACACAAAACTGATTGAACAACATTGTTATTTTTCTAAGAAGTTACTAGTATTTCCAGAACTCCTTTATGAATCCACTGTTGTTTTATCCGGAGTGTACTATCTAACATCTCTTGTAATTGTGCATCACATTCTTGTGATTGTCATTGATTTGAAAGCTAATGAAAATGACGTAGTGTTATGAGAGGCTACGTATACTATAAAAACTAAATATTTAAAATATTAGAATGAGATTTTATACTTATACATATTTACACTTATTCTAGATCTAAGAGATAAAATTGCATAATTCACTAATATAGTACAAACCCCTCTGAACATGCTAGCTATGCCTAGCGGTTTGTTAGGCTAAACGGACCCAATAAAGTACAAACCCCTCTGAACCATGTTTGGACCACCGCCTCGGCCAACGGATCGAGCTAAACGGGCCTATGCTAAATCGGACCGTGCCGTAGCACCCATTTGGACAGGGCTAGCCCCTTACATGTGTCCACCACTACACTGCACACGTCCACCTACCCCCGTAACAAGCCACGTGCTATGTGGAGCGCGCGCACGCACACATAGGTAGCGTTTAGAACGGTGATAGCTTTTTTTTTCTGTAGTTAACTGATTTTGTACTATAGCTGAGTTGGTTTATTTGTCATAATTAAATTTAAAAAATCTAAAAAAATATGTTAGACTATCATGAATAATACAAAGAAATATAAAAAAAATAAAAAATAAAAAATAAAAAAAAAATAGTAAAAAATAAGCTCAACACTAATGCCGAACGCCATTCGGCGTCGCTGAGCGCGGCCATACACGAGCACGAGCAGCGGCCATGGCGAGCGCGGACCCGATGCTGGAGGACTCCTCCGACGGCGGCGGCGACACCACCGACGCTGATCCCTCCGACGAGTCACCGCCGCCACAGCAGCAGCCGCGGAGGGGGCCCGGCGCGAACCCCATCCTCACGCGCCTCGCGGTGTCGCGGAACCCGAGCCCGCTTGCCGCCGCCACCGCCGCGGCGGGGGTCTGCCTCCTCCGCTTTGCCACGGAGTCCGCCGCCGGGTCCCTCGTCGGCACCGTCGTCGGATACGGTAACCTCGCCGTCCCTTCCGCCTCCTCTCTCGTGTCGACTGCCGCGTTAGGGTTTGGGCTCTTGCGATCTTTGGTCCTGGCGTCATTCCTTGGCCTCCCGTAATTCGACGGGGTTTTAGACCGGGAGGTGATTAGATTCCTTCAATTCTTGGCGTAATTATTGGTGTGAGATGTTAGCAGTAGTTCGTACGAACATTGTTGTTGACCCTGCGGCAATATTGTACAGCTTCACTGCGAACATGACTCCAACTGGTTATGATTTGCGGTATTCGGTGTACCACCATTGTGCTCTTAGGGGTTACCCACACTGTCTAGTTGTGTCATCAGTCATTTCTAAGGCAATTGTTTAGAATTTAGTTTTGCTAAATGTATTGCGTTGTGCGGTTGTGCTAGTTTTGATTTTTGAAAGGTTATTGAGAAGAGTAGGCTCAAATGAGATGCGTATAATGTGCTGTTTGGGTTTGATGCATTTTATTGTAAGGATTCATTCCCGTAGGCTGTAGGTGAATGTGCGGCAATGTTGTTGAATTTTGGTGGCACCAAATGCTGTGGATGAAATGATTGATTGGCTTCAGACTTTCAGTTACCTGCAAGTGCTTATTCCTTACAAAAGAAAAGCAACTGCTTATTGAATTCATTTGGCTAATGATGGGAAGTGAAATTATTTAGTTTAGAATGAAACGTGTGTGAATTTACTCGGAAATGTGGGGACAAAATTTTCCTTTGCTCTTTTTACTTTAATTTAAGGCCTGACCACATACCCATCTGGAGCTTTAGTGTTTGTTGCATTCATATTAAGGACTAAGAAGTAAGGCAAAATCAACTCAGAAAAAGAAACCTGGAGTTTTACACTCAGTTCGCTACTTGGCTGCTAATCTGTTCTCATGGTTTGTGCACAAAAAGAGGTTCACTTTCACATGCACAGAAAGAGGTTCACTTACACGGCTAATGTGAGAAAACAGTTTATGGATGCCCAAATCATGTCAAATCTGTACTCAATTTTTTTTCACCTAGATATATGTGTTTAGTTGGTTGGTCGGATGTTCCCGATATGACTGTCTCATGTAGGATCTTTTCTTTAGTAAAGGAGACCTGGAGGAAGTTTGGGGTTTCTATTATTCTGTTAAGTTGCTTGCCATGCGTGTGTGAGGCTTGGCAGGACTGTAGTAGATGCGAAAATTTAACTTAATTACTTGATTACTGACAACCATTGTATAAATGGGCCCCTAGCTCGCTTGTGCACTCCACTGCCATCATGGACACATGCTCACACAGTCACACCACAGACCACACGTAGACATGCGCGCGCGCACAAGAGGAAACGGTTTTGCATGGGACAGACAAGGTGAGGGCCACATGGACCAACAAAATGTTACCTTAATTTGCGGATAACAATTAGCTAGGATAGAGCTTGAAGAAATCCCTACATTATGGTCATTACTACCTTGAATAAAACTTCCAACGTAGATCAGGTTATGGAATATGGTAGTTGAATTTGATCATGGGTTTTAAGGTCAACATTTATACTTGTGGTTATGATATATCATCTCAATCGTATAATTCTATCTGTGAATTGAAAATACTTAAGCTTCATATGCTCATTGCGCAATATGTTTTTGTTTGATATGTGTTCTGCTGGCTGCCCTGCTCTGTATGATATAATTGTGTCTAAACACAAACCATTATATTCGTGTGATGTTAAAGATATCTGTATATCACAGGGTCTAGTTCCAACTTGCTGTTTCTGGTACCTTTTCAGGAAAAGGTTTGGTTACTATGAAGGGGTTTAAAGGTTCATTTGCTGATGCTGCGTCTTCTGCTAAGGTATAAGGATACACATTTCGCATTTGGATACCCATGTTCTTTTCATTTGCAATAGATGTTTCTTTGTTCACACTGATCATGTTGAGAATTTTGTTTGTTTGCTCTAGATATTTGCTGTTCTTGCCGGTGTTCAAAGTTTGGTTTCTTGCGCTTTGAGAAGGCTTCGTGGAAAAGATGACGGTTCTGTCTTAGTCTATGTTTTGCAACCCCCCCCTAAGAGGCTATATTTTGCTTGTTTCTTTTTCTAATCCTTAGGATGTAATGAAATGCCAAGGGTGATCATTGACGTGTGAATCCTTTATTTCCAGTTATCAATGCAGGAGTTGCAGGCTGTTGCACCGGCCTTGCTCTGAGTTTTCCAGGTAAAGTTACAGCAAACAATGCAATGAATAGCTGCGAGCTATTTAAATTTACACCTTGTTCCTGGATACCCTGCCAAAGACTAGGATTATATAATATAAACAAGAGCATAATATTTTTTCTGAGTTATGGACTAGTAGACACTCGCACTCATCAGTTTTGACATTGTTCGATGAAAAGTTGAAAACACATTGTTTAGTGTATCTTAAAAAAATAACAATGACACTGATTTGCCTGCATTTCAGTCAGTGCATGTGCCCCTCGTGTGGTTGATTTTGAGGGTTATAGGATAAAAATCTTACCCTGTCGGGAACCACAGACAGCTGGCTGCAAACTTGTGCTAGTGTCATGGTGGTTTCTGAACATGGAATTATTTTGACTTTTGAGAACACATGCAGCCTTATAGGTCGTGATTAGATGTCTGGCATTTGTGACAAGTTTGATGCATATCAGGCTTAACAATTGTTCATTTTGAAGTTTCCGTCAATTGCTCCTGTAATCAACAGTGGCTTTATCGCCTGTTTGGTGGTTAATGATTCCTGAATTAATTTTTTGTTGATTGCATACATGAAATATTTGGTATACTTTTACAGTTTTACTGTCATCTCTTTTTATTTTTGTTGTTTTGGTTTGATTTTTCCCTTTTGTTCCATTAGCGTGTACATGTTGCTTGCATGAAGATTAACTGCTGTATGCTTGTGATGATTGTACATGCATATTGCTGCAGTTGGTTGGTCATTTAATATTTTTTTTTTCACTAGTGGACTGAACATTGCAAAACTGAGAATTTCGTATTAATAGGGTCTTACCATTGTTGTTGAGATAACACCTCTTTTCTGTGACTGACAAAAGGCCCCTTATTTGCATGATATCATCATTTGTTACAGTGGCATGTTTTCCCCTCCTATAAAAATGTTAGTCAAGACGCTCATAGTTTCGTACCTATTCATCTCCTCACAGTCCATCATTTTCCTCTTTTGTTGCAGGTGCACCGCAAACACTGATTCAGAGCTGTCTGACCTTCGGAACATTCTCATACATCATAGAAAAGCTCAATAGACAGCAACCTGCACTAGCACTCCCATATGCCACTGGCATGATGGATGTGAAGGTTGGACAGTGTGTTCTTCCTCCCTTCACGCTTCCTTCTCCGCACGATGCCATGGAAGGGTTTTCGTCGTTTCAAAACATTCTGTCAAAGTTTCGAGGAAACTGAATTACCTCGAGGAATGGTGGGTAGCTCTATTACAGTAATTAGCTTTCAGACAGTGTATTTTAAAGGTGGGGCTTATAAGTCGATTGCAATAGAAATTATACTGAGTTCAATACTGACCAAAAAAGCATACGACTGTTTCTTTCTTCATACTGTCTCATAATACTGTCTCATAAAACTGTTAGAATTCAAAAGTCATAAGTTATAACCACAACTTAAAAGAATCCACGTATAAATATATGATTTCTCAAAGTGGTTTTTCTATAGCTTTTGCTCTCATCTCGGTCTAAGGATAAGACATAGGTCACAGGTGTATCACATATTGTATTACTTTTACTCTTTTTTCGTGTTCGTATCTTTCTTATTTTTCTTACTGTCCACATCCTCTTTCTAAAGGTCTATTCGTATTGGTTTCTGCTTTTGACTTCTTGCTAGAGAAGTTAGAAACTAAGGCCCTGTTCTTTGCGGCTTCTAAAAGCCGCTTTTGACTTTTGCTACAGTAACTAACTTTTAAACGGAGTATTTTTTTAAGATGGGGTTTACAAGTTAATTGTAGTACACGTTAAAAATCTAATATATGTACTATAAAAAATCACAAGTGAGTATCTCTCTTTCCGCAATCTCTGTCGCAAACAGCCAAAAAGCCATCAGCCGCAGTCAAAAGCCATCAGCCGCAGCCAAAAACTTTTACTCATGTCTCGTTTAAAAGATAAGACAGCGTGTTATAGACGTATCACACACTTCATTTCTCTCGCTTTCGTTATCTTTGTCACCTTCCCCACCGTTTGCCTACTCCTAAAAACTACGTCTATTTATTTTCAGCCAAAAGCTATCAGCCACAGTCAAAAGCCATTAATCATAGTCAATATTAACAGGTCCTAAAAGCCACTTTTTTTAACTACTGCTATTTATTTTTAATCAAAAATCATCAGTTACATTCGGTATGAACCTGTCCTAAGGGAGGTACCTTGTCTTAACTATAGTATGTTTCAGTTCGTCTTTCTGCCCATTAGATGGTCTGGAGTCTGGACATTGTGAGTTCAATCCTTGGGGCTGCTGGGCCCATATGCTAGTCATTGGTGGTAAAAATTTTGCTTGGGTACGACCATATGCCTAGAATCTTTTTTATTTGGTCCTATAGTGCCATTTATTGAATTCGCCCCATGTGACATGAAATTACAAATCTAGCCTTTTTGGCGAGCACGAAAGAATCGTGGACAACGCATCACAAGTACCACGACACTTGTGTGTGGTAGGAACCCGCCACCGTGACACCTTTCCACAGCGCGAGACAGGTCGACTAGGTGCGGCAGGTGGCGGGCCCCATCGAGGTGCTGCGCTACTTGGCCGCGGCAGGACCTATGGGAGATCCCACGCTCCCGTGCCGTGGAAGCATGGTCCGCGTGTCATGTGTCGGCGTGATGGCCCCCCTGCCTGCGCTCCCATTTCGCCTTCGAAGCATGCAGATTGAAAGATACGTATGGCGCATAGATTCGGTCACCCAATCTCAGAGAACATATCAGGTGTCCCACATTCCTGGCTACAACAATACATGACCTGCCTTGTGCCCATGGCAGAGAGGTAGTGAGGACACACTTCCTTGTGTACATGCTGTTCTTGTTTAGGTGGGTCTTGTTTCCTACGTCTCAGGGAGACTGGGTGTACCCTAACTACGTCCATCTTGCGGAGTCGTTGGCAGACGCCGAGGTCGGCGAAGTGCCACAATACAATTGGGGCTCTGTAGTGCTTTCCGCTATGTACCGAGGCTTGTGTCATGCCTCATAGCTTACTACCGCTAGGAAACCAGTCCTTGTGGTTTGCTACACCTTGTTGCAGCTTTGGTCGTGGGAGCACTTCCCGGTTAGGTGGTCGTACTTTCATAGCACTATGCACTCTTTTTAGTTCGAGTCCACGTTCTACGGTCAGGGTGATGGCGACGACCCCATTGATGGGCCCACAATGGGTACTCATTGGACATATGGCTAGCTAGCGTGGGATAGGGAGAGACCGAGGTATTCATACTCTAAGTTGCATAACCAGTTCGAGATTCTGCATGAGGACAAGGTCATCTGGTGGTCATGGACTCCACGGTTCCATGCAAACATGGCTCCATATGGCTTGTCCTCTCAGTACAGTTAAGGCCACACGTACTAGTTGACGATATGCCACTTGGTCTTCTCCCAAATGGTAGAGCCGTACTCCCCATAGCGGGTGATGAAACAATTTGGTCTTTACGAGCAGGTGCCACCGCTATGGGAATGACCTTTGGCAGCGCAGGACCATGGGTACATCGTTATTTTGTTTCATCGGTTGTCACGTCCGAACTCGCTTGCAGGTAAATGAAGAAAGGGTGGAGGAGCAATGACAAGAGGTAGACACAACTACCGTGAACGGCGCTATGGGTCGAGAAGGTGACAATGGACGTTGTGTAGGTGGCACAACCGTATGATGTCGACGCATGTAGTTCGTACTTGAGGTGGTACATTTTGTGCACTAGGTGTAGGCTTACTGGGCCGACGCCACTTCATCCGGTGGAGGTCATGCATGATGACGACGTACGAGTAGGTCCAGACCCTCACTGGGTAGCACACCATAAAAAGACGGTAAAACATTCTTTGTAGATTTTTTTGTACTGCGACCCATTCCTAACTTATTCTCGGTTTCCTTATAGTACAACCGCCTTTATCGTATCTTGTGCTAGGATAATAACTCTTTATGCTGTGGGAGGATTAACAGCGTGGAGCACCTCCTAGGCGCAATGAGCGCCATTTACAATGATGCGAGGGCCGCAATGAGGATCATCACTTGTGGTTGGCACAACGACGTGCTGTACTACAGGGTGGACACCAAGGACAACCTCCACCCCTACCGCCTTCAGCACCTCCCTCCGCACATTTGTCGCAGTCTGGGAGTCATTGTAGCTATGGTTGTTCATCCTCCATGCGCCTTAGACTAGCGGTATGTCAGCTATGAGTTGATGTCCTCATTGTTTGTTAGCGCACTAATTTGGAATGTATCTCGCACTATCATTTGTTCTTGCAACACTTGCAAGCGGATAGCAGTCTGTTGTGGCCATCGTCGTCATAGAGGGATATGTAGGGTCAGACTTCCTCACCGAGCCGACGGGGTGGGACTGTAGATAGCAAGCCTAAGTTGCCCCCATGAGGCCGACGTGTTGGGCACGTTTGCAAAGGGCGTTCAATTGCATTTGCGTGAGCGTGACCAATGGTTCGACCAGATGTACACAGAATACACCATGCAACACTATGGTGCTAACTACCCTGGAGGATCATCATCCGCACAGTCACATATATTGGTACGCTGTAATGTAGTTAATGCATTTTCTCTGTTGCACGCTATGCTAAACTAACGCATCCCAGCAAATTCGCAGGTGTTGAGAGATGAATTTGGACAGCTAGGCCATGGTTCATCGTCCACACATGGGACTCCGTAAGTAAATGCTTTCCAACATGACTACACAATGCAAATGTCAAAATCTCTACCCTAACCCAGCATACCATTCCCTCAAGATGTAGACCCCCTCTATGACCAGTTGGGTTGACGATATGCTCAGGTCTTAGCACGACACCTACAGTGACTTCTCCGCAGCCTTGCCTACCACCTAGCGCTCGTCCTATGACTTTCAAGACATACGCCGCTCCTCTGACTGGCTCACCTTTCCTAAGGATTAGCTACATTCTCGGTGCAAGTGGTGGCCAGATGTACCATAAATTTATGTATGTTGTCTTCAGTACTGTTGCATTCTTTTATGTACTCCTCTGTATGATGTACGTCTACACTATGCATATCCACGCCTTTAGTTTAACACACGACGACAAGTTGTTATTACCGCTTCGATACGTTTAGATCACATTAATTCATACGGATTGCTCCGTTGTAGTACCCAACAAGGGAGTTTTGCGCAACGACGTGACCCAATAAGATAGCTTTGCACAGCGACATGACGCAACATTGCAAAAAGACTCCTCGTCGAGGCAGATGCCTCGTGGATGCAAATTTGCACCAACCAAATTGCACTTTTACTATGTATGCTATGCTGGCTCAGCATATAAGTAGTGCCCCTTCCGCCTTGGGTTCTCCTGCATCAAAACAACAACACTACCTTGCTTAGATGGAGCAGCAATGGGAGGCAATCCGCCGACTCGCAAGGGCTGCTATAGTCTGGGGCGAACAATGGGAGTGTGCCAGGAGGGCACCTCCCTACAACGATGCCCCCTGTAGCAGAACCTTAACATTCCCACTGAGGATTCACTACAAGACCCATCCGAGGGGGAGACATCGCCCCTCTGTTGGTACAGGGATACATGCAAGTTTTTTAAATCCAAGGAGTGGCTTAGCCTGAGCATGCATTACTGGGGTTACACTACCTGCATGTGAGACTATCCTTACCGTCGTTGGGACATGGGACGCTATCGGCAACCGGTAAGGACCATTCACAGTACACTCCCCTAACATTTGTCTTTGAAAGTACGCACAAACATCCTCTTCCATCTACCCGTAGTCTCTAGATTCGCTATGTGGCTGCCACAACTGGATTGATCAAGATATCTACCTACACAACTAGTGGTGTCTTGACTACGAGGAATTGGGTGCCCATAGAGACCGCGAGAGGAGAGAGGAGTGGCACCACAATGAAGAGCACAACGAGCGTATCTGGCAAGAGACGTAGGCTCATCTCGAGACGTGTAGGTGCAGAGAGCATGAGGCTCACGAGAAGGATCGTGAGAGAAAGCCTAAAATGTCGGCCAAGGCCAAGGCGGCTGGTGAGATATACAATGCCAAGCTCGCAAAGAAAGACAAATGGCCCCGGTCCATATAGTAGATCAAACCATTCTGTAGTAATTCGTCATTCTACCGGTCATGTTTTTCCTTTGTTCTTAAGGCATGTACGTCTACATGATCTGAATGCTTGTGTCGCTATGTACCGTAGTAGTAACCATGTGTAACATGCATCTGTTCGGGGACTCTAATATATTTTAGGTTCCGTGCCTCGCAATTTAGCTTCAATCAAAAGATTTCATCACTTTGCTACATTCAAGTGCATTTGTAATCTGCTAGCCCCACAACAAAAATTGGACTTCGTAGTTGCTACGATAAGATCACAACCAATAAAATACAGTAATGATGATTCGAATCATCTATACCAGGAGTTTTAGAAAAATAGGTTATATTTGCACATGTGCTAGGGTTTTAAAAATACATGTTTTATTTGCATATGGGGGCATGGTGCCACGTAGGGATGGCAATCCCCCCGCGGGGGCAGGGCCCCGCGGGGAATATCCCTATGGGGGGCGGGGGCTAATATCCCCTCGCAGGGGGAACGGGGCGGGGCCCTGCCATGCTAGTGGAGTGGGGACGGGGGTTATCCTCGCCCCGCGGGACCCCACGGGAACCCAATAAAAATAAAATGAATATATTTAATAATAGATTATAGTTTTTTTAATATAAAAGATTGTATTCTTTTCTTATATATTTAGACTAAAATTTGAATTTATATGTTAGAATATATATTTTGAAACTATATTTTTAAAAAAATATGTTTAACTAATTATAAATTAATAAATAAAATCAAATTATTATTTTTTAAAAATAAATTTAATCTTTTTTTTATCCCCCACGGGGACCCTGTGGGGGGTCGGGTCCCCGTGGGGATCGGGGATGGGGGGCCTTCTGCCCCCGCGAAGCTTAACGGGGCGGGGCGGAGCCGCGGAGGCTTCCCTCGCGACCCCCCGCCCCGTTGCCATCCCTAGTGCCATGCCTTCCTAGCGCGGCACTTGCCTTGTTCCCTGTTGTGCTCCGGTCCCACAGGACCTAGCCGGCTCCCTGCTGTGGACGGGTAGGGCGGAATCTCCCTGGGCTCCACCACCTGCCGCGCGGGGCTAGGGCGTACAGCGGTGGGCGGGTTCTACCATGCTCGAGTGGCACGATACGTGCCACCTGTCGCCCCCCATTCTTCCACACTCAGTAAGGGGATAGAATTGCAACTTCGTGCCGCATGGGGTTAATTTTGAAATTAACGTGGCACTACGGAGCCAAATAAAAAATAAATAAAAATTCTATGTTAGGGGTGCAAACGGAGGGAATAATTTTCATTCGACCGATCAAAGTCTTGTGGAGCCAATACGGAAGGGGTAGATAGGTATCCAACACTATCCGTGTCCGACTTCGATTTTGAGAAAAAATATGGAATAGGATACGGGATGAGTGATATCCATATATATATTTCCGTATGTAAGTGATATAAAGAAGTCTATTGTGATTTAACTTAGGAACAAGATAACATATAGATGGATTGCCACATCTAAATAGGCTATGAATGTTGAGTGTTCTTCCTTTGACATCTCAGCGATTAATCTCTCTGTGTTCGTTCTGATTGCACCATACTGTCTAATGTCCTGTGTAGGGGTGCAAAAGAAATGCATAATTTTCAACCGACCTAGCTACCGTCCGAAGGTTTATGGAACAAATATGGAATGTAAAATTAGGTATCTGACATTATCCATATCCGATTTCGAACCCGAGAAAAATACATAATATAATATAAGATAAAAAATATCTGTCCATATCCGGTCCGATTGTAACTTTGCATATACCCATATGGCAATCTGACTTAGGTACGGCTTGATCAGGTTCGAGGCAATGGAGACGAGAAGACGAGCAAGACGATAACAAATCATCAAAGATCGTAGCCTAGCATCTAGTCTGACAGTCGGGAAAGCACTCAGGAAATACTTGTACAGACGTTTCCTCCTCCCTATACGCTGCATTTCTCCAGCAGCCCTGATCTTTCTCCACTCGGTCCCTCGCTGCCCAGGCAGCGGGGCTGGAGCGCTCGGACTGAGAGCGCGATCAAGACATGCGAAATGGCAGTCGCCAGCGCCCATCCGGAGATGAAGAGGACGGCTCCGTTCCGCGTCGACAATAGCTGAGTCCACCTGAAGAATCTGTAGGCTCCGTAGAGCAGGCGGCATGACCAAGGTAGAACCACCTGCTCCAACAGCAGAAACAGGACGCGAGCTGCCAGAATAGCTAATTCAGTATATGGCAATGGGAGAAGAATTCAGAAGGGCATGTGCAAAGGTGAGGAGAGAATTGGCCTCGTTCTTTTCTTTTTTAAAAAGGAGGAGGTGGACGCCTGGGTTGGTTCTAGGACTCGAACCGGGCGCCTCTTTGCCTCGTTCTAGTAGGAAGAACGCATACTTTTGATGAGAAACATTTCGTAACGAAGAACTGCCAATGGAAAACAACACAATGAAGATCCCAAAGAAGTGCCTACGTGATCATAGCGAAGATATTGCCACTTTTTTCCCATTCGGATGAGACACTAACATGGTTTTTCGAAGCTAATTGACCTTCCACCCTGAAAGGTATGTGCAGTCACTATTTAGTTTTGTTCCAAAGTACAAATTTTTGCACCTCATCCTCCGATACTAGTCTCTATGACTTCTCACAATCTCAATTTTTGCACTCATCCCCATATAGTCGTCACTATTGACCTTTCACAATCTTTAAGATACAACTAAAGAGCCATATGAGAAAGTCTAGTATAAAGTTGTGATGAACTACTACAAGTTTTATGAAGTGGTCATTTGGTTTTGCAAAGATAGCATTTTATCTAGACTGTTTTCCTGTTTTGACTAGAAATTGAGGATTTTGGGATTTGAGTCAGGGATTGAATTGGGGTGACTTCGGTCATTACATTAAGGTTGTATGATACATGTTTTGGCTAACGTAGGTTAAGTTGTGAAGAATTTATGTCCAAAAATGATTTTTTTGTCTTTGAATGTATAGGAGCGTTTGGAGTTACCATGGTCGACAGTGAGGATCGGGACTAAACTCAGGAAGAAACCGAGGCTCAGAACGATCATAGATGTCGGGTGAGATGATAAGCTCAAAGACGGCATGAGAAAGGCTGGAAATGTTGAAGACGAGTTTGAACGGCGGGTCTGCACTATGTGGTTTGGTCGATCTAAGTGAGACGTGGTCCGATGGAACCAGAGCGAGAGAGACTTGCTTACGTGTGCCAAGCTAATGGTGAATCTATACGTGACAAGCATGGTGACTGCTTGCAATAGAAGATGAGGACCTAGTCAAAAGGGATATTTTGGTAAGTTTGATCAAAATACCGGAATCTATTTTGGATCTAAACCGTGGTGCATGAGTGGCACTTGGAGAGCGGTTTAGGTCAAAGAGAAGCTGATTTGTTCGAGATGGATCAAAATAAAGGACTTAGCAGATTCGAGTTAATGCACTTAGAAAAGCGTCTATAAGTGAACATGCCTAAGTAAAACCCGTGTGTGGGGTTATCGAATTTTTTTATTATGCTAAGTGGATTTTATCCATTAAGGGCTAGGTGTGGGTGGTTAGCCCACCTATATAAAAGGAATTTTTCCATTATGCTATGTGGATTTTATCTAGATAGTTTTCTATTTTAGGCAGAAATTGAGAATTTTGAGATTTGAGTCTTAGATTGAATTGAGATGACCTGAGTCATTGTATTAAGGTTGCATGATGCATATTTTGGCTAACGTAGATCAAGTTACGAAGAACTTGTGCCTGAAAATAATTTCTTTGTCTTTAGATGTGTAGATACGCTTGGAGTCACCATGGTCGACGGCGAGGATCAGGGCTACGCTCAGGAAGGAGTCGAGGCCTAGAATGATCATGGATGCGAGGTGAGATAGTTTGCTCAAGAATGGTACGAGAAAGGCGCACCATGTGGCTTGGTCGGTGTAAGTGAGATATGGTCTGGTGAAACTAGAGTAGGAGAGACTTGGCGATGCATAGCAAGCTAATGGTGAACCTACATGTGACAAGCATAGAGATTGCTTGCAATGAAAGATGAAAACCTAGTCAAGAAAATATATTTTGGTAAATTTGGCCAAAATATCGGAATCTGCCTTGGATTAAAATCGAGGCACATGAGTGGCACTTGGAGAGCGATTTAGGTCAAGGAGAAACTGGTTTGATTGAGATGGATCAAAGTAAAGAACTTAGCGGATTTAGACTTATACACTTTGAAAAGCGTGCATAATTAAACATTTGTGAGTAAAACCTGTGTGTAGGGGGTTATTGGGTTTTTTCCACTATACTAAGTGGATAGTATCCACTAAAGGTTAGGTGTGGCTGGTTAGCCCACCTATATAAAAGGAATGAGATAGAGACTTACGTTAACCATCCAATACATTTCTTTTGTACTCTCATATCTAGGGTTAGGATTTGAGAGTTGAGTACATTGTGTGCTCTCTGTTCTCTACGGTGGAGTGGCTATAAAACTATCCTTCTCAAGCAAGCAATATATCAATCTTTGATTAGCACTATGGATTCATCTTGTTTTGATTGATTTGTTCTTGATTTAGTTAGTTTTGATATGTCATATTCCTTTTTTTAATTTTGCTGTGCCAAAGAACTATAAGAGATGAAAATAATATCTGAGAATCTATCTCCATCCATCTAGATACTTTGATAGCAAATTCATTAAGAAAACCTGTTTTTGCTTGATTTGGTCTCAAAGTGTGATTTCTTGATTTGAGAGTTTTTGACATGATTTCTTTTGTGTTCTTACTTGCTGGGATATGCGTGAATACATCTAGACTCATCTTGGTCACCATTCACCTACGAGCAAATTGTATTAATCGATTTTGGTTTTTAGCTCGATTTCGACGTACCTTTCCTTCAAACTAAAAAAGGTTTAAACTTTGGCAATGATTTTCATGATCGTTTGTTGGAATAAGTTTTTGACAACTTAGAGAAAATCTTTGCAAAATTTTATGTCATTTGGATCTATTGATCAAAAGTTCCATCGATTTTCAGATCACAATAGGGCTAAAATCACTATTCATTAGTTTGATTTTACTCTATCAAACGGTCAAACCACCATTGATGGAGAGGTCGGACCGCCATTTGTAAGCTGGTTAGACCACCGGAAGTATTGGCTTCAAGATTTTATGTTCTTGAGCTACTTGCATTGAGTTTTGGATGAAAATTTTATTTTTTGCAATTCTATTGCTGTGTGAGAATAGAATCTTGAATACTTAGGAGAAAATTTAAGTTGGCATCATTCACCCCCTCTGTTACCTTCCGATCCTACAACAATTCTGACCATTAAATTTTTGTAACAATTCTGTTGGAAAAATTTATAAAGTATAATACTGTTTTTATGAAAAATCTGATGATAACATTTCTAACATGAGTAATCTAGATAAGTAGGAATGTATTATTTGTCAAACATTACAAAGTTTTGGCTATACGTGGTCAATAATGCAACTACTTGAGAACGATGAGAGTAACAACAAACTGCGAATGACCAATGGGTTTTGACCACAGCATAATAGCCAGCAGTGATTTCATTGGACGACCAATTGGTTTGATCTCCTCATCAAAAGTACTAGTTGTTATATGCTTGTCCAATAACACATCCTGTCATAGAAACAAAGCACTATTTTATTTACTTAGTAATGAACACAATCAGCAAGTTCATGCATGGAGCATCTCAAACAAAATACATTGTATGCTTGTATTTTTTTTAAAAAATAACTCCTAGTACCAAACCTTTGCTACAAAGATGTCTTTGCACCATTTAGAAACATCCTCATCTGACTTAGGCATATCACTCATTGCATGGCGTTTTATGCGGACATGTACCTGTAAAAACAACAGTGAAGCCCTACATTCATTTAACATCAGATAAGTATATCTAATAAGAGTTTCCGAGCTGAAAGTTGGTGAGTTTCTCTATAAACTACATATTAATTGTAGGACTTCCCATGGATTTTGACGGCTTGAGTTCTAGTAAATTTCAACATGTTGCAGAAGTTAGTAAACTTACAACTGATGATTGCCCTTTCAGAATCCGCAGCATTGCTGGTTCAGGAATTATCACTGTTGTATCGTAGATAGCTGGAACAAAATCACGCATAATACTTACTGCAAACACGAATCCCTGAAATTTTCCTCGTGAAAAAGAGCTATGAACAATTTAAAGATAAACCAAGTAGTGGAAGTAAAAAAAATAAGGACATCAAATTAGCGCAAAACGTATAGATGCATCACAATGTAAGACTACCAAATATTAATTATAAATAATTGTCCTTGCAAGCTGCTGTCTCCTGACCACTTAATTAATAAAATAGGAAAGATAGGCAAGACAAATCCAAATCAGGAACTCAAATCTATGTTATGCAAACACAGTTTCCATGAGAAACTTATATTTACCACAAGCAAACAAAAACGTTAAAAATTGTAGCACATGAGAAGGTAAACACCGAGTGCTTCGAGGGATACTTGAAATTTGCGCACCGTCACATCCCATTTTTTGGGGACTTTTTGTGCTAGTGCAAAAACTCAAGAAATTGAATTTGAATTCAATTGCTATTTCAATTTTGGCTCAAACTTCGAGTTTCAAAAATTTTGAATTCCTTTCTGGGCTGAGCCCAGTCCAACACCTGCACCCACCCCGGCCCGGCCCATCTCGGCCTTAGCCTGGCTTGCGCTGACCCATGCCATTTTGGCCGCACCGCGTGCGCCATGCGCGCCCCCGTGCGCCAATCTAGCTCTGCCTTCCGTACGTGCCCTCCACTGTGCCCATACTAGGTGCTGCCCCCTCGGTCCGTCCTCTCCCTAGCGCTACCTCTGTGCGCCCGAACCCCCTCCTCTTCCTTCCTCCACCGCACATTGTTTCCGTGCACCCGACCCGCCCCCGCCGCTCCGCGTTGACTCCAAGCGCTCCAGCCCCCGGCCGTCCATGCCATTGAGCCACTCGCGCCATTACCCCCTGCGCGTGTTGTCCTTCGCGCCGAGCATTGCCTCCGTGCTGAGCCTCACCGCCTCGGGATCTCATGCCCGCTACCATAGCGCAACGACCATTTCTCCACCCCTCCAGCTATTAAAGGAGGTGCCAAGCCATCCCCTTTGCTCCCCACTGCCTCCCCTCCGCTCCCTCGCTTTCCCCGAGGTCGCCACCGCCTCGTCGAAGCATCCCTCGGCCATCGCCGCCTCCAGCCCCACTCGGTGAGCTCCAAGCCCCTCTAAGCCTCCCCCTATGTTTGCCCTATCCTCCTTCCTCTCTCACCGCGCCTAATCGGCCTCCTGTTCCTCATAGATTGTCAACGACCCCTTTCTCCCTTATCTCCGGCGCCAGGTTGACTCACCACTTCGACACTCCATTGCCCGATTGCCTGCACCCAGAGCTCCGCCCAAGGGTCTTTATTATAATGTATGTAATTAGAAGTAAATACTAATCTCAAATCACTAAGAACAAATCGATCTACAAGCACACTTGCAAATCTACAGTATACTTTCACCAAACTCCCTAAAGCTGGCCGCCTTTTTCAAAGCAGCGCAAATGCAGAATAGACAGATCTATCAGGATTGGTCTTGCAAGAATTTGATAATGTGACATATCACAGACACTTCCAACCATGAACCGTTTGTGAATTATCACAAACAGTTCTTAACAAGAACCGTATGTGATAATAGTAGACTTCACAAACGGTGCTTTATTAGAATCATCTGTGATAATTCACATATGGTTCTTAATACGAATCGTCAGTGATAATTTTGTATCATAGATGGTTCTATCCATCGCTACTAATTTAGATGGTCACGCATGTAAAACTATTTATGATAATTGCAACACTAACGAATTTGAAAAACCATCTGTGATGATGCGTACAGTGTGGCCTTCTCTGTAGTAGTGAGTGCTACTTTGCATGGAACATGTACAGTAGTCGCTCTCTCCGATAGCTAGCTAGTTCAGTGATATGACTTTGCAGTCACAAGCAGACATCCACAAGCTGCCATGCACACACTACAGTCAATGGAAATGAAGAGAGCTAGCTACAAGTTGTTGCAAGAAATTAATTAACATCTGACAAAAGATTCAATACTGTCTTGACTGATGTCTGATGATATTGCCACAAGCTAGGTCTGTTAGTTAGGGCTTGGAAACGATGTCGGAATGGCTCCAACAAGAACGGCTTCCATTAATGGTCCTGCTCTACAAAATAATTAAACCATTTGCTAATTAAAGGTCCCAGCGTAAATAAACATCAAAACATATGTCCGTTAATTTCAACGAAAACTCTTAAATTAAAGTGATGAAATGATCTTTTAGGGGAGACATTAATTTCTTTCTGGTTACAAGTACACATCGTTTTGATTATCAATACTGTCTTCAATAAAACACAACCTCAACCGCTAATTTCTATTACAATATATTTATAAAACTCAATAAAATTATAATATTATTAAAGTATTTTTTTGAGACAAATCACATATGATTTTCATGCATCCAATTTAAGTATTTAAAAGATATTAATAGTTAAAGTTTTAAAAAGTTTGACTGCATCTATGTCCAAAATGATAGGTATTTGTAACTGAAGGGAGTAGCAACGTGGCCACTATTTGGCTTAGGCTATAGCTCGCCGGTTATCATGTCTCTGGGTCATCATCATCCATCAATCATCTTGCCGAGCATTGGTGACATGGATTAAGTCCTGAATTGACATAGGGTATTACTAAATTTCTCTAGATTCATTCAATTTCTTTAAGCAAATGGATTGAATTTATGAGTTATAATTTGAATGTTATGGTTGTTAGTTGGTTTTATCAAATTATAGGCCGTTCAAAATTAGCGGTTCCATTTGGGTTTTTAAAAATTGAAATACCCACCAACTTTGTTGTGAATCGATACAAAACTATACATGTAGTTATAGGGGTATTCTTTTGAATTGCGACTGATGGGTTTTATCTATGCTTTTTAACATAACAACAGACGATAGAGATGTCGACGTAAATGATGAATATGGTTTTGTGGTTGTGAAACTATTTGAAGAACCCGCTTTAAAAGGCAGCTCCATTTCGACGTTTGGCTTTTTGCTTTTCGGAGAAGCAAGAGCCAAAAGCAGAAGCCAAGAAATAAAAAGAACACATCTTATATATACATTGAAGCGGTGAACCCAGGCCATTTTCACTCTGGTTCTGCCCCTGATTGAGAGCTTGGCTCAATGTCCACAGTCCATGTGCTCTCACAGGTGATTGCTTAGATGACTTATAATTTCTTCATTAGGCTAGCTAGTTCTACTTCAAAGGAAAAGGTGCAGACAATTCGTTAACGCCAAGCACTTGGAAAGATTCCATACAAAGTGAAGTTGAAAACAAAGATGCATGGTCCATGTCTTTTTGAGAAGGAAACAAACTAGAAAAGCAATCCAAGAAAAAGCCCTGGCCATTGGAAACGTTTCAACCGATGAAATCTAAAGCATAAGGCCAATAGATCACGAAAATAAAGTGCTATATATATATATGCGAAATGACAGATTTTGGTTTTTTTATATTATTATCTCCGTGGTGGCATTGTCATAGATTAGGTCATGATGTTAGTTTCATGCAAGCTCTCAACTAGACAACCAATCAGAATATCACAACCGGAATATAAAGATGGATACATAGTTTTTTTAGGTCAATGGACAAATGATGTGTACGTGGTTGCCATCAAAGTTTTAGGTGTTGAAATAACAGGAGAATAATTAGTGTAAATGTCAATGAGCAAATGAGAGTTACAACTCGTGCAAAGGGAATCTTCGCCTTCTACAGATGCAATATGCATCATTGGTTCTGTAAAGGTCACGACATCTCGCCTATTGGATGAATTGATGGGGGCTAATTAGCTTTAATTTCACCAGCTCGATCGCCAATTCATCAAAGAGAGAAAGCAAAAAGGTGCTTAGACTATGTAGGTTCCCATTTGAGCATATCTTTTTTTTTTTTGCCAAAAGAATGCAAGAAATGAAGCAAAGGTGTTGAGGAATATAGATATTGGCTACCAAATTGGGCATGAGTTAGTTAGGTCCATCTTATGCAGTTTCTTGAACTGGAGCACAAGATAGTGAGATTACTTATTGTGTAATGATCTTTTGCCCTGAATTTATAAGAGATGCATGATAATTAATATATCATCTCTTCATGCTGGCCCTAGCAAGTAGCAACAACTGCACTGAGATGCCCCCACATGGATGCACTATTTCCAAACCTTCGGCTAGCTACTGCTCCACCATGAGTGCTTCCCTTGGTAGTTGTTGTTCCTTGTGCTAATGATGTGAGGAGTACATATACCTCTATTATAGAGTTGTGTGGGATATTGCCTTGTTGATCCTAGGGGGCAAGATTTTCATACTTCAACTGTGTAGCACCTACTTGAAGAAAGCAAACCAGGGCCCTTCCATCAACAAACCTCTTCTCTAGTTTCCTTTTTGATCTTGAAAAGGGGTTTGTAGCACAAAAAAGTTACTTCCTACTTGGAGGCATGGTTAGATATTCCTACAAATAATTGTGAATGCATTTGTTTTGCCAGTGAGCTTAACTTCAAAATGAGGCATGCATTTTTTTTGTTTGGAAAGCGCTAATAATTCACTAGAAGAGTTAGCTAGCCCTAACTAGGTGACAATTAATCCCATGCAACTTTGCGGGATCACTTCATAAGGAAGCTAGTGGTAGAGATTAATTCATTTTGCCATGAATAAGACGAGAATTTCTAGATCACAAAATGAATGTGGTGATTCTAATCTCACACGTGGAATTAATAGAATATTGGTGGTCTTGTGTTTGTAAAGTATGTTAGGTAACCATCGATTATCGAAGTATATACCGCGTATGTATTAATTCTACAATAGTTCAAAGACTAGGATATGTCGTGTTTAGATTTAAAAACTTCGTGGTATCATTTCATAAGCAAGTGGTACTTAGATTTAAATCTTAACATTTTAATTTTCATATATTCAAACTATTTTTTGTAGTTTTTAATTTGGATATACTTGCAAGTTCCAAATACTTAAGATGTTTTCATTCAAATGTTTAAATACAAGTCTAGAACAGAACTTGAAAAATCCTATTCAACATTTAAATTACAGAATTTAGACTTTTAATATATTGAAAGTTACGTAATTCCTGAAAGCTCAACTAGGGTTGAGGGATCGTTACATGCAAGTGACTTTTAACCAGCTCTGAACTTGACCGCCGTAGCTAGCGCAAAAGAAAAAAAAATGAGCCTGTGATGTTTTTTCCAGTGATGTCTGGCAAAGCTTGAATAAGTCTATTATTTTACCTTCAAAAGAAAAAATGACCAATGACCCTGTGATTTTATTGACGCTAGATAACCGAAATGGCATCCTATATATATATATATATATATATATATATATATATATATATATATATATATATATATATATATATATATATATATATATATATATATATATATATATATATATAGGTAGCTGTATTAATTGCACTCATTTTTTATTCTTTTTAATTAGTAAAAATATTGACCATATATAGGCTATACTGGCAATTATATATATGCATGACAAACGCAATTAAAAAAGCAGAGTTGGTACATGTTGGTTAATAGGATTTGGGTCAACAACAAAGATGGCATATAAATTAAAGATAAATTAGGTTTTTGTATTAAATTATTTGCGTATATGAATTTGTTCTACTTCCAAATTGTTTGACGAACACTCTTCTGGATAAATTTGTCAAGATCAGATAGCTACGTACGGTCAATGTAAGAATTGCATAACAATTTTTTAGGAATCAAAGAAATTCCACCATAGTTGCACAAAAAAAATCCTTTATAACGAATGGAACCTAAATATGTATTTCAGTTTATTGCAAAAAATATGTTTTTATATTTATGGAATTTCAGGAAAAGTCTGCTTCCTGCCTAGCCGCGTATCCTGAATTGGCTCAATAATGCGCTTGATGGCAGTATGTCGACACACACACACACGCAGAGAAGAGAGAGAGAGAGAGAGAGAGAGAGAGAGAGAGAGAGAGGAGAGAGAGAGATTGATTTGCCATGGCAAATGTACACATCCACTTTCCTGCCTCCATTCTTCTAGACTAATTGCATCCGCTAACGACCTCTAATTGCAATGCAACCTGCATTTTTGACCAGTGACAGTGACTGTTCCTCCGACTCCATGCATGCACATGATGTGTCATGATCTCTCCCCACACAACACAGTCACACTCAGGCAGTACCGCGCCTTTCAGACCCCTCGAAATATATATTCATAAGCTCATCAATGTGACTTCATGTGTAAGGGAAGCAGTTGGTACATGAAAGGAAAGAGGAAGCAAAGAGCCAAAACAAGGGAAACTTTACCGTGAAGAAATAAAAAAATTTAATAAAGGTGCGGCTAGCATTATCACAGACATACATCTAACTAACCCTTATTGTACACACTATATGGTATTGATCACCACCATGTATATAACTCAAGTAATTAATTAACTTTGTTTTAATTATTTGCATGACATGAATATCTGTATACAAGGATCGATGAATAATTCAAGATACGGTAGGATCAAAAGCGAAGTAGTGGGTGTGAGAAATCCTTGTACATTGGGGGAATAATGTCAAGGAAAAAATATACTATACCTTCAATGTATATACGTACGTATGTATGTATAATTGTATATGCATGTACCCCTTGGCAGCTAGGAGATGGAGATGGACCCCCCAATCATTCAACTTGGAAATCAAGGAAAGGCAGGGATGACACATCTTTCATCAACTCCTCCAAGTCCCATCCCCCCATGACATTCCTGCTCATGTGCTGCAGCTGGTGACCCTCCCAGTAGACCACATTGTTGCTCACTAGGCTAATGTTGATGTTGTTCTTGTTGCTGTTGCTGTTGTTGTCTGTGATGTTGCTCCCATTGTTGCTACTCAGTGTGGTAGTCTCAGCAGTACTGTTGTGTTTAGGGTGGCTGCTACCACATGATGCCATTATGGTCTGGTCGTCTTCTACTGATATGGGCTCTAGCAGAGGGGGCACACCGTACATCACACTGCTTTCTCCTCCCATGATGCTCCCTCCTCCTTCCATGGCCATCCCATGGTGATCAGTGCTTCCGTAGTAATTACTACCAGCATGCAATGCAGCAGCTTGCTTATTGAACGATGCGTAGTCGTGGAAGAACGGCGGATCCGCTGCTGCCATGCCGCAGACTTGGTCGGGCAGGGGGAGGAGGCCACCGTAGCACCTGGCCGCCGCCATTGTTGACGGCCGGCTCTGCATCGACGAGGAGGACGAGTCCACCTCCACCCATATGTTCTTCATCTCATGGTGCGCGTCTTCGTCTTGGCCGGCGAGGTCGAGGCAGCTGGCGCCGCCGTCGACGGCGAGCTTATTGGGCTCCGGCGGGGAGGCGCACTCGGTGATCGCCGGAGACGACGCCGCGGAGCTCTTGAGCCGCTTCTTGATGGTGGAGTTCCAGAAGTTCTTGATCTCGTTGTCGGTGCGTCCCGGCAGCCGGGCAGCGATCTGAGACCACCTGCAGTTACGTAGTAGGATAGATTTTACAGTAAGCAAACGATCGAGATGTTTCTGTCAAAAACAAAGTTACGCAACTTTTCGATGCATGGTAAGACAAGGATTACTCATGCATGATGGATCCGACAAACGGCTGATCGAAAAGTAGGGCCGATTAATTAGTTGATGTCGTAATCTCATTTCTGGTAAGACAGGGATTAGTCATATATATGCACGATGGATCCGACAAAATTAAATGCATGTCCTGCAGGTTAAAACACACGTACAGCCATCTCTTTCAGCTGTCTTTTTGAGCAACTTTTAGCTTCTACGTTATATCAGTTTTGTAATTATGTCGATCATTTCATGTAAAATAAAGAAAATATCGTGGAATTCATATGTATGCCCTTAGGAGAATGAGAAGGCAAATATTGTTGTGGCATGCATATCTATATGTACATTACACATATATATATGTGTGTACGACTAGGTTTTATGTACTTTTGAGAAGTAATGCTAATGCTGTAGAGGATACGTACGTACGGATAATATATATATACGAACTGTAAGACATTTATGAACTAGAACACAAAAAAAAAATTAATCAAGAATGTTGTGTGCTTAACGCAAATCCTATACCTTAAAAAAATATAAGAGTATGGACGTACAGGTTTGAAAAAAAGGAGAAATGTAAAAAGGCAGCAAATTAACTACATAGTTATCCTCTACGTACAATGTAATGTTCACCAATGTATAACTACCACTAAATCTTAATTATATGAAATGTACATGCATATTTTTTTGGAGGAACACTAA
Organism: Melocanna baccifera; assembly: GCA_036346265.1. NCBI lineage: Eukaryota > Viridiplantae > Streptophyta > Magnoliopsida > Poales > Poaceae > Melocanna > Melocanna baccifera. The sequence goes on from CM070710.1 coordinate 16,621,745, forward strand.
AGATATATAAGGATGAACGTGAAAAAAATCGTAAAATTGTCTAGAAATAAGATAGATAAAAATGCAGGTGCGTAAAAATATATAACCTCTAATTTACCCGTGTTAAATAAAAAAAATTAAAGCCAAAAATACAAAAACAAAAGTAGCCAAAAAAAGAGAGGGAGAAGGCAAGAACGACACAATTAACGCCCACTAATTGTCTCTCTAAAGTCTTAACGTATACACTAATGTAATCACCGCGTACGGACCACATCATGTACGTACGGCATGCATGGGATCGCTCGGCCACACGTACGAGAGGGGGCGGGAGCATGCACGGCACGCACGTACACAGACACGTGCGCACACGAGTGCGTACCTGTTGCCGAGGATGGCGTGGAGGTTGACGATGAGCTCCTCCTCCTGCGGCGAGAAGGCGCCGCGCTTGAGGTCGGGGCGGAGGTAGTTGATCCACCGGAGGCGGCAGCTCTTGCCGCACCGCTGCAGCCCGGCGTTGCGCGCCACGTCGCTCCACGACCCCTGCCCGCTCCGCAGCATGTACGCCACCAGCTTCTCGTCCTCCTCCGGCGACCACAGCCCCTTCCGCAGCTTCACCGCCGCAGCCGCATTGCCGTTGCCACCACACCCCGCCGCGCCGCTGCCCTTCGTCGCCGGGCACTCCGGCTTCCTCATTGCCTCTATATATCACGGTATCACCTAGCTATCTTGCCGCTCTTGGCTGCTCGATCGCACGTGTGGTGCTCTGTACGTACGTGTGCGGGGATCGATCAAGAATGCAAGTGCGCAAGATAAGGGAGAAATGGACTTGAGTGTGTGTTATATATACGATGTGTGAGTTGTGTATGGAGTGAGGGGAGGATTGGAGGAACGGAGGAGACGAGAGGAGGAGGAAGGAAAGGAAGGGGATGGTATGATGGTGATGGTGATGGGTGCGTGCTTTGCTTAGAAACTGGACAAGTAGATGGAGAGCAACAAGCTAGAGCGGGAGGGGGAATTGCTAGGGTCACACGCGTTCCCTGGTAGTAGTAGAAACTTGGATATAGGACACGCTGAATTTACACACAAAATCACGGGTTTTCTATCTATACGCCACATGCAGTGCCAACTTCTAGCACTATATGTGATAGACAATTCAATAGGAAACTGCGTATGTTCTGCCTTCTGAAGTATAAGAACTTGTTAGTTTGCAATTATCAATCGGGTCACTTTGGATTGGATCACTACTATTTAGCATCATGGTGAACTAGATATTTTTATTTACAAGGGTTACGTAATAGATATATTTACTTCAAACCAGCATTGTGGCCATGTTAACATGAAGATGTTCGAAAGAAACAATGCGGACCATCCTAGCTATGACATCATAATAATTTATAAGATATGAAACCTGGCCTGTACATATTTCGAAATCAATTGCATTTGCATTTTTCAGTATTTTGTTGCCTCTGATATGTACAACTCTACGATTTAGTGTGGTGTGTAGCTGGAATGGGTGAACCAAACCAATTCATGTGCTTATGACAACCAGGAGAGAGCTCTAGTCTTCTTGTCTTTGACTCCAGCTCTTGTTGTCTTTTCCCATTAACTTCACTTCCCTTGAGCCAGAAGGTTATCATGGCCACCTGAGGGCAGAGAGGTCACTTGAGGGGACAAAGATATATGTATGTATATGCTCCTTTGCGGTTGTTTTGTAATGAAGCATAACTAGCTAAGACTAGGGATGGCAATTTCTTGTGTGAGGAGGGAGGACCCGTAGGAATATTCCCTAACAGGAGTGGGGGCAAACTCCCACCGCGGGGCGGGGCGGGGGTCGGCCTCCCTGTGGGACTAGGTAAGTATAAAAATGTATTATTTTGTTCGTATATTATATATCTTTAATATGTGATACGTACCTTTTTCTTAGATATTTAGACTAAAACTTGAATATATATATTAGGATATAACTTTTGAAGCTATATTTAGGGGAAAATATACCTAAATACTTACAAATAATTAATAAAAGTCACATGATAATATTTAAATCTATATTTAAACTGTATTTTCTATCCCCGCAGGACCCACAGAGGTGGGGGAGGTTTGTGCCCTGTTTGGTCCTTCCCACCCGGTTGCCATCCCTAGCTAAGTCACATAATTGCTTGGAGTTCACATAATCCCATCATCCTCCCTCCCCATCTCTCTCTCTCTCTCTCTCTCTCTCTCTCTCTCTCTCATATCCCAGCTTCCAAATGCCATCATCATGCGTGTAGGGGCATATCAAAACAGTCACTATTATATGTGCATGCAATAACAGATCGATTCGATGGAAGTTGCTGTTGTAAGCTGCAAAAATGCATGCGTGGAAGCCTTTGCATGGAGTGTACGTCTGGCTAACTGTCCCCTCTTCCTCTGCAAGGGAGATTCATATTCATCTCTCTCTCTCTCCTCACAAAAAAACATCAAAATTAGAAATCAAAGGGGCAAAATATATTTAAAAAAGTTCATGGATAGTACTAGAGCTAGCTTGCAACTTTACTAGTTGGTCGGTCGTAGAATACATGCTGGGTGTGATTCTGTCATAGATCTGTCCACTTGTCATGTGTTGAGTGGGAGTACAGTGTGCAACACTGTGTGGGGCCTACCTGTCAGTGGGTTAACTGTCAGTTGCCAACCATCTAGATTAGGGCATGGCATGATCCTTTCTGATAATTCTTTGCAATCTGGCTAGCTACGTTTCGAGTAAGAATTAATGGCATGGCATGATCCTTTTTAAACCGTATTTGGAGTTAGTTTGGTACATTCGTTATGGTCACGTGCGTAATTATCTAGGTTATTAATTGATGTGAATTAATGGAACCAAAAATTGGGAGAAGCTTGCATGTGCTGTCTCTTCTTGCATGTGTGCTATAGCTAGCTCCCAATCTCCATCAATTTATAGAATGCAGTAATCAAGATTGGTGCTTGGGAGAACAAGACGGTCCGCTTGTAATAAGTTGCATGTCTCCCAATTAATTAATCTCCATCAATTTATAGAACAATCAAGATTGGTGCTTGGGAAAACAACTTCGCTTATCAGCTGTCTCTCTCTCAAAAAAAAGATCGATTGATGCTATTGGGATAACAGCTAGGGCCACAGTACAATGTCTCTTGTACAAAACTACTTTTTCACAAAAGATTATGTATATATGTATGCAAACAATTTTTATTGAATCTTTGATATATTTTGGTCATCGCAGACGCAGATACTGCAATCTGACAAGTTTTTCCCTTAGTTTTTTTAGATAGACCGAGATATATGACAAAATAATTCTAAGACATGCCTCACATTGAAGCATTTTTTGTTTCCTTGTTTGAGGACATAATAATTCTGGTCCAGCAATATATTTTTCCATAAAAAACTAAAGCCTTTTAATTTGTCTGAAGACAATAATGGTACCACATGAGAGGTAAGATCAGATTGGGACAATATAGAGTTAGCTAGGTACTATAAACAAAGGGTTTCAAAGCACGTGATCCAATCAAAAGGGGACTTTTTTTGTTGAATCACATGGATAAAAAAGCACATATGCTGCTTTGCTTTCTGCGAGGTATATATGAACCTCTTTCAAACTTAATTATCCGTTGATTAATACACCAAAAATATTATATATATATATATAGGAAAAATATCTTTTACTCCCAGGTATAATTACTCCCACCTATAATATACCACATAAATAAACTTAAAATACTGTTTTATCACTTTAGGTATATTCGTATACTAATTATAAGATATGCCAATGTGAACCACACGGAAAAATTGCAAGGGAGTATATAGTTTTTAGCTATTTTGTAAATACTTTTATATACACATATAAAAAGTATGTCTAAATAATATACATAGCACCTCTGAAAAATCGTACATACCACCTAGATAGCCTTAAATACTCGTATACTACACATATATACCTTCCGTTCCGTGAGATACTGCCTATATTGTGAGATATGATATAGGGAGTAATTACATCTAGGAATAGAAAATTGGTTTTCTATATATGTTGTGTGTGTGTGGGTGTGGTGTAAAAGGGCTATTCAGTGGTTACATGTAATTGCGAACTAGGACCGTTGGATCTACCTTTTACGACTCGGATTCATGCAGGTGGAAGCCCCTAATCACTTATACATTTTTTTTCACAAACCTCCTTGACTACCTCAGTTTCATGGCTCACCTCGTGCTTCTAGGATTTACAGGCCACTGCCTACCCTACTTGCGTTACCGGCTATTGCCTCGCTCTGACTCCCGCGCCTCCCCCCACTCGTGTCGCCAGCCATCGCCTCCCTCCGACCCAGGGTCCTCGCCACTGCCCTCTACCATCCCCCCAGCGCCACCCCTGCATTGTCGTCCCCTCCACCACTGGACCGCCGTCGCCCTCGCCCCAATTGGGCCAACGCCGCCCCCTCTCCACCGTTGGGCACTACTACAAAACAGGCTATACTGGACGGGTACATCACAGATGGTTCATACGGAACCGTCTGTGCTTAAACTATCACAGATGGTTCATACTACTAACCGGCTGTGATATTTTCACAGACGGTTCTTAATACGAACCGTCTGTGATAATCGAGCCAACACAGACAGTTCGTGTTGATAACCGTCTGTGAACTTTTACAGACGGTTCTTATTACAAACCGTCTGTGATAATCGACACATCACAGACAGTTCATATAACAAATCGTTTATGATATTCAATATCACAGATGGTGCATATTAATAACCGTATGTGATAAGTCACAGACAGTTATTAACACGAACCGTCTGTGATATTTTGTTTCACAGACTATTGTGGTTGGAACCGTCTGTGATAATCTGCACTATTAATTATTGGGTGTACTTGCTCAATGTCGACACAGATCTGTCTTCATTGCGCTGCGTCAGTGGAGCTAGGCGGCCGTCTTTAGGGAGTTCGGGGTGAAAACATATCGCCGTGTTCTTAGTGATATGATCAGAGGTTAGTACTCAATTACTTTTAATAACTTATATACATGCATGTTTTTATAATGGAAGGCCAGAGATGATAGCTAGGTTTTTGTTTAATTTAGATCTAGCTAGCTAGCTAGGTTTAGAAAGATAATGTTAGTTTGCTCAATTTCAGAACGGGTAGTTCACTAGCTTCAATATATTCTTGCTTAACATTATTATGTCATGAATACGTGGCTAACTAGCTATATACCTACGTTATATATATATATATGCGTGTCATCATGTACGTGTAAGTATATATAGCTAGTCTGATTTGCTATGTAGTAGCGGAAATAATCATTTTTGACACCCATTTGTTACTTGTGTAGTGTAGATGGACCGAACTGGATGTACATTGAGAACCATGTGAGTGAAGAGTATATTAATGGCGTATCTGCTTTTAGAAGAGCGGCCGAACTGGATATGTTGAAGAAGGGGATGAAATATATGTACTGTCCATGCATTGATTGTGATAATCTCAAGATGTTTAGCAACTCAGCGCAGATCGAAGCTCACTTGATTCGAAGGGGTTTCAGAAAAGGGTATAAATGTTGGACCAGTCACGGTGAAGAGAAGAGTACACAAGAAGATAGTTATGACATAGTCGAGGAAGACAACGATATTTCAGTTGTGGACTGTGCTTTTGATCATGAGGATAGGTCGTAGGATGACAATCTGCATCAGATGTTACGTGATGCAGAAGGAAACTATAGTGAGAGAGAGTTTGGTAAATTCGAGGGCTTGATGGAGGACTCGGAGAAACCTTTATTCTCAGGCTACAAGCCGCAATACACGAGGTTGTCATTAGTTCTAGAACTGCTAAAATTGAAAGCAAGCAATGGTTGGTCTGACAAGAGTTTCACGGCATTGTTAGGTCTCCTAGCGGACATGCTTCCAACGAGAAATGTGTTGCCGAGAACCACCTACCAAGTCAAGAAGATTCTTTGTCCATTAGAAATGGAAGTAGAAAGAATACATGTATGTCCAAATGATTGTATCCTGTACTTTAAAGAGTATGCTAGCTTACATGTTTGTCTGGTGTGCAAAGCATCCCGATACAAGCGTAAAAATGACTCTGATGATGGGAAGGGCATCGAGGTGAAGTAAGGACCTCCTGCTAAGGTGTTGTGGTATCTTCCTGTAATCCCCCGTTTGAAACTTTTATTTGTAAATAGAAAGGATACAATATTGATGCGTTGGCACTGGGAGCAGCGTAAGAAAGACAGAATGATAAGATATGTTGCTGATTCCACCCAGTGAAGGAACATCGATAGAATATTTGTAGATTTCAGTGTGAAACCGAGAAATATAAGGTTTGGGTTGAGTACAGATGGAATGAATCCTTTTGGCAACATGAGCAGCTGATATAGCACCTAGCCTGTGACTCTGTGCATGTACAACCTTCCTCCTTGGCTGTGTATGAAGCGGAAGTATATTTGATATCACTACCTATCCAAGGGCCGAAGCAACCTGGCAACGATATTGATGTGTTCCTAGTACCATTGGTAGAAGATCTTGCAATACTGTGGAACAAAAGGGTATATGTATGGGAAGCGGACAAATGAGAGAACTTTATTCTACGCGCCATGTTGTTCTGCACCATTAATGATTTTTCTGCCCTTGGTAACCTGTCAGGGTTGAGTACAAAAGGAGCCAAAGCGTGTCCGCACTGCTTAGATTATACTGAGAGTGTGTGGTTGAATAACTCACGCATGCGTCACCGTAGGTTTCTTCCAAAGTATCACCCATACCACAAGATGAAGAAACAATTTAACGAAAAAAAGAGGATGACTCAGTACCAAGACCTTTCAGCGGGAAAGAGGTGTATGATATGGTTAAGGATATAAACATTGTGCTTAGAAAGGGACGTAAATTGAGGAAGAACATGTAGAAAAAGAGGTTAATATTTTGGGACTTACCTTATTGGGAGCACGTAGAAGTTCGCAATTGCATCGATGTCATGCACGTAGAGAAGAATGTATGTGACAGTTTGATTGGTCTCTTACTGAACATTCTTGATAAAACAAAGGATGGTGTTAATGCAAGACGTGACTTGATCGTTATGAATATCAGGACCGAGTTAGCACCGATAGAGACTGATAAAGACCGGATGTACCTTCCCCCAGCTTGCTACACTCAGTCTAAGTCCAAGAGAACTGAACTGTGCCAGTCCTTACATGGTATGAAAGTTCAATCCGGTCACTCTACCAGCATGAAGAAACTTGTTTCCATGGAACATTTAAAATTAATTAGCATGAAGTCTTACGACTGTCATGTGATAATACCTGTTGCAATTAAAAGTATTTTGCCGAACAAGATTCGAGTGACAATCATAAGGCTATGTTATTTCTTTAACGCAATTGCTCAGAAGGTTATTGATCCCAATGGACTAGATGCTCTGCAAACCGAGGTAGTGACAACTCAATATCATCTAGAGATGTATTTCCCTCCATCATTTTTTGATATCATGGTCCATCTCATTGTCCACCTTGTGAAAGAGATAAAAATATGCGGCCCCGTGTTTTTACGTCATATGTACTCTTTCGAGAGTTAAATGGGAATTCTCAAGTTCTATGTACGCAATCGATCTCGACCGGAGGGTAGCATCATCGAAGGTTATACAATAGAAGAGGTCATTGAATTTTGCATCGGCTACATGGCTCAGGTCGAACTGATAGGTGTACCTCTATCTCGTCACAAGGGGAGGCTAGAGGGTATCGGGACTATCGGAAGGAAAGCAATAACTCCGGATCAAAATACGTATGCTCAAGCCTATTTCATGATTTTACAACACATGACTGAAGTGACCCCATATATTGAAGGGCACAAGGACATGCTACGTCAAGAGAATGCAGGCTAGTTAGAAGTTTGGATCATGAGACAACACAACCGTCAGTTCATCGAATGATTGAAGGCGCAATTGACTAGGAGGTGTCAAGTGAAACACTACAATGATTAGCAAAAGGGCCAAAATTTACAATTGTGACATGGCAAGGACACGACATTAATGGCTACACATTTTATATAACAGATCAAGATAGAAAGAGCACAGTGCAGAACTCAGGTATCCGCATAGATGCCTATGATGCGCACGTCAGTATCGCTGACCCAAGCTCGTACTACGGGCTTGTAGAGGAGATTTGGGAGCTTGACTATGTAATTTTCAAGATTCCTCTATTTCGGTGCCATTGGGTCCAACTCCCATGGGGTGTAAAGGTCGACAAGTACGGTATCACTACCGTGGACCTCGAATTACAGGATACAAAGACGAACCATTCGTACTCGCGAGGCAAGTTGTTCAAGTATTTTATGTAATCGACCTAGTAAATAAGAAGCGCCATGTAGTTCTTCAGGGAAAAAGAAGGAGTATCGGAGTTGAGAATGTTGTGGATGAGGAAGAGTACACTCAATTTGATGATTTAACTCTATTCGGAGACGGCATAAGGCTCGAGGAAGAACAAGACGATGAAGCAAGTTATATGCGTGTCGATCATCGTGAAGGGCTTTATTTAAAATGAAATAGCCAAGTGTAATAAATGTAACTATATATGTTCCATTGTAATTATCGAGGCTCTAAGACTCAAGCGAAGAAAATTATAGTGCGTCTTGAGCCATGGAAGTTCATTCTAGGAGTGTTGTTGGTCCTCGACTCATAATTACCCCAGCTTGGTTTAGTTTGCAATACATTGCATGCTTGGTACATGCAGAAGTCCAACATGAAGCCACACCAGCAGAGTGCATTCAGTCTGAGATATACGGAGGAGCATTTCCTCCACGACTTGGGCTACATCGTCGTGACATTCGAAAACTTATTCTTACTATTCAATCCCGACGAACTCGACGCCTCACTTCTACGATGTTGGACACTGTAAGTGTACTGTACAATGAAGTTCTACATTCACGTTATATCGATAAATGTCATTACTCTTTCCTTATGTATAGATACATGATCCAACAAGTCCGACAATCGTGACAACCGGTGGGTTTCCTCGACTCTCACTTGGTCTCCGAGCAAGCTATCAACGATAATGTATCCTTCGTGCAAGATTACATAACGAGGGGATTGATTGCTCACAACGACAAGGAGTACGTCATGGTATCCTTTAACCAAGGGTAAGTGCTTCACTAGTTGTCACACATATTTCGTTTGTACTTTATATGCAGCATGAACTTAGAATTAATCACTATGACAACACACATGACTAGACAACACAGGATTTTGATTGTGATTGTACCAAAGTAGAGTAAGGTAATATACCTTGATTCTCTACTTAGGAGCAACAACGACTTCAATCGTGTGCAAGAAGTAATTAACAGGTAAACTCATTTCCTCCATACATAACTCTATTGTAATATTTCCTTCGTTTGCAACGGCTGAGGCTAACTTTTTTGAATCACGTAGGGCGTTTGCCGCTTATGTTGCCCAAGGAGGAAGACACAACACACGATTTTCGGTACCCGCTACAACACAATAATTCTATATCATACTTTGTTGTAATGCCTCTAGAATTGACAATATCTATATATGTAATTCTATTTTTGCAGTGCCACCAGCAGCTTCAGGGCAACGTATGTGGATTCTACGTTTGCCGCCATATGAAGCAAATCATGGATACTAAGATCAATGATCTAGAGGTTTGTCAGGTCATTCCAATAATTGTTATTTTCTGATTATATATGTATATATATACACACACATGCTAATTAATGACTTAACATTGCTCCTAGCGACAGCGGGTGGATTTCGACGAAAGTACATATGATCTAGACCAACTCGTCGAAATTCGTGGACAACTCTCCGAATTCCTAGTAGCACAGGTCATAAACAAGGCTGGAGAGTTCTACCCTGGCAATTGTGATAATTAGATGTTGAAACATTGGATTCAATTGTAACGATTTTCATTCTATATAATCTGTGTAATATTAGATGTTGAAACATTTCTCAGATCTATGTAACGATTTTCATTCTATATATATGTGACCTGCTGGCCGTTTGTTACATTATTTGTAATTCACTTTGAGTTGCAAATAACTTATCTATCATTATCTGCAATATACTTGCTTGCTTTCAGAGGGCATGGCTAGCATATCCTAAGGCTAGCCAAAAAATGCAAATAAAATTGTTGTTGCAATTGCTATCACAGACGGTTCGTTGTTGAAAACCGTCTGTGATATATATATCACAGACGGTTTCAAAGACTGAGTCGTCTGTGATATGAACGATATCACAGACGGCCTTTGTTATTAACCGTCTGTAATATACACAATATCACAATGGTTTTGTATTAACAACTGTTTGTGATATGATTCTATTTGTGCCTTATCTATGAGGTGTATATCACAGACGGTCTTTGTTATTAACCATCTGTGATAGTCGAGTATCATAGACGGTTTTTAATACAAAATCGTCTGTGAAAGTCGACTATCACATACGGTTTTTTCTCAAAAACCGTCTGTAATGTAAGTTATCACAGACAGCCGTCTATGATAACCACATATTATCGCTGACACATAAACACAGACGGTTTGGGAATCATCTGTGATGACGGTTCCGAACTGTCTGTGATAGGGCTGTCTGTAGCAATGGGGCTATCGCCGGTCCCCTCCCCAATTGGACTGGCACCACCACCCACCGTCGCACCACTGGGCCGCCGCCCCCCTCCACCAATGGAAAAGTTGGCCAGTGCAAATGGCTGTGAATTTTTTCTCATTGGCTCAACCATTGTATTAGGGGCGTTTGAACTTAGAAATTGAATTTTCCACTTACCTTTTGTTTTCCTCCAATACTTGCTTGATTGCTGAGAAAATTATGAATGGCTGTGTGCCAAAGTTTCGCAATCGTCTATGTCTTCTTATTGTTGTGATCCAAAGTTTGTTGAGTAGAGGTGTGATTGTACATGCTTCTATTTGTGCCTTATCTATGAGGTGTGTTTTAAATCTTGAGTGTGCATATGACAAATACTACTACAAAAGAGGCTATACTGGATGGCTACATCACAAACGGTTCATACAAAATCGTCTGTGCTGTAATTATCGCAGACAGTTCATACGAATAACCATCTGTGACATTTTCACCGACGGTTATTTATACGAACCGTCTATGATAATGTAAGCCATCACAGATGGTTCCTATTAATAACCATTTGTGATAATTCATAGACAATTATTTATACAAACCGTCTGCGATAATGGCAGTTATTACAAATGGTTTATATAAATAACTATCTGTGATAGTTCACATACGGTTATTAATACAAACTATCTATGATGGTTTCATATTACAGACGGTTTGTGGTTGGGATTGTCTGAAATATGCATTATATATTCAACGTGGTCTTAACAGATCTGTTTTTATTGTGTTGCATTGAAGGAAGCAGTCAACTTTGGGGAGTTTGGTGAAAATATACTACTTGTAGATCGATTTATTCTTGGTGATTAGATATTAGTATTTGCTTCTAATAACTTATATGCCTTGTACATAATAGAGAGAGATGATAGATAGGTTTTTAGATCTAGCTACTTGCTTCATGAATACATGGCTAACTACTTAATTTAGACTTGGATAGTTTATTATAAGATGAATGATAATTATGTGTGTAAGTAGCTAGGCTGGTTAGCTATAATAGCATTAATAATCCAATTTGACACTAACTAATTTGTTACATGTGTAGTGTAGATAGACCGAAACTGGATATACGTTGAGAACCGTGTGAGTGAGGAGTACATTAATAGTGTGTTGGTTTTTAGAAGAGCGGCCGAGCAGGATATGTTGAAGAAGGGGATATACTATATGTATTATCCATGCATTGATTGTGATAATTTGACAGTGTTTACCAACTCAACGCATATCGAAACTCACTTGATTTGAAGGGGTATACATATTGGACCAGTTACGGTGAAGAGAAGATTATACAGGAAGTTAGTTATAACATCGTCGAAGGAGACAATGATATGCTATTTGTGGACTGTGCTTTCAGTGAGGATAGGTCGTAGGATGACAATCTGAATCAGATTCTACGCGATGTAGAAGAGAACTATAGTGAGAAAATTTGGCAAATTCGAGGACTTGATGGAGGACTCGGAGAAACCTTTGTTCCCGGGCTGCAAGTTGCAATACACAAGGTCATCATCCATTCTTGAACTACTGAAATTGAAGGCAAGCAATGGTTAGTCCGACAAGAGTCACCTAGCAAATATCCTTCTAGAGGAAAATATGTTGCTAAAAATATGTTACATATGCAGTCCATTGGGAATAGAAGTAGAAAGAATACATGCATATTTGAATGATTGTATCCTCTATCATAAAGAGTGTGTATGTTTACATGTTTGTCTAGTATGCAAAGTATCCCGATACAAGCGTAAAAATGACTCTGATGACGGGAAGCGCATCGAGGTGAAGTAAGGGCCTCCTGCTAAGATATTGTAGTATCAACCCATAATTTTCCGTTTGAAGCATTTATTTGCAAACTGAAAGGATGCAAGATTGCTACGTTGGCACTCGGAACAGCGTAAGAAAGATAGAATGATAAGACACGCTGTTGATTATGCCCAGTGGATGAATATCGATAAGATGTTTATATACTTCGGTGCGAAACTGAGAAATATAAAGTTTAAGTTGAGTACAGATGGAATGAATCCTTTCGATAACATGAGCAGCTAATATAGTACTTAGCCTGTGGCTGTATGCATATACAATCTTCCTCCTTGGCTGTATATGAAGCATAAATACATTTTGATGTCACTACTTATCCAAGGGCCGAAGCAATCTAGGAATGATATTGATGTGTACCTAGCACTACTGGTGGAAAATCTTGTGATACTGTGGAATAAATGGGTACAGGTATGGGATGTGGACGAACGAGAGAACTTCGCTCTACGTGCCATGTTGTTCTACACCATCAATGATTTTTCTGCCCTTGGCAACTGTTGGGGTTGAGTACAAAATGAGTTAATGCCTGTCCACACTGCTTAGATTATACCGAGAGTGTATGGTTGAACAACTAGCGTAAAACTGTGTACATGCATCACCGTAGGTTCCTTTCAAGGTATCAACCACACCGCAAGATGAAGAAATAATTTGACAAAAAAGAGGATGACTAAGGACTAAGGCCTTTTAGCGGGGAAGAGGTCTATGATATGGTAAAAGATATCGATGTTGTGCTTGGAAAAGGACATAAGTTGAGGACCCGTCAAAAGAACATGTGGAAGAAGAAGTCTTGTCTTATTGGGAACACTTAAAAGTTTGCAATTGCATCAGTGTCATGCATATAGAGAAAAATGAATGTGATAACTTGATTGGTCTCTTACTAAACATTCGTGACAAAACAAAGGATGGTGTCAACGCACATCGTGGCTTGGTCGCTACGAACATAAAGACCGAGTTAGCACCGATAAAGGCCAAACATACCTTCCCCTAACTTGCTACACTCTATCTAAATCTGAGAAAACTGAACTGTACCAGTGCTTGTATGATGTGAAAGTTTCATCCAGTCACTCCACTAGTATGAAGAAACTTACTTCTATGAAAGATTTAAAATTAATTACCATGAAGTCTCATGATTGTCATGTGCTAATGACACAAATGTTTCTTGTTGCAATTAGAAGTATTTTGCTGAACAAGGTTCGAGTGACAATCACGAGGCTATGTTATTTTTTTAATGTAATTGCTCAGAAGGTCATCGATCCTGATAGATTAGATGCTCTGCAGACCAAAGTGGTGACGACTCTATGTCATGGTCTATCTCATTGTCCACCTTGTGAAAGAGATAAAGATATGCGGCCCTGTGTTTCTACGTCATATGTACCCGTTCGAGAACTAAATGAGAATTCTCAAGTCTTATGTATGCAATCGATCTCGGCCAGAGGGTAGCATCATCGAAGGTTATGCAACCGAAGAGGTCATTGAGTTCTACATCGATTACATGGCACAGGTATAACCAATAAGTGTACCTTTATCTCGTCACGAGAGGAGGCTAGAGGGTGTCGAGACTATCGGAAGGAAACCAATAACTCTAGATCTGGATACATATGCTCAAATCTATTTCACAGTCTTGCAACATATGACTGAAGTATCCTCGTATATTGAAGAGCACAAGAACATGCTACGCCTAGAGAATCTAGGCTAGTTAGAGATTTGGGTTACGAGACAACACAATCCTCGATTCAATGAATGGTTAAAGGTGTGATTCACTGAGAGATCATGAAGTGAGATGCTGCAATGGTTGGTAAAAGGGTCAAAATTTATAATTGTGACATACCAAGGATACGACATTAATGGGTATACATTTTATATAACGGATCAAGATAGAAAGAGCACAATGCAGAACTCAGGTATCCGCATAGATGCATTTCATGTGCACTTCAGCATCGCTGGCCGAAGCTTGTACTGCGGACTTAAAGAAGAGATTTGGGAGCATAACTACGTAATTTTCAAGATCCCTCTATTTTGGTATCGTTGGGTCCAACTCCTACGGGGTGTAAAGGTCGACAATATGGCGTCACCACTATGGACCTCGAACATGTAGGATACAAAGATGAATCGTTCGTACTCGTGAGACAAGTTGTTCAAGTATTTTATATAACTGACCCAGCAAATAAGAAGTACTATGTAGTTCTTCATGGAAAAAGAAGAATTGTTAGAGTTGAGAATGTTGTAGATGAGGAATAGTACAATCAATTTATCGAGTTACCTCCATTCGGAGATGGCATCATGCTCGAGGAAGAACAAGGTGATGAAGCAAGCTATATGCATGTCGATTATCATGAAGGGTTTTATTTAAAAGGAAATAGCCAAGTGTAATCAATGATCCCACACGATGTACACCTATTTGAAAATTATTGTAATGTAATCATAATTAAGAAACTCGGCATGTAATTATAGAATTATTCCATTGTAATTGATTAAGTAATTAAGAAATAATTATATTTATGATTATGCTTACCTTTTTTTCATAGGCATGGCTAGCATTTCCTATAAAAATAGGACTATCATAGGCGGTTTAGCGGAACAAATCATCTGTGATAATGCTATTACAAATGGTTCTAGCATAGAGCCGTCTATGATATTTTACATATCATAGACAGTTCTAGCATGGAGCCGTCTTTCATCATGCTTCCTGTTTTATATTGATGCTTTTAATGATATGGTAGAATTCTAGTTTATATGCAATTTTTCTCATTTATGTATTGCTGGAAGTGTTCTTTGATCATATTTAATTATGCTAGAATTAAATATAAATATATGCTTATGCTTATATTGGCTGAGTACAAGGCTAATTATAGACTTTCAAATGGTTGAAGCAAATTACACGCTCATAGCTCACTGTAATTAGTTTGCTTATAAGAGAGATGATGTTCGCACAGTCATCATCGTCATCATCGATGTCGCTGAATGGGTCTGAATCTCCGAAGACCAGGGTAACTAAGTGTGGCAGAGGAGTATCGAAAAGGCCTGATGGCCAAATGACCATCACTGTGGTCTCTCTGGATGGGGTCTGTCTGCAACCGAAGAAAGCAGTAGCATTCTGAACTATCTGCAGGATAATTGGAAGGCAACGGGTCCTCATCATCGTAGCAAGATGGAAAGATTTGATAAAGGTTAAAAAAATCAGCTTTGGGTGGAAAAAAATAGAGTTGTTCGAGATCCCAGCATAAACCCAGGGACTTGTGCAATGGCAGGCACTGCCCGTGATGGAAAAAGCGTAGAAGAACTTCAAGAGTATGCTTATCATGCAATACATGACCAAGGATCACACATCCTTCATGAGGTATCCTTTCGTGTCGCTTGAAACATGGGAGGCATTTGTGTAGCTGAAGACGACGACTGAATTTCAATAACAAAGTGTGTCGCACAAGGCTCTCCAGGCACAAAACACTCTCTCTCACAGACTCGACACCACGGGGTACGCGGGTAAAATCCCGCAGTGGAGGATACAGGATGAGGTCGTAATATGATCGGAGGCCTCCCCGCCGTTTACCAGGATTGCAAACAAGCGTGCCCGAAACTGGTTAAAAGTGACATCAATCACGTCTTCAGGTGTCTCCTCTTTCAAAAATCCCACAGATGAGGAAGTATCCCAATGCCTGGTAAGATATGTGAAACTACCTAGTTGTTAATAGCTCTTGAACTTTATGGAGTCTAAAATAACATGATTGCTCTTGCAGCAAGCATTAACTACCGAATCTTCCCAAGGCTCCTTTGAAGAAGACAGAGAGAGATATATACTATTACAATTCTTGAGAAACAAGGAACACCCTGGTCGCACGTGAGGCCTAGGTGTTTATGTACCTTAAAGGCATGGATTCCCACATGACTCCGAGGCATATAGGGGTAGGAAGAGATCTAAAGCCTATTGCGATGAACAAATGAAACAGGAGCTTCATGCATAACTTGAGGAACAGCTATCTGTCTCACTTCGAGAGTAGATAACTGCCTCAATTCAAGGAGAGATAGATTCATTAAGGAAAGAACTGAGATAAGTCTGCAACCAATCACAACCCACTCGCATTAATGTAGTAGCCAGTCTCCCTTAATGTCAGAGTAGCTGTGCGTCCATATCAATTTCTGAACAAAGTGATATCCACTTACCTATCGATGACATCCAGATAATGTACCTATTTAGAATGATAGATAGATAGACCTGGTGGACGCATTAGCTTATCATGTATTGTTATGTAGGAATTCACGCCATGCAACATCAGAGTTAGCTTTATTGGCTCCATTCCCATTGATGTTGGATGAGGGATGTCGTATCCATAACTGTCAGGGATGCCAAACCGAAGAAGATTAAGGTGCCTCCCAGGCAATAGAAATTCATTCTCGGAGTGTCGTTGGTCCCCGAGTCATAATTACCTAGCTTTGGACTAGTTTGCAGGACTTTGTATACCTAGTACATGCAGAGGTCTAACATGAAGCTAAAATGACAAAGTGGATTTACCGTGAGATATATGGAGGTGCATTTCTTGCATGACTCAGGCTACTTCGTTGTGAACTTTAAAGACTTATTCTTACTATTCAACCTTGACAAACTCAATGCCTCACTTCTATGATACTGGACACTGTAAGTGTACTGTATAATCATGTTCTACATTCATGTCATACCGATAAATGTCATAACTCATTATTTATGTATAGATTTATGATCCAACAAGTCCGACGATGACTAGAACCGGTGGTTTACTTGACCTACATTTGGTCTTTGAGCAATACATGAGCATTAATGCATCCTTCATCCAAGATTACATAACGAGGAAATTGCTTGCTCATAGTGATAAGGAGTACATCATAGTACCCTTCAAACAAGGGTAAGTGCTTCACTAATTACGATACAAGTTTTATTTGTACTTTATACGCAACATGAACTTAGGATTAATCACTACGATGACATACATGACTAGATCTCACTGGATTCTGATTATGATTGTATCAAAATAGAGCAAGGTAATATACCTTGATACCTTACTTAGGAGCAACCATAACTTCACCCTGTGCAACAAGCAATTGATAGATAAACTTATTTCCTTTATATATAACTCTATTGTAGTCTTCATTTTATTTACGATGGCCGAGACTAACTTTTTAGAATCACATAGGTCGTTCAACGCTTACGTTGCCTAGAAAGGGAGACATAAGGAATCCAGCACCACATTACGACACAGGACGCGATTTTCAGTACTCGGTACAACACAACAATTCTATATCACACTTCGTTATAATGCCTCTATAACTGACAACACATATGTATGTAATTCTATTTTTGCAGTGCCACCATCAGCTATAGGGCAATGTATGTGGATACTATGTTTGCCGCCATTTGGAGGAAATTATAAACACTAAGATAAATGATCCAAAGGTTTGTCGGCCTGTCAATAATTATTTTATGACTATCAATTTATATATATATGTTAATGACTTAACACTACTAGCGACGACATGTGGAATTCGATGAAAGTGCAATCAATCTTGACAAACTCACCGAAATTTGAGAAAAGCTCTCTCAATTCTTGATAACGGAGGTCATAAATAACACTGAAGAGTTCCACCCCAATGATGATAATTAAATGTTGAAACATTGGACATAATTGTAATCACTCAATTGTGTTTAACGAAACAATTCATTCAAATAATTGTCATGTACTATATATGTGATATGTTTGTGTTGTTTACTTCATTTATGAAATTTGTGTGATGATTGTTCTATGATATATATTAGTGGATCTTCTGTTTACTTCAGAGAGCATGGCTAGCATTTCCCGAGGCTAATAAAAAACAGAAAATAATATAATTTTTTAATTAGCTATCATAGACAATTTGAAACACCAAATTGTTTGTGATGCATATATATCATAGAAGGTTTTTTAAAATAAACCATCTGTGATATTTCTGCTATCACAGATGGTTTTTTTAAAATCATTTGTGATATGTCCGCTATCACAAATGGTTAATATAAAAAAGCGTATGTGATACCGACGTATCACAGACGGTTCGGGAGCCGTCTATGATAACCACATATTATCACTAACACATAAATTTGGATGGTTCGGAAACCGTCTGTGATGACTCTTTCTGTAGTACAATCTTCTACGATAATTTGGTTTGTCAATTGTAGCAACAAATTGTGTAATGTGACATGTGAATGGAAGCCAAGGTAATATTGCACATAACAAAGTGTGACTACTGAGCTCTCCCTCCAGGACTGAAAATTTGGTTGGATTCATATGCCTTTTTTTGTGCAATTTGCATTTGGAAGCCTAGGGCTAAATGCTATGTGCAATTTCCAGGATGGATGGGGAATGTATTGAGGTTTGGTGCTTTGTGACGTCTGTATATTTTTGCAGAAGGGTGTGGATTGTGCCTTGTGCGATGAGATTCACTGGAAGAATGATAGGCATGGCTTTGTGTTGTCTGTATGTTTCTGGACAATGAACAATAACAGGAGAATGAAATCAATAGGGTACACCTGAATCAATCAAGCATCTCACAGCACCAAATTTGCATCTCGCAGCAATCCCCTCGCCCAGGCCGCATCTTACATTTATCAGCAGAAGAGATTAAAAAACATTTCGAGGATGCAGGTTTCGTGAGTTAGAACAGAATGTGCCGTCAGATATTGAGGTTTTAGATCTTGTCTGCCACTTCAGCTAGCACGTTGAGACCAAAAAGTGCGCCACCACCATGAGCATTTGTTCTCTCTCTCTCTCTCTCTCTCTCTCTCGCACGCGCGCGCGCGCGATGGGCATTCACTATTATCAGAACTTGATCCATGCAACTAAAGAATGTTGATCTACTCCAAGCACCTCACCAGTTAATACTAGCAGTTTATTGTTAACTTGAAACTGCTTGCAGTTTCTTGTTTTTATAAGTGTAGTTTCTTGTTTTTATTAGTGGCACATTATGAGCTATTAGTTGCATGTAAGTTAGAGAGTATTTTGTTCAGTATAAATGGTGAAGGAAAGTACCAGAATTTCAACACCAAATATTTGTGTTCCACTCTTGTTCTTGAGTGTACATTGTGAGCCGATGATCTACGACAATTGGTATCAGAGCGTGGACGATCCCGGACAATCATGTCGACTGTGTTAGCTCGAACCGACGATCATTCGCTAACACCCCCGCGTCGTCGCCGTACGTTGCCCTTGCCCATGTTGCACCGTGGATGCCGTGGTGCGGAGGTCATCATCCAGCACGTCGTCAAGGAGACGGGCGCCTCTGTCCAGTACCCCATGCTCACGCGCACAAATTACCAAGAGTGGTCCCTGCTAATGCGCGTGAATATGCTGGCACAGGGACTGTGGCACGCGGTGGAGTTGGAGGAAGGCGACGTCATTGAGTACCAGGAGGATCGATTGGCCCTGGCAGCGATTTTGCGTGCCGTGCTGCCCGACATGCTTAGGTCGTTCGCAGTTAAGCACATGGTGTAATCGGCCTGGGAGGCAGTCAAGATCGCGCGAGTCGGTGTCCAGCGTGTGCGTGAGGTAAACACGCAGCAGCTACGTCGGGAGTTTGATGACATGACATTCAACGAAGGGGAGTCTGTTGATGAATTCTCCCTACGCATCGTTGGCCTTGCCAACAGCATCTGCGTTCTCAGCGATGACGTGATGGACGCGGAGATCGTGAAGAAAATGCTCCAGGTGGTTCCCGAGCACTTGTCGTGGGTGGCCATCTCCATTGAGACTCTCCTCGACGTCGACAACCTGTCCGTGGAGGAGGTGAGCAGTCGCCTACAGGCCGTAGAGCAGTGCCACAAGAAGTCGTCGACTACGTCCACCGTCGACAAGCAAGGCCGGCTCCTTCTCACGGAGGAGGAGTGGCTTGCATGCATGAAGCTACGTGACAACGACGGAGAGGGTGGCAACAAACGACGAGGAAAACCACGGTGTGGTTGTGGTAGTGGTGCGCGTGACGGCAGAGTAGGGTCCTCGACCGGGCCTGGTCAGGATCGTATGGTGGACAAGTGCAGGAACTGCGGCAAGTCTGGCCACTGGGCCAAGGACTACCGCAGCAAGCCAAAGAAGACCGCGCAAGCACATTTGGCAGAAGGAGAGGTTGAGGAGTCCACACTTCTCATGGCACAGGTGGTTCCGGCACCTTCGCCGGACACATCAACGCCGTCCACAGCGCCCGGCTCGGCGCACATTTTGTCATCGTGCTGCGTCGTCCACATAAACGAAGAAAGGGTGTTCGCACAACCCAGGCCGTAGGAGAACGGTGACCACTATCATTGGGTGCTTGACACAGGCGCCATAAATCACATGACCGGGGTGCAAATGGTCTTCTCCGAGCTTGATGGCGGTATCTGTGGCTCGGTCCGTTTCGGTGAGGATCCGTGGTGGAGATCGAGGGATGAGGCACCATCATCTTCAGCTACAAGAACGGTGAGCATCGCGTGCTGACGGGGGTGTACTTCATCCCCCGCCTGACGGCGAACGTCATCAGCCTCGGCTAGATGGACGAGGTGGGTTGTCGGGTGGAAATCAACACCGGCATCCTCTGTATTTTTGACTAGCAGCGCAGGCTCGTCACGCGCATGCAACATTCACCATCTCGGCTTTACATCCTCGAGCTAGACATTGGGCAACCGGTGTGCTTGCTCGCACGCAGCTCGGAGGCGGCCTGGCGTTGGCATGCGAGGTACGGGCACATCAGCTTCAAATCGCTGCGCGCACTCGCTCAACAGAAGATGGTGCATGGGCTGCCACTACTTGATCAAGTTGATCAGGTGTGCGACAGCTGCCTCACCGGGAAACAAAAACATCGCTATTCCCAGACAAGGCACTGTAGTGAGCGGAGCACGTCTTCGGCCTCATCCACGGTGACCTATGCGCACCCATCGCGCCCACAACCCCAAGCGGTAAAAAGTATTTCTTATTGCTTGTTGATGATCTGAGCCGGTACATGTGGCTCCACCTGTTGTCGAGTAAGGATCAGGCACCAGCGATGATAAAAAACTTTTAGGAGGCCATGGAGGTCCAGTCGGGTAGACGGCTCAAGGTCCTCCGCACTGATCATGGGGGGAGTTCACCTCCGTGGGATTCGGCGAGTACTGCACCGAGTGCGACATCCAGTGGCAGCTCACCGCCCCCTACTCGCCGTAGCAGAACGGGGTGGTGGAGCGCCGCAACCAGAGCATCATGAGCATGGTGCGGTGTATGTTGAAGGCAAAAGGCCTCCCTGGATACTTCTGGGGTGAGGCCGTGAACACCGCTGTGCACGTTCTCAACTGCGCCTCGACATGTGCGCTCGATGGCAAGACACCCTTCGAGGCTTGGCACGGTTGGTGCCCCGCCGTCCACTACTTCCGAATGTTTGGGTGTGTCACGCATGTGAAGAACACGTGCCCCCCTCAAGAAACTTGAGGATCGCAGCACGCCAACCATCTTCGTCGGCTACGAGCACGGCTCCAAGGCCTACTGCTGCTACGATCCCTCCACCCGGGGCGTCATTGTGTCGCGCGACGTCGTGTTCGATGAGGTGGCGCAGTGGAACTGGAGCACCAAGAACATCGATGGTCCGGGCGACGAGCCCTTCTTCATCGAGTACACCACGGAACACATCTCCGGTCTGACGGGAGTGTTGCGACCACGTCGGCGCACACGTCCCCAGCCCCTGTGCCAGCTCCAGGATCTGTGACGCCAGTATCATAGCCCGTGCCCAGGCACAGGGCATCGCCCGCAGTAGCGCCGGTCGACTTCGTCTCGCCACCTCTTAATTATGAGGATGATTTGGACGCGAACCACGACGAAGCTCCACTTCGGTTCCGTGCTATTGATGCCATCATCGGGCCGGCTTCCCCTCCTGGACTTGTGCCTCGAGTCCTCGACGAGGAGCTCCAATTCACCACGGCAGACGAGCCTGCCTCTTTCGGTGACGCAGAGCGAGAGGCAAGCTGGCGAGAGGTGATGCACGAGGAGATGAAGTCCATTGAGGAAAATGGCACTTGGGAGCTCACTGAGCTCCCCACTGGGCACCGAGCAATCGGGCTCAAGTGAGTTTTCAAAGTGAAGCGTGATGAGAACGGCAACGATATCAGGAACAAAGAATGGTTGGTGGCAAAGGGCTATGTTCAGCGTGAGGGGATCGATTTTGATGAAGTCTTCGCTCCGGTGGCACGGATGGAGTCTGTGCGCGCGTTGCTTGCACTAGCGGCCCATGAGCACTAGGAAGTCCATCATATGGATGTGAAAAGCGCTTTCCTCAATGGAGAACTCAAGGAGGAGGTGTACGCGTCCCAGCCGTCGGGTTTTGTCATCAACAGTAGTGAGCACAAGGTCCTGCGGCTTCACAAGGCGTTGTACGGTCTACGACAGGCATTGAGGGTCTGGAATGCCAAGCTTGATGCCTCCATGGTGTCACTCGGTTTATAGAGGAGCTTCTCTGAGCATGGCGTGTACATGTGGAGCAAAGGAGCATCGCGATTGGTTGTCGGCATCTATGTTGATGACCTCATCATCTCTGGCACTAGCAGCACCGAGATTGTGGAGTTCAAGTCCAAGATGAAGAAATAGTTCTTGATGAGCGACCTTGGGCTGCTGTCATACTACCTCAGGATCGAGATGAACCAAGGGACGAGTGGCATCACGCTCTACCAATCTGCCTATGCAGGCAAGCTTGTAGAGCGGAGCGGCATGAGATCATGCAACCTCAGCCTGGGGCTGATGGAGCCGAGGCTCAAGTTGAGCAAGGAGAGCCCCGCGCCACTGGTGAACGCCACCGAGTATAGACGCGTCATCGGCGGACTGCGCTACTTGGTCCACACCCGACCTGATCTCGCCTACTCGGTGGGATACATGAGCCGGTTCATGGAGAAGCCACATGAAGACCACCTAGCTGCGGTGAAACGTGTGCTGCGATACGTTGCTGGGACACGCGGTTATGGTGTTCACTATGCCAAGAAGGAGGAAGGAAGATCAAGACTGATCGGGTATAGTGACGCAGACATAGCGGGTGATATTGACACCTGAAAGAGCACCAGTGGCGTCATCTTCTTCTTTGGCGGCAACCCCATCACCTGACAATCGTCGAAGCAGAAGGTGGTGGTTCTGTCCTCATGTGAGGTAGAGTACATTGCAGCGGCGACAATCGCTGTCGGGGCATCCGCTAGCTTCGACTATTGGTGATCTAATCGATTCAGTGCGGGCGGCGAAGCTAAGGGTGGAAAATTAGTCTGCCATCGCGTTGAGCAAGAACATCGTCTTCCACGATTGAAGCAAGCATATAGATACTCGATATCATTTCATTCGAGAGTGCATCGACAGGAAGAAGATCGTCCTCAAGCACACTGCAATAGAGCAGCAGCTGGCGAACATCCTCACCAAGACGCTCGGGCGCAATCGCTTCCAAAAACTGCATGCCCGGATTGGTGTCAAGGTGATCGGTGAGTGCGGCAAGGACTAGGGGGAGAAATGTTGATCTACTCCAAGCACCTCACCAATTAATACTTGCAGTTTGTTGTTACTTGAAACTGCTTATAGTTTCTTGTTTTTATTAGTGCAGTTTCTTATTTTTATAAGTACAGTTTCTTGTTTTTATTAGTGGCATATTATGAGCTATTAGTTGCATGTAAGTTAGAGAGTCTTTTGTTAAAAGGTGAAGGAAAGTACCAAAATTTTAGCACCAAATATTTGTGTTCCACTCTTATTCTTGAGTGTACATTGTGAGCCGATGATCTACGACAAAGAATAGGCCGCTTTCTCAGAATAGATGAGCTTAAGGAACATATTGAAAAATGTATCAGCAATCAGAAACAACTAAATGAAGCTAAAAGGCCTATTTAGTCCATTTATCACCCCAAGAGTAATCCTTTATCTTGGAATCCTTATTTTCAGAAATGGAAATCCTCCCCTGGATGTCGCCCTTGAGCTTTGCTTCCTGCTCAAGAGAATCAGTGTGAGCCTTGTATCTGTTGTGGTAGCGCATATATCGATAGAGGTTTTGCCTTGCTTGTTATGTCCTCTTCGACTGATTTTCAGTGAATCGGCCACAACTGTTGGTCATTAATACTTGACAACATATGATTTCTACTAGTAGCACCACCACATAACCAACTACATCCAAAAGCATCAAATCAGAAAAAAAACTCAAAATTTAATCACAAATAGAAAACAGGACAAGATCCAGAAATAGAAACAAGAACAGAGAACATTCTCTATCAGTACAGTATGTAACTTGCGGGACAACATAATGACACATCAAGCAATTGAAGTCTACTGCATCTCTCGTACTAGTCTATTGTCTCCACATAATGACATACTGACATTGATCATTCAAGCATCCAGGATTCCCACATATCACTTAAAGACAACAACAGTACACATAGCATCACAAGCAATACACAAGGAGAAAAAAACAAAAACAACAATAGGAACTTCCTGCATGTTGTCCTCAAATCAGTTAGAATAGTTTCTTGAAATTCCTAGGTAGATACCATCCTTGGTGCCGCTCTTTCTGACATTGAAACAAAGAGAGTTAGTAAAAAGATAAATACAAGAAATCTGAGAACAAATTTTGTCTTCATTACCTTGGTCACTGTGATGTGAAGAACCCTGTAATGCAAATGATTATGTGTCAAGCATGATGTATTGATCGAAAGAATGAAACACATATACACAACACGATACTCACTACGAATAGAGTGCTTCCACTCTTTTTCGGGGTACCAAAATGAATTAATTGCTGGGAGGGAGGGGGTAAACTAATTTCAGCGATGGAGTGTGCATCGAGGCTCGCTTGTCTTGGCAATGGCAATGCCACGCTCTCATCGGCCATCGATTCCATGCCTACTACATTGTGCCAAAGAACGTTAGTGAGCATAACAGGGAGTACCGCTAAAATTTGAGACAAAATGAGGCAAAGTAAATTAAATATTAGTTTTCCTATTATTCCTGAAACTTAGACTCCACCATTCTTATGGACTCTTATCCAAGTTTTACACCGTCCACAAATCTGAAGTTCATTGCATGGTTAGATGTGCACACTAAAATTTTAGTCTAAGAAACTAGTAGGCTGCTGCAGCTAATAACCTGAATCAAGTTGCAATTCAAAAATAGAACCAATCGGTTTTAACTTGTGCAATATTGTTAGTTCACTAGATGCCCCAGTAATCAGTGGTAATGGTCAAAGATCACCTTTGTAAATGAGTGTATATACATGGTTTCCCAAAATTTAAATATGTTTCAAGATGGCACCATCCCAAGTTCCCTGCCTTCTTACAGACAGGAACAGAACAAAAAACCCACCAAAGCTAGCATTCACCAATTATCACAGTGAAGCAATATGAAATCATATCAGTAAGACCACAAGTCCAAGAATTCATAAATCAAATTATCAAAAACATTTCGGAAGTGGACTGTGAGAACATGTTGATACTAAGTTGCAACAGAAGTGAGTTGAGAAGTGTGAACACAAGCAGCACAAATTACATAGAAGGAAAGAGGAGCCCTTGATTACTTGCTTAAAAATTGAGGAGAGGCAGAAGTGTGAATAGAAGCGGCGATGGCCCAGTGGTGGGGGGTGGGCAGCGACAACGGCTCAGTTGGAGAGGGGGTGGCGTCGGGGTTGGTAAGGACCCCGGATCGGAGGGAGGAGGAGGCCCGCAAACCCTAGAAGCGTGAGGTGAGCTGGGAGACTAAGGCCGAGGAAAAGAGGAGTTGAGACAAAAGTAAGAGCCATAGGTGGAGGGTTTTGTGAAAAAAACGCATAAGTGATTAGGGGCTTCCACCCATACGAATCCAAGCCGTATAATGTAGATCCAACGGCCCTGGTTCGTGTTTATATGTTATCATTGAATAGCCCATTTACACTAGATATACTCTCCCTCACTATATATATAGACACACACCTCTTATTACGATGCACGTTAACCCTACTTATATGATAAATTTGCAGCTTGGTTCTCTCCAATGAATTTTTATGTATTTAGCCCCCAGAGCCTACTTTTTTTTTTGCATACCTGGTCCCCTTGTCTATTTTTTGTTTTGTGATTTTGGTCCCCTCCGGACTCGAGAGAACCTACACGTGACATGTGGCATATCCTACGGTCGCGGAGAGCGAAAATAAGGAGCCGCGGCCCTAGAGCATAGGAGCATGCATGCATGGTGATTAGCTACATGGGGATTAGCATGGTAATTAGCCAAGGTGATTAAGCCGCTTGCTTTCCGCGCTCTAGGGCCACGGCTCATCATGCACGGGCATTAGCATGGTAATTAGCAAAGGTGATTACACAGTGATTAGGCAATTGCATGGGAGAGCTGCATGCTCCCACACTCCGGGGCCACGGCTCCTCGATGCTCGCGCGCTCTCTCGTGCTCTGAGACCCGGGGGCGCATGCCACATGTCACGTGTAGGTTCTCCTGTAGTCTGAAAGGGGCCAAAATCGCAAAATATAGGCAAGGAGTCTAGATATACAAAAAAAGGTAGGCAACGGGGCCAAATAAATAAAAAATTCCTCTCCAATTTAATTAACCATCCATGTGATGCTGTCATTGATCTACAGTAGGTTGTAGCAAGTCCTTACATTTGATCAACAGTGCATAGTATATAAATAATTGTTTACTGTTCTTTGCCCCTAGAGGGTTGATCTTATTTGTTTTCCTTTTCCCCTGTATATAAAACCTTTTCTTTTTTGTATGTATAGTAATATATATACAGTAGTAGGGGCTTTCCCTGTTGTTTCTCGTAAAAAAACAATGCATAAGATTATCATAAAGTTGTAGAAAAGTTAGTGTGAGAAATTAATGCCTATGTATGAAATGCTACGCCTGCAAGGCTAGAACAACGAATTAAGAGAACAAATCTAAAAGCAACTAACCAATTTTAGGTGAAATTGATTGTAGTTAATTCTCAAGTATACAGTAAGTCCCAAAATTATTGTATGAAAAGGCATGTTGCCTCTAGACTACGATGGGTCGTATTATTGTTTTTGTAGATAGAATTGGCCAACATTGGACAGTGAAGGACCATGTGAGAAGGTTCTGTTTAGTGTTGTGATAAACCATTGCAAGTTTTGTAGAGTGATCAAGTAATTTTGTAAAGATCGCATTTTGTCAAGATTGGTTATGGGCAGAAATTGAGGATTTTGAGATTTGATTCTTAGATTGAGTTAGGGCGACCTGAGTCAATGTATTAAGATTGCATGATGCATATTTTGACTAACGTGGATTAAGTTATGGAAAATATGTGTCCGAAAATAATTTTTTGTCTTTGGATGTGTAGAATTGCTTGGAGTCAATCGTGGTCAATAGCGAGGATCAGGACTAGGCTTATGGAGGAGTTGAGGTCCAGAACGATCGAAGATGCCGGGTGAGACGGTGAGCTCAAGCATGGCATGAAAAAGGCAAAAAATGTTGAAGGCAGTTCTAACGACAGGATGGCACCATAAGGCTTGGACGGTTCAAGTCAACCGTAGTTCGGTGGAATCAAGATGGAAGGAACTTGGTGACGTATGGCAAGCTATTGATGCATCTACACACGCAAGTATAGTGATTGCTTGTAATGGATGGTGATGACTGAGTTAAGAAGGAGTATTTTGGTAGTTTCACCAAAATACCGGAAATCACCTTGGATCAAAACTACGGCGCGTGGACAACGCGTTGGAGAATGATTTAGGTTAAGGTGGAGCTAGTTTGATCGAGACGAATAAGACAAAGGACTTAGCGGATATGGGCTTAGGCACTTTAAAAGCGTGCATAAGTAAATTTGTGTGAGTAAAATCCGTGCGTGTGGGGGTTTACGGGTTCCCCCATTGTGCTAAGTGCATAATATCCATTAAGGGATAGATGTAGCTAGATAACCTATCTATAAAAGGGAGTTAGGATGGAGATATATAATTAACCATCCAACTTATCTCTATTGTGCTTTTATGTTTTAGGTTTAGGGTTTTGAGTACATGGTATGCTCCCTATCCTACAAGTTGAAGTAGTTGTAAAACCTAATTTCTCAAGAAAATAATACATGTTTTGATCTTTCTTCTTTACACTTTTTGATTTTGCTATGCAAAGGATGTGATTGAGATAGAGATAACCACTGGAGATCAATCTCCTATCATCTAGTCACTTTGATAGGAAATTCATGAAAAAACCCGATTTTCCTTGATTTTGGTCTCATCGAGTGGTTTCTTGTTTTAAGAGTTTTTGAGTCATATATTTTGGTGTTCTAACTTATTGTGACATGTGAAAATACATCTAGAACCATCTTAGCCATTATCTACCCACAAACAAGTTGTATTCACCGTATGAGGTTTTGACTCGTCTTTGATGCAATCTTCTAACAAATTGAAAAAGACCTCAACTTTAGCCATAATTTTCATGATCATTTATTGAAATAGGTTCATAATAATCTAGAAAAGATTTTCAAGGTTTTACGGTCTTGAGTCATTTGTCTTGAGTTTTTAAATAAAAAATCTATTTTCTGCAAATCTATAGTTGTATGAGAATAGAATCTTGAATACTTGAAAAAAATTTAAGTTGACACCATTCATATAATATCTTATTTTTCATACTTTATTG
Organism: Melocanna baccifera; assembly: GCA_036346265.1. NCBI lineage: Eukaryota > Viridiplantae > Streptophyta > Magnoliopsida > Poales > Poaceae > Melocanna > Melocanna baccifera. The sequence goes on from CM070710.1 coordinate 16,650,723, forward strand.
GAAGTTTTTAAAAGAAAATTCACTATTTGAATTTTTCTGAATTTAATTCAAGCTTAAATTGAAATTTTATAAATTAAAAGGATTTAATATGAATAAATTAAACATTAACATTTACAGGAGGTATTTTATTTGGGCTCCTTGTGTCTAAAGGAATTTTTTAGGAATTTTTCTGGATTTATTTGCTATTTTCTGGAGCTCAAATGAATTTAGTTGAATTTCTATGAATTTGAAAAACCTAGGAAATCAATTTCCCTTTGGCCATTGACCTCAGCCATCCGATTTTCCTTTGGCCACATGTCAAGCATCCAGTCTAGGAGGCACTGTTCATCTGTACCTTCTCCCGTCGCCGTTCGATCACTCCGTGGCCATATGTCGGCAATCCGTCAACCCGTGTGCTATTCGTTCTCAACCATTGATCCTTGCCATGTGTCGTACATCCACCGGGACATGTACTGTTCATCTTCCTCGCTGCAACCGGGCCGTGTTTGTTTGGGACTTAACCTCGGCATCCACGCCATCTCCGTCGCAGAGTCTCGCCAGTATGCGCCTCGATGTACTGGCCCGTGCACTTTCATTGAGGATACATTGAAGCTCTGTTGTAGTGCCATCTACGGTGAATCAGGGGATGCTCAGACCGCTTGTTGGTTTTGTTCAGTTGACATGCAGGGAGAATCTCAACAGTCCTCGCATTTGAGTTTTAACACATGTGATTGCAGCATTTGAATTCACATCTTCTTGACTAAGAAAAGAAAGGAAGAAATATGGCGATACTAAAGATGGCCCCCTTTATAGTGCGTGAAAGAAACATTTGTTGGGGATCGTGTTTACCTTGTTTCCATTGTAATACTGCGAGTGTCTTTGATTCATAAGGTTTTAAAAACGCAGGAACAGAAGAAACATAGGATTGCAATGCCACGGACTCTTTGTATCCTATAGGATTGCAATGCCACAGAAATTTGCAACAAAGGATGTTTGATGATAGGTTGCCTGGGAATGGCTACCACGGCAGCGTAAAACGCCCGCCGCGGGATAGTTGTAGCTGCCACGGCAATGTTTCGGATGGAAAGGCCTGCCATGGTGCTGTGCGCCCCCCCCCCCTGAGCGTAGGTGCCGACGGTCCGTACCGAAGGATCCCCAGACAGCCCGTGTGCAAGGCCAAAATCACGGTGAAACCACCGTGCACAGGCCCAAAAAAACAGTGCCCCTCTCTGGTATTAATCACCCCTCGCGGTCCTAGGGCCAGGTATGGCCCTTGGGTATTGTAGGGGTGGTGACGGGTTGCCTAGGAACGGCTACCACAGCAGCCTAAAACGCCCGCCGTGGGATAGCTTCGGCTGCGACGGTAGGGTTTCGAATGGAAAGGCCTGTCGCAGTGACGTGCGCCTCCTGGCGCCGGTGCCGACGGCCCGTGCCGAAGGACCCCCTCACATGATCCATGCGCAAGTTCAAAATCACGGTGAAACCACCATGCACAGACCCAAAAAAAAACAATGCACATTAAATATTAATTGATTAGAGATAGAATAGAGAGAGGAAGAGAGGAAGTGCATTGTACTCATGAAGGAATTGGTAACATGAGGTTAGACCTTGCGCTGGAATTCTTCCAAAACTTGTGGAAAATTTTCCTATCCTACAAATTTTCTTTACAGCAATCGTACAAACCAAACACCCCTTGTATGGATTTTTTTCTTTGGATTGAATTTCTCAATTTTTTTCTTTGAAATTCCTTTGAATCAAGGAGACCCTATATTTCTACTCTTTTTAAAGGCTAGTCGAAGTGGTTTTTGTCAAGAATTTCATGCGGAAAAGCAAGCTCTTCTCGTCCTCCGATTTCTACCCATGCTGTTTCAGCAGCCTTAGTTAACACCCATTTCACCAACAACGACGGACTGGTCGACTTGTCTTCACATTATAAGCAATTCAGATCTCATATGCTCAATGTACCATGTATTCCTGATCCGTGCCTGTGTTAAAATGCTCCTTTTTTACCTTGGCAAGCATGACTGCACTAATGTATAATTTGTTTTGTCCTTTTTAATTTACCTTAGTGAACTGGCTGTTAAATTTATGTTTCTTGTGATGTTTTCTAGGGTGAGTGATGACCAAAGTGCACGTTGCTATCAGCTGCAGACTTTGGCTCAATTCTTTCCAGGTTACGAACTATAGCTTTTTTAAAACAAACAAATAAAATTTTTTTGTTATCTTTTCAAAATAATTTATCAAGATAGCTTTTTTAAAACAGATTATGTACTATTTTCTGTGGCGACGGACCAAGAAGCTAAATAGTTAACTTTCATAGATAAATAAATACGTAAATTCAGACAAATAGATAAATAAATACGTAAATTCAGCACAAGCAAAGGTTTTTCTCCCGAAAAGTGGTGTCCATTTTGTTCTCCCCACCATTCGTACTTACCTATAGGCGGACTCTGGCTAAAAAAAGCTAGCTGATGAAGGTTCTCCCCACCATTCTTAAAGCAATAAGGCCTAGTGTTTTACGAACATAAAATATGCGCTTCTAGCTAACCTAATTGACCTTGAGTACTAACAACAAATTGAATCAAACTTTGCATTTGCCGACAGACTACTAATAGAGGTGGCCAATAGGCTGAACCTTGACGTGCTGGCCTATGGCTCGGCACTGTTGGTCCAACCCAAGCACGACATAGCCCATTTAGGTCGTGTATCGTGCTAACATAGTCCCGTGGACCGTGCCATGCTTGGGTCAAGGGGGCGACACGCCGGGCCGGCACGGCACGACCTGATAATAGCTGTGGGCCGGATCGGCACGACATGATTATAATTTTCTATAATTTGTCTATATTTTTTTAATTTTCTATAATTCCATATTGATATTCTACAAGTTAATAAAACTCATTAGGTGACATTGCCAATATTTATATTGATGATTGATAATGTCTAAAATTTTCTATAATGTTTCTGTAATTTTCTTTAATTTTTTGAATTTTTTTCTCTTTTTACCGGCCTAATGAGCCAACCATACCGGTACAGCCTGTTAAGCCTTAACCGTGCCTGTGCCAGCACAGCACAATTATGGGCCATGTCTAGGTTTAGACTATGGCCCGTGAGCCGGCACGTTACAACTTGTTTATTTTTCATGTCTAAATGATTTATGGTAGCGTTCGGAATAGCGATGGCTTCTGACTTGTACTGAAAGTTTACTGTAGCTGGCTTATTTTTACTGTACCTGAGTTAGCTTATTGGGTATAATTAAATTTAAAAAAAATATAAAAATAAAAACAGCACACTAGTCTAGAGCGGACAATATAAAGGAATATAAGAAAACACAAAACACAAAAAAAAAACAAAAAAATTTTCATTACGTGATAAAATTACTACAATAAAAATTATCGCTGCTACAGTAAAAATCATGTTAAACAGTGTAAAAAAAAGCTGAGCACTGCCAATCGCTAAACAGATCGTGTCTATTTTAAACTATGCTGTGCCGGTCTAGCACGGCTACTGGTCGGTTGACTACTGAACAAACACATTTGTCCACTTACCTGACCTTCGGCGGCTCAAACTTTGCGAGTGCCCAAACGGATTCGTACGAGCCACGATAAAGAACGTACTAAAATTCGTCTTTGATGTACTTCGTTTCGATATCACGAAATAAAAATAGATATATAGTTTTCTTTGCAAAAATCATTTATGTTTATTACAAGTTTACAGTTCCCTGATCACGTGTCACTGCATGGTGTGGCAGACTGGCACTGTGGCTCCGGAGTGCAGACTCCCGGTGGTTAGGAGCGCAAACTGAGAAAATAATTATTATCCGATCGACTAACCAGCAAAAATAATAAATAGATATCTAGTACTATTTATATCTAATTCTGACTTCAAAAAATACACAATAAGATACTGAATAAACGATACATATCTATATATATTTGAATGTTATATGGTATGACAAAACCTGTTATAACTTTTTTTTAGAAATATATTAAAAGATAGGCTTAGCACGCATAAAATATAGAGTGCCTTTTTTGACATCTTAGTTCGCTCTAACGACATCTTTGATTAATGATCTATATAGAGATGCAAAAGAAGTAAATATTTTTTATTCGTTCGTTCGATGGAAGGTTTATAAAGTAAATATGAAATAGGTAAATAAGTGTTAACGCTAGCTGTATCCGGCTCGACCTAAAAAGAATATATAAAATAGTATCCACTCCTGTTGCACTCGTACAGGGCTCCCCTCCGAACCAATACACCCAATGCTTTCCTAACCCCTTCCCCACCGTCCATCCACCTAAACCCCACGTGTCCTACCAACTCCAATCTCTCCCCCTTCCCCGCCGCCGCCGCCGCCATGGCCGCCTCCTCCAGCGCCGTGGTCTCCCCGCTCACCTGCCACCAGCTCGGCCTCCGCATCTGCCCCCGCCTCCCCTCCCTCTCCCTCCGCCGCCGCTCCACGGCCGCCTCCCTCTCATCCAAACCAATCTCCCTCTCCCATTCCCACCCCAAACCCCTAACTCTAGCCCCCACCGCCACCGCTCGACACCTCCTCCCGCCCGTCTCCGCGGCGGCGGCATCGGTCCCCGAGCCGGCGTCACCGCCGCCGAAGCCGGCGCTTCAGGGCGCGGCCATCAAGCCGCTGCTGGCTACCATCGCCACGGGGGTGCTCATCTGGCTCATCCCTCCCCCCGCCGGCGTGGCGCGCAACGCGTGGCAGCTCCTCTCCGTGTTCCTCGCCACCATCGTGGGGATCATCTCGCAGCCGCTACCGCTCGGCGCCGTCGCGCTGCTCGGCCTCGGCGCCGCCGTGCTCACCCGCACGCTCACCTTCGCCGCCGCCTTCTCCGCCTTCGGGGATCCCATCCCCTGGCTCATCGCGCTCGCCTTCTTCTTCGCCCGCGGGTTCATCAAGACGGGTCTGGGGAACCGCGTCGCCTATGCCTTCGTCTCCGCCTTCGGTGGCTCATCGCTCGGCCTCGGCTACGCGCTCGTCTTCTCCGAGGCGCTCCTCGCCCCAGCCATCCCCTCCGTCTCCGCGCGCGCCGGAGGCATCTTCCTCCCGCTCGTGAAATCCCTCTGCGAGGCGTGCGGATCCCGCACCGGGGACGGCACGGAGCGGAAGCTCGGCTCGTGGCTTATGCTCACCTGCTTCCAGACCTCGGTCATTTCGTCCGCGATGTTCCTCACGGCAATGGCGGCCAACCCGCTCGCCGCGAACCTCACGGCCAGCACGATCGGGCAGGGGATCGGGTGGACGCTGTGGGCAAAGGCGGCCATTGTGCCGGGGCTGCTGTCCCTGGTGCTTGTGCCGCTGATACTGTATGCGATCTACCCGCCGGAGATGAAGACCAGCCCCGATGCGCCGCGCCTGGCGAAGGAGAAGCTGGCGAAGATGGGGCCTATGAGCAAGGAGGAGAAGATCATGGCCGGCACACTGCTGCTCACGGTATGATGGAACATTTAGCTGTTATCTTTTCGCTGCAATAGTTTTGTTTGAACCATGCCCAGTTCGCAATTGCTAGTATTTTTATGCTGCAACTTTATAATTATCAGCTTCCTTGCATATTTTCTTGTGTTTTGTATTATTTGATGCTACAGATGATGTCTGTGGGGCGGTAAGATTCTTGTTATCCGTTAATATTTAAGGACATGAATGGAGCTGTTTGGAATTGAGGATCTCTATGAGCAACCCAATGGATTTTGGGTTTTCCTTTGTGAAGCTTGGTCTCATTTTTAGAGAGGACTCCGGTAGTCTGTAATTTGGTAACTTGATTACTGTTGACTGTCTTATTTTGCAAAAAGTGGTAAACCTAGTTGGGACATGGTTGTACATTTCTTGCATTACCCTGTCTGCATCCAGGGAAAAATATATTGGTTTGAAAATTTCATCGGAGGGTAGTGATAGAAGTGATAACCGCTGGTTACCCAAATTGTTTTGGACGAAAATTTTGAATTAAATTTGGAAATTGAAATTTTGATTTTGTTTTTTTATTTTTTAGATGAAAATTAGGTGAATTCGAAAATTTTTGACCGGTTTAAAATTTTACTAGAGCCCACCAGTAGCCCTGGTAACCGCCGGTTACCGGCGAAATTTCGGCAATAGATTTTTCCCTGTCTGCATCTAGCTTGAATAGAAACTGGAATACTTTTCTCACTGAACGTTGTGCTCTCCATGCCATCAGGTTGGTCTTTGGGTCTTTGGAGGAATGCTGAATGTGGATGCAGTGTCTGCAGCAATTCTTGGCCTATCTGTCCTCCTAATTTCAGGAGTTGTCACATGGAAGGAGTGTTTGGCGGAGTCTGTGGCATGGGATACTCTTACATGGTTTGCTGCGCTTATTGCAATGGCTGGCTACCTCAACAAATATGGGTTGATCTCTTGGTTCAGTGAAACTGTTGTGAAGGTACGCCCCTTTTCCCCTCCCAACTCTCTTCTCTTTTGACATATCCGAATGTAAGTGGCGTTAAGTGATCTGCTTTATGCTTGAAAGGTCTTCATGATCTGTAGGCTTTACAATTTATTTGCCTACTAATTATAATAGACATTGGGCATGATGGATATATCTTGCCACAACACGTCATGGTCAACATTTTGACACCCAGAAACTGTGTGCTGGTGTGTTGTGGTCCATTCTTGTTACCTAGATGACACCAATTCGAAAATTTTCTTTACATCAGATACCAAATTTCTTCAACAATATGCAGATTTTGATCCTTCTTTAGAAACAAGGAGCAATTTATTGTGCTGTTTATCTGTCACACCGGAAAAAAGAGCACTATGAATAATAAGGGATAGGCTGGGCAATTATGTTATTAGTTAACTTAACTGTGTTTAATATTGTTAGATCTGAAATAAAAATAAGCTCCAGGTTCTTGCTGACCTTTTTTTAACTGGTTCTTGCTGGCGTTAAATTGGGTGGTGAATGATATGCTTATATGCATCCGCATGAAAATAAGAAATATCAGATGAAGTACATTATTTGAATCAGTGAGACATGCAGTTTGATACCATATTTGGACCTGTTATTCCAATGTTTTTGTTCGATTAACCCAGGCTAACATCAACGTGATAGTATGAAGTTCTTTTTTTCAATATCTTCAGCTGGATTCTCTTGTATTGACCTTGATATGATTTCCCCCCAGTTTGTTGGAGGTCTCGGTCTGTCATGGCAACTCTCGTTTGGTGTCTTGGTGCTGCTGTACTTCTACTCCCACTATTTCTTTGCCAGTGGCGCTGCACACATCGGCGCAATGTTCACTGCATTCTTGTCAGTGGCGAGTGCCTTGGGCACCCCTCAGCTCTTTGCTGCCATGGTTCTCTCATTCCTCTCAAACGTCATGGGTGGCCTCACCCACTACGGTATAGGGTCTGCCCCCGTCTTCTACGGCGCCGGGTATGTTCCTCTGGCTCAGTGGTGGGGCTATGGATTTGTCATTTCCGTTGTTAACATCATCATCTGGCTTGGCGCCGGAGGCTTCTGGTGGAAGATGATTGGTTTGTGGTGAGCAGCACAGTATATGTGGAGCTTTCTGTTTCGATAGAAGATAAACAAAACTAGCAAACATTTGCAGTGGCACAGGTTGAGCTGACCACAAGTTTTGTCGACATGATTGGAACCCATTCTTTTAGTTTGTATCGATACATTTGTTTCATCCTCCCGACAGTTAATTTCAATGCCAGGGTGCAGTTTTACTGGCAAGTGGCAACATTCGCTACTATATTAATTGTGTTGGCTGATGCTCAAATGGATCTTGGGGATCGTAATCTGGATCCTCCTCACGTTGGTGATGACTTTTTGCTTTGCCTTTTTTGTTATTGTTTATCTGATTATATGTTTCAGTATGTGCGACCTATGTTCCTTGCTTTGTAGTTGTGTGTATATTTTGCGTCAGATCGTGCATCTGATACTTTTGTTTGCTGCGTGGATCTTTGCGCCTGCGCGCAACCGGGTTTTCTAGCAGAGAAGCAGCATCTGGGCATTCAGTTTCAGGTTCAAAGAAGGCCTCACATTTCTGGCATCTGAACATTAATTTCATTATTTGTGGTTACCTGCTGATGAGTACATACCAGCATCTTGTTATATTGCGTTTTAATAGTTGTAACATCCCAAAATTTGGCTTCCTGTAAAAATTTATTGCAAATTCATATTTTAAAGCATTTGGATTTTTTGTGTAATCCTGAAAATTAATCTTCAATTTTAAATTCAAATTCCAATTAATTCCAAATCCAAATTCAGTTGAACCTCTCCAAATCAAATCTCAAATTCAATTTCAATTTCAAACTTCAAACCCAAAATTGTATCTCAATTGGAACCTCGGCTTTACCTTGGACCAAAACCCATTTCCTTTCTGCTAGGGCTGAGCTCGTCTCCACCTTGGCCCCTGACCCATCTGGCCCATCCCTCTCTTCTCCCTTTGACTTCTCTAGCCATGTTGCGCCGCATCACCTGCACCTGCTCTAGCTGCGCCACTCGCCCCACCTTCGGGTGTTTGGGAAACCACCACATTCACTACCGCCATCACCGTGCCATCTTCACCACTACCCCGTTGTTTCCTTACTCGCGTTCACGTGCAATTAAACCGCATGGTCGCCTCATCCGATGAGCTTCTGCGCCTTCCCGTTTGTCCCTTTCATGCCTATATAAAGAGCAGGGAGACTGCGTCGTCATTCTCTTTGTTTTGCCTCAAATAGTAGCCTCTATCTCATCGTCGTTCGGCCAGAACGCATCGCACCATCTTCGTCTTCTCCAATTTCGACCATTGATCTGCCATCTCGATTCTCTTCTCCGATGAAGTTTTCGTTGAATCTCTTGTGTCACATTGTGTTCCCGATCCCCTAGAGTTGTTGGACTCCTGAGGGCATTTTGAGAATTTTTCAATTTGTAAAAGTGAAAAAAAGAGGGTTAGGTGGGACTAAGGGGGAAGAGATAAGGTCTTTTGGTTGTTTCTTCCATGCGCAGGAGTGTATCGGCTTGACCTCTGCCTGGCAATCTGTTTGTGTGGTGTTGGCGGCAGCGCTGGAGGCACCACCGGCCCGAGCGACTCGGCGTCAGCCGGTGGCTGCAGCCCGCCGTCGGCCTTCCCACTCCTCTATAAGAGGGATCCTCCCTCTCCTCTCTGGGGGTACCTAAAGCGGTGAGTTCACTTCCTCCCCCTCTTCGATCTCCTAGATCTCTCGGCTTTGTTTCGATTTGGGATTTGGGGCAACCAATTCGCCATGGTCTTATCCAGCGCCAGCGGCTGTGTAAGACCAATTCGCCTCCCTTGGGCTTTCCTGTGTGTTTTCTTGTGCCATTTCTTTGAGATTTGTCGCGGAGGAACTTTGGGGATTTCCCATTGGAGGCTAGATTTGAATTTTTTGAGTTGAAAAGGGAGAATCCGAGGCTTGAACGTGGTGTTCACGAGTGCTCTCGGCCGGAGAACTCGTCGGCCTTGTTCGACATCTACCCCGACCTTCGACTTCACCTTCAGCTACCTGAGGTTGGAGTGTGGCATTATATCTCCGTTTGCCATCGTCTCCTTGCGCGACAAGATGAGGCTCTTGGTTTTCTGAGATAGTGCAACCTGCATGCCTTGCCTGATTTAGTTCTTCTTGGTGATTTCAAATATCACCGGCGTTGTGAGTATACCGTTGCTTACTCTTTGCCTTTTGATTCAGATATACATTTGTGAGTGGTTGCTATCTCTGATTCAAATTGGCATAGAGATTATGTGGGATCGAATTGTTAGCTCGGTGATGATAATGGTCTAATACTGAAATTGAATGTTTAAACCTGAGCTCTAAATTATTGCTATTGTAGTTTTGGTTTCTGAGACCTGCTGTCGTTTACTTTCGGACTGTGTAGATACTTTGTTCAGTGATCTAGTATATGCTCCTTTGATATGCCGTTACAGCTTATAGCTGAACTTGTTAAAACTGATTTCTTGCACTAGGAGTTTATCAAGTTAATTGGAGTATTTTCCTGAGATCACCTTGCTATTGGCCAAAAGTTTGCATGGTTGTCATTAGGCTGAAATAAGTTTGGCAGATTTTTAAACTGTTATTTAGAGCTCAAGATTTTGCATCTTATTTGGTAATATTCAATTAATGAAGAGTATAGATCATAATAGCGGGACGGTCAAGATTATATCTTGTGTAACTCTACATCTGAGAGCACTAATCAATAAACTAAAACTTGAGCTTTATGCTAGTTTTGGTTATTCCCTGGTTAATGGAAATGCTTTACATGCTCTTTCCGGCAGTGTTATTATTACATATTTTGGATATATGCTCTAGTATGAATGACATGGTAGAATTATATGTTTATATGTAATTTTTTGTCATTTATATACTACTAGAAATATTCTTTAATTATTCTTAATTATGCCGAAAGCAGTAAGTTCACTTCCTCCTCCTCTCTGATCTCCTAGATCTCTCGAATTTGTCTCGATTCAGGATTTGGGGCAACCAATTTGTCGTGGTGTTCTCCAGCACCGGCAGCTATGTAAGACCGATTTGCCTCCCCTGGGCTTTCCCGTGTGGTTGTGCCATTTCTTTGAGATTTGTCACGGAGGTACTTTGGGGATTTTTCATTGGGAGCTAGATTCATTTTTTCCGAGTTGAAAAGGAAGAATCTGAGGCTTGAACGTGTTGTTCACAGGTGCTCTCGGCCAGAGTACTCATCGGCCTTGTGCGGCATCTACCCCAACCTTCGACTTCACCTTTGGCTACCCGAGGTTGGAGTGTGGCATTGTATCTCCGTTTGCCATCGTCTCCTTGCGCGGCAAAGTGAGGCACTTGGTTTTCTGGGACAACACAGCTTGTGTGCCTTGCTTGATTCAATTCTTCTCGGTGATTTCGAATATCACCGGTGTTGTGGGTATACCGCTGCTTACTCTTTGCCTTGTGTTTCAGATATATATTTGTGAGTGGTTGCTTTCTCTGATTGAAATTGGCAAAGAGATTATGTGGGATCGAATTGTTAGCTCGGTGATGATAATGGTCTAATATTGACATTGAATGTTTAAACCTGAGCTCTAAATTATTGCTATTGTAGTTTTGGTTTCTGAGACCCGCTGTCATTTACTTTCGGAATGTGTAGATACTTTGTTCAGCGATCTAGTATATGCTCCTTTGATTAGCCATTACGATTTGTGGGTCAACTTGTTAAAACTGATTTCTTGCACTAGGAGTTTATCAAGTTAATTGGAGTATTGTCTTGAGATCACCTTGCTGTTGGCCAAAAGTTTGCATTGTTGTCATTAGGCTGAAATAAGTTTGGTAGATGTTTAAACTGTTATTTAGAGCTCACGGTTTTGAATCTTATTTGGTAATATTCAATTAGTGAAGAGTATATATCATAGTAGCGAGACGGCTAAGATTATATCTTGTGTAACCCTACATCTGAGAGCACTAATCAGTAAGCTAAAACTTGAGCTTTATGCCAGTTTTGGTTATTCCCTAGTTAATGGAAATGTTTTACATGCTCTTTTCAGCAATGTTATTATTACATATATTGGATATATCATATATGCTCTAGTATGAATGACATGGTAGAATTACATATTTATATGTAATTTTTGTCATCTATATACTGCTGGAAATGTGCTTTAATTATTCATAATTATGCTAGAATTAAATCTGAATATTTACTTATACCGTAATATTTACAACAAGAGTCTCACTCTCTATTTAATTGGATTATTTCATAGCTAATCACCAAAAACCAACCTTCTTCTTTGTCGTTAGCTGCACCACCCTTACCATTGATTATAATCTTGTGATGTTATAATGATGGATTGTAATCTTGTGATATTGTAATAGTGGATTATAATATAAATAGAATGTTCTCTGCTATGTTTGCTATCGTATTTGCTTGTTTTCAAATGGCATAACTAATATTTCCTGAAGCTAATTAAAAAATATAAAAAAAATTAGGTATAGAATGAATTATCACAGACGATTTTCTAGTATAAACCGTCTGTGAAGAACATCATAGACGGTTCCATATATAGAACCATCTGTGATACTCACACATCACAGACGGTTCTATATATAGAACCGTCTGTGATAGTATTTTTCACAGACGGTTCTAGTTACAAACCGTATGTATTGTATTTATCACAGACGGCTCATTAATCCGCTCGTGATAACATTCGATTATCATCGACCCATAAATTCGCATTTGTTGTAAAACCGCCTCGTGATTACGTTTTTGAACAGTCTGTGATGATGATTTCCGTAGTAGTGGAATATTCTAGAGAATATTTCCTTCTCTCAATTTTCAGCCTGTTTCTCTCCTGTTAAATATTTTGAACACCCGTTCTTAGAACTCTGAATCAAGTGATTCAAATTCCTAAATTCATCTAAATTTATAATCTACCTCCCAATAACTATTTTATATTTTATGAATTTATTTGTTTTGTTCTCATTTTGCCCGTAGAATCCAACGAATTAAAAGAGTACCTCGACCAGTGGGAACAAGCACCAGTTGTCATCAACGAAGGCAAGCCTTCCTTGACTATGTTGATCGTAATGTTAAATCCTACTTGAAATGGCTTTCATTGATATTTAAAATCCATGTACCTATGTCACCCTAATATAGATTACCATTAATAATGAGTATATTATTGTGGTTAGTTTAGAACATTAAAATTGCTTAGATATGCTATTTTGGTCGATATCATCCTGTGCATGAGAATAATATTATCAAATCTTTATACAATTCTATTTGCCAAATCTTTGGCAATAGGTTTGCCATTGGTTTATAAAATAAAATAAAATAGTGAAAACTGTTTTAGACTTGGGCAGATGGTAAGATTGGATTGGTGTAGATTAAGCACAAGATCTTGTATTATCAAAGTACCGCCCTAGTCAATAAAGGACCGACACTTACGACAATCCAAACTGAGCATTAGCATACAACCACAAGTCTAAGCGGGTACGACCTGGCTCATTAATTGAAATGTGCTACCTTTGATTTTGCCAGTTGGAGGAATGTGAGTGTTAGATAGTGACAGTTTATTCCCACATGGCACAAGAGAGGGCTTATGACAGCACAACTAGAACTCTTTAGCGGTGAAACCTTAGCGGACGGAGTCGAGTTGGGTTGGCGCATTGTAAAGGCTTTGAATAATCAGTTACTCGCACACTTTTGGAAGTGTGTTGGGCAGACAAATTAAGTTGATTATCCCCTGTGGGTAAAGCTGTACAACCTCTGTAGAGTGTAAAACTATTCGAATACCCGTAGCCACAATTAAGGGCGGGTAAGGTGCTTTTTCACATGGTAGATTTATAGTTTTAATTTTAAATGAGCTTTTGGAAATCTGAGCCAATTAGGCAGATTGAACCTGAGTCATTGAACTTTCGCACATATAACCATAATACTAGTGTTACTAACTAGAACCTTCACTAGAAAAAATATCTAGTTTCAATTATTGTAATTAGTTTGTCAAATGAATGCTTTAGAAAATATAAAAGTTTCTAAAATATGCTTTGTGTGAAAGAACTATACTAAACGCATTTTGTTAAGACTCACATCTAAATATCTGTATTTTTCAAGACTTGTGGAGTACTTTATATACTCACCTTACAACCTACAAAATCATCTAACAGAATTACGAAGACACAAGAGACTATGACTACTTTTGTCGACATCCGAATATGCAAATTCAGACTCTCTGTATACCATACTAGTTTAGAATCACACTAGTGCACACAGGGTAAATATAGATGAAATATCGACCATATACACGATTAAAAAAAGAAAAAGACTCAAATATTATTAATTATCAGAGTACGACCTTATGGCCAAATTTACAACTTACTAGCCTGAAGGGCTTAAGAAACTAGGAAAGAAAAACAGAAGTAAACATGGTAGCCATGTGACATGCCCACAGGCAATCGACTGGGAAGCGAAGTTCTAATCCACGAAGTCATCAAAGTATCCTCCTTCTGATACCTCCTGCTGATACGGTTCCTCTTCTTCATCTGAGCAACAATAGGTATAAAGCCGTGAGTATATTGGTACTTACAAAGTTGTTTGTAACAAAGATGTAATATAATATGCAAAACTTACCAATGGATAGCTGAAAGTTTACTTTGCAAAAAGCAATATTTAAAATAAATACAATAAATAGATTGGAAGCAAATTTTTTAAAAAATAATAATACATAGATAATCAAAGGAATTGAATAAATCACATTAAACCACCCGTGAATTAACCATTCACAAATTTAACTACCAATGAACTAACCATTCACTTTACAAAGTTATCCCAACCAAATTTTATGAAACATCTACCCTTCGTATGAAATCATTGAGCATTATCCATAACCAAGGACACGACTATTCGAATAGTTTTACAGTTTGTAGAGGTTGTACAACTTTACCCACACGATGTGATCATTCTTACGTTAAAGAAAATCACAACAAGACTTTTACAATGCTCAATCACAACCCAATTTCGCTTGCTAGTGTTTCGTATCACACCCCCCTTACATCTCATAAAAATCAGCATCCATGTTCATCACAATAGTGAAATCAAAATTGAAATATCATAAATTAATCAGTTAGGTCTATCCCATACTAGACATGTGATTGCATGGTAAGACTCAGATCCATGGTGCACAAAGTTAAGTCCTTAAACATTACCCAGACAAGACATCAATATCCCTCGAAGTGAATCCATATTTTTCTCTTTACTACACGATCACTCGCTCAAGTGGAAACCAAGTTTTGTATAACCAATCTGAGGTTGCGCTCTCATTGTGATTTGTAAGTCTATAAGGTCTTGTGACCTCAGATGTAATAAGTGTCTATTAGGCAAGTATTCTTTATTATTGCAATAAAGCATTGCTTGGTTATATAATTATTACGGTTCAACTGTGTGCACTAGCTTTGATTTGGAACTAATGCGATAATACACAAAATGTTCAGATCTAGGAAATCCGATCTTGACAGGGGTGATATTAGAGCCAATTTGACTATAGGATATGACCTAATTAGAATGATCATATTACAAATGCTTTAAATTTTTATTTTATAAAACAAAATTTAATAATATGCTATCCTCATCTTTCTATACTTGCTTTCATCATAACATTCTTTCTTATCTAGTTGTTTGTTCACCTTTTTAGAATGATAATTGGTTCCTTTTTATTTGTAATTTCTGTAGATGGTTTAGCGAGGATGAGCTAAGGAGGATTGTGAGGAGTGCATGATTGTTGAGGATGAGGACTAGTACCCAAATTAGTCACATCCTTAGAACGCTTTTATATTATAGTTGATGTGTTAGGTGGATTGTACCAAACATTTATGCACTTGTAGTATAACTATCCTTAAAAACTATTTTGATTTTAAATAAATATATTCTAGTTGGTGTTTTCTCTCTTGTCTGTTTGTCTTGGGATGTTGTCTAGTTACCCATGTTTATCTTATCGATGCTTGTCCCTCTTTCCTATTGCTGACCCAAACTCCCTATAGAATCAAAGATAACTGACTAGAGGTGGTGAATATGATGTATTAAAATTCTTTTAGCTAAATCATGATTTTAATACAACTATGAACTAATAAAATCGTTTTGCATAATTCAAGGCCTAGAATCTCTAAGTCTTGTTTTGGCACCATAAAGCTATGACTAGGTAAGATACAATTCTACCTAAGCAAGGCAAGCAATTTATTATTAGACATGTAAAGGAGGAAAGTAAAGGACAAGAGAACAAAACCACACAATGGGCAAAAGAATTTTTCTCATTGTCTCGAAGACTTGTTGGTCCTCTCTAATCCATATTGAGGGAGCTTGAACGAATCAAGTCAGGTCCTTGCATAAATTTGAGCCTTTCCTCAATCCATTAGGGTTGCTCTTTCTCACTTCAGGAGGTGAGCTCCAACCTTCACAACCGCACCTAGTCTTTTCACAACCTTTTCGAAGAGATCACCGCGTCAACTCCTCCAAGCCGTCTAGGTGTTAGTAACCACCAAAAGTAATAAACCAATGACGATTGCTTGAAAGTTTTCAAGTGCCACTAAGATCAACTAGATGATGCAATGCACTTGAATGCTCTCAAGTCTCAACAACCTCAAGGAGAGGAAGTAACGCACTAGAGTTGATGAGAGGGGTGCAAAAGCTCAAGAGTATTCAATGGGGCTCCAAGAGTGCTTGCTTGCTGCTGGTGGGGAGGTATTTATTGTCTCTACCTATCAGGATGACCGTTGGGGATGAAATTCCAAAAAATTAGGTGGAGCAGTACTACCACCATGTAGTAGCTGGTACTACTACACCCACCATTCAATAACTACGTAGCGATCATTAAATGTACAGAAACTAGTCGTTAATCCAAATATCGGTAGTATCGCACTCACAGGGTCCAATCATACCAATACGGTGGTAGTACCGCACTTCAGCTATGGTATTACCAATTTTCAAAATAGAGAAAATCTTCCAAAAATATACCTCTCTGGAAATTAGCTACCACCAACTAAATATAGCCATACCGCAATACGGTAGTACCGGACAATCCAAGCGGTCATACTATTGCAGTACTACCGGTCAAGAACAACGGTAGTACTGATACTAATGAAGCACAAAAGAACATGTCTTTAGAAATAACGTGCCGATATGAAAAGCCTGGTAGTACCAATGCAGTGGTAGTACCATGGTCACAATTGCGGCCGTACCAGTTTTTAAGCAAAACAGAGTGTTAGCAAATGAATTTCCAAATGCATACATCCACTAGAGTTGATCAATATAGCACAAGATTATTTTCAAACTATTAGCCATGATCTCTCTTATTTGTACGCCATCTAGCCTAACAATCCAGTCTTAATCCACCAAATGCTAAGATCAGTAAAAACTATGAAGAGGTCCTTAGGACATTTTATACCTTTGATTTGAGCCATGTCAATCCATAGTCACCCTTACATGCCTTTGTCGAAATATCACCAAAATCGAGGACTACACCTTTCAATCATCTTAACAAACACGCTAGTCCCTTAAGCATTATTGTCATTAATTACCAAAATTATTTTTAATAACACACCTTTGGAAGTGTATTAGATATACATTATAAGTTTATTATCTCTTATGGGTAAAGCTATACAACATCTGTAGAGTGTAAAACTATTCAAATAGCCGTGCCCATGGTCAAGGACATGCAAGGTGCGTTTTTAAATAGTAGATTTATGGTTTTATTTTTTAAATGAGATTTTGGGAATTTGAGAGTGGTTAGAACTCTTAGGTGTTTATTCTAGCAGCTAGAGCTAGTTAGGTAGATGGAATTTGATTTATTAAATTTTGGCAGATAGAGCCTTGATACTAGTGTCGGTAACTACAACCTTCACTAGAAAATATCTAGTTTCAATTATTGCAATTAGTTTGTCAATTGAGTGCTTTGAAAAAAAATAAAAGTTTGTAAAATGTTGCTTTGTGCAAAAGAACTATAATAAGCCCATTTTGTTAAACCTTGCATCTAAATAACTGTATTTTCTAAGACTTACGGAGTACTCTATTTACTCATCTTGCAAACTACAAAACCATTTCAGAGGATTATGAAGATGCAGAAGAGACTACGACTACTTCACGTGTGGCTTCGATGAAGGATGTATGGAGTATTAGTTTGCATTTGCCCTGTCAATTGCTTGTGGCATATTGATGGGCTATCTTTAGAGTTTTATTTAGCTTACATTGTGTTTTGTTTGTCTATGAGGTTTTGTAATCTTAGATGTAATAAGTGGCTATAAAGCCAATACTTATTATTATTATAATAAAGAGTTGCTTGGTTATGTAATCATCACTGTTTAACTGTATGGACTAGCTTTGACCTAAGATCAGTGCGGTACATATAGGGTTCAGGTCCGATTGGAAGGCGTGGTGCGGTCGTGTCATTGCAAAACAATATGTATTATGCACACACACAGTACATTGCTAGGACATGAGACGTGGCATGGTAGAAGTAGACAAGATGACACAGGATCTGGCTACTAGATTAGCCATGTGACATCGATGTTGATACCTGGTGAATTACTTTGCTATGAGTGATGCCCTTTATGTTCCATTCATGTGTGTGATTTGGATAGGACTTGAGGTTTGAGAAGAAAGAAAGCTTTGCTCTTGGAGTAGTCATGGCCAAATGGGCGATACGACCCGGTGTTGGCTCATTAGGCACGACATGTTTGGCCCACCAGCCTAAACGGGCTGGGCCAGGCCAACCTATATGCCAAGGTGGCAGCCTAGGCACAGCCCAGAGGAGGTTCGTGCCATACCGAGATGGTACGCACTCGTTTGGCCCGACGGGACAGTAGGCATGACTAGCTCGTTCGGTCCAACTGGCCCAAAAAATTTGAAAAGAACATAATAGTTCAAAAAATATGTAGAATTCAAAAAGGACATAATGAATTGTAGAAATTATAGAAAAAGACATAATAAATTATAGAAATTATAAAAAAAAGGTACAATAAATTAAAGAAATGTAATAATGAGCTTTATTAGTGTTAAAATAGATGCCTCGTTAAAACTTTGCCAAGTAAAGACTTAACTTGAGAAAAAGTTGACAAAGAAAAGAAGAGTACATTTAACTATAAAATTAATAATATGCCAAGCGCATCGTTGATGTAGTAAGAAGAATTTGGCGTATATACCAATTAAAGAATGATAATATCTATTGCCTTGGAGTTTGTTGCAGCATTGTCCAGGGTAATTGCAAAAGTTTTCTTTGTAAGACCAAAATCTTCCACAACTTTGATAACGCATTCTGTTATATTCTCACCTGTATGTGCTACATCAATTAGTTTAAAACC
Source organism: Melocanna baccifera (assembly GCA_036346265.1). Lineage (NCBI taxonomy): Eukaryota > Viridiplantae > Streptophyta > Magnoliopsida > Poales > Poaceae > Melocanna > Melocanna baccifera. Next base: position 16,669,477 of record CM070710.1, read on the forward strand.
TATTATTCACTTTTCTAATACCCAGTTATCATTTATATAATGAGCAACTATACTAAGATAATCCTCCTTAGACCGACCACTCCATATGTCCAAGGTCAAGCCTACCAAAAATGTACAAGTTTCAAAAATTCTTTAATTTTATCACTACCATTATTGTAGTATTTAACTAAATCTCTATTTTTTATCTGTCTAGAAACGTGAGTAAATTTATAATTATGAATAGTTATAATATACTTTTCAAACTCATCTGACAACCAAAGTTTAAAGTAAGATCTTGTGAGGCAATTAAGCAGGCTAAAGATTCTTGAGTTACATCAGGATTATAATCACAGTTACATACCATAACATCGGGGTTGTACTACAGCTGTGTCTACGTCATGGCTATGCCTTGCCTTTCTTTACATCTTTGGGCATGTTTGTGCAAGTGCCCGATTCCACCTAAAGACTTTATAGATAATTCATGATGATATATTTTGCAAACAATAACTCTTACCTAATATCTAAAGGAATCTCGTTTCATTATCTTGTCGAAATCTATCCACATATCCGACGTGCTGGCTCTGGATCTCTTTGCTCTAGTGCTTGCTGACATAGAGCATTGGTAGAGCATAAGGATGGTACAGCCAAGGCTTGCTCTGCCATTTGAGGTGGAGGCAAAGGCAGAGATGTTTCATTCCTAAAGGATGAAAGTTCTGCCAAATCAATTCCGTATTTACTTGTAGGAAAATTGTCAAAAGTTTTCATAGCGAAATGTGGAAAACTGCAAACTGTAAATAGAAAATTACACTATTATCTATTTTATATCATAATAAAAAATAAGAATAATATATGTACATGAAAATTAGTATTGTTACCTATTTTCTTGACTGTAGGCCGGATTTCAAATTTTCAGATTTTTGAAAAATTATTCAAATTTTGCCAAATTATCATAAAGTATATCAAAATTTTCACAAGAGAATCGGAGAAGAAATTACTGATGAGGGTGTGGCTGAATGAGAGGGTATGTGGCCTATTTATAGAAAGACTTTGAGATTTTTTTTTGAATTTTTTTGCATTTTTAAACTCACAAACGACCACAAAACAACTACAATTTAAAAAAAATCGACTATTAGCCGTGCTAAATGTGTCGTGCCCACCTTCTCATGGGCAGGCCAAACATGTCTAATGACCATTTGTTCGTGCCAAATGGGTTGTGTTGTGTCGTGCCTGGCCTGCCATTATGCGTGCCGTGTTGTAATAGCATGCTGGGCTAGAGTGGTGGCCCAAACATGGCCTGCCCCATCATGCCATGGCTTGGCTCGATGCCACTCGTGTCATGAGCCGTGTCTACAGTAATGAACTACAGGTCAGTCCAATTGACACGGCCCATTTCGCCACCACTATCTTGGAGCTTCGATTTGGACCTGCGGTCACTCGAGCTATTCGCTGTGGAAAACTGGCTGGAATCGGTGGCGGCATCGCACGTATGTTGTAGCGTTTGGAATAGCGATAGCTTGTGACTTTTGGCTGTTATTTTACTGTAGCTAGCTCATTTTTTTACTGTAGATGAGTTGACTTATTGGGTATAATTAAATTTAAAAAAATTTAAAAATAGAAGCGATATGTTAGCCTATCACGGTTAATGCAAAGGAATACGGTAAAAGTATCTAGGCCCCTTAAGTTTAGGATTTTGGTAATTAATGACGAATTATGAATATGGAACTAATGTGTACGCTAAGATTGTATAGATAAAGTCTCATGTGTGCAAGGTAAAGAACAAACTGCAAGGATTATTGACGCCAAGAATTCAAAGATGAGGTACATAAGTTTTTGGGTCTATTTTAATTTTCACCGGTCTTAGGAGTAGAGGTGGAAGACCGGATTTTAGGTTAAATGCCGTACTATTAAGAGGGATTTGTGAAAATAGCTTGATAGTATGTTTTGATGCACATTGGATCAATCTAGGATCATGCATGCATTTGAAAATCAACTCTAAAGTTAACTGTGCTCTCCCAGTAAAAACGGTAGTACCGTATGCTCAGCGGAACTACCGGCCTGCGGTAGTTCTGGCATGTACACAGCGGAACTACCGCAGTCCGGTAGTTCCGAATTTACAGCGGTACGTTTTTTCTAGAGAGCACCCTTCTAGGGACTTAAACTCAAATATAATCGGTAGTTCCAATTCTACAACGACAGAACTACCGTAGAGCGGTAGTACCGCATGATTTACAGAACTACCGGTTGCCGGTATGTTTTTTCCAGAAAGCACCCAGAAGAGAAACTAAACTAACCAGAAATCGAAAGCACCGGATTTAGCACGGCGGAACAACCGCAGTGCGGTAGTACCGCATGTCCAGCGGAACTACCGCAGAGCGGTAGTACCGCACTTATAACGGCGGTAGTACCGCGCCGAATTTCAAACGGCTAGTACTGACCGTCTGACATAGCCGTTATGGAGTGCTACAGTAACATGTGGTAGTTCCGCACTTTGCACGGTGGTAGTTTCGATTTCCTTGATTTTTCAGCATTAATTTTCAACAACGGCTAGTTTTGGTTGGTGAGGGTATAAATACCCCCCACCTGCACTTGGGCTGCTTGCTGAAGTTTTATTGAACTCATTTGAGCCCTTGAGCATTCACTCAACCCTCATTTCTCTCTTAAGCATTCATTTTGAGTGTGTGGAGTATTTTTGAGTGCATTCATTTCTAGCTTGATCCAATTGCATTCAAGCGTCGTCAAGTGAATTCATTGGTCCATTCTCTTGGTGCTTGCCGGCACCTAGACGACGGAAAGGTTGATTGCCGGTGATTTCTTCAAAGGAGGTTGTGAAGAAACCCGTGCCAAATTGTGAGTGGTTGGAGCTCATCATCTCCAGAGCGGAGGAAGAGCTACCAATAGTGATCGAGGTGTTTCGGCTTAATTCGTAGAGCCGGTCCGATTAGTTCGGGCTAACCTCAACGTGGATTAGTGGAAACCGGCAAGTTTCCGATACCACGGTAAAAATATCGAGTGTCACATTGTGCTTGTTTCTTGTCTATTATAGTATTTGCTCTCGCTCTCCATTGCTTATTGTCAATTGCTTAGAATTGGTTATATTGTGTAGGATTGTTTTTCACTCAATTTATTGCTTAGTAATCATCTAGTCATTAATTGTTTAATTTAGCTAAGAATTTTTAAAACCTCCTATTCACCCCCCCTCTAGTCGATTATCCTTAGTCCTACATACGGGGAAAAAAACAAAACACAAAAATACCAAAAAAAGAAAAAAGAAAAAAGAAAATAACAAAAAAAAGGTGCACAGTGCAAAAAAAGCAATTGCTAGAAGCTAGACGCTGGCTTCATAGAAGTTAAGCGGAACCTAAGTGCAAGACAATGACTGGCATTACTTTTGCCATGAGAGCAAGTGGAGGACGGTGCCCCCAAATGTCTACGTTCACCCAAGGCAACAAATTGCAACTTGTTTTCCATTTCAGCTGGAGACAATGTGACATTAAGTTCTTGTGTTTTTCATTCTGTGTGTTCCAAATGGACCTTATGTGGGGGAAATTCGTATCATGAAAAGAAGGGTGCAAAGAACGTCATTAGTGGAGCGAATCACATGTTCGGCTTTGCCATTCTGTTGGGATGTGTGGGGACATGACATACGAAGAATAATGCCCTATTCAAGAAAGAACAAGCGGGTGGTAGTGTTGTCAAATTCACTGCCATTTGTCGCGCTGAATGCTTTTAAGAGGAATCCCAAATTGGGTAGCGACATTGGCAACAAGGTGAGATATGGTGGAGAAGACATCCGACTTAAGACGTAAGGGAAACGTCCATAGAAAATGAGTGTGATTAGCAAGCATAGCAAGATAATATTTGTACCTAGAAAAACTAGGAATAGGGGATGTCCACAGGTCACAATGTGTTAATTCAAAAGGTTTGGACGCTTCAGAGGTAGAATAAGTGAAGGGAAGCCGAACATGGTGACCGAGTTGACAGGTGTGACAAACAGAAGTATCAGTCACGTTATTACATGGAAGAGAAAATGAGTGAACTAAAGTACGGAGCTAGGTGTCCTAGGTGACCGAACCTCTGATGCCAGAGAGTGGTGGAGTGGTGCAGGCAGTGAGGGTAGATGAAGGAGGTGGAGTGGTGCAGCCAGGTGTGACAACAATGCCACTGGGAGTAGAGAAAGAGGGGGCGTGGGCAAAATTTAATTTACCGGGCTCGAATGTCGTATGGGAGGAAGTGCTTGAGTCCATGTACCAGTCTCCCCTGGTCGTCGGTGGTGTCAACATCATGGTATTCAAGCTGTTGACGAGGGATTGCTGATCCCATGATGGCGCTGAGGACGATGTGGGTTGCTGCCACAACAATGGTTGCCACGCCTGGACTGAAGGCGGCTGACAAGGCAGCGACTGGCTGAATGTGACCAGCGCCTGCTAATTGTGGCCGGAAGGTCTAGTACTAACACCGGGACAGGGACCAAGGAGGCTGGGACCAGGCATGGATCTTGGCCGGGCCACATTTGAATGGAACCTGCCCATGGGTGATTGAGCGAGGGCCAAGGTGTGGTATACTTGCTGCCGCCAGCGCTGTGGCCCTTGCTGTTGCCCCGTTGTCGACGGCCATTGAAGCTGCGGTTGGGGTAGGAGCCGTAGGAGGCGCCGCTATGCGAGAATGTGGTGTCGCCACCGCCCAGGGCGCTGGTGCCTCCAGGGAACCTTTGGAGGTGTCGGTGCTGTTGTTGGTGGTGATGAAGCTCGATTGCAACGAGGAGTCGACGGGTAGTGTGAGCTATTCGAGGAGGAGGGCGGATCTCATCTCGAGGAAGGTCGAAAAGGGCTTCTGCATGCTCAGGGGCGTGCGCATGTAGGCGAAGCGCGGACTTAATCCACGAAGAGTGTTGGGTTTCGTCACTAACCTTGCTGTTCACAGCATCCAGATCATCAACCAACGATTTTTGCTTGCGACAAAAATATTCGGCAACGGACATGGCGCCCTGAGATAGGCTGTGAAACTCCTGCTCCAGGTAGATGGCTCGAGTCTCAGCGTTGTCGCGGAACAACCCCTCGACCCAGACGGTGTGGGCGGTGGAGTCGGAGTCCATCACCATGGCCAGGAGGTCGGAGTTGATGGCGCCGTAAAGCCAAGAGCGAACAAGGGCATAGAGACGAAGCCACTAGGCGTCCGTAGTGGCTGCTGCAGGACGAAGATGGTCGTCGAGTGCATACTTGCAGAGTGCGACCTCAAACAAGCCTCGCCACTGTGAGTAATTGCCAGCTTGGAGGTCAAGTGTGATGGGAACAAGCGTCATGATACTGGCGACGGCGACGGCTTGCATTCAAAGGGCAGCCTTGGTGGCTTGCTCTGCTTTCGAAGTCAGGTCGGAGACGACCACAGGGAGGTCATCGCTATTGGTGTGCTCAGCATCGCCGGCCATGGTGCTCTGAATCTGATACCATGATAGCGGAAGATAATCACGTGAATACGTTGATCGGAGAGAAGCCTCCCATATTCGTACAAGTGCTGGAGCTATTTCAGCTAGTCATCCAAATATAGAAGATACATTCCAAACGCAAATAGAAGGCAGGAATGATCTTCTTGCTAGCGTGTCTGGTGCTGCTCCCATCCTTCTTGTCGTGCATGGCGCTGGCCATGGTGCTTATGGCTTTTAGTTTCTGATTTACTATTTTTTAATTTTATTTTTTTTAGTTTTACGGTTTTTTTCTTTTTTATATTCGTTAGTATTGTCTGTGATAGGTTAATCTATTTTTTATTTTTAAATTTAATTACGTAAAAAAACAACTAGCAGTTATAGTGAAAAAAAAGATATAAGCTAATTTATATAAGTCTAACTGAGTATGACCAAATGCGGCAATTTACAAGTGCGATTTGCGTTGGCGTGTGTTTTGGTTCAGGGTTTGGTTTGATTTGGTTTGGACGTTCGTTTCTGTAAGGTGATCTTCCATTGTATAGCTTAATACACCCTTTAGTCACAGGAATGCCATTTTAGGTATGAGCAGTCAACCTTTAACTTTAGTTATCTATATCTTTTTTAACATTTAGATTAAACACATGGAAATGATACATATGAATTTGTCTCAAAATAAACTTTCTTGATAATATAATTTTACTAGGTTTATAGATTTTTTATAATAAAAAATTAGTGATCGACGTTATGTTTTGGAATACGTGTGAGTATCAAAAAGGACATTATTTTGTGACTGCAGAGGGTAATCTTTGACGAATGGGAGGGAATTTATACACGTGTGACTAGTAGAAAAAGTAGTGAGCATAAGAAATGGATCGGAGCAGCTAGGAGAGAGCAAATCGCATCCAAAATCCATATCCTTTCAGTTTCGCGAATGGTCTGTTCTTTTCAGTTTATTAAAACAGTTTTTAATTTTTGCTATAGTACTTAACTTTTAAACATAGTATTTTTTAAAATAGAGTCTACAAATTAATTATAGTACACGTTAAAAACTTAATATTTATACCATCTAAAATCGCAAGTAAGTATCTTTCTCCGTAATATCTGTCGTAAATAGTTAAAATTTAAAAATTTTAGTCAAAAACCATAAGCCGTAACAAAAAAAATAGACCCGCTGCAATATCTCATTTCTTCTCGGTAGATCTGATGCAAGATCTCAATATCTCGCCCTGACAGTAACCTTCAGGCCAAGAAATCAACGGTGAGAAAAGAGAAGAAATCTAGTGAAGGAGCAAAGTTCGTTATTTTGGGTATCTTCAGAAGTGGGTGGTGAGTGGTGGTGGTCACTTTATTCTGGATTGGTCTCAAGTGCACTGTGCACCATGCGGTGCGTAGCTTTGTGAAGACCAGTCCTCGGTTCTCAATCCGTGCAAATTAGTATACATGTCAGTTCCGTCATGGTTCCTTTGCCTTTTTGTTATGTGTACACTTGGTGCTTTCTGATTGGACTTCAGCTTGATATGATCTCATGCTTATAGAATGATTGTGCAAATTTATATTTCTCCCAAAATTTCAAGCATTCCAACTATTTTTGATTGTTTGAGTTAAGAGAAATTCCATGGAAAAGAGTGATAAACGAAAAAAATACTGCAAATTAGCTGTCGGTATAAAATAATTTGAAATTTCAAAAACCCTGTATTACTACAATATATTGTCCGCTATCGGAAATTACACGCACAAGGAGCCGCCCTCAAACCTAACTACCCAATCTCATTTGCTAGTTCAACCTTTTGTCAAGACTAGCTAAATGCCCATACATTATTACGTATAAAAAAATCACAAGTCTGCGCCATGCCATCGAATCAGTTTGGGTGCCAAGCCAAGCCCCACCTTAGCATTGAAGGCTCATAGAAATAAAACATTTGATTGATTCGTTGGTATACAGGGATGTATATACAATGATGACGTTAATATAAATACATACAGCAACTGCTAATATGAATACATGCAGCAATCCAAATTAATCTCATTTTGGACCAAGGTGTCACATGCATGCAGAGAATCGAGATATCACATGCATGGTAGGCTAACACCCCCGCAGTTGAAAAGGGAGCGGGTCAAACGTTCAAACTGGAGCAGAATTCTTTGAGGTCGTCGTCAGAAAAGGGGGTCGGCAAGCCTGTGCCTGCCAACGCTAGTGAAGGTGGGGGCGAAGCTTCGGAGGCGGAGAAGAAAGGTCAATGGTTGTAGTTCCTGACATCGAGAGATCACACCGGCGACGCAAGAGAGGAAAGGGGAAGAGAGGTAGAGGTATGGGGAGGATTGAGTAGAATAGGTGAGGTGACGACTATGGAGGTGCCCAACAATGAGGCAGGCAGCCAAAGGCAACGGATAGGGCTGGTGGTGCCTAGAGAAGGAAAGGAGGAGGGCGTGACAGAGGAGAAGAGTGGTGGTATCGAGGTGAAAGAAGAAGAGGACGGACAGCCTAAGGTAGGGATGTGGGCAGCGAGGAAACGACTGAGGGCGGTGGATCTAGAGCGATAGCGGGCCAAGACCAAAAGAGAGAAAGAGCGCAGAGAGTGAAAAGAAGGGGGAAGGCGGCGATGGCTGAGGAAAGGTGGAGGAGGCTGTCAACGGCGGGGATGGCCACCAGCATCGGCAGAGCTAAAGGCATTGCCCGGCTGGCAAGAGAGAGAGGAAGGGGGGAACAATAGTGCCGACAAGATGGAGGAAGGAGAGGGGGAGCTAGGGGGCTACCGACTGTGAGGAAAGTTGCCGACGATAGCTGCTCTAGAGGTGGCACCGGGGTAGTGTAGGGGAGAAAGAAGGAGAGAGGGAGAGAAAATAGAGGCGGTCGGTGGCGCCATCCATGCTAGGGCGGCGTGGGAAGAGCGACGACTGGGTGGCACAGCATGGGAGTCGGCACGTGCGGGAGTCAGCGGTGCGGTGGTGCTTGTACTGCCGCTTTGACTCGTATGCCAAGGATCCCCCATAGATGTGTTCAACGGTATGCTTTGGATCCTGGTACGGTATCCCCTCATCATCATCCTCCGATGGCTTCAAACCACTCGATTATCCTACCTCTGCGAGAGTAGGGAGCAACCCTTTACCCAAGTAGTAATCTTTGAGTTTCTGTAGAAAAACTCAGCAATTGTGAAGATCGTACCCCTCCTTCTTGTGGAAGGGGCATGTTCAGAATCACGTTAGTACACACAGTGTAACATAGATGAAATATCGACATATGCACGATTAATAAAGAAATAAATTTAAATATAAATAATTATCAGAGTATGACCTTTTAGCCAATTTTGTATAACCAACACCAATAACACACCAATGTTATGACACATCAATTTTATAATTGTGAAACCAACCATGATTCAATATCTCATTAAGTCAAATTATTTATTTGACTGCATGTGATGATGAACCCAACAAGACTATTAGTATGGTTAAGCATATTAAATGTACAACCCATGTGATAATTAATATAGTATCACTAAGTAATTTTCCTATCCTATTAGGACAATGGAATCATAGCATTCAAATTATCAAGAGAGCGATTAATCAATTTGTACACTAACTACAATATACAAAAGTTTATAATAAAATAGCAATGTATGATAATTTAAAATAAAATAAATAAATAATAGATTTGAAAGCTAGGTTTAATATGATCAAAAGACACAACTTGTCTTGACCTTACTCAGTTATGAATTCATGATCTTCTGGTTGTGCTTCCGCTCCTTCGAAGGCGAGGTCTAACGAGATAGAAAGCGAATGAAGTACAAAATAAATTCAAATAAAATTCAACTAAACTCCAAAAACTACAAAACTAGAACCAAAATATAGAGCTTGATTTTAGATGAATTTAGAAAAAAAAGGGTCAATCGGAGCTAGGACAGAGGAGAATGGGCTCTTGGAAAATATAATCTAAAGAAAATGTTAGAAATTTAAAAAAGGCTACTATGCTATGGACTCAACTCATGGAAAAACTGGTCTACGGTGGACTCAGCTCATAGAATAGTGAACTACGACTTACTGGCTAACGTGGCAGGCTAGGATTGACGTGACGTACACATGGCCAACACATGGACTCTAGGGCTGATGTGGCACTAAGCTGGCAGCTGACTCGGCTCGACTAGCTTACGGGTCTATGGAACAGTGGTGGCTCATAGATGGGACCCACTGTCAGTGGCTCGACACATGTAGACTAAGTTCGTAGAGAAACGAAGAGTCGCAGCCAGGTGGGTGCGGGGTGGCATCACTGCTGACGTCGGCTGCATGTGAACCGAGGCAACCCTTCAATGCGCGAAATGTCATGGTGACGCGGTGATGTTCGGCTGACGAGGGCGATGCGGTGGCTTGGCAGCGAGGTTCGGGAACGGCGATGCAAGTTGACGGCACTAGAGACTATGGCGAGGACAGGCGAGCTCGGCGACAGAACTAGTGGGCAATAGCGGCGATGAGCTCGGTGGTGCACAGGCGAGGCAAGCAGCTGCGGAGGTGCGAAGGATGAGGCAGCAGCCGCTATTTAAGCATGGACACCGAGGATGGCCGAATCGAGCACAGCACAGAGGCCAGGTCGATGACGGCGTAGAATCCATGCTGGGCACAGACATCGAGGCGGAACAAACGCAGACGACGATGGTGAGAGCTCAGAAGGAAGACGACAATGAACAGTAACTAGTCTCGTGGATGGGCGACATGTGGCGAGGCTTTGGATTAGACGGCGATGAGAGAAAACATAAATAAACAGTAGATGAGCCTTCGAATGGTTGACACGTAGCACTAGAAAGGATCTAGCGGCCAAAGCAAAACTTGGTCAGATGGCCGACATGTGTCAATAGGAGATTAGACGGTTGAGACTCACTGGGCCGAATGGACAGTAACAGGCCCGACCCAATATTGTTTAAGGATTGTTGGAGCTTTCTAAATTTAGAAATTCAAATAAAATAAAATGAGCTCTAGAAAATAAAAAAATTCAAGAAAATTCCATAAAAATTACTTGAGACACAAGAAAACCAAATAAAACATGTCCAACAGATATATATACACACACACTCGTATTATTATATTAAATCTAAAACGGTATACCGGTATAGACCGGTATCAAAATGTACTATTTCAAAAATTAAATCGATGTGACTTCTAGTACGGTATTATCAAGTATGGCGAGAAGCCCCAAGCGATAATGCTACAGCCACCTACGCACATGTACCCAACACGTGTTCAAAGACAATCTCGTGTTAGGCGTGTGCTGGTCGTACAATATTTTTTTTTACAAATATATACTACAAATTAAGAGTATGTGAAGAAACGACACCTTAAGAGTCTTTTTGGAACAGAGGAAAAATAAAGGAATTTTGTAGGATTAGAATTCTATGGAAACAAATTTCTATGATGTGCAACATCATGGAAAATTTTCTTTGTGTCTATCTCTCTCCAAAATCATATACTTTTTTTATGAAGCATGCAAATGACACATTTGAATAATTCATGTGGTATAGGATTTCAAAGAATTCAATTGGATATGCAACCCAATTTATATGTTTTCCTATTTCTTTAGTTTTGGATTCCTGTGTTTTGAAGATGCCCTAAAAGTGTGTAAATTGTAACTGGTTAGCTTTACTTTAGCAGGTGAAGTTTATATAAAATTGGATTAAAACAGAGTTGGTGGTATATATGAACGTCAAATAAAGAGGAGAAATGGACTCTCTCCATGTGAGTTCGCTTTTCTAGTTGAAAGCATCCTAATATTGATTTCATTCATATGGTCGTATTTGTATAACAAATTTAAGATTGGACATAGCTTAGTTAAAAAATTTTAAAAAATACTTTGCTTCGAGAATGGAAAAAAGGAGAGAAAAAGGCCCATGAGCAAGATTAAAAAAATACTTTGCTTCGAGAATGGAAGAAAAGAGAGAATAGGGCCCATGATGTTTGCTCAACTGTGATTCTTTTTATATCAGTGAAGTACCTGTGTGTTACAACAGAGTACAAAAAAAGTGATATATAACGTTTAATATGATCCAAATTCATACTATGAATATCAATTTTTTATAAAAATATACGATATGGAGAAAGACGATAGATAAACTTCTCTCCATATTATTAGAGATATATGTAAAACAACCGCCACTGGTTAGTAGAGCTATAGCGAAAACTACCCTATCACTGGTTGAACAACAACTAGGGTGTTACGAGATCGAGCCGTAACATTGTCTCGCCAGCGGGAATCGAAGGTTGACCTTTAGCGGTGTAGCTACAAAGAAAATCAATGTCGAAGACTACTTTACTCACTCCACTGTGATTTATCTTCTTCTCTGGTTGGGATCTTTTTGCTCAGCTTATCATTTTTTTCCTATAATAATTGACTTTTAAATAGTATGTTATTTTAAAATAAAGTCTATAGTATATTATAATAGATATTATATCGAATTCAGCTATATTAATCAAAATTATATAACTATTTTCATCAATATATCTCTTGCAAATATCAGAAGAACCCGCATTTCTACCCAAAAGCGAATGATATCGTTGGAACTTGGGAGCAAAAGGGTAGCCGGAGCGAATCACTCTTTCTGTGTTCTTTCCACGGCCGGCCGGCAGCTGCGCCCAGAAAGGCTGGGCTGGTTTTGTTTCCCTCCGGCCAACATCTGGGCATTTGCATCATTCCCATTCATTCTTACGTACCAGCCCAGTACATATGTAGGAGTATTTTTAATGTTTAGCGCGTCTCGTTTTCTCTAAATCTAGGCGCATGCATTTACGAAAAATGTCTTTCTTCTCGAACATGATTTCTTCTCGAACATGAGAGAACGGGAGGCCACACGTGTCACCTTCAACGACCCCCACTGCTTCAAATTGTATCCACTGTGAGAATACGTAATATATCTGTGACCCCTAATTTATCTATAAAATAAGACAAAAGCATAGAATGGAAGAAACCATTTCTAAAAATCAAATATTTATATTAACTTTTAAATTTTACAAATAGAAGTTAGAATCAAATACAGACACGGCCTACATATGAAGTCATAAACCCAAGGGACGTCATAAAAAAGAGACTGTACGGTGAACCAGTGAAGTATTTATGACGTCATAAATCCACGGAGTAACGCACGCGGCAGATGCGACGGGGCGGTGCAGCGCCACGCGAGCGCGAGCGTCCGTTCGTGGTGTCGGGGTCGAGTCCGACCCGCCGCGCCGGACAAGCGAACCCGACCTCGCGAGCCCGATTAGATTTTTTTGATAGCCCCCGCCTCGAGTCCGCGCGCGCTGCGCACGATCGGCGAAACCTTCTTCTGCTCACCGGGCCAGCCACACACGCACAGCCTGTGACGCTCACCGACATGCGGGCCCACGACGCTACCGGAGCTCACTTGTCAGAGACGTCATAAGTGGGAGTCGCGGAAACGGGCTGGTGGGCCCCCCGGGTCGAACCGCATTGGCGGGGCGGGCGCGAGGTCCGAGAGGGGAAGGGGGGCGGCCTGGGCCCTGGCCTGGCCTGGCCAGCCGCTCGCTTTTTTACCCCTTCCGATTTTACCCCTCTGGGGTGGGGCATGCTGATCGGTGAGGCGGTAAAAATGCGAGACCGACCGGACCCAGTCCCAAACCCCCCTGGACTTTCGTGCATTTATATTTCTTTTGCTTTATTAATTCGATCTCGCAATCTCGTTTGTTTTTCTTCTGTTTGTTACTTCTGACCTGTGTGTCTTGCATTTTTGGTCTGCGTCATTTGTTAGCGACAAAACCGACAGAAAATTTCGTGGGAAAAAGTTTCTGGTCTCTGTGGCAGGCGCGCTCAAGACAGCGTCGCGGCGGTTTTTTCTGCGTGTTGGGCTTTCGTCATTCCTGTAGCATTTTTGTCCTGTTTTATTTTTATTTTTTGTTTTTTGTGTTTTGCTTTTTTCTGTATTCCTTTGTATTGTTCGTGATAGATTAACATATCGTTTTTATTTTTATATTTTTTTAAATTTAATTATACCTAATAAACCAATTCAACTACAGTAAAATTTCACCAAAAATCATAAATCAGCGTTATTCTTGACGCCCCCTAAAGCAGGAGTGTGGATCAAGGGTTAATTAGCTCCAGTGCTTAAGGAAGAATTATAGGTCCTCTCTCGAGCATGATGCTGGATTTAGAACTATCATACATATTTATGCGGCCCCCACCCCCACATTCTACAATGCTTTACATAACAAAATTATGAAATGCCGGGAGCATTTCACGACACTGCATTTATTTGTCCATTTCAGTGGGCATTTGTTGCACAACTTTTTATGTACTTATTCTGACATGCTTCTAGTATTTGCTTTTAATGAGAAATTGTTCTTTCTCCTCCTCAAGGAAAAAGGCTCTTCAAGTAAAGTCATCAACAAGATCATCTATTTTGACGATTTTAGGCCACCAACGAATCATCTGCTGGCTTAAAAACTAGAGTACAGCAAACTAGATGTTGTCAAGCCACTTTAACATCACAAAAGCAACCGTCAGACAAATAAACACTTAATTGCACTCGTGGTCGTATTAAACAATCAATGGAATTCTTGTTCACACTTGCAAGCAATATTGTTCACTACAGTCCCCAACAACTAATCACCATTAACTTCTCTTTAATCAAATCGGTAAAAAACTATTCTCACTCTTATCGGTACAGTAGTATCTTACCATACATTCATACCCAACCTAACCTAACCCAGTGTGAGCACATTAGTAATAAAAAAAGGCAAAAAGAAATTTCTTTTCTCCTTGTTAGAGGGATGAAATTTCAGTGAGCACCTCCACTCAAACTTATGAGCACTTTCCCTCTACCAATTACTATCAATAATAATTTATTTAGCCACCACCCAAAAAGACCCATCATCTTTTTTGTATCTTAAGGTAAAAGAATATTTCTATGAGCACCTCAACCAACATTCACCTTCTCCTAAGGTGCACAAGCTGTAAAGAGTAAAAAAAAACAACTATATTTTAACCGTGAAGCTAATACCAAAATATAAGATGAATTCTTTTAGATTAAGACTGATAGCTTATAATTGTGGTTTTTTAATTCTGATATGTTTATAAGAGATAGTAGTAGAAAAAAGTTATTATATATAATTTTAACTAATATAACTAGATTTCGTATAACTAATACTATAACTTACTTATTTATTGTATATAAGTTATAAGCGAGAGCACTTTCGAACCCACCCTAGGGTTGTCCAAAAACCCAACCCACCCTAGGATTGTCCAAAAACCCAAAGGCGGCAGCAGCACACATAACAACCAAGCCACACTCGCTTTCCCCTCCCTCCCTCGCTTCCCTTCCGTTTCCACCATTTCGTCGAACACCGTCTCCGATCGCGCGCCTCCGCCCATGGGGGAGTCCGCCTCCGGCTCCGACACGGCGGCTGCCGTGTCCTCGAGGCTGCTGGAGTTGGCGGCGGACGGCGACGCGGCGGGGTTGGGCGACCTCCTCGCCGCGCACCCGTCCCTCGCCGACGAGCCCGCGCCATGGTACTCCCCGGCGCGGGGCGTGGAGCCCATGACGCCGCTCATGGTCGCTGCCGCGTACGGGTCCGTGGCCTGCCTCGACGCCCTCCTCTCGCCGCCGCACCTCGCCGACCCCAACCGCGCCTCCGCGTCCTCCCTCTCCACCCCGCTCCACCTCGCGGCGGCCGGCGGCGCCCCGTCTGCTCCTGCGGCAGTCTCCCGCCTCCTCGCCGCCGGCGCCGACTCCACCCTCCTCGACCACCTCCACCGCAGGCCGTCCGACCTCGTCGCGCTCCCGCCCAACTCCCTCCCGCTCAAGAACCACCTCCTCTCCCTCCTCGGCGCCCGCAAGGAGTGGCCGCCGGACCCCTCCCTCCCGGATATCAAGAACGGCGCCTACGCCTCCGACGACTTCCGCATGTACTCCTTCAAGGTGCGCGCGTGCTCGAGGGCCTATTCCCACGACTGGACGGAGTGCCCCTTCGTCCACCCCGGCGAGAACGCGCGGCGGAGGGACCCGAGGAAGTACCACTACAGCTGCGTGCCGTGCCCGGAGTTCAAGAAGGGCGCCGGGTGCAGGAGAGGGGATATGTGCGAGTACGCGCACGGGGTGTTCGAGAGCTGGCTCCACCCGGCGCAATACCGGACGCGGCTCTGCAAGGACGGCGCCGCGTGCGTGCGCCGCGTCTGCTTCTTCGCGCACACGCCGGAGGAGCTCCGGCCGCTGTACGTGTCCACGGGCTCGGCCGTGCCGTCGCCGCGCGGGGCGATGGAGATGGCGGCTATGGGGATGGGGCTGTCGTCGCCGGGGTCGTCGTTCACGCCGCCGCTGTCGCCGTCTGGTACGGGGAGCGGCATGGGGGGCGCGTGGCCGCAGCCGAGCGTGCCGGCGCTGTGCCTGCCCGGGAGCGCGGGGAACCTGCAGCTGAGCCGGCTGCGCACGTCGCTGAGCGCGCGGGACATGGCGGTCGACGAGCTGCTCGCCGCGGCAGACTACGACGGCCTCGTCGGGTCGCCCGCCTCCGTGCGGTCGGCGAGGGGGAAGGCGCTCGTGCCGTCAAATCTTGACGAGCTCTTCTCTGCGGAGTTGGCGACGTCCCACTCCCCGCGGTACGCCGACCAGGGCGGCGCCTCGTTCTCGCCGACGCGCAAGGCCGCCGTGCTGACCCAGTTCCAGCAGCAGCAGAGCTTGCTCTCGCCACGGGCCGCGGCGGCCGCCGTCACCCCAGAGCCGGTCTCGCCAATGAGCTCCCGGCTTCTCGCTGCCCTTGCGCAGCGGGAGAAGATGCAGCAGCAGACACTGCGAAGCATGAGCTCGCGAGACCTCGGTGCCGGTGCCTCGCTCCTGGTCGGCTCACCGGTGGGCTCTAGCTGGTCCAAATGGGGCTTCCCCTCCGGGACCCCGGATTGGGGTGCTGACGAGGAAGAACTCGGCCGCCTCAAGCGGTCATCGTCGTTTGAGCTGCGGTCCGGTGCGAACGGCGATGAGCCGGACCTCTCATGGGTCAATACCTTAGTAAAGGAGCCCACACCGGAGAAACCATCGATCAACGGGACTGCGGCAATGGTGTCCATTGGCATTTTGGGTCAGGCGGCGAGCCGTGAGGGCATCGACGGCGATGAGGATGCCACCGGGGTCATCGGCAGCTGGCTTGAGCAGCTCCAGCTTGATGAGATGGTAGTCTAGAACATACACAAACAGATGAAACAAGAAAGGTGCCATTTTTTTTGCTGTGCTTCACCAGTTGCTACTACTTTCTACTACTAAAAGTTACTAGCTTATATCTTTGCTAGTAATTACTGGTGATACATTCTTTTGGGTTGATTAGTGTAGAAGATGATTTCTTCCATTTAGAGTTGCCTGTAGGTGAAAGAAATGAAGGAATTGGAGCCTAGTCAATTGTATCAAATTGCCAGCTTGCCTAGGTGAAACATTTCTTCTTATGCTGCTTGCCTCCCCTATCTTCTTGCTGATCTTTCTAAAGGTGACTTCCTCCCTGTGAGGACTGTGAATTATGTTATCTATTTGCCCCCATCCTTTGGTTGTGACTTGTGAAGGATTAGGAGGGGCTGGAGTCTTCCATCAAATGTTGCTTAGCCCTATCATGACTCATGATTGATGTAATATGCCCTATTGTACCCAAGATTCATGATTGATGTAAAATGCCCTATTGTTGTACCAAGATTAAGCTCTGCTTTTGCTTGATTTCCTTCAGAAGGAACTGTATATATGCCCTTCGATTTGTGTATGTGTGTGTAAATGCAGCATCAAATCACATCCGATGACATTACATCACATGACATTGCATTACATCTACATGGATTGTGTTCATTTGCTGTTGTGATGACGGTTGCCTGAGGAGTGCTTACAGCAACTTTTTGTGTTGTGTTTGACATTGTGGATGTCTGTCAGGTACTACTCCTGAGGTTAATGTTGTAATAATCTCAGGTCGGCAGGGGCAATGACAAAGATTGGGTTGGATGCATTCTCTTCTCCTGGAGGCATTGAAAAGGATTGGATGGTTAAATCATAATACATATCGATCTCTGCGAGATGACCTGGTCCCTGATGCATCTTGTCATAATAAACCAACTGGGACGGTGGCTCGATATGGTCGCCTCATGTCTTGGTTTACAGTAGAAAAATTAGGCTATATTATTCTATTAGAACACAATGTTTTGTATGAAATTCTGGGGAAATTCTCGTGTTCCAGTTATAACTAGAGCTGGGAGTTGGGCCGGGCTGATCCGGGACAGTTTGAGGCCCAACACAGCTCAAGCACGACACGAACATGCCACGTGGCGGGCCGTGCTGTCACGGCACGAATGGCGGGTCTGGCTGGGCTTGGAAAATCGGTTCGTCGGGTGGCACGGCACGGCATATCGTGCCGTGCTTGGGCCGGTTCGGCCTGACAAGCACGGAGGGCATGATCGACACGCCCACGGCCGCCTCGGCCTCTCTGGCTCCCCCTCCCGCTCCCCGCCCTCGCCCTTGCATCAACCTACAGTTCCACACCCCACATTCACAAGCAATCACAGAGAGTGGAGAGGAAGGAAAGGAAAAGGCGCGTACTCAAGCAGTCGAGTTGCCGATCGAAACCCCCACCTGGCCACCACCGGTTCTCGAGGCTGCCACGCGGCATGAACTCGTAGACGAGCAGGTCGGCGATGTTGAGGGGGGCGGCGGATCTGGCCTAGGGAGGAGGGCGGCGGGTTGATGGGGGAGGGCGTGGCGGGGGAGGAGTAGGGCGCGGCGGGGGGAGGGGGCGGTGGATCTGGCCTGGGGAGGAGGGCGGCGGGCCGGCGGGGGGAGGGGCGGTAGATCTGGCCTGGGGAGGAGACCGGCGGGGGGAGGGGACGGCGGGGGAGGAGTAGGGTGCGGCGGGGGGGGAGGAGGGGGGTGGCGAGGGTGAGGGGGGAGGGGGAGGAGGGCAGGGGGAGAGCGGGGAGGCCCGAGAGGGGGCAGGCGGGGAGGAGACCGGGGGGAGGAGGACGGTCGCCTGGAGTGGAGGCCATGGGGCGTGGCGCGTGGGTCGGTGGGGATAAAGGTGGGAGTGTGGGACACTAGGACGTGGGCATGTGGCCGTTAGGCTGGGAATTAGCTAAAGAGCGGCAACAGCATCAACTGGAGGATCCTGAAATCGTGCAGACGTACGCTGATCTCGAACGCATAAACGACCTAGACATTGATGAGTAACTACTATGTACGATGTTGTTATAGTTAGTATGTACTATGTACTCGGGAAACCCCACTCTGCGGCGTAAGGTTTTTGAGGCAGTAACATTGTATTTTAAAATATCAATGCAATTCCATTTTTTTAAAATATTTACGTCATTGCATGCCCATGTTTTCATATAACTAATTCATCTTCAATTAATTTTTAATGAGGCGGGTACGAGAGAAAAGAAGATAACGGACGTCGCCCACAATTATCGCAGCCGGCCCGCCGCCTTCGTCGTGCATAGTTACTTTGGGCTGGCACGACACGAACGACGGGCTTTGGGTCGTGCTTGGGCCTGGCCGGAGGTGAGACGGGCCAGCACGGCACGGTACGATGGGATGACTAGGCTGAGTCGGCACGACATGAATCGGCACGAAGCACGGTGGGCTACCAGCATGGTCCAACTCCCACCTCTATTTATAACATAAAGAACTATGAATAGTTTTCTATACTTGTATTCTTTAAAAATGGGAATGCTTAATACTAGCATATGCAACTAGTGTCCATTATAACTGTTTTTTATATATAAAGAATATGGCAATAATATCTTTGTGCATATACTGTTTTTTAAGTAAAGTGTCTCACTACAAATGACAATTTTGTTAACAGTTTTAGCTCACAGCAAAGCATAGTAAAGAAATGAATTTCTGACCACCCCCCCCCCTGTGGTAGCCACTTCTATTAGTTTGTAGTTTCTACTGCATTTTTTGTCTTTGGTTTTAGTTTCTAATAGTTAGTACTTTGTGTACTGATGATGCATTCACCAGGTGATGACAGTATTGAAACCGGATCGTTCTAATGATACAATAGTAAATTAATTGGTTTGCATGTTTGACTTGCATCTACATTTGATATATGTGGATGAAGGTCCAGATTTCTGGTTTTATTATTCAGGTGGGTCGTTTCTAAATGATGTAAAGCATCTCTTTTTAAAGAAATGGTTAGGTTCAAAATGATTTCAGGATTAGGGCACCTACCTCACTCCTCCTGACATCCAGGTGCATCTACTTAAGCTAGGTCCAATTATTGTCTTTTTGTAAAATGGTCATTTCAAGCATAAATTGGTTGACAGTGCAAATAATTGCACCGCACCCACCCGTGCTTTTGAGCATCAAATTTACAAATTTGACTCGAAAATCTGGAGGTAAATGGTAATCAGCATGCATGCATAGCTTGTTATAGTACATTAATATAAAATAGTAAAGTCATACGTTTGACTCCGAAGAAATGTTTTAATCAGAGATGAGATTTGTTGAGTAAACTAATACTATGCATTACGCATTGAGTCGATCAAATGCTACTTTGCTTTCCATTTTAAATGTGAATTTGGTTGCAAGGTGGAGAATGGCGATTAGAGATGGCACCCTGGTGACACGATTTAGGTCCGTTTATTTGGATTTATTCTGATTTTTGAGTTATTTTTTTATTATTTATAATTTTCATCTTTTTCTAATTTTTTTGTATTTTTTTAAAGCTTTTTTACCGGTTCTTTTTTTCGTATTTGTTTATATTATACGTGATAGGCTAACCTATTTTTTCTATTTTTAAATTTTTTTAAAATTAATTACACCAAATAAGTCACCGTCAGTTACAGTGTAATTTTAACCAATTACAGTGTAATTTCAGTTATAAATCACTAAATTTTAGTCCAATCGAGCAATCTCTTATATATGGATTTCTCCGTGCTGAGGTAAATTAACGTTGTTGTTTTTAGAGCCGATGTGACATCAATCTAATGTCGCAATACTTGTCTATACGTTATCAGATAGGTTGTATCTATGCGTGATCGTGATGTACTGTTGTTCTTATAGACATTTTTCGCACTTATATAATATTTTTTTCTTGTGCGCTGCTATATATGTAATTCAAATCAACAACAACAATAAAATCTTTTGTCCTAAACAAGTTAGGATAGACTAAAAATGAAATCTCCTCAAGATTAAAGAGACGAGAGTCTTGAAGACCTGCAATGCTAAAACCCTAAGTTGTATAATCTGTCAACTGAGTTGAGAGTCTAAAACACTGTCTTTAAACTTTTTTATAGTTTCATTATATAGATCGCTAACTTCATATATGTAATTCAAATCATTATCCTAAAATTGTACATGTTGGCTAATATCATCCTCACAATGTTTCAGATAGCTATGATTATTTTCTTTGTCTGCACCACTGAGTATAGTATTTCCATTTTGCCTTTGTCATCTTATTTGCAGCAAACTACTAATTTCCTAGGAGAAAAAAGGGTCAAGAGAACGTCATGCATCATGTGTGTCATGGGTTGGCTTCTTCTTCTTTTTCTTTTTTCTTTTTCTTTTTTGACATTTGTGGCTTGTGTGGAATGCTTTTTGCATGTTGCATCCTTTCGGTTTGGGGCTTTGTGGAAGTGTAATTGTCGGTAACCTGTGGATGATGTATTTCCTTGTTTTGGGGCGTGTTGTCACAGAAACTCCTCTACAAGCTGTTTACTCAAATATGTCATCGCATGATATATATCTTTAGGTCATTCTCCATATACAGCTATTGTGATGGAAATTTCGAAACACCCCTCCATGTCGAACGAATTGTCAGTTCGTCGTGTCTGAAAAGTCCAGTTTTGATCGGACGGTCAAGTAGATTCCTTTTGCTTTCCCCATGCTACAAAATACTACCTCTGTTCCACAATATTTATCCAGCACACAAGATATGAAGGCATAAATGTAGTACCTAAGAGAAGTTTGAGCCAGCCTCAGCCCGGCCCAGCTCACGCCAACTCCTCCCATAAGAAGCCAGGAGGAGGAGGCCAAACAAAATCACTTCTCCCCTGTGCCGATGCTGCTACGCCTTTCCCTCATGTTGACCTCCCTCATGCCCCCTTGTTGTTGCTGCCACATCGCCGCCCCACCCTAGCGCGCGCCATCGTTGCCTAGCCCCGTGCGCCATGCCACCATCGCCTAGTCACCTGCATCGCCGCTTTTCCGGCTACGCCTCCCTACTGCCGCTCGCTCGCCGTTG
The DNA here is from genome assembly GCA_036346265.1 of Melocanna baccifera. Lineage (NCBI taxonomy): Eukaryota > Viridiplantae > Streptophyta > Magnoliopsida > Poales > Poaceae > Melocanna > Melocanna baccifera. Next base: position 16,691,066 of record CM070710.1, read on the forward strand.
CCCCTTGTTCTGTCTGGCCATGTGCTACCACCGTTGCTGCCGTGCCAACCGTGCAGTCTCTGTAGGCCATCGTCGTCGCTCATAGCCATAGACACTACCCTCTGACCGTCGCCTCCGGCCCTTCGCGCTCCTTCAATGGCCAAGAAGAAGGAGGAGCCGGTTAGTTGAGGAAGAGAAGAAGAGGGGGGAACTGACTAGCTAAGAAGAAGGAGAAGTGCCGGCCGTGAGAAGAGGAGGAGGTTGGCTGACCAGGTGAAGAAAGAAGGGGAAGAAAAAGGAAGTGCCAGCCGTGAGGGGGAAGGAAAAAGAAGAAGAGAAGGTGAAGGGAAAAGGAGGAAAAAGAAGAAGAAAAAAAAAGAGAAGAGGATCCGCCAGATCTAGCCAAAACAATTGAGAAGGAGCACTGATCTAGTCAATCGGAGCTAGGGTAATAACTCGTTTCCTTCTTCTTGCTTGTTTATTGAATTATGTGGAGATTGAATTGTTGAGTAGCGAGACGGATGTGTACAGTGGTTAGAACACGGCTAGTCGTTGGATTTTATGTGCAGTGCAGTGGTGTTATGGCCATGTATGTGTAGAGCTAGTGAAGTGTGCTAGCTATGTGGTGTTATTAGGGGTGCAAACGGAGCGGATACGGACAGATATTGCTTATTCTGTATCCGTTTTCATATTTTTTGTCGGAGTCGAAATTGGACACGGATAATGCCGGATATGAATACGGATACGGATATTCTCGGTCACAAATACGGAGCGAATACATGCCGGTCCGAATACGGTTAGTCTCGGTCACGAATATTTAGTCGGATAATACGCGAAAACAAAAATCATATGTATCACATGTGTAAGGATCAATCACCACAGTACATATCCATAATGGAACTACATTAGTAGCTTAACAAGCAAATTTCACACGATGACAGGGACAAGTTAAGTAACTAATAAATTTTAGTTAGCAAAATAGCATGTAAATGATAGAGACTAGTTAAACAAGTAGTAACTAACTAGCTACATGCCACACAGTCCAAAAGTAAGAATTAGCCATCGAAAGCAATGATGAACTCAACAAACTTTAGTAAATTAATTTTTCTCAAAGGTAGTCTGAGCTCTAAATGCTACGATTGTAAGGCTTATATAGCCTCTTGGGACATCCATATGGTGCCCAAACCGAATACAACTCAACCCTATATTGTTTTAAACTTGAACTCACACAAAAGGAAATTAGATTTTACAGCTATCATATTATTTCGGTCATAGCAGATGATTCATGATGTATTTGAAGATGAGGCCTTATCCATTGCATAGATCTTGAAATAATCTTTCCAACGAGTACAAGAACACTCGAATCGGACTCTGTTTGTGAAAGTTATGATTTTTTTAGTAAGTGCCTGTTGGACTGTCCCGAACCGAATCCGAATTGAGTTCTGAGTTGAATCCGAATTTGAATTCGGTAACTACCTGAAAAAATATCCGGTAACTATCCGGATAGTTTCGTATCCGTCGGATAATATTTGTTCCGAATCTGTTTCCGTATCCGACAAAATATCTGAATCCGTATCCGTATCCGGCAAAACTTTCGGATATCCAAAAATTTGCTCCGAATTTTATCTGAATTAAAACAGACGGACAGACGGTCAGAAAATATCCGCTCCCATCTAGTCAATCGGAGCTAGGGTAATAACTCTTGAATTATGTTGGTTAGAACACGGCTAGTTGTTGGATTTTATGTGCAGTGCGGTAGTGTTATGGCCATGTATGTGTAGAGCTAGTGAAGTGTGCTAGCTATGTGGTGTTATGTTGGTGTATGCATAACCGACTAGTGTTTAGCAAGTGATTAGTACAGGTAAATGGTTGAGGAGTGTAGGTGATCATGTGGAGGCTAATTAGCAAATGCCTAATTAGCGTAAGTGGTCATTGAGGAGAGCGAATAATTAGTATGGATTAAGTAGTATGGGTTAATTAGTGTGGCTAATTAACATATGCTCTCGCTAGAGCTCTATAGAAGGCTGGAATGCCGAGTTCAGTGGTATGGTTTTGAAAGTATGTCTTCAAGACGGCCACAACAGATATGTGATAACCCGGCCATCAGGATTGAAAACAATGGTTTAATTGATATAGTCTGTACATTGTGACAATCCGACATTTGAGCTGAGATCGAAGCTTTAGATGGCAATTATAGTAACCAGAAATATGTTAATAGAGTTATACAGATTTCAGATCCCGAGATAGTTGCTATGTTAAGTTTTAACATTGAATACTATGGTTTTCTAACCACTAGGACAGCGGGAAGGCGTCTGATTCAATAGTATTGTATGTGCCGGTTTGCATGTAGAAACGACGTCGTTCAAATGTGTGCATGTATGACTATCATGTATTGAGGTGGGTTAATGCTTGTACAGGTAAGTGCATAATAGAATAGAGGATTGTGATGGATACTTGGTATTTGTTCTTCTGTGTTATATTTTACAGCATTCTATGATATGATATCCCTGCTTGACTGTTGATTGTCTGGTGATGAGAGTTGCTTATGGTTGATTGATAATGTTGAAAGAGTATTGTGTCATGCAGCATACCCATACGAGAGACCTACTTCGGTGGGCATTTCACAGGAGTAGAATTTGAGTATAGTTGGATGCTCATAATTATAGCGTGTTGCATTGTGTGTTGCACTCATACATAGGATATATCTTAGGTAGGCATCCCACAGTAGTGAGAATATAAAGTCCTACTCTGGTAGGCACTCTGCAAGAGTGGAGTTTGGAAGCCGTATGAAAGAGGATAGGGCTTGAGGGGTTCATCGATGGGTGAATACTCTGCTATACTAGTATAAGTTATAGTTGCAGATGCATCTCATTTCATCACATTGCATCGCAATGCATTGCATAGCTAAAAGAAAACAGGGGATAGTGATACAGGTGCAAAGATTATGGTTACAGATTATAGATATGTGTTTTACTGATAATTACAATGATTGTGTTTTACAACTCCTAGATATGGGGTTTGTTGAATTGCTATGTTGTCACCTCTATTTTATCATGTACTTACTGAGTTTTTAGGCTCATCCTTGCTTTGTTTTTTTAGATTTATGGTGAAGACGACATGCATGAACGGGAGTAGCACACATATATTCCCACATGCAACAATAATTCACATATCACCCCTAAATGTCATGATCAGGCTTTAATGTTAGGCTTGGCAGTTAGCTTTAAGATTGTGTTTTATTAGAACTGCTTCATATTGTGTGGCTTATGCCTTTCCTTTAATAGTTAGTAAATGGTACAGTTGCCTCAATGCTCACCGATAAGCGTGTGAGCATACCGTGTCATTGAGTCAAACAGAGAAATGGCTACTGGGTCCTAGCAAGAATAAATGTAAATAGTACAATTTTAGAGTAGTGGTAACATTACAGGCTCAGAGGATGGGCCAAGGTGTTACAATAAAATTTAACTAATATTTAATAGAATTAGATCATGCTTGCACCTATTAGATAGAGTAGTATTATATCTATCTAATGGCAAACAAGCATGTTCAAATTCAATAAAATATTTCTTAAATTTTATACTTCCTTGGTACGTACGTTGGACAAATATTATGAAATGGAGAGAGTAGTGTTCTTATATTTTTAAGAAAGGGAGGAGATGGCTAAAGCGCCCATCCTTTGGCTAAAAAGAGCCAATAAAGAGCTTCCTTGAAAAATGTGCAAAAAATAAACTTCATCAAATGGCAAATTAGGAGGCCACCATGATATCCACCTCATCAAGTCAATTGAAATGCATATATTATTTGCTCAAATCGGAGGTTGGATACAAAAGTTATGAAACCCCTATCAGAGAACTAGCACAACATGGCTGACGCCACTCGGCACCCAAGTGAATTAGCACGACATGGCTGGCGCCACTCGGCACCCAAGTGGCTCCGCGAGGCGCCTAGACCCCAAAAATTCCTATTTGATGTTTTAGAACCTCTAGCCACTTTTAGGAAGGTCCAAGAGTCGTTTGCGGAGTCGTGCCACTCTAGTGCCGCCTGCCACAACCCCCTACGGAAGTGCATCTCGAGGATCAAGTTTAGACAACAAGAAGTCAAAGAAGTCACTGAATTAGGGTTTCATCAAGCAAGGCGGAGAACTCGTCGAGAAAATGCCAAGCCGCACTGCCCTAGCGCTGGCCCATGCCACCTTGGCGCTGAGTAGCCCTACCCCCTACCGACAGTTGATTTGTAAGGATTAACGTCCATGACTACTTTCGCTCTATCATACTACTCCATAATGTTGCCCAGAACCAAAAGGCGGTCGATCGTGTTCTTTCCTTGGGTTTAAGGGATCTTGTGATGTAATCGATACTGGTATTATCAGTAATGCTTATAGTACTTTATTGCTTCGATCGGTCAATTTGACATTGTGTTATTTAGTTGATGTTGAGAATCAACTTGTTAGTTGCTAGATTGAAATATAGTGTTTGAATTTAGTCAACTGACCAATATCAAATAGCGCTGAGCTTTCTACACTTAGATTAGCTTTCCTTATCACATGATAGGTGACTGATAAAAAAAGTAGTATTGATCTGTAGGGTGAGAGTGATCTTAGCTGAGTACTGATTCATAGTATATATCAATTTGTGCATAAGTGAACTTAGCTTAGGGGAGGATCTAGTTAGTCTTGGTGGAACATAATGATTTCTACTCTCTCGTAATTTAGTTCTTAAGATTAAATCTTTTATAGAATGTTCTTGATAGTAGTAATTGTTCGTCTTAGTTGTAACTTTAACTATTCTCTGAGATCGATAATGGTTGGCTCCTTTTGGGCTTCTTTTCAAGGTGAAGTATACAAGCTAATTGCAATAGACACTATACCGATTTCAATTATATCGGTCAAAATCACATTCGACTATTTCTCTCTTCATACTCTCTCATGAACAGTCAGAAACTATAAATCACAGTCCAAAAAAATCTATCCAATCCCAAAATACTCACGTAAAAAGCTAAAATGACTTGTACGTTTACGGTTATCGTTGATTGCACGTAGATTGCGTCAACAATAACCCTAACACAACAAACTAAGCCAGGGTACTCTACTAAAACTGTTGGATAAAGCAGGTCAGGAACAGCATAGACAACGGACTCTATACATGCAGGCTGACCGTACAGGACTCGTTGATCCCGTGGCAGAATCCTGGCCCTGCATCACGTACCATCTTCACCGATCCTACGGACGTATGGCCGTGATCTGAGTTCGATCTGCATCTGTGTGCCTGCACGGACTGGTGCACACATTAAACCCCTTTGTCTCGATGGAATTAACTTTCGCCAGAAGACGTACATATACAACAACAATATCCTGACATTTCGCGACGGCCTTTTCTGTGACGGCCAAAAGTGTCAGAAAAATCTATTGGAGGAATTTTTGTCCTTGGCACGAAAAATCTATTGGTAAGGTCAAATCTTTCTTCATAGAGCTGCTTCATTTTAGAGGCCAATTGAACCATAATCACGAGCCAAATAATTAAAAAAAAAGAACAAACAATTAACTGTTCATGGATTTTCCATGCATTAGAATGTGGGAGAGAAGTTAACAGCACATGCTATTCAGTTTTCTTCTCCTAAACAGTAAGTGCAGAGACCACTGCGTTGCATCATTTGTGTTGCATTTCTATAAATTTTGGTCCAACCAGTAGGCCTTCATGGGTCTGCCAGAGTCGAAAATTGTTTTCCACTGCGTGTGTTGACGGATTCGAGAAATATGGAATCTAGTACATATAATAGTTACAAATACACGCGGGTCCTATTTCTCTTAAAATCTTCTTGCTCTTCAGGGTCTTCCTGTAAATTATACTACATTTTGGGCCTTGTTTTTACAGAAAGCTTTGGAGATAGCTAGAGCATGTGGCTTGGGCACTGTACTGAAGAACTAGCGGAAATTAACGACCCTGTACCCTGGGAAGAATTTTGGCCAGTATGATTGCTACATGAAACGCAAGATGTCCTAGGTCCACAACCTGTGTGACTCGTCTATGAATTTTGACGAGAAAGAACTGGTAGTGCTACAAGGGTTCCGGTGGCAAGACCAGGAGAGGTAGCGGCGCGTACACGCTCAGGGGTTCTGCAACATTCCCGACTTTTGCTTGCATGCTACTTTAGACTTGTTCTTTTTAGCTTTTTGTGATTTTTTTGCTTTACCTTTTCTGTAAAACGAAACAAATAGAATGGATTCTCTAAGCGGCTTCTTGAAGGCGTTTCTTCAAACGATCCGCTTCTTGAGCTTAAAACTACGTGTGTCGTCCGTGTTGATGTCCCCTTTATCCGCTGTTGTTTCAAAAAATACAAACAAATATCACCAGCCGTAGCTCAAAAAAATACCATTTCTACCATGTTCAGTGAGAAAACCTGCATGCCATGTTCTCTTCAGCTGATTATTCAGTTGGGGAGGCACCTCCCATATATCCACTTTCTGCTTTTGCTTTTTACTTTCTGCTACAGTAACTAACTTTTAAATAGTATGTTTTTGCAAAATTAGGTCTATAAATCGATTGTAGTAGACACTATACCGAGTTTAACTATACCGACCAAAATCATATACGACTGTTTTTCTCTTCATACTATCTCTTGCGAACAGTTAGAATTCAAAATCCATAAGCTAAAAGGCACAACTCAAAATCCATAAGCTAAAAGGCACAAGCCCACCATAGCCAGCCACTTAGGGTTACTTATCTTGATCTCTCTCTACTCCCATATGCAGCCACCACCCCACACTAATCTCATCTCTTTCTCTTCTTCCTTAACAAGCACAAAGAAGAAATAAAGAAGAGAGTAAAAAGAGGGACGATGAAAACAAACTTGGAGGAGGTGGTGACGAGCCAACGATGTACACTAAGTGATGACATATGAAAACTAGGACTCTCGTCCTTGTCCATCTCCTCTCTCCAAATCCAGTTGCTGGAATTGGGAACTTGGGAGAATAGGAGCGGCGGCGACCGACAAGTGTAGGGGAGTGGTAACAGTGTGGGTAGGGGAGCAAGGAAGCGGTGTTGGGGTGAGAGAAATTATGTGCACCTATGGGAACAGAACGAGCGAAAATACGGCTTCATAAAAATTGGAATAAGAGGTAAGGGTTCAAAGGTGTCTAGAAATATCGGGAATTATTTTCTTTTTTGAAAAACAGAAAAATCATTGATGCAGGCTGGATATGTATCCAGCTGTATCAAGACTATATCCATATCCATACCAATACGCTGATTTTCAGAGGTATCTGTGCATCGTAGCCCTTCAGGTCTGAGAAGCTGGTCAGTCAGATATCAGTCCATGTATGAATGAACCAGAAAGGAAGAAACAGGCATTAATCAGAACAATTGCAGAGAAAGATTCAGAGTTTCCAACGGTTCTTCGGCTGCCCCTCTGTCCCCAGCACATATAGACTGGCTTCAAGGAGCAGTGTGTGTTAAACCACTGAATTTTCAGTAATGTGCAGTCATAATCTAGAAGGTTCATGCTTTGGCATGAGTCATTTTCCATGAACACACCTGGCCTCTGTTCGATATGGACACTGCAAGGGATTTCAGTCCAACTTATGCACTGGATTTCAAGCCGGATTCATCCATGTCTGTTTTCGGGCTAGGTTAATTTTCCGCCTTTACTTTTGAGACGTGCACCGCAGGAAATCTTTCTAATAGGAAGAAGAACCCACCTTTGAAATAGGAGAATGACTCGTGCTGACTGACGAAGATTCCACTATCTCCCTCTGCATTGCATCGAGCTCTTCAGGTCGACAGCGATATATGTCAATGTTTTGATCCACCTTCGCGATATGAAACTTGAAACCATCAGCACCCTGCAGGTTGAAGTGTTATTTTGAGGGGATTTGATGCAAAAAAGCAAATAGCATCTATTTACAGTATTTGGGCTAGTTGGAGAGTGATGCCATTCTCGGTGCCTATCTTGCTTGTAGCTGAAGAAGCCATGTTCACCTGGACAGTGCCATGCAAAGCTTTATGCTCAAGACTCAAAAGAGTAGTTCAGTTCTCCAGAAGCAGCAGGTCAAGTATTGTACTGTTGTCCTACAAGACTCTGAAAGAAAGAAGAGAAAAAAAATGCATATAGTACTCGCACTCCCAGGTTCCTGACTACATCTGTTATACCATTCTTCCTCACTACAAACTTGGATTCTTCCTTGTTGGCAATCATGAGATAGGAAAAATGACTGGTGCTTATTATGACATCATAATCATGCCTTTTCCGTTTATATAGCAGCACTATTTTATACATATGTAGAGCAAGTTATTTTGCCTCATATTAATTTTAAGATTCCTCGAGATGAAGAAAACTAATTATATTGAGGATTGAGTACAGATAGCAGCAACCATTTATAAGAGGTGATGATCAAAAGAAGACGGCCTACTCCTTTGGAGAAAGTGAGCCTACTAGCAAGTGGCACCATTTGCTAGTATTTCCTCCCCAAGTTACAAATACTACTTAACAATTAGCTTGGGAGTCAAGAGAGAAGCACAACATAATCCAGCAACTGGCTTGAGATTTGTAAGACCACAGGAATTCTTCACTCTAACAAATGGGGATCATATAGGCTCTCATATTCTTTAACGAACAAAGATTTCCCAACGACAATAAAGTACACAATCCCTCAACAATGAGGTACAGTTCTTCGCTACGATTTCACCTCATTCTGGTACAAAGAACAAAGTGCCTCTGTGGCAAACACATAACAAATGGAAATAAATTCCACGTTTTGTTTCCCTTCTTTTTTTTCTAACTAGGGTGTTTCTGAAGCTGTCATCTCACACGAATTGATCCAAAATTCATCAGTCGGTACTTCTGCGCTATCATTTCAAGAAGGTTTGGGTCATCTAATGCCCATCTAAACCATTGTCAAATGAGTTAACTGGGCATATCTTAAGGCCCCTTGTTCGTCCGGGAGCACCTCCTGAGAGATAAGACAAGTCAAGTGCTAGCCTGTTGAAAAATTCAAATACAGAAGAGTGAGCATCAAATCATCAGTTAATAGCATCACATTATATGAACAGGGACAAGATGACTTACAAGCTTGCAGCTCCTTTTTCTACTTCATTAGTCTCACATCGCAACAAAATTTCTGAGTCTGTTTTGGACAGAACAGAATAGCATGCAGTTGCTTTGCCATCCTTGATGACTGGCACACAATGAGATTGTCCATCAGAAATCACACGCTGAAGCATTACTAATACAGTGGAAGTAAAAGGTTCATGTAACTTACAAGAATCATCTGAGTCTCCATGGTCATCATCCAAAGAAAGCAACTTCTGCACATTGCAATAACAATTTATTCAAAAGAGAAGGAGAACATGACAGTACTTTGCATTAAAAAAACTCAGGCAAAGAAAGCTTATGCAGCCAGTGAGATGGGTCAATTACCTTCAAATTCTCATAGCAAGTTTCAAGGTCATCATTTACCAAAAGGTGATCAAAAAGACCTGGTGAATTGGACAGGTCAAGCTCAGCACGAGCATTTCTCAGTCGTTTCTGGATTTGCTCCTCTGTTTCTGTACCCCTGTATGACCAGATTGTAAATCAAGAATGTCTTGGCTTTGTAAGGTTAAGAATTGAATTATCAATAACATGGGCTGGGCTATCACTGCATTTTATAAACTACAAATATACCGTGCCCGAAGGCGCTTCTCTAGTTCCTCGAATGATGGAGGGCATACAAAGATGAATATTGCTTCAAGAGAAGAAGCCCTCACAGATCGAGCTCCTTGGACATCAATGTCGAGAATACACCTCTATAATGAAAAGCAATGGAAAGATGAAGCAACTCACCTTTCAGAAACTAGTATGAAAAGTCACTAGAAATTTTACCTTTCCCTCATCAGTAACAGATTCAACTGCTTCAATACTTGTGCCATAGATATTTCCATGAACATGAGCAAATTCAAGAAATTTGCCCTCATTTATATCACCTTCCATCTTGGCTCGTTCTGTGAAGTGGTAGTGAACTCCCTCTCTTTCCTTCTCCCTTGGAGATCTTGTGGTGTGGCTAACAGAAAATCCAAACTTTGATGGGTACTCTTCCATCAGTTTTGCAATTAACGTCCCTTTACCAACACCGGAAGGCCCACTAATCACAACTGGCTTTCGGCCCATGCCAAGAAATCCCTTGCTCCATGCAACAACTTCTGTGCCCTTGATTTTCTGCTGTTGTTTAACAAAGGGTGTGTCTATCTAATATATAAAGATGAAGAGTATCAGCTCAGTCAGGTGGATTATGTAAAAGTAAAAAAGACAAGTCTACACAAGAAGAAAATAGAAAATGTGAAACATTCCTAGGCCTCTAGATAAGAAGCACATATAAAATATGGAACATCACTAGGACCCAGCATTAGCATCTAGAGAAAGAGAAATCTGCATTTACAGAATGACAAAATGGCTGAATGCACAATACCAGTTACCATGATGTAATTTAGTATGCAGATGAACAACATAATAGCATAACACTAATATAATTTTGGCTTGCCAGTAAGATGAGAGACAAAAGTAAATCACATCATTATAGAATGAACAACATTGTATGGCAGTCTATAGATATTATATGGCAGTCTATAGGAGACAACACCAAGGAAATTGATCTCTTGTTCAGTCTATGTGGTTGTGCAAAAGAACCAAGAGAGTTTCTAGCTTACTTGGTGCTCACGAGGTCCAACTTGAAAAGGGTGAACTAATTCCGCCCTCCATAAATGAAAAGAAAACACAAGATGGCTCAAGAAAAACAATATTCTTGTATCGATTTGCTAGTGTTTACCTCAAGGAACCAGATGAAATCATTCAAGGAAACACCCTTCTCAACAATCAGTATCTTCTCATCATTTACAAGATTCGCTGAGTGCGACCTGGGTGGAGTTGGCTGTGTCCCAAGTACTGTAGGTACAACCCTGCCAAGTGACCAATACTCAGAATGATTATCTACTAAAAACAAAGGAAAAATAAAAAGAGAACGTGAGTAGAATGACAGTGCAATACCAAGTCTGAGTAAGTTTGTCCAGAATTTTAATGCAAAAGGATGACTTCAAGCCATCATCTGATCTGCTGACAACATACTGCAAACGCAAGAAAATGTTGTTACAATTTACCTTTAGGCTTTAGAGTACTCCTTAGTAGGATAAACACCAACTGACAACTACATCAGCAAAGTTTATTTTACTGAACATATGCACTGGTATGGTATTAGCTGGTGCAACCAGTCAATCTCAGCTATCTCCAAGTTGGTACAAGAAGCTCACGCAATATCGGATACTGTACCTACGCTACCTTTATCCTTTTGAAAAGAAGTGAAACAAGCAGCTCAGCTCTCCTGCCTGCTTTCAAAATAAAAGGATGGGCTATCTTGCTTTCTGTTTGAATACTAACAAAACACATTCTTACGATACATGTAGGTAATACATAGCTACAGAGCATGACGATTCCATGTTTTGATTCTACAAAGACATCAAAATGATGCCAGCTTACTGAGACCATCTTTTATCATTCGCAAGCAACACAATACAAGTAACAATGGAACCGAAAGCTTATGTAAATAAATCAACTTATTCATCTAACTCACCGTCTTATCGCCAACGTCTATGGCATTCTGTTGGCAGTCCTTGGACTCCAAAGTGATGCTCTCAACACGAAACTCAGGAGCCTCTTCACCCTGTTTATCAGATCAAATCAAAATTGGACGCTGTTAAGCACGCCACCCAACAGCTAATCTTTACAACACACACCATAATAAGCAAACTACCACATCAGGGAACTCAGAAAATAGAAGAAACACATAAGCAGCTAAAGAACTCACCATAAAATGCGCCGTAATCAGGGAGCAGATGCTACGAGCCTCGCGTCCTATTCACAGAAGCCAACATCCAAAAAAGCTTAGGATGGATACAATATAAGTAAACACATTTGTTTGATTACTAAGAAGAACAAGAACCAAGTGAAAGGCATCTCATCCCAATATCCAAAGTAAGCATTCAGGGCATCATCACCACTAGCAAAACAAGAACCGAAACCTTTTATTAGCTCTTACATTTCAGGAATCGAACTTTCCACAGCCAGGGCACCAACCTAAGCGACCAGTCTACAATAATCACGCGCCATTACCATTCCAGAGCTAGATCCAAACGGAACACAGCCACCAATAGGGGGGTGTCCAATCCAAGAAACCCAGCACCAACCACCATCAAGAACCACCCCAAGAACGAACCAAAGAACCTTAAATCGAGCCGGAGACAACGCAAAACCGGATTCGGGCGAAGCAAACCTCGGTTCCCCGACGAGATCCCGCGATCCTCGCGGCCCCGGGCCTGAGGAGCTGGGAGTCCAAGAAAACTGCGAAACCACGCGCCAAGAATGCCGCGGCGGGATTGGTCAACGCCGAGGGACGAGGAGGAGTCGGGGAGAGGTCGCTGGGATCAGAGCAAGAAGCAGACGAGGCAGAGAAGGGAGAAGATCAAACGGGGGAGAGGACAGGAGAGGAGAGCTCCGGTTGGAATTGGCAGGAAGAGACGACGAGGCTGCGGCGTTTGTTTTTCTAGGACTTTTTCTTCTATCTTTTTCGGCTTTTTTCCCCTCCCTCTTTTTCCCTTTTATTCTGTTTATTTATTTTGTTCGGAATCGGTAGATCTGGGTTGCTCAATGGAGCTTAATAAATCATAACTTATAACTTATTTTTATTATAATTAGTTTATTTTGTACTATAGTTGATATGGCTTATTTGGTATAATTAAATTTAAAAGTAAAAAATAGAAAAACTGATTAGCCCATTTCGTATAATCCAAATAAATACGAAGAAAAGATAAAAAGCTAAAAAAATTATAAAGCTAAAAAGAAAAAAAATTAAAAATAGTAAACAAATAAATTAAAAATTAAAAGTTTAAACCGGAATGAGTGAGCTCCTAGTTCTGACCCGCAAAGGGGGGAGAAAGCCTACATTCCAAAGTCTCTTTGCTTTTCCCAGTTTACGTTGCACCTATTCTAATATAAAGTAGTCTTTTCTTTGCTTTCGTCTCAAAATAAATAGGGTGTACTTGCTTTTTTATCGGTCGAACTCGTTGACTTCAAAATTAGGAATGCTAGTGAATATGATTATTACCAGATTTAGGAATGCTAGATTGCTAGCGGTTCTCCAGCTGTCAGTGATCGGTGAACCAATTGATCCATTCCCAAAGTGTTGGAAATATACTATCTTGGGATTTGATGCTGTCACTTGTATAGTTGCCATGTGATCGTGTCTTTTGTCTAGAATACCGTGATTAGGTGTACCATCCAAGTTCGTTGCGCTTACCATGTAACACTCTTATGCGTCTTATTTTGATCGAGGGTTGCGATCGCCCTAAGTGTAGTGTCATTAGCATGTTGCGTACTCTAAGGGCTCGTTTGGGAAAGAAATTTGAAGGGAGTTTTATAGGATTGGGATCCTAAAGGATTTTTTTCCCTAGGTGATCTTTTGAAATGTAGGAAGAGAAAATTAGGTCGGTAATACTCCTAAAATACGCATTTAGAGGAATAACATCACAAACGCACTGGACTTCAAAATAACATCGCAAAGAGCAAAATTCATGGAAAATAACACTCCCGAGGAGTTCTCCATTACAACATCTTCAAAATGACACGAATACCCGTATCGTCCCCAACTCCTCCATCTTCGCTGCATCTAGGTCATCAACATCTTGCTCATCGACATCCTGGCAATCCATAGCAATGAGATCTAGGAGCACCAAAACCTACAATAGGCGCAAACTCCGTTTCGAGTGAGCGGGCTTCCAAGTAGGTGAGGTATGGTGGCTGCAGATCAAGGGGCAAATAGGGGTGCAATCGAACCGGGTACGGATAGATATCGTTCATTCTGTATTCCATTTCATTTTTTTCTCGAAATTGGAGTCGGACATAGATAATATCGGATATTTTTTTCATTACGTATTCGTTCCGTAAGACTCCGGACGGTCGGTAGGACAGAAATTATCCACTTCTTTACACAGGACATTTGATAGTAGGGTGCGATCAGAGTGAACACAGAGAAATTAATCACCGAGATATCGAAGTAAGAGCATTCAGTATTCTCTAAATGTTTAGATGTGACAATCCACCTATATGTTATCTTATTCCTAAATGAAGTCATAACAGACTTCCTCATGTCACTTGACATACGGATATATACGGATAGATATCACCCATCCCGTATTCTATTTCATTTTTTTTCCTTGGAGTCAGACATGGATAGTGTCGGATAATCATTTAACTCTTCTGTATTCACTCCGTGAGTCTTTAATCGGTCGATCCGATGAAAATTATCCGCTCTATTTGCATTCTAGGGCAAGCACAAGTACGGCAAGTCATCGAGCATGCGGTAAGTCTAGTCAGGTCTCGAGTGTATTTGCGTTTTTACTCTTCTATATACGCGTCTTTAGAGCTTTTCTGACCTAATTTTCCCACGCAGGAATGGTATAAGAAATTCCTGTGGGAAACTTTCCTTGAAATTTCGGAGGATTCTAACTCAAGCCTCTTGTGAAATTTTCTACGAGAAATCCAATGCAGCATCATTCTTTTTCTCACTTCTCTCTCTAATAAAAAACCATATTTCCTACGAAGTCCCCCTGGAGCATCCTAACAAGATTTTTGTTCAATTCCCGCATTTTTAACTCTTGTAGGATTTGACTAGACATAACATCACGTTTTTTATTTTCCTACATTCCAAACGGCCCCTAAACTCGCTAAAGTCTTGCTTATTTTAGCTTGAGCTTTTGACTTTTGATTTTATTTTTTACTATTTATAAATTTCGTTTTTCAGGCTTTTTGGCTTTTTGAGTTTTTTTGCTGGTATTTTTTCCCGTATTCGTTTGTATCGATAGACTAATCTGTTTTTTTTTATTTTAATTTTTTAAAATTAATTATGCCAAATAAACCACTATCAACTACAATGTAATTTTAACCAGCTACAGTGCAATTTCAATTATAAACTACTAAATTTCAGCCCAACCAAGCGGCCCTTAAATCCTACGAAAAATCGTATATTTGTGTTCAATCAGCCATTCGATTGGTTATTGTTTGATTTGCTCATGTCGCCCTACTTTTTTTTGACTTGCATCTGCCAATGTTGTGAAACAACCTCGATTTCCAAATCAGATTTGATTCTTGCTTTAATTTTTGTTTGCCCTCCTAATTCCTCTCTAAACCCTCCTAATCACTCTCCCTTAAGCTACCTGTTTTTCCCTCTCTCTGGCGCCAACCGAAGCCACCTTTTTCCCCTTTGCTGTCGCCCTACCCGTGCTTTTCGGCCACACCCATCCCACCGTGCCCACTTGCCGGATCACGCGCACACCGAAGCTTCCCCAACGCTCGCTCGTGCCAGCGCCTGTCACGGTGGCCCCGCCCTCCCACGTCACTTCCCAACCGCCCCTGGATGCTCTCTCCCGCCTGGCGATCAAAGCGGCGCCCCCGCCGAGCAGCGCGCCTCTCCTACCGCCCGCACTCCCTCACTGTATCCCAAGCCATCTCATCGCCCCAGTCTGCACGGGAGTTGCTCGCCCACTCGCATGGCCGCCCATGCCCCCTCGGTATGGTCCCCTTGTCCTCTCACGCCCTTGCGCCAGTGGCCTTCTGCGCCCCCGCAGCTTTCCTCGCCTCTCCTAAGCTATAAAAATCCAATTGCTTTTGCAGGCGAGCTCACACCCTCCCCCTCCTCCTCCCTGAGCAACCAATCGAGCTCTCACTTCCTCTAGCTTCCCCTTTTGTCGTCCCTTGGTCCTAGTAGGCCTCCGAGCCGATCTCCCTCCTCACCCGATTAGAGCCCAATTCTTCTTAGCCAGAGCACCATCATAGCACCCCTAATTGGAAGCCCAGTTCAATTTCTTGATAGCATCGCTCCTCCGTGCTGGCACCGTGCTCCTTCTCACGGCTGTCGCCCCTCTCCGTTGCCAGAACCGCTGGGCCTTCCCCGGTCCAAACTCATACCCTCCCCGTGAACTCCTTCGCCCACAGATTGATAAACTACCACCCTTTTCTTCTAAGCATTTCTAAATCAAGTTCTAATGGCAAACTCCGTCGCTTTCTTCTCCCTCGCCGGCGACCCTCCCCCTTAACTCCCGTGCCCATCCGAGGCCAGATTTAAGCTCACCTCACCCTCCTGAATGTCTCCATGCCAGCCTTGGCCCCAGAGAACCATCGCCGAGGTCGAATCGTGTAGGGGAAATGCCCCCTGTTCTTTGCCTTTGCGCCCGGCTGGAGGTAGAAGAAGACCACCCTGAGGGCAACGTGGCCTCATCAACGCCCTCCATTTCCGATCAAGCGGCCCCGAGCCGATCATTTTAAAATCTCAGGCTATTTTCGGCCGATCCGTTTCCTCCCCTGCCGATGTGGCCCCGTCTCGGCCCTCCATCCCAGATCCATTGGCCAACGGCGCGGGCGCAACCCTTCCAGGCCGTTCGACCGAGCGCCACGCTAGCGGGCCGCACTTGCCAGCCCACCCGTCCGTTCAACCGCATGCACGCCCTCCCGCGTGTGCGATGCACCGAGCCTACTGGCCCATGAAGCCGTTTGAACCGCATGTGCGTCTTCCCGCGCAGCCACGTGGACCGGGCCAGTTCCTGTTTTAATAAACAGTAGCTTTTATTGATTTTCAGAGCCGATTTTTGAGTGAAATATCTCATTTGTTTTAGTTCGAGAACCCGATTTCAATTCCGATATCTCTCAACTCTAGTTCCACTCCCAAAATTCCACCTTAACCCATCCCAATATTTATTCATTTATCTATTTTGGCAATTATTCTTCTTTTCTCTTTTTCCAGTAACTGCAAAATCCCAAGAGTACTTCCTTCGAATCGTTTTGTCGTCTTAGCTCCAGTTCTGATGTCTGACAACCCTAATTCCAATGCCAAAATTCAAACCAAGCCCCTGAAAACTTTTATATTTAATTCTTTGTCTTCTTCTTGTTCATAGCTTACTTATTTTATTTTATTCTTTTCTAGTTTGTTTAAAAAGCAAGCAATCTTGATATTTTATGTGTTTATTTTTGCATTAGTGCACGAGGACTCTGAGACGACGGTGCAAGGCTCCGAGCAAACTTCTGAGGTTTACGAGATTTTCGAGGTTGCAGTTCCCCAAGGCAAGTTGCAAATTTTTAAACATGTTGATCCCATGAATTTCCATACTATTTCATTACGCTATTTGCATTACTGTTAATTACCCAAATTATTTAATAAATTGTTTAGAATAATATGCCACATTTAGTTATGTCCCACCACCGATAAATGTCCCGTTTTACTTTAAGGCCACATTCACCTTGATAACCATAGTATTATCAAATTGCAGCATACATGACTATCGCATTTTATTCACATAAAATAACGAGCTATCAAGGATTTGATGGTTCACCGGTAAAATCATTTTAAAATATTCTAGGGTAGAGCAGAAGCTGTGGAGTGCCCTGAAGTGGACGAGTCCATAACCCTACCCTAGGGTGGAGAGTGCAGCAGATAGGTGTCGGTACAAGTATTGGACGGGATCTGGTCGTGGTTGGCAGTCTCGGGAGAAAATATAAGGACTAGATTCTTATGCTGAGTATAAAGTACAGTAACCACTCAACCACAAGTATTGGACTGTCAATCCTTGTCCGGTAACTGCTCACTTTAATTGAACCCCTACAGGAGTACGGGGTCTGGTATGGACGAGTTATTGAGGTAATACGTAACTCGCCATACACACACAACGATAGGTCTTCACGAAACTTGGGCGATCGATCGCAGCTTGTGCGGTCGGGATGCGTTCCGAATTGGCCCAGTGTAGTGAAGGTCAAAACCTATCAGGTAGAGTCTATACATTAAAGTGAACAGCGAAAGATCTTGCTTTCTCAATTCAGTCGCATGCTAACTGAGCGTGTCTTGACATTGGTAATTGAGAAATCTTGTGGGTAAAACTGAGCAACTCTGCAGAGTAAAATTAAATTGTATTCGAATACGCCGTGCTTCCGGTTAATGAAGCTGTGTTTGATGGGGTGATTCCAGTAGCAAGACATAAGTAGTTTTCTGGTATTTTAATCTACGTAATATGAACCAGAAATGTTTTGAGACCCCTAATCTCTTAATTAGTATAACGTAGTTTATTGTTTTAAACTGTTTACAAATAAAACTGCATCCACATAAAATATTAAAACCAGTATACTCCCTTCACTTGAAATTTCGTGCATGTAGTAAATTAGGGATTTACCATTGTAACTTGCTGAGTACTGTTGGTTGTACTCAAACTTGCTATATCACCACCACTTCAGATATAAGAAAAAGAAATCGCATTGTAAGCGTTCGTGTTAGGGTTACGACCGCACCCAGGTGTTCTTGTGGGTGTTCTCTTCGGTTCTTCTGATTGTAAGTTGTATTTTGGGCTTTGACGCCTATGCAATTGTTAAAACAGACCACTAGGTCTTATTTCTGTCAAACTAATCCTTTTCAAATGTGCGTGAGCAGGCTTGATGCTCCTTCTATCCGCAACAGAACTCCTGGGCTGTTGCGGGACGTACGACACTCCTGTTCCCAGAGACGGGGGCGTTACATGTTGTTAGTGTTGATCCTCTACAATTAGGACGTAACCATGCACTGCTACTTTCTCGTCTCGTTCGTATATAGAGTGCCCACGTAATGCTGCAATATGGTTCGTGTCTGTCTTTCGCAGCTATCGAAAGGAAGGATGCCCTGCTACTACATACATACATATATACATACATATATATATACATACATATATACACACACATATATACACATGTGTGTGTGTATATATATGAAAATGGTTCTATACTCCTGAGAGTACGTACTTCCACTTGTTATATACCACTTAAATGATATTGTTATACCGTTTTATCCTTTTATGTATACTCTAATAATGATTATAATTGTTAGAAGAATAATTCGTCCCTCCACTTACGAGACCTGCTCTACAGAAGACAAGTCACAAGAAATACAATTATGCTCGTGAAGGACGATTGCAACCCTCACTTGTATTTATAGGGTAGCTATCCCCTTAGAGGTATTTAGGTCATTTGTACAGACCCAAAAGCCTATAAATACCCCGTGTAACCTTCATTTGAAGGAGGAGCTCTCATGAGCAATAAAGAAGCACATTCAAACTAGCAAGCCTTCGAGGGCTCCCTCCCAGGAGGTAACCCCCCGTTGGCTCACCAACAGGAGTAGAGTAGTCCTTTCGGACCCCCGAACCTGTATAAATATCTGTCATTTTTTACTTTCGTGGACGATAGGCTGTTATACGGCCGATGTCCACCCCCTTACTTGTGTTGGGTTTTCACACCTACAACATTGGTGCCATCCATAGAGAAAGTAGCTAATTGACGAAAGGCTATGGCTCCTGCCAATAAATACTCTAAGTCCACAAAGCCTCCCTAGCTCAAGATTGCAATGAGCTCATGAATGACAAGTCCACTTTTCTGGAGGAGCCCTGGGCACGCATGTAGGATCAAGGATAACCGACTAGAGGGGGGTGAATAGGAGGTGTTAAAATTCTTGCCTAAATAAACAAGCAATTTCAGTTTCAACACTTAGACAAGAATATTAGAGGAAATTACTCTACTCAATTATAACAATTCTACCCAAACAATTTCATAAACTACAAGCACTAGCAATCACAAGCAATATATATTAATACTAAGAGAGAGTAAAAAGAGTCACAATGACAAACGATGTTTTCCTGTGGTATCGAAGACTTGCCGGTCTTCACTAATCCACGTTGAGGAAAGCCCAAGCTCCCTTGGACCGGCTCCACGAATTAATCCAAACTCCTCGATCACTAGTAGTAGCTCTTCCTCCTCTCCGGAGATGGCGAGCTCCAAATCACTCACAATCTTCCTTGAAGAAGTCACCGGCAACAGGTCTTTCCGCCATTTAGATGCCGGCAAGCACCAAGAGAATAGATCACCAATTTCACTTGACGACGCTCAAGTGCACAATGGATCAACTAGAATTGAATGCACTTAAAAATTCTCTCCACTAACTTAAAATGAATGCTCAAGAGAGAAATGAGGGTGGAGTAAATGCTCTAGGGCTCAATATGATCAATATGAACTTCAGCAACCTGCCCAAGTGCAAGTGGGGGGTATTTATATTCTCACCAACCAAAAATAGTCATTGGAGAAAATTAATCCTAAAAAATCAGGGAAATCGGTACTACCGTTGTACAAAGTGCGGTACTACTGCATTTTACTGTAGCACACAGTAATGGCTATGTCAGAAACGACAGAACTAGCCGTTGGAATTTAGTCTGGTACTACCGCCGTTGAAAGTGCGGTACTACCGCACTGCGGTACTACTGCACTGCGATTGTACCACCGTGCTAATATCGGTACTACCGATTTCTGGCCAGTTAAGTTCTTTTTTGGGGAGCTCTCTGAAAAAACATTTCGTAAATCGGTATTACCGCGGTACCATGCGGTACTACCGCATTGCGGTTGTACCGCCGTTCACATTTCGGTACTACCGATTTTTGTGAGTTCAAGTCCCCCAAATGGGTGCTCTTTGGAAAAAAACGTACCGTATAAAAATCGATACTACCTCAGTGCGGTAGTACCACAGTTTACACGTCGGTACTACCGCATTGCGGTAGTACCGCAGGTGGGTGCGGTGCTACCGATTTTTCTGAGAAAGCCTAGTGAGTTTTCAGACTTATTTTCAAATGCATGCATGATCCTAAATTGATCCAATATGCACCCAAGCATGCTATCAAGCTAGTTTCAAAGATCCCTCTTAATAATACGACATCTAACCTATAATTCGGTCTTCCACCTTTCTCCAAAGACCGGTAAAATGAAAACGATTCTATATTTTGTGTACCTCTATTTTAATCTTTCTAGACGCCGAGATTCCATGCAACTTGTTCTTGTCCATTTTTTCATATGAGACTTTGTCTATACGATCTTAACACACATGTTAGTCCCATATTCATAAACCATTATTAATTATCAAAACCCTAAATTCGGGGGTCTAGATGCTTTCAACGCAACATCATCGGGGATCAGGGCCCTCCACCCCGGGATGGACAACATCCTACGTGCCCTAGGGCTCTTAAGCATGTCCTCCCTTCTGTTGGTCGGTGCAGGGTCCAGCCATGGGTGGGAAACTCAAAGCACCCTCACCAACGAGGGGCTAGGGGTTCTGCGGCCAACCACTGCCACCGAAACCCTTCACGCCGCTTATTGCAAGGCAATGAAGGCCACCTACAGGAGCTTCCCCAACTCGCTACTGTTAAGGGACAATCCAAACCTTTAAATCTGATTGCCCTTACTTGGGCTCTCGAGACACTTTCCCTACATGGGATTTCACCCCCACGGTGCACAAGGCGTACGACCTCCGCGGTCTCTCCTAGCAGAAGTCTAAGGTGGCCTGGGCATCCATCGCCTCCACCATGGCGTATCATGTCCTGCTGGACCCAAGGCATGAGTGACAACTTGGGCTCAGTGTCTAAGTTAATGGATGTTCTGAGGACTCGTCCCCCTTAGACTTTAGGCCGCACGCCGAACGGCCTCTGGGTCACCATGTGCCTCGCTCTGTTGCTTGGCAAGGGTTAAGCATTTTCATCCATTCTCGATCACTACGGAAAAATCCCTACCTATAGGGTAAAAGGGCGCACCCCTCATATTTCGGTGCCCCACGACTTAACCTTACAATCACCTCTCCAGTGTGCCAATGACTTAGTGTCGTGGGCATACGTCTGAGGTGCCCGTGAGTAAGTTTCATGGACGCCTCCAAACCCACTGGGGGCTACCACCCCTAGTGGTTGTTTAGTGTGACACGGCTTAGTCTCGTCGGCATTCCATCGGCGTGTCTATGACTTAGTGTTGTGGGCAGACCTCCAAGGTGCCTGTGAATAAACCTCATAGGTGCCCTTAAGTCTATTAGGGGGCTATCACCCCTAGTGGCCCTTTGGTTCCCTACGACTTAGCCTCATGGCTACCCCTTTGGTATGCTTGTGACTTAGTGTCATGGGCTTACCTCTAAGATGTCTATGAGTTAGCCTTATGGGTGCCTATAAGTTCGTTGAAGGGCTATCGCTCCAAGTGCCCATTCGATGGCAATGACTTGGTTTTATTGGCTCTCCTCTAATATGTCCATAACTCAATCTCATAAATGCTCCTCCAAGGCGCTCTGTGATTTAATCTCATAGGCACTCTCAAGCCTATTGGAGAATACAACCCCTAATAACTATGTGTTGCTTATCAATCACACGTACACATCTTCCAGGCAACTCAAACAATCTGCTATCAACCTAGCTTGAATATCAATTAAGGGCCGTCATGCCTACATAAGACTATCATCTTAAAGATCTCAATATCTAAAATAATGGGACCTTACCTATCCCACAGCAACGACTTCCATCATCTATCATGTCGAACGAATACTATCTTGATACAAGAAACGTGTATTAATCATTTCCTCTCTGCCTCTCAATCTCACACTCCAATCTCATGCTATCTGTCTCTGCAACTTCCATATCTCAAATGTTGATCATTATCCAATAACATCTCCGAGTTCATGTTCACTTGGTGGATTATCCTCGCCTTCTCCTCGAGAACATTCGACTTTTTCTCAGTGGCTCTTATTTTTTCTGGTGGCTTGCAACTTATTTTTGATGTCTCTTAACTTCTTTTTTGTAGCCCTCTGTCTCTTTGCCTTTGCAGGCTCGCTTTAACACGCCACCCACCTTGAAGGCTATGCCTTGACAGGGTGGCTTCTCATCTTTTACTTTGCCTCGATAGGCAACGCTTTGACGCGCCGCCCGCCTTGAAGGTAGAACCTCTATGGGGTGGTCTCACGTCAATGACTTTGACTCCACAAGCTTTGCCCGGATGCGCTGCCTGCTTCAAAGGCTATGCCACGGTAGGGTGGCCTGACGTCTCCAACTTTGCCTCCAAAGGCTTCACTCCAACACGTTGTCTACCTCAAAGGCTATGCCTTAGCAGGATGGCCCCGTGCCTCCTACTTTGATGCCTTCGATGTGCCATCTGCCTCAAAGGTTGCGCCTCAACGAGGTGGCCTATGTCGAATACTTCGCCTCCAATGGCTTCACACCGATGCGCCATCCGCCTCGAAGGTTGTGCCTCGGTAGGATGGCCATGCATCCGCCACTTTGCCTCCACCGGCTTCGCATCGATGCATCATCTGCCTTGTACACTATGCCTCAGCAAGACAACCTCACGTCCACTATTCTGCCTCCACTGGTTTGCTCCGTCGCAACGCTTGTCTTGTAGGCCGCGCCTTGCGACAGGAGGTAGGTTGCACATGCAATAGGAAGGTTCTATGGCAACCAAGGCCTTGCCATATTAGTGTTTCTATCATGGTCGACCTTGAGCACTCACGTGATATAAAGTCAAAATTTGGCTAAATCATGGGTGCCCTCACGTAGATCCCTAAGGCCTCGTGCCTCGAACGAAGCTCTTGCTCCTTACATGGGCGCCCTCGTGCCCATCAAGCCAAAATTCGACGAAGTCATAGGTGCCCTCGTGTGAATCTATCGGGCCTCGTGCCTTAGGCGAAACTCTCGCCCCTTGCATGGGTGCCCGCGTGCCCATCAAGCTAAAATTTGGCTAAGTCATGGGTGCCCTCACGTGGATCCTTCGAACCTCATGCCTCGGGCGAAGCCCTCGCCCCTCGCATGGGTGTCCGCATGCCTCGTAAGCTAAAATTTTGGCTAAATCATGGGTGCCTCATATGGACCCCTTAGACTTCGTGCCTCACACAAAGCCCTCTTCCCTCGTGTAGAGCACTCACGTGTAAGTTCAAGCTCCGTTATGTTAGTTTTGATGATAATAACAAATACTATAATGAGACTAATATGCTTATTAGTAATAATATTGTCTAATCTCTTTTAGATGTGATAAATGACAAATAATTTCTGAGACTAATGTGTTTGATTGATTATGATATGGTTTAGTCTCATTTGGATGAAATGGTGAAATCAAATAGGTTTGTATTCGATATTTACATTTATAAATATCTTAGTGCATTCCTCGGATCCAAAATATAGATTAAACTCCACCAAAAATCTAGGATGAATATGTGCACATATTTTTATTAGATATTATTGTATGCACAAATTTAGGGAGAATTCACTCTATGTTTTGTGATTTCATTAGTATTGATCTATATTTATTTTTCCACATATATTAGGATCTCTACATTGAAATATATCATTTGAGTATATAAAACTTATGTAGTTCATATATACTCACATTGAATTATATTGCTTTATACTCAATTATTTGTGTATGAGACTAACATGATTATCAAGTGTGTGAAAGGTTAGTCCTGGATTTTGTTTGACGACTTGGAGATGCATGCTAAGATTGAAAAGAAGATTAACATGGCTCGAGACGAAGGTCATGCATGCATTTGAATTTAAAGTCTAAAACAAACTGTGCTCTCTTAGAAAAATCGAAAGTACCGCAGTGTTAAAAGCAAAACTACCAAAGTGCAGTAGTACCACTATGTAAAGTGCGGAATTACCGAACCACGATAGTACCAGAATTTTAGCGGTACATTTTTTCTAGAGAGCACCCCCGCTGAAGACTTAGACTCACTGAAAACGGTAGTATCGGTTGAATAGGCGGAACTACCGCAGAGCGGTACGACCGCAACTCTTGAATGGTACTACCGGAGGCGGAACTACCGAACTTATAACGGTGGTAATACCGCACTTTAAGTTTAAAGTTTTATATTCAATTATTTGCAATTATGGTGGTTATCATCAATTACCAAAGAGACGATTGAAGAATCTAGACACACCATTATGAATTAATGATATATTTTGGTAATTAATGATAATCACATTATGAGACTAATATTTTCCATGAGTTTGATGAATAGGTTATGCTTCAAGATGATGAAGACTTTGGATGGCCTCATATGTTGAAGATCATCAAGTAAAGGTTCGGGATAGAAAATGGCTTCATGAGTTGAAGGCCATCAAAGAGAGGATGCATCATGTGTTAATGCATATTAAGATCTCGAAAAGGAAATGATCATAAGTTGATCATCTAGTCAAGGGAAGACAGCGACCTAGACTTGAAGTGAAGATGTGCATCATCAAGCTTCAAGGGGATGCTCAAGGTAAAGATATAACTAGCTAGGGCTAAGGATGCGTTCCTAGTCTTTTACCGATCTTGGTGTTTGGTTGAAAGATCAGATTGCTAGTATAGATTTGTCGTAGTATTAAGAGGGGTCTTGTCTAGTAGCTTGAGTATCATCATGTGTTGATAGCTCAATCTTTCTTACTCTAGCTCTCCATGACATGATGCTATTATTTGCGAATGTGTTTTACGAATAGTTGAGACTCATGCATCTAATCCATGCAACATGTGGCTACACTTTGGAAATGTATTTTGTAAATAGTTGAAGTTCATGTACCATTTCCTTGTGGTATGATCTAAGTTTGCAAATATATTTTGTAAATTATTGAAAGTCATACATTATCTCTTGGCATGATCTAAGATTGTTTTCTTAGACTTAGACTGTGAAAATGACTTCTTGGATCTATTATAATTTCTGCATTGATCTAATGTGTTTGAGATCATGCAAATAGATGAGTTGTGTAGCCCTCTGAATAAGCTTTCCGTAGAGTCCAAGATCACTCCATTCCGACATCGGAGTCAAAAGTTATGACCGTTTTTCCAGAGTGTTGTCTGTGCTGAAAACGGTAGTTCCGCGATTTTTAACTGCGGTAGTTCCATAGTATGGTAGTACCATACGGTACTGTAGAACTACCGATTTCTGATACGGTTTTTCCAGAGAGTACCCTCAGAAAAACTTAACTGGCCAGAAATTGAAAGTACTAGAGTTAGTACAACGGAACAACAACAGTGCGGTAGCACCGCACTAACTTGCGAAACTACCGTAGTGCGGTAGTATCGCACTTATAACGGCGGTAGTACCGTTCTGAATTTTAAACGGCTAGTTCTGACCGTTTGACTTAGCCGTTACTTTGTACTACAGTAAAATGTGGTAGTACCGTATTTTGTACGGCGGTAGTTCTAATTTCCCTAATTTTTTCAGGGGTTTGGTTCCAACGGCTAATTTTTGTGTGTGGGGTATAAATATTCACTTGTGACCAGTTGAAAAGTATTCTTTGGCATCTCATTTCACTCTCTTGAGCTAGTGTAAACTTCTCCACTCAATTATGCATGTGTTGCACCTTGTGAGTAAGGAGAGAGGTCTCTAGTTGCATGTGTTGCATCTAGATGTGAATTTTGTATCTACTTGAGCTTTTGCATTCATTGCACGTGGTGAGAGTCAAGCGAGGGGCTTGACTTATTACTCTTGGAGTTTGCCAACTCATAGACAATGGTGGAGGTGTCGTGTCCGGTGATCTTCTCAAAGAAACTTGTGAGAAGGTCCGGTGTGTTGTGAAGGTTGGAGGTCACCTACCCGGAGCGAGGAAGAGCTTCCACTAGTGGAATTAAGATGTTTGGCTTAATTTGTGGAATTGGTTCAATTCGTTTGGACTTACCTCAACGTGGATTATGGGAGACCGGCAAGTCTCCGAACACCACGGTAAAACATCGTATATCAATTGTAATTTATTTTCTTGTACTCAATTTACATTCAACTAATTTATATTCATAGAATTAAATTGATTGATTGTCACTCTAGGATTGCAAACCTTTGATATAGGCATAGATTGTTGGTGCACTTATTTGTTTCAGGCAATATTTATGCTAAACCAATTTGAGTTAAACTTCCGCATTATATACTTGGTTTTAGCCAAATAGATATTGTTTTTAATTGAAAGTAAATTTTTGAAGACCGTCTATTCACCCCCCTCTAGTCGGCCTCCTCGATCCTACATCACGCGATATGAAGCTAAAATATGGCTAAGTCTTGGACACCCTCATGCCTACAAGCCAAAATTTTGGCTAAGTCATAGGTACCCTCGTGTAAACCCATCAAGCCTCATGTCTCATGCGAAGCCCTCGTCTTTCGCGCGGAGCACTCATGTGATATGAAGCAAAAAAAATTTGAAGTCTTGGGCACCTGCGTGCCCATTGGGCAAAAATCTTGGCTAAGTAATAGGCACCCTTGCACGTATTCCTTTAGCGAGCATATTCATCAATAGGATACTAAGCTTTAGCACTCTTCTTTGCCCCTCGGACACCCTTCAAGGTGTCCAAGGGACAAGAGGCCTGAAAAATCCTGCTAGATCCCATGTAAAATATTTCATACTTTGACAAATCTACGAAAAGGAGATACGTGAGCACCTTGCCCCGCGGACTTGACCTCCTGCCCGCTGGTAGGACATATGGCTAGGGAGTGGTTTGAGGCCCACTGGATGCCTGCGTGCTGCATGCTCATCTCGATGTACGTCCTCGCCTATGCCTAGTGCGTCGATGACTTGCGCCCTAGTGCCCCACACATCGCGTGCCTTGACTCCTTGGCACCCTGGCATCCCGATGCCTTGTGCATCGTGCATGATGCGAGGTTCTCTACAGCCTCTCGTCGGCTTGCGGTCACGCACAAAGACGCCTCCAAGAATCCACCAAGAGGGTAAGCGCCCTATGCTCATGCCCCGGTGCCGCACGTCCTATCAACCCATACGCTACAGCTCCTGCGCGGCCCACACAAGGTGTATCAGCTATTGAAGAGAGATGCCATGCCACTCACACCGACGTCCGACAGCCGACGCGCGCCCTGAGGTATGGCATCTCGTAGCCGGCGCCCTACAAACGGCACCCTGCCTTCCGGTGTCTCGCATGCCAGACCCGAGGGCCCCTCGTATCAGCCGGTGCCTGCCCTGCAGTCCAACGTCATGCACACTGCACCCGACGTGCTAAGGGCATGCTGATTTGCATAGGTGTCAGCTGTGCAGGGAATCATCCATCTCCATTCACCTCTGGTGTCCTCGTACGCCCACGCCCACACTCGAGCGCTCCACTCGGTGCCTTGGCATACAACCTCTGGGCATTCTAGCAGATAGCTGCCCCGAGCCCTAGTGTCCAACCTCTTGGTGCCCTAGCAGAAGGCCGTCCTATGCCATGGTATAGCCAAATCTCGATGCTTCAACAATAGCTCAACCAGCGCCCAGATCAACATGCACCCCGAC
Source organism: Melocanna baccifera (assembly GCA_036346265.1). Classification (NCBI taxonomy): domain Eukaryota; kingdom Viridiplantae; phylum Streptophyta; class Magnoliopsida; order Poales; family Poaceae; genus Melocanna; species Melocanna baccifera. The sequence continues at coordinate 16,719,160 of CM070710.1, forward strand.
GCCCAACTCCACTAGACCCACCTACTGCTAGGGCTGTGCAGTTTCATACCGAACCGAAAAAATCGTACTAAAAAAACCAAACCGAACCGGTCAACTCGGTTTGACCGGTATTCGGTATTCGGTTCGGTAGCTAGAAAAGTGGTATTTCTACGATTCGGTTTTTTCGGTAAAAACCGAGGGAAAATCGAATTTCCTGAAAAAACCGAAAAGCCCAGTAGCCACGCGCCTACGCGTGTAGCTGACGCAGGCCGCGGGCGGACGTGCGCAATCACATGCAGGCGAGGAGAGTGGGCTACGCCTGCGCGGCAGCTCGGCTGTGTCCCGCGTAGCTGCATGCCTGCATGCAGACGAAAGGAACAAGAGGCAAGGCAACAGGCTACAGCTTGGTCTGGTATGAGATTAATTTCATGCCATCATGATACACCAGTTAAAAAGTTTCGTGCCACTGCTATATTCTAAATTTTGGATTGTAGAATGGAGAATTGGAGTCTGGAGATGAGATTAATGTTTAGCAATTCACGCAAACTAACCGATACTGTACCGAAATAAGATGGTATTTACCGATACCATACCGTATTCTAAAAAATACCGTATTTTCCGAAATACTAAAACCGTATTTACCGATTAAACCATATTTATCGAACCGTACAAACCGAAAAAACCGAACGAACAGTCCTACCTACTGCACTATCGCTTTGCCCTGCGCCCCTGGCACTCACCGCTAACTCCCGGGAGCACCTCATCAGCCAACACAACTAGTGCCTTGGCGAAGGCAGTGTCCCAGCAAAGCTTGTGCACCCTGGCAGAACCCTTTGCCCTATGCCCTGGCACTCACCGCTTGCACCCTAGCAAGCGCCGTGTGCATCTGAGTTAAGCATCAGCCTCTCTCACCCAACTCAACACGGCTACAAGTGGACAACCCAGTAGTACAGATCACCACTTGTTGAATACATATCCTAAGGCAGTGTCTGACATGCATCCTCCCAATGACAATACCAAGCGGAGCAACACTCTACCTCGCAGACTACTCATAAGAAATTAGCCATACTATGTCAAGCCTTTGGCTTATAAAAAAAGGTGGAAGAGATCTGAGAGAGAACACTACACAACCAAACCCCACACTACACGTCGGGATGGACAAGAGGCAGAAGAAGCAATAGGACAAGATAATGAAGCAATAGGAGGAGACCCGTGAACTAGCAAGGTTTGCTGTGGCCCATGACGAACAAGAAAGGGCTGCTGCGGCCCTGGTCGAACAAGCGGAGCATGCCAGGAGGTCAGCTCCCCAGAATGACTGTCCCCGTAGCAGCAACCCCGTCCTAAATGTTCTAACCGAGCGTTCACTGTAACACTCGCCCGAGGGGGGAGACGCCGCCCCTCTGTTGGTGCAGGGACTTATGCAAATTCTTCAAGTCTAAAAAGCGGCTCAGCCTGGGTATGCATTACTGGGGTTGTGCAAATTATTCCTGTGACTATCCCGACCACTATCAGGACATGAGCATCTATCGATAGCCAGTAAGGATCAGTTACAGTATGTTCTCCCCTACTATTTCTCTTTTAAAGTAAGCATTAATAACATCTCACGTCTACCCGCAGTTCCCGAAACCGCTATGTGACTACCACAAACAGATCGATCTGGAGATCCACCCATATAACCAGTGGACTCTCGACTTTAAAGAGTGAGATGTTAAAAGAGCCTGTGAGATCCACAAGGAGAGCGCTGCAGCGATGAGCAAGCTAAGCGTATACGTCGGGAGACAAAAACTCATCTCGAGGCATGTACACGCAAAGAGCGCGATGCTCACGAGAGGGAGCACGAGAAAAGTGGAAGATGGCGGCTAAGACCAAAGAGGCCGCTGAGGAGTTCAACACAGAGCTTGCAAGGAAGAAAAAATAGCCCCAATCCATGTAGTAAGTTGGGCTGTTCCGCGCTGCTCCCCAGAAGCTCAAATTTATTTTCATTTCAAAAAGGCGCATATGTATCGTAAGAGTAATTTGGTTTATTGCATCGTGCATGATGCTCTTTCTTATACATGTAGGCAAACCCCACGCACCATGTTATTTTCTGCTTTACTATGAAGTCTATTTTATTTCACAAAACACATCTCATCGTCTTTTCACATTCAATTCTTGGCGTAGCCACGCATCCAATAATATGAAAAAAATTCTCTTCTATGTATGAATTCCTGATTGCCTCACAATATCACTTACCGTCATACTAACCAATTATTGCCATCTCAATCATCCTTAAAAAAATTTACAAAATTTATTGCAGTACAACAACATACGACGATCGCAAAATATTATTGAGCATCTAACAGATTTTGTACCATTTATATTCTATGAAAATCACAAATGCATCGACCGACATTGCTTTCCATTATTTTTCCCAAAAATATATAACTTATACATAAAATTTGATACATGTTACTTACCTACAATAATTGTCATTTACCCCATACACAGTTGGGGGACCAATTGCGCAAAAATAGGGTGAAATTGTAGTCGCCGAACAGTCCGACGACTGGAGCTTGCAGTCACCCAACTGTTCGGCGACTGCAACCTCTCGCCCAACGGTTGGGCAACTGCAACCTGTTGCCTAACGGCCCACGGATTGGCTGTGTGTCGAGCGGTTGTTGGGCGGGAGGTTTCAGTCGCTCAACCATTGGGTGACTAGAGACCACTCCTGTAAAAATTTTTTGTGTAGGTACATTTTTGTAATTTTGAATAAAAATATATTATTTAAAAAAATTTCATGGCTATTTACCCTCTTCTTTCTCTTGATTTTGCAACTTTTTTTATTTTTCATGCCTTGACAAAACAAACATCTCGTAACAAGAATCGGAGGGAGTATTACCACGTAGAATCTAAATGGGGGCCGTAGAAAGAAAGAAAAAACTAGTTGGTTCTCTGTTGGATCTGGGCATTGGATGTATTCCTACATACTGAAAGGCTCCGAATTACCGATAAGCACCAGTAGTGGTCAGTCGGCACCACAGGTTCCCCCTTGCAAGTGTCTTCTGCTTGATTCCTGCCTTGTGCGGATGCCAGCCTCAATTCTTGATGTGATGCGATAATCTCACGAATAGAAGCCAACAAGAGGAAGAAAAATGCCAATCAGATTCGGAAGAAGACCAACTTTGCTGGGCTTGAAAACACTCTGAAAACGACCTGCAAGGCCATTACAACCAGTCTTCAGTCTTCACATCCCTTTAGCAGACTCCTGCAAGGGGGATCCATGGCCTTCTGAATCGTTTCCTTGTAGAGTCATTGCCATTTTTTTTCCGAAAACACGCAAAAAAAAAACCTTGCATGTCATTTCGTTAGAGAGAGAGAGAGAGTCATTACCTAATTTCTCCTAGGTATTCTCATTTTTTTTCCTATGTTGATACTTGATGAGAAAGGAATGGAACATATTTTCCGGTTGCCGACCAGTCCAAACTCTTGCTTAAATGGAAAGAGTCTTCTTGCATCTATAATCTGATCTCATGAGGGAATTTGATCCAATGTCCATTTGACTTTGAGCCACTCATATTTTATATACGCAGATTCCATTCGCCAGCTGCTCGAATTGTTCTATTCCTTTTCAGCGGGACCCATAACTTTGCACAACTTATGGGACCCACCGTAAGCGGGAGAAGCCTATATGGGTGAGATGATGGAAAAGGCGAGGTATTTTAAAAATTTATTGCGATGGTCTACTCAACCGTATAACTAAGGAATCATACAAAGCAACGAGCTGATTGTCTCTTATGAGTATAATGTACAAACTCTGCAAAGTAAAAACTATTTAAATAGCCGTGCACACGGTCAAGAGTAAACATGGGAACTTAATCAGATATAGTTCTATTTCAAAAACTTTAAGGGTGAGACTGGAAAATGGCGGGCTGCAGGAAGTCCGACTTTGATGTTGTCCTGGGTGTCGTCACAGTGATAAGGTAGGCAGTTATAACGCTAAAAGGTTAGCATATGGATACTATTATTGCACTCTTTAGTTTAAATAACACATTTTAGTTCAAACTGCTAGGTCACAAGAAGTTTTATATATACCCTATTCTTAAAAGCAGTTCATGGCAAATAAAACAACTATAGTCTTCCTTTGGTAAACCATGCATGTCAATTAATTGCATCCTGTGTATTGGTTCGTGGAGTACAGTGGTTTGTGCTCACCCTTGTTCACTCAAATAATCCAGAATCAGAAGTCGAATTGATGCGCTTCAGCAATGCACTAAGTCATGATGGTGAAGGGGATGAAGAGGCTAAGAACTAGGTCGCGAACTCCAGTTGGCTGCCTGTAGGCATATCCTGAGGGTCCCACCTGTGTGTTCCTTTTCCGCTGCTACATTTTACTCTTTTCGGCTTGGTTGGCCCTTGAGTAAATCTACTATTATATTTACACTTCCATATGATATGTACTTTGATGTTTAGTAATATATCTGTAAATACTATCTACTAATCTAGAAAATAGTACGATGGAATTACAGAGAATTCTGGATTGCCAAACCCTAGGTCTGATAGTATTGTTGTCAATCATATCCTCAAGATTGTAGGACTGGTTGAATTAGCCGTTTGGTTAATGCCTCGCATTTAAGCTTGATTTGTGTAACAGAGATCCTAAGATCCTAAAGATCTGGCAATCTGTTTCTCCCAGTTGTAAGGTGGTGTATATATAACAAAGGCCATCCCAAGAGGATGAATGAGCTTCCTCATAAACCAATCTACTTATTCTTTTATACACAGCATTCGATAACTGTAATAAAAGTTGCTCAGATGATCTACACTGCGAAGCTTCTGCCTACCGGTATGGTTTGGGAGCATGTAAACTGTTTGGGAGTTCACTCTATGGCGGATTTGCTACCTCGTGTCCTCAAGTCACATTCTTGAAGCTTACTGCAGCTGCAGCTGTGCAACACAGTCCATATCATTCATGTCGATCAGGACAGCTTTTCTTACCCACCCGAACCCACAAAGGGGTTCCAATGGAATTACCTCTACATACCAAATAAACATCTGTTTTTGCAGTAATTTTTTTAGAAAGTTTCACCGAGTTTCATTAAGAAAACCCAACAAAAAGTTGCTACAGAAAAGAAAGAAAGAAAACAAAATGGAAAAGATGGAAAAGACCAGCACCTATTACAAGTTCCAGGAACTAGACGACGCGCTGTGGTAACCAGCAGTCAGAAGCTAAACCCATAGCGACGCGCTAGAAGAAGCAAAAAGCCCTAAGCCGGAACAGAACGAGCACATTGCTAGAACCAAAGACATCTATCAAGACATCGATCTTCTAGTAGCAGGCGCCCATCGACGGGATCAACTGAAGGCTTCGCTCGCCACCCGCTGAAGCATCTTGACCCCTTGACGTGGCATCGCGCGGTCGGGTCATCTGTTTTCTGCAGTTGAAGCCATTCTGCTTCCGATCTTCTGGTGCTTTTTCGCTGGAGAGGAAGCGTGAGTCAAGCTCGAGGGATGATGGGTTTGCTTGGCTTCACAGCCATCTCAGGGATGAGTTCGCCTACAAAGGACCGGTACGCGCTACTGGGAAGCTCAGGGATGAGATAGGAAGGGGTGGCTCCGGAGCTGTTTACAAGGGGATCTTGGATGACGGAAAGAAGACAGCAGTGAAGAAACTGCAAGACATGGTGCAGGGGGAGCTGGGATTGCACTCTGAATTGAATGTCATCGGGGAGATTTACCACATCAATCTAGTGAGGACGTGGGACTTCTGTTCGGAGCGTGCCCGTAATTAAGCTCCTGGTCTTAGAGTACATTGAGAATGGACGTGTTATTTTTAGTTGCAACTTATGATTTTTGATCTTAATATGAACGTTTTATATAAATAAACTGAATGTTCATAAGTCATTTAAAAAAGACTTTCTCAATAAATTATTTCGAAACAGCGATGAAAAGCGAAGGTCCTCGAAGAAGCCGGTTCATAAGCTATTTCAAAAAATTTTCCCAAGCTCGCAGACTTTGGACCGGTGAAGCTGCTGAACAGAAGGGAAGGGTGGCCAGACGTTGTCGCGCGTTCATGGGACCAGGGGCTACGCTACGCCAGAATGGGCTTCGAATCTTACTATCACGGGCAAGGTCGGCGTCTACAGCTACGGGGTGGTGCTTCTCGAGCGGGTGAGAGGCCTCCGAGTGTCGGACTGCACCGTCGAGGGCGAGGAGGAGGTGGAGATGGCCTTCAGGAACAACTGTCGCGCTACCTCGAGACTAGTCGAGGAGCGAAGAATATTCATGGCTGCCGGACTTGGTGGACTCGAAGCTGCATGGAGACTTCTGCCGCTTGCAAGCGGCAACAATGGTGGAGCTGTCCATCGCTCGTGTCGAGGAGGAGAGGGGCACAAGGCCCAACATGAAGCGTGTGGTCCAAAAGCTCCTTTCTTGCCATGAAATTAGTTTGGAGTTGAGCTATGCATAGCAGTGAAGCTAGGGCCCGGTCTTTTTTTACTGCGGTTGATGGTTTTTGGTTGTGACTGATGACTTTTTAGCTGTTTGTGATAGAGATTACAGAAAGAGAGATACTCGCTTGCGATTTTTGATGATACAGATATTAGTTTTTTAACATGTATTACAATTAACTTGTAAACCCCGTCTTTAAAAAATACTCCGTTTGAAAGTTAAGTACTATAGCAGAAACCAAAGACCAAAAGCCAAAAGCTGAAAAGAACAGGGCCATATTTTGCCCGGTAATAAGTATGTTTGCTTAGTTGTTTATTGGGCATATTCTTTTCAGTTTCTTAAAACGATTTTTGGCTTTTATTACAGTACCTAACCTTCAAACGGAATATTTTTTTAATATGGATTATATAAGTTAATTATAGTACACGTTAAAAGCCCAGCATCTGTATCATCCAAAATCGCAAGCAAATATCTCTCTCTCCGTAATCTCTGTCGCAAACAGCTAAAATTCAAAAATTTCAACTAAAAATCATAAGGTAAGTGAAAAATGAAAATATGAAATAGAGATTGAGCTTTTGAGTAATTTTTTAGTAATAACATAGTATTTTTTTAATTCAATGTATAATTGTATATAGTGTTATTAGTGTAGTATGTTTATCAGACTAGCAGTCTATTAACTTGTTATTTAAATTTTTGCGATGCTAGAATTAGAAATACATGATGAAGAGGACCAAGACATTGGCATCTTATTTTCCATCGCAATCCAATTCCAATCAAACGCCAGAACCAATAGGAACTGGAGGTAGTAACACCCCACAAAACAATCCCCGTGTTGTGCTTAATCCGGATGATATTGTTGCCGATCCTGGGCTTCGGAAACCAATTGAAGAGTTAGATGTGGATATTAGAGATGCCGCTAGAAGGGAGTATTTGCTATTGGGACCATGCCGACCATTTGACCATAAATTTCCAAGAAAATATATAAGTGGTAAGACAAGAAGCTTTCATGAAGAATGGTTCAAAAGGTATGATTGGTTGGAATATAGTGTTGCTAAAGATGCCGCATATTGTTTTTATTGTTATCTCTTCAAGCAAAGGAGACCTGACAACTTTGGTGTTGATGCATGTACAAATGTGGGGTTTAGTTATTGGAAGAATGCAATTCAATCTTTTAATGAGCATGTTGGTAAAGTTGATAGTGCTCACAATAAAGCTAGAAAACATTGTGAGGCTTTTAAAAATCAGAGGCAAAGTATGGCACATGTATGGGCTGGTTCAACCAAGAAGGAGGAGGAATATTTGGCTCGTATTACTATTATTTTAGGTGTTGTAAGGTTTCTTTTATTGCAACCTCTTGCTTTTCGTGGACATGACGAATCTTCTAGATCAAATAATAAGGGAAACTTTTTAGAGATGTTGAAATGGTATAAAGAGAAGGATAAAGATGTTGCAAAATTATTTGACAATGCTCCTGGAACAATTTAATGACTTCACCGAAATACAAAAGCAATTGTGCAAAGCTTGCAGAAGAAACCACTAAAGCCATTATGGATGATATTGGGGACAAACAATTCGCCGTCCTTCGATGAGTCTCGAGATGCATCTATTAAAGAGCAAATGGCTGTGATTTTAAGGTTAGTATGTGATGTTTGAAATTTTGGATTGCTTTATTATTAAAAAAACTGACCATATTAACTATGCTTCATTGCTTCTTGTCCCACGTAGATATTCAACAATCAAGGGCAGGTGATTGAGAGATTTATTGGGATTGAGCATGTTTCTGATACGACATCATCTTCATTGAAGATAGCTCTAGATGCTATGTTTGTTAGTCATGGCTTATCTATCCATAGATTGCGAGGGCAAGGATATGATGGAGCATCAAACATGAGAGGAGAATTCCATGGGCTGCAAAGACGGTATTGGATGAAAATCCATATGCTTTTATATACATTGCTTTGCTCATCAATTGCAATTAGTGGTTGTTTCATTGCCAAGTCTTTCTTTGTTCTATCTTGGATTTCTTTAACTATATCACTTTGATAGTCAACACTTTAATGCTTCTGCAAGAGACACGATCAATTGGCCCAAGAACACCACAACAATCTTGTGAACAAATTGGAGACCGGTGAAATTTTTTAGGAAGTGGAAAAAACCAAGAAACTAATCTAGCAAGACACAGGGATACTCGGTGGGGCTCACATCACAAAACCTTATGTCGTTTTCTTCTCATGTGGGATGCGATCCTAGAGGTATTAGAGAATATTTCGATGATGCCACTAATGCAACACAAAAGACCACACTTCAGTTTGCTAGAAAAAATGGAGAGCTTTGAATTTGTACTTATATTACATCTTATGATCAAAATATTGGGCAAAACTAATGATCATCACAGTGCTTGCAAAGAAAGATCAAGACATTGTTCGTCTTTGTAGGATTGGTTGAGGCCACATTGCAGAACATTAATAAGATAAGGCAACATGGTTGGGATGAGCTCTTTGAAGATGTAAAGACATTTTGTCTCCAAAATCGCATCATTGTGCCAAATATGTCAGATACAATAACTGTTCGGGGTCGTTCGAGAGGTCGTGGCGGCCAATTGGTAACTTATTACCATCATTTCAATTATGAAATATTTAATGTGGTGCTTGATCAAATTATTGTTGAGTTAAACAATCGATTTGCTGAAAGATCTACTCAGTTATTGAGATGCATTGCTTGTCTTGATCCAAAGAATTCCTTTTCCAACTTTGATGAGGATAAACTAGTTGAACTTGCCAAGATTTATGCTACCGACTTCTCCCAATATGATTGTGTCTTCTCAAGGACCAACTTGAGACATTCATTACGATGTGAGGGCTGATCCGAATTTCTTAAGTCAGTAATGACCTTGGTAATCTTCTTTGTCAAGATGGTTCAAACCGATAGACACACAATTTTTCCATTGGTATATCGACTTATTGAATTGGCTTTGATTTTGCCTGTTGCAACTGCAACAGTAGAAAGAGTTTTCTCAACTATGAACATTATCAAAACTGAGTTACGGAATAAGATGAGTGATGAATGGATGAATGATTGTATGATATGCTATATTGAGCGAGATGTATTTGCAAGCATCGATGACAACAAGATTTTACAACGTTTTCAAAATATGAGGACGCGTAAGCAGAAACTACCTCGTGCTAGTGGTATGTTACATTCTTATTTCATAATTTGCATTAAAAATAATGTTATGGTTTTGTTTCCCTTATTTACATATGCAATTTTACCTTTGCAGGTTTAGATTCTCGTACTATTGTTGATGAAGATATGACAGGCTCAAATGAACCAAATCTTTGTTAATTACGCAAAAATTACCTCATGCTAGTGGTATGTTACATTATTCTTTTTGCTATGTTTTATCTATTTTGTCGTATCGTTCAATATGGAATTCAAAATTTATTTTGATTATGAATTTATATTGTACTTTTGTTATACCTCTGCATTGATAGTATTCGATATTAGTTATAGACTTCTGTTTTCCTTAGTTTTGTGCCTGAGGTTCTGATCAATCCTGGCTCCGCCCTTGTCATAAGCCACAGCAAAAAAAATAGATATATTGATTGAGCAGTATAAACTGCTTCCACATACCTCGTACATGAATGGGCTTGTAGTCACATACCTTGTACATTTCACAGTCCTTAGAGGGTGATTGGACGAGAAGGATTTCTCTGCGAACTTTGAGATTTCAATTCCAAACCCTCCTATGCAAACAAGCCGTGTCAATCATCTAGAGAGGTTTCGCTACACATCTGCCGTACCAAGGCCAAAACTTGAACCCTGGACCCTGGCTGTGACAGCCACGTACATCTGTCCACGTAGACATAGTACGATCAAAATAAGAGCTGACACAAGCAGCCAGCTGACACAAACTACATGGACATGCCCATCCTGACATCGCGCTAGCCGCTGCTTCTTTTACATCCATGGTGACCTAAAACTTTCACCGGTTCTTCGTCCCTACACTAACACAATTCAATGGAAGCCAATGCGCTTCAAACAGCACGGAAACAAAATGTCTGTTGCATGCTAGGCTAACAAGCAAGGCACTGACTGAGCCCAAGGATTCAAAAACCGATTACGGTGGGAAAAAATACCGGACCCAGGCCGGAATTCTATCAGACGGTTTCAATTATCAAATTTAAACTCAAAATTTGAATTTGATCGGTTTTCAGCCGTTACCGCCCTGTTTGACTGGCTCCTGATAGGTTACCACCTGAAATTACTATTCATCAATTCAAATACAAAAGTTAAAACTTTTCGGACCGATATTTTTTTACCGGTCCAGGCCGGTATGACTGGTAACCGGTTACAAACCTGGAGAGCTCTGCCCTTTGCCCTTTGAGCTATCAAGCGGATTGCCTGCTTTCCCAGATCCACATTCTCGGACCTACCATTATCTAATTGAATACACAAAATGATGTTGTAGGATCATCGATAGCAATCAGAAGGGGGTAAATGGTTATGAATTGCAGTAAAAATTTTCTACGAAATCTATTGTTTTTTTATATCTTTTCTTAATCACCTCCTAGTCTCTAATTCCAAACTAAATAAAAAGTTTAAACGAGGAGTTTTAATTCACTCAAGTAAATGAACAGAGTGAAATATAAATTTCTGAGTAACTGATGAGGCAGAAATTCCACTTCTAAATTATGTGCAATGCAATCACATTCAACCGGTCTAGAATCGCATTCAGGGCCCTTACCAACAACAAATTCATACTTATCCTGACCAGTTGCATATGCAATTGAACCAAATTAGCATGATGATTCAGGATTCCTACCAAGGAAAGAGGAACAAACAATACCTGCAGATGCCGCAGTCTTTGCAATGGTATTGCTCCTTATCAACATCATCGTCAAAGAAATTGCATGCCCTGCAGAAGTACTCCCCAATGCAGACTCCACAGTTGTTGCATACTTGCGCAACCGGTTGTTGGAGAAGCAGGTGTCCCGATCGGCCAACGTCCCCGGCAGAAGCCGCCCGACGTCTTCACCAATTCTGCGGCCGCCGCCACTGTTTCTTTTTCTTTTTCTCAGTCACGACCAAGGTTCGAAAAATCGGAACCGGGCCAAATCCCGGCCGCCAGGCGGTACCGAGAACCAGCCGGTTACCGAAAAATCCGGTTAAAAATCGGTTAAATTTTGGCAAATGAAAATTTTAAAGAGAGCGGGAGGGGACCGGTAACCGGTAGGAAACCGGAAAAACCGGAGCGGGAGAGCACTGATTTAAGCATACACACGGAATTTCCGGTTTTTAATACGCATGCGGAATGTTAAGAGACATACATGCGGAAGGTTAATGCGTATGCACAATATGCACACGGGATTTCCGATTTTTAATGTGTATGCATGCGGAAGGTTAATGCTCATGCGCAGCATGCACACGGGATTTCCGGTTTTTAATGTGCATGTATGCATACGGAAAGTTAAGAGGCATGGAAGGTTAATGCGCATGCACAGCATGCACATGTGATTTCCGATTTTTAATGCGCATGCATGCATGCGGAAGGTTAAGAGGCATGGAAGGTTAATGCGCATGCACAGCATGCACACAGAATTTCTGGTTTCTAATGCACATGCATGCGGAAGGTTAAGAGGCATGCATGCAGAAAGTTAATACGCATGCACAGTATGCACACGGGATTTTCGGTTTTTAATGCGCATGCATGCGGAAGGTTAATGCACATGCATAGCATGCACACGGGATTTAATGCGCATGCACACCGGTTAAGAAGTCTATGAGGCATGCGCAGCATGCATGCAGTATTTAATGCGCATGCACACGGGATTTCCGGTTTTTTTAATCCCGGACCCAGCCGGGTTTTCCGGTTACCCTGGTCACGACTTAATTATTTATCATCTAAAATAGCCTAGATCTGGCCACATAGTTTAACAGATGTTGACGACATTAGAGACCACGCCTTGATGCCTGCCAGAAACAAAAAAAAAAACAAGTTGTCCCCCTTTCATCATCCAGCAAAAACACAAATAAATAATTTACTTGGTAACATTATAAGCGGACACAAACTGATTGTGTTATATAGGTTCTCAGGCCAAATCCACTTCTTATGCTAATATTTCGTCAAGCGGTTCAGGTGCCAAGCCATGCCATTTTTCAGTGCAAAAGCTTAGTGCAAGGTTAAGAATTAGTTCAGATATAAAAACCGAGATATTTTTTAGATATATTTAACCAGTATAATGTAACAAACAAAACGATAACATGAATTTAGATTAGAGGAAGAGCTCACCATTTGCCATCAGAAGCTAGTTCGACCTCAATCCTCTTCCCAATCGCGTCCTTGCCCAGCTTGTGCGGTATCCAGTTGGCATCCATTGCTCCATCGTCTGCGCTTTCCTCATGCCTCTTGGCTGGAGTCCTACCCAAACGATCCACCTTGTCCATCGAAGGTCTCTTCCTCTTTGATCTCTGGCCTTTAGCAACATTTAACTCCTCTTTCTGAGAAGCCCAGGTGGTAGCTTCTTCTGGTTGAGAAACATGGGTACTTCGCTGCTCGAAATGTGGACGCTTAAATTTAAGCTTGAGCAATGATGGCTTCAAGCTGTCAGGAGAGTTATTGACAGAAAATGAAGCAGTGTGTTAAAATCAGAGTTATATTCAGATAGGCTGAACCAATGTTGAGTGCTAGTATATTCTTCCGTGTATAACTAGCGTCAGTTAGGATGATGACCGGTTCTTCCGGATCACTACTTTCTCGCACGTCTAGAACGTGGTTGTTACAATCTTGTTGTATGCATTGCACGAGCTGCATATATACTGAACGAAGTCCTCAACTAATTGAGTTGAGTTCGGCTATCTTCTGTTTCTTATGCAAACTTTGCATGGTATCAGAGCCACGATTCAATCCACTTCTTCCGCAGATTGCTATGAGTTATACCGGGAGCAATACCACGAACTCCAGTGCCGGTGCGCCTGTCGCCGGCACACCGACGCAAGCCAATGTCATCCCTACGACGGCTTTCAACCATATGATCACCATCGGCCGACCGGCGACAACTATCTGTGTGGGCGGACACGGTGTTCCCCTACCTCACGGCCAACGGTGATGGGGTACATCGACGGCACAACTGCACGCCCGGCGTCGACCATCTCCGAGAGCGGCGCCAATGGTGTTGCAGTCACCGTTGCCAATCCAGAGTACAATCACTGGTACCAACAAGACCAACTTGTAATGAGTGCAATTCTCTCTTCTCTTACTGAAGGCGTACTCGCACAAGTCGTCGGCTGCAGCACAGCGCGGGAAGTCTGGTGCGCTATTGAGCGTGCATTTGCAGCGGGCTCCCGTGCACAGATCATGCAAATACGGATGCAACTCGCCACCGTCCAGAAGAAGGACCTCAGCGTCAACGACTACTTCCGCAAGGTGAAGAGTCTCGCTGACACACTTGCCGCCATCGGCAAGCGGCTCGAAGACGACGAGCTCATCGCCTACATGCTACGAGGGCTCGGATCAGAGTTTGATCCACTCGTCACCAACCTGACAACGCGTTCAGACGCGGTCACTATCAATGATGTCTATGCTCATATGCTCAATTATGAACTGAGACTTGAGCACAACAATTCTGCTATCCAAGTAAATCAAGTGAACAGGATCCAGAACAGAAATGGTGGACGTGGCCGTGGACGCGGGCGCGGCAATGGTGGAGGTCGTGCCTCAGGAGGACGTGCTGGCAAGAACTTCAATCAAGGTAACTCAAGCCAAGGAGGACAAAATCTTCTCTGCCAGATCTGTTTTCGCGACAACCACGATGCGTCACGCTGCTACCATCGGTTCGATCAGAACTATGTGTCCAGTGACGCCCGAGTTGCAGCAGCCGCCACCACAAACAGCTACGCCGTTGATACCAACTGGTATGCAGATACCGGTGCCACCGATCACATTACCCCATGATCTTGAGCGCCTGACGACGAAGGAACGATACACCGGCAACGACCGAGTTCAAGTCGCGAACGGTGCAGGTTTGTCCATTGTCCATACTGGAAATTCATTTGTTGCTACTGCAAATCATCCTTTACTTCTGAAAAATGTCCTGCACGTTCCACACATAAATCGTCATCTTTTATCCGTTCACAAACTCGTCTCAGATAACAAAGTATATGTTGAATTTCATCCCACATACTTTCTTGTTAAGGATCGCGAGACGAAGACCACTCTTCTTAAAGGGAGATGCTCAAATGGACTCTACCAAATTCCAAATAACCGTTCCAGTCGAGCTTTCCTCGCTGTCAGGAGCACTGAAGAACTCTGGCATCGTCGATTGGGACATCCCGCCTCAGCTGTTGTCAACCAAATTCTAGCTAGAAACAATATTTCTGTTACCTCCAATAAAGATCCTGCTGTTTGTGATGCATGTCAGCAAGGGAAAGCTCATCAGTTGCCTTTTCATTCCTCCGTTCATTCCACAACTAGACCTTTAGAGCTGATTCACACAGATGTCTGGGGACCTGCTGTGACTTCTGTAAATGGGTTTAGTTATTACTTGAGTATTGTTGACGATTACAGCAGATTCAGTTGGATTTACTTTCTCAAGAATAAATCAGACGTTGAGTCCTTTTTCATGCAATTCCAGTGTCATGTTGAAAGACTTCTAGGCAAGAAAATTCTTGCAGTGCAGTCGGACTGGGGTGGTGAATACCACAGATTGCATAAATTCTTCAATCCAGTCGGACTGGGGTGGTGAATACCACAGATTGCATAAATTCTTCAATCGAGTAGGAATAAAACACCGAATTTCATGCCCACATACTCATCAACAAAATGGTCTTGTGGAAAGGAAACATAGGCATATTGTAGAGACTGGTATCACACTTCTTGCCCAGTCACATATGCCAGTTTATTTTTGGGATGAGGCTTTCCAATCTTCCTGTTTTTTGATCAACAGATTACCAAGCCGAGTAATAAACAATGAAACTCCTATTTTCTGGCTTCTCGGAGTCAATCCAGATTACAAACATCTTAAAGTATTTGGCTGTGCCTGCTGGCCAAATTTGAGAGCTTATAACCCAAAGAAACTTAGTTTCAGGTCTAAGCAATGCGTTTTCGTGGGTTACAGTGCAAATCATAAAGGCTATAAGTGTTTAGATCGGCAAACAGGAAGAGTTTATATTTCTCGTGATGTAGTATTTGATGAACATGTTTTTCCTTTTAGTTCTCTGCCCAGTCAATCTAATTCTTCTGCACAAACAACCAACCAACCAATAATTCTTCCTGCCGCTACACGCTACTCTGAACTTTTCCTCATCGATTTAAAAATCCGACAACGGGTACTTGATCCCGGGCCAATCGAAACAATCACTCCAACCTACACACCGTCAAATACCTCCCCGAGCAGTCCAGCAACAGATGAATTCTCTACTGGCCATGGATTTACTCACACTGTGGTCGATGAAGTCGCTGCAGGAACTTCTGAATCTGCAGGTTCGCAAGGTGTAGCAAGTCATTCTGACGCACAACCGGAACCGAACTCGAATGATTTCAGCTCAACAATCCTACCATCCAATGCGCACTGTGCTCACAGGATAACATCGTCAAGCCCAAGGTCTTTAGGGATGGAACAATCAGATATGCCGCAGGAGCCACTGTTACACATCAACTGGTACCTGCAATGGAACCAAATTCTCTTGCCGAAGCAGTCAAGTACAGGGAGTGGAGACAGGCGATGGATACTGAATACTTAGCCTTGATTAGAAATCACACTTGGACTTTGGTTCCACCACAGAAGGGAATCAACCTGATAGATAGCAAGTGGGTTTTCAAAATCAAGAGAAGGGCTGATGGGTCTGTTGAACGATATAAAGCCAGACTAGTGGCAAAAGGATTCAAGCAGCGATTTGGTGTCGATTATTTAGACACCTACAGCCCGGTAATCAAGTCAACCACCATCAGAGTCATCCTGTCCCTTGCAGTGTCAAATAACTGGAGTTTGAGACAAAGTGATATCCAGAACGCCTTCTTACATGGTTTTCTCCAAGAAGAAGTGTATATGCGTCAACCCCCTGGCTATGAAGAGTCTAGTGTCCCATCAAATTACATCTGCAAGCTGAACAAGGCCCTTTATGGCCTGAAACAAGCCCCACGTGCTTGGCATTCTCGGTTGACATCAAAGCTTCAGACTTTGGATTTCAAATCTTCACAATCTGATGCTTCTCTTTTCACACTGAAGGCAAAGAATCTGGTGATGTATGTGTTGATTTATGTTGATGATATAATCATTGTCAGCTCTTCATCCATTGCAACCGACAAATTGATACAGCAATTGACAGAAGATTTTGCAGTGAAGGATCTTGGTGAGCTTCAGTTTTTTCTGGGCATTGAAGTCAGGTCAGATCAACAAGGCCTAGTGTTGTCCCAGAAAAGATATGCTCAAGATCTGTTGAAAAGAGCCAACATGGAGAATTGTAGACCGATTTCAACCCCCATGGCTGCTACTGAAAAGCTCTCAAGGGAATTGGGTACACCTCTGACCGAAGAAGCACAATTTCAGTATAGAAGTATTGTCGGTGGTTTGCAATACCTAACAATCACAAGACCTGACCTCTCCTATGTTGTCAACCGGGTTTGTCAGTTCATCCAAGCTCCCACAGATAAGCATTGGGCTGCAGTCAAGAGGATTCTTCGTTATGTAAAGGGAACAAGTAATCAAGGGTTGAAATTTCTAAAAAACAGCAGCACTACTCTAAACGCTTATTCTGATGCAGATTGGGCTGGGTGCCCGGATGACCGTCGATCAACTAGTGGTTTTGCAATCTTGTTGGGGTCTAACTTGGTGTCTTGGAGCTCTCGAAGCAGATCCACGTGTCGGATCAAATCGAGTCGGAGTATAAAGCTATTGCAAATGTGACCGCTGAATTGATCTGGATTCAGACCTTGCTCAAGGAACTTGGCATTTTCCAGAAAGAGGCACCAGTACTTTGGTGTGATAACCTTGGGGCAACTTATTTGACCTCAAATCCAGTGTTTCATGCGCGAACAAAACACATTGAGGTCGACTTCCACTTCGTCCGAGAGCAAGTCGCAAGAAAGGCACTGCAAGTTCGTTTCATCCCGTCCAAAGATCAACTTGCTGACATCTTCACTAAGGCATTGTCAAAAGCACCGTTTAAATTTATTTGTGACAATCTCAATCTGGTAAACCGAGGTTGTGATTGAGGGAGGCTGTTAAAATCAGAGTTATATTCAGATAGGCTGAACCAATGTTGAGTGCTAGTATATTCTTCCGTGTATAACTTGCGTCAGTTAGGATGATGACCGGTTCTTCCGGATCACTACTTTCTCGCACGTCTAGAACGTGGTTGTTACAATCTTGTTGTATGCATTGCACGAGCTGCATATATACTGAACGAAGTCCTCAACTAATTGAGTTGAGTTCGGCTATCTTCTGTTTCTTATGCAAACTTTGCACAGTGCACTGGTTCTCGCTGAGCTGACTAGCAACAGATTGTTTATGCCCAAATGATCTGCTTCTTGTACCTCACTCCCCGAGCTTTTGAAATAGCCAGTGAAGATCGAGTTATTTCAGTCTTCAACACAAGATCAAGGGAACAAACCTAAGCTAAACTAGGAGAGATTTTGCATTGTTAACCAACAAGAAAGGGCTAAAGTAATTTATTTCTTTAGAATAAAGGGATCAACAGATGGAAAGTAAATCAGGAATGAAAACAACGGGACTACAGGAAATACAGCAATGTTAGTTAAGATTACAGTATATGCATGGCGTGAAACCACAGGGTGGGCACTGAGCAATGAGGGTCTGGAACTGCCTCAGGGGTGAAGGATCTGGGGATTTGGGGTGTCTGGGAGGGGAAGGATTTGAGGCAGTGGATGTGTCCAAGTTGAAACAATCGTAGGGGCAAATGGGTAGGAGCACCCGATCAGACACTTCACTTGGAACGATGGCCCATCCTGAAGATTTCTTGGGAGTCAGAACGTATTGAGAAGGATAAATCTATTACCAGATAAGATATATGGCAATGCCCCACATGTTAAAGGGCATCATAGAACTACAGAAATGCCACAAAATTGCTATAGTTCTATACCTGCACATATAGCACCTTGGATAACAGCTTCCAAAAATAAAAGATCTTAGATGCATACCAAACATATTATAACAGGCAAATAAAAATGGTAAATAGCAAACTGCCACATACAGGGCACATACCATGCATTGAGCCCAGCTCTTGCTCTTTTTGAGAGTTGGCTATCTCAGACTTGGGAGAGCCACTCCTACTTTTGTGTCGTGAACTGAGATGAATAACCAACTTGGTACCTTTTTCTGTGGGACAGAAACAAGAAAAAAATTAATGCCGAAAGTGAAAAAGTTCAGAGATATTCGACAAGCTAAAATTAATTTCTTTCATTGCAGAGGTCATAGTAGCTATGTCAAGAAAAAGTGATAGGAAAGGGGCTACCTTTAAGCAAACTGGACAGTAGTTTCCTTCCACAAACAATCGACCACAAGCTTCACAACATGTGTACCCCAGAAACTGTTGAAAATGTAGGCAATATTTTAATTCCAAGTTTTAGTAGGAGACAAAAACAATATACTAGTGATGCACAACTAACTACTAACAGTAGGCTACTCATCATACTTCGGAATAAACACAAGAAAAATATAGTCGTACGATCACACGAACGACTTACTGTTGGGCTTGATGAAGAACAGGAAGCAGCGCAGACGTGATGCAGTGAAGACTCGACGCAGTGCAGGATGTAGTAGGAGCGGTCGCGCAGATGCGCTGCCCAGAAACCTTATTGCCGCCCCGTGCAGGTTCTCTCTGCGACAATGGTTCGGAGATCCCGCTCTCCTCTCTTCCCGGTGCACGCCGAGAAGAAAGGTCGACGAGGTTCGATAGCTCAACACTTCGTACAAGAGTGGAAGAAGACAATGGGAGAAAGGAATGAAGGAGATCAGTTCAAACCTGGACGTCTCCAGGCCTTTTATATACGTCTCAATTACTCTCTAGTAACTGACGCTATTATTCACCGGTAACTGGCGTTATTATTCACCGGTAACTGGCGCTATTATTCATCGGTAACTGACTCCATTATTTACTGGTAACTGACTCCATTATTCACTGGTAACTGCTCGTATTCAAACCGAAAAATAAACAGTCTCATGACCAGTAAAAAGAGAGAGACGGTACAAGATTTAGCAAAAACAAGGTGGGCATGGTCTGCCAAGTGGCGCACCACGTCACGGCGCGGTCGCGCGTCGCAAGTCACAAGTCACGCGATTTTCACGCGAAAATACACGAATACGCGCGTGTGTGTTTAGCCAAAGCCACCACCCACTTCCATAATTCAAGGAGTGGTATGAACTCCACCTTATAAATTGGTCTCCCCCACTTTGCCTAAGTAATATGGTACTAAACCTTGCGTGCTTTGGAATTATAGAAAATGGGCCTTGGGCCTAATTTCAACAGAAACCACCTGTGCACCCAAGTTCATAATGTTATAGAAAAGCATAAAAGACATCAGGTGGCAAAGACATGTTTAAAAGATCTTAAGTAAACTTCATATCAATCTTTTGAATTAGTACCTTGTGCTATGGCCACTCCCAGGTAGACCTGATCCACAGCTGTGACACCTTGTATGTTTTGGACATAAGTATGGTCCATGGCTAACATTCTGCAATGTTATATTGTTCACTGTCAAGTGACAATCCACAGATGCAATCTATAGAAAAGGGGGGAAGGAAAAAGGTAAACGATAGTTGTACCTTGTGTGAGGGTTGCTGACAGTAACAGTGATAAGCACCATCACATCTTTTACAAAACATTAACTTATTGGGATCACCAGGCCTTCGGCACACCTAGACAACATTCATCTTACACAGAATCAAAGAAAGAAGCTGGTAGTAGTTATGGTATAAAAAACATACTACACAGTTCCAACTTCCAAGATGCTAATTTAGAATAATAGCACAAAAAAGAAAAGAGCATCCATATAAACAAAATGTGGAGAAGGGCACTTCAAAATTAATATGATCAAATCATATTTATTGATAGGTTCGGAAGAACATGACCACCAAACTTCACAATCCCCTTTACGCCGATCAAATCATATTTATGTGAACAACACGGTTCCTTGCCCACATATATTGGCAATGGAGCCATTACCGAACTTCACGGTCCCCTTTACGCCGATGTCTAACTCGACGAACGCAGTCTTACACCCAGTACCAAGCGTTATCAAGTTCATCCGCCTCCCGGCCAAGGTGCACCGATGCGTATCGAGTGCAACGTCAGTGGGTGCACTGAGTGTGGTTTCCTCCAGTGTACACACCTGGGCTATCAGCAGCGTGGGCTCCTCGTCCTACACCTGAACGAGATGTGCCTGTAACAAAATTTTCGCAATTGTAACACTTTAACTTGGACTTGTCGTAGTGCCGACGGACCCAGTGGTCTCTTTGCTGTCACGAGCAGCACCTTGCCCACCGTGTTTGCCACGACCACAACTTGCTTGCCGCCATTCCTGCCTCCGCCTGAAGAGAAGTCGCCCTGCTCTCGCTTCTTAATGCATGCCAGCCACTCCTCTATGAGGAGAAGACGACCGCTGGCATCGCGGCCACCATCGTCGGCCGCCATGTTCGTATCGTACCTCTCCTCCACAGACTTGAGCCAGCCCACCAACTCTTCTATGGACATGGTCCGTAGATCGATTAGCTGCTTGATGGAGATTGCCACCTGCGTTAACTTTGGAGGAACGACACGGAGAAATTTTTTGATCATCTTGACATCCTCCAAAGTTTCGCCGAGAGTGCGGATGTTGTTGACGAGACCGGTTAGACGCATGGCGAAGTCATCCACCATCTCGTCGTTCTTCATGCGGATCCCATCGAATTCCTTGAGCAGGACTTGTGCCTTCGCCTTCCGGACACGTTTCACACCTATGCGTATGGATTTCACGACTTCCCAAGCCTGTTTGGCGTTGTTTTTCACCGCTAGTGTCGCCAGCATCTTCAGCGGTACCCCTTGGAGTATGGCCGCTAGCGCCATTTTGTCGAGCTAGTACTCTGCGCCCCCGGCTCGATTGCCTTCCAGACTCCTTGAACCCGGAGATTGACCCTCATGAGAAGAGCCCACTCGATGTAGTTCATTTGCGTGAGGATGGGGTATCGCAACACCACCCCGTCTCCTTTGGCATCACCTATGCCACCACTTCCTGGCCACCGCCGTTGCTGAAGGCCTCCCAACGACGGCCACTACCGCCGAAGGTTTGAGTTAACGTAGGATATACGCACCTCACGCCTCGAGGCATCGCCGCAGGATCTTCTTGGTACCGCTCTGATACCAATTGTTGACACTAAATCGATACACAACACACACGAATAACCTGGAACTTAAGAACTGGCAACGAGAAAACACAAGAAGAAGCTTTTGCGTCGCTTGAACTCTCTCCTACGACTTTTCTGTTCTATGTCTTCTCCTATTTATACATAAGAGCGAGAAGAATGTTTATAGAAATTTTAGCCGCACACGGAAAAAAACTAATCATGCCATACCGTGATCTAGCCATAAATCATATCATAATCGGACTTACTGCCAAAAAGAAAATAACACCTAACAGAAACAACCCTGATGTGATCAATTCAAATACTACAAAATTAGTTCAATATTAGCCTCTACCTACTCCACCACGGTCGCTACCCCAGTCGAGCAATCTCCACTCCCATATGAAGCATCCAAATTAGTTTTTATTCTTTAGTTGTCGTAGTCTTCTACTAGTATAGCAGCAAACAACAATCCCCATTGATGCTGAGCTCTTACTCGCTGGATCTCGTCATTGTCAGCCTCTGGAGCTCTCTGCCGGCCTCTTCGTCATCAAGTCTTCTTCATCGCCCTTATTTAAAATCTCTTGTAAAATATCCTTCGCCGGGCACGGTCATGTTTTGCTCTGTTCTTTTGCTGTACAGATCTGTGCCTGAAGTTTTTGGTCCTTCATTCAAAATGTCTTGTTTCAATTGGGAAAGCAACACTTTGCATCTCTCTTTATACCCGTTTGATAATTGGTATGTTGAGTTTAGGTTTCATGACTCTGCAGTCATGTAATTTTGAAGCCATGGTGGCATGATCTTTCCATCTCTTAGGATTGCGAGCTGCGGATCTTGATAGATCTTTACAGGTGAGGGTGGTGCATCGGCTAGACGAATCCAGTTCACTGT
Source organism: Melocanna baccifera (assembly GCA_036346265.1). NCBI lineage: Eukaryota > Viridiplantae > Streptophyta > Magnoliopsida > Poales > Poaceae > Melocanna > Melocanna baccifera. Next base: position 16,741,788 of record CM070710.1, read on the forward strand.
GTCCAAAGTTGCTGCCTGTCGCAATGCCTTTGCTTGATTACCGCCGGATGTGAACGCGTTGAGAAGCTGGAGCTGAAGCAAACAGGACCAAAATATTTATGTCTCATCAAATATGCTACCATTTGAAAAAGAAGTTCAAATATGCTACCATTTGAAAAAGAAGTTCAATCTTTTTTTCCCGTCTCCCATGTTGGGCTATTACAGTGCAGTATCATGTCTCAGGATCATTGAATCGAGACAGTTTTGTCTTGTTTTTTTGACATGTCATGCATGATGCCATTGAGATGGGAACTAGTACCCAATTGCCTACGCACAATCTACACTTTCCCAATCACAAAGCAAACATCGAAAGCTACCAGACAGAGGAACATTTCTTCTCAATCTCAAGAAGGGGGAAAGAAATTTTAGGGACAAATATCCTTTTTTTTTAATTCTCACTTTAATATGTCCTGTTAAAAGCACCCCCTTGTTTCAATGGCGAAATAAACCGGTGACAAGGAGAGGAGATATATATGACTAGCATGTCGTATTCCATGTCGTGAAAATGGAATTATACAAAACCGAAAACATTTTTATTTATGTCATGAACCTGAGTTATTCAACTAGCAACATACATAAACTGAAACCATTTTATAAATGCATTGAAATACGAGTTTTTTTAGCTAACAACGTAAGAATCGTATATGTACGACAAAGTGACGGTGATGTTGTTTATTTTTGTTAGCAGCCTAGCACTTTTTCAAAACATTTTGAGCTCGCCTTAGTTTGATTTCCACATAATCTACCTGTTATTTAAGTTGAAGCTTTGAATTGACAGGGAGCGTCTTCTTTTCAGTTTCTAAAATTTACTTTTCATCTTTTCTACAGTAACTAATTTTTAAACAAAGTGTCATTTAAAGTGGAATCTATAAGTTGATTGTAGTACACATTGTAGCGTCTTCATTTAAATCGGTCAAAATCACACGGAAGTTTATGTTATTTCGTACTCTTTTTCATAAATAATATAAAAGGCATAACCTAGGGATATAAACTGAAACTAAAAAAGAATCGGCGGAGGCTGCAAATAATTTTTTTGATGGATTTGTTAGTGGAAGGTTTATTTTTAAGTCGGAGGATGCCCAAGCAGAGAAAGTAATTGGTGCGCACTATGCAAAGCCCAAAGCTGACCCTGCCACTTTGGCGCCGCCCCCTCCACTTTCCTCGAAATTGCAACACGTACCACAACGATAAAGCTCACATTTTCCTCGTACTCTTTCACCTCACAGTGAGGCCCCAAATTTGCAAATAGCTCCCTCAATAAACGCTGAGAGTTCCGCACGCGCCCTGCTCCGTACGGAGTCCCCGCCCCGCCGCCACTACCTGCGATGAGCGCCGCCGCGATGCCGGTTGCGGAGGGGAAGCCGGACCCCGCGGCAGTGGGGGAGATGGTGCGGGAGGCGGCGGCGTGGTGCGCGATGCACGGGCTCGTCGTCGGGGACCGCGCGGACCCGGTAATGTACTCGGTTTCTTGGCCTCTTGGATACCGCGAGAGCGCGTTAAATTCCACTGGGGAGGTGGAATCTGTTCTTGAATCGGCTAGGGTTAGATGCGATCGATCTTTGTGTTGTATTTTGTCTTCGGAGATAATTGATCATGGCTATCAAGTCGTCGCCTAGTCGACTAGGCGACAAGTCGGTGGCGCTGGACCGACTGGAGCAGTCGACTCGACTTGCGCCGTCACCGCCGCCGTCGGATCTGCCACCGCCACCACCGGATCTAGACGGATCCGGTGGCAAGCTCCGTCCGCGCGAGGCCGGATTCGAGCCGGGCGATCGCAAACACCGACCTAGACGGATCTGGTGGCGGGGAGCTCTGATCCGGCGCAAGGAGGCCGGATCTGGGCTGGGGCGACGTCGGCGGCGGCGGCGGCGGAGGCGTCTGGGTGGAGATGGGGAGCCCGGATCCGCGAGGAGGTGGCGCGCCCGCGACGCGGCGGTGAACGGGTGGAAACGGCGGCGACGCCCGAGAGGCGCGGCGTCGGGTGGAGCGGCTGTCCGGAGGCGCGGCGTCTGGGAAGGGTGGGCGGCGGCGATGGGCGGCGCCAAAGGAAGTCGGCGAGAGTTGGGGGGGGGGGGGGCGACGGTCGGAGGAGAGAGCCGAGAGTGGGGGTTGGCGCTCGGATGAGAGAGGGAGGAGGCAGTGCGGGAGTGAGAGAGGGAGGAGGCAGTGCGGGAGTGAGAGAGGGAGGAGGCAGTGCGGGAGTGAGGGGGTGCGGAAGCAGTGCGGGAGTGAGGGGGTTATGAGGATGTTTATTTTGCAGTTTAGCCCTCTTCTTTTTTAAAATTGCAATAAAGTCTTTATCTATATATATATATTTATATAACTAATACAAACAGTACCTATCGACTAGTCAGCGACTAGTCGGCTGGTCACTAGGAGGGTGGTGCCGACTTGATATATATACTTTTACAAAATACCATTGAAAAGTACTCTCTCTATTATACGCTACTTAATAATACTGAATAGCACTGAAATTCTATTATATATCATTGCTATTAGTTAGGGTATGTTTTTCCTTGAAAAAAGATGGTTTTGCCCTTAGTTCAAATCTGTCACTATGATAAAAATTAAATATAGGTCAAATTTGCTTGGCCAAAAATACTAAATTTTTTTGGTGGATCATTAGGGCAGTGTATAACTCAAATATAAAATTTCGTGAACTGACTGTTCTATTTGTTCTATTTTTGAAATTCAAATCCAAAAATAGCCTATTTGAGCTATTTTTTAAACTGGGACAAATTCACTGTAGAAAAATGGAAAATCATTATTTTCAAGAGCTATGTGACATCTTAGGAGTATGTGAGAATTTTCTAAAATTTTTAGACCTCATTTAGTCTCTGTTTGTAAATAGTAGTCTTTATTAGCATTTAAATTAAAAATCTGAAAATTATCTTTGAACAGTGCCTTGAAATTTTCTTCTAGCTCACTAACATATTGAACAACACTCTTGTGAATTTTCATAATTTTTTGAGGTTGTTTGCTATTTTAAATAAATCAGATTTTTGGTCTTTACTAGGGGCATTTTGGTCTTTTTTCAGAGTTAAACGGTCAGTCCTAACGGTCAACTAACGGTAGTGGTATATAATAAAATTTCGGTGCTATTCAGAGGCATATAATAGAGAGTATTTTTCAATGGCATTTTATAGAAGTTGACACTATTCAGTGGCATATAATCAGTTATCTCTTTGTTTTCGTATTCAAATAAGGTGAGCTAGGTTGTGGTTCGTGATTCATGCATGGTGGGGGTGTTATACTACATAACCAGATTATAGCCCTGTTCTTTGCGGTTTCTAAAAGTTGCTTTTGGCTTTTGATACAGTAACTTACTTTTAAACGGAGTATTTTTTTAAGATGGGTTCTACAAGTTAATTGTAGTACACGTTAAAAAACTAATATCTGTACCATCAAAAATCGCAAGTGATTATCTCTCTTTCCGCAATCTCTGTCGCAAGCAGCCAAAAAGCCATCAGTCGCAGCCAAAAGCCATCAGCCGTAGCTAAAAAGAACAGGCCCTATAGCCCTTCCCCCAAGATTAGCTACACGATTCGTATTAATTTCACGAAGTGATTTGATTTCTATTGAGTCGTGTAGATCGGTAGATGCTTATGAAAGACGAGCAATGCCAGATTGCCAGGAACACACGTGCTGTAACAAATGTGGGTGGTTGTGGTAATGTATATGAATGAGAGTTACTAATTGCTAGTTTTACTTCTGGACACAAATAATCTGGAGAATAGAGGCATATGTAACTAATTTAATTTCATAAAAGAATTATTCCAGAAAACTATAAGTAGGCTTTAACGCAAGTAAAGTGCTGTTGACTTTTAACCAAACTTTTGCTATTTTGGCTGTGTAGAATGCCTTTACTGAGTATATCGCTACTAGACTGCTGGACATTTTTTATGGTTCTTATCTGCATGTTTTTTTTGTACTGTTCAATTGCCTGATTGAAACCAATATTTCATTTCCTGGATTACTTATTTAACTTAGTTTCGGTAAACATGATATATTTTGTAATACACTCTTGGGTCCCTTTGATATGTAATAGTTGACTGTGTGTAGTGTCTTTGTCAGCATTGAATACACCAAACATGGTTGCCTCAGAAACTGCTGTTGAGTAATACAAGAACGTCTTGCGGTAAACTTTGTTGCAATGAACAGAACTCAGATTTTCGTAAGCTATTGTCCTGATCGAACATTGTTGTTGACCTCTTGCAGAGATCAGGAACGGTCCCTGGTGTTGGTTTGGTTCATGCTCCATTCTCCCTGCTCCCTGCGCATCTTCCAGAATCTTGTTGGAGGCAGGCGTGCGAGTTGGCTCCTATATTTAACGAGCTTGTGGATCGTGTTAGCTTGGATGGGGATTTCTTGCAAGATTCTTTGTCTAAGTAAGTTTCTTTGCCATATTATTTTATCTTCATGTGTATATCCAGATTCCAGAGTAATGTTTGCACTTTGCAACTTGCACTAAGATAATTGAGAATCTGAGCTCATCAAAATCCTACTAAGGCTTCTTGTACAGATGCCTTGACTTTTTTTTTCATAGCACATTGGATGCTCTATCAACCAGATGATTGAAAAGTTCAATAACCTGCATAATATTGAGTAAACGAACTCATTTTTTTTTATGGAATCGTTGGACCTGTTTTGATCAATCACTATGTAATTTCAGAACAAGGCAGGTTGATGATTTCACTTCTAGACTCTTAGAAATTCACAGGAAGATGATGGTGATAAATAAGGAGGAGGTGAGCCACCTGAGCTTTACTAATGAGTCAACTTGTGAACCTGAATATTAATGGATTTATCCTGTCTCTAGGTTCCTTTTTTGGGGGTAATGTGGCTGTTAGTATGACACTGACATGTGCTAAAAAATTTTACCAGAATATCCGGTTAGGGTTGCACCGATCAGATTATATGCTGGATTCAGAAACCAATTCTCTTCTTCAAATAGAGCTTAACACTATTTCAGCATCTTTTCCTGGGCTTGGTTCCTTGGTGAGTGAGCTTCACAGGTAAAGTCAAACAATCAATATCTTTAGTGGAATTATCTTGCTATGATTGAATTTATTGATGTTGTACATTTTTTGAGAAATCTGGTTAGAAAAATAAAGATGTTGCACACATGGTTTCTATGTTTTCTATGCTGTTTTAAAAAGATGTCACATTGTACTTATGATGTTCAAAATATGTCTTCTATGTTTAATTGGAGATAAGTAGAGTTTGCTAAATTACAGATGGTAGAGCAGTAGGCCTTTTTGGTGCCCACTTAATTTATTTAATTTTTCTTTGGTGTTCAAAATGCATGTACTGATCCGGTCAAGTATCACGCTTAGTAGAGCTACTTATTTGCAGCCATATTACTGATATTTGTCAGCAAATTGCACATTTTTAGAAGTAATGAAATAATTTATTAGATCTATATTATGTATCTTCTTCGTTCCTTAGTAGTATGGCTATAGCTTTTTCGAGGTGAAGGTACAGTAATAGTACTAGAGAGTTCCCGTTAGCTGCTTCAAGTTTAATGATAGTGAAAGATTTGACAATGCATTCCTAGTTTCTTACATACAATAAATTCCATTTTTTACTAGTGAATGCATATGGAGTTTTCCTTTCTTTTTTGGTTCATATCAGTTCGTTTTGATCAGCCTTATTATTGGGTCATCAATATGAGGAATATATCAACTAAGCTTTCACTAATTGGTATGCAGGACCTTAATTAGTCAGTATGGAAATTTATTATGCCTAGACTCCAAGAGGGTTCCTGAAAATGCGGCAAGCAGTCAATTTGCTGAAGCACTGGCCAGAGCATGGACTGAGTTTAATGTTGACAGGTTCGATATTCTCTATTTGTATCATGCATATTTTACAGCTAACTAATGAGTATTAACTGACGTACTTTTTCATGAATTGCTCAGTGCTGTAGTCATGATTATTGTTCAGCCCGAAGAAAGAAATATGTATGACCAATACTGGCTTGTCAAATATTTGAAGGAATCATATCCTTTTGTGATCTGCTTTGGTACTTTTTTTTGTAATGATGGAAACTACTACGTCCTTTCTCTCTATTCTTGCTTAGCAAAAGATGAAGAAACTAAATTTTGCTTAACAGTTTGCCTTTGTTCAAATGTTCTTTTTACCAATATAACTACCATTTCTTGTCTACTTTCCTATCGAAACCTAGTGCTCAATCTTGTCACTGTTCATTTCTTTCGCACTATAGCCACTGTTTAGTAATTTAGTTTACTTCTCATCTCCAATTCAGTGTCATTGTTCATTTCTTTTGATAATTTTGGGACACTGGTACAACGATTTGATAAATATTTATTTTTTTTTTTAATATGAAAAGCCACAACATCAAACTTGTGTTCCATTGACAATTTGTTACACATGGCGTAACAACTATTAGGAAAACTTTGTCAGAGGTGGAGGCTGAAGGCCAGGTTCTCCCAGATGGAACTCTTGTAGTGTATGTATTCATAGATGTAAAATGATGGCTTAATTGATTTGCACTTAGCATTTGAGCAGTGGCTACAACCTTGCAGTATGTTCATTAAAATTCTAGTTTTTAAAAAATGCAGAGATGGCAGGACAGTTGCCGTGGTGTATTTTAGAGCTGGCTATACACCAAATGATTACCCTTCAGAACAAGTAGGTGTACATTGCAATTGTTGCCACCTTTCAAGTTTCAATAAAGAGCGTTTTTTTCATGATTTCTCTTATTGAAAACCAAATTACCTGAAAAGGAAGAGTTTTCTTTGAGCTAACGAGTTATCATTGTAATATGTTTGAATACTTCTACATGACCTATTATATGTTGATTTCATTTTTCTGTTTTGTAAATACGAGTTGTATGTGATGTGGATGTGTACTAATTGGGTTTGTGATGATAATAGGCTTGAATTCCCCATGAATATTTTCTTGTATATTCTAGGAATGGAGTGCTAGGCTTTTGATGGAACGATCGTCTGCTATAAAGTGCCCATCAATATCATACCATTTAGTGGGGACCAAGAAGATTCAACAAGAGCTAGCAAAACCTAACGTGCTTGAAAGGTGATTCAATTTTTCGGTACCAAAGGGTGGTATGCACTTGAATATTCCTATGTGCAGATGATGCTATGGATCTTCATAAATTCATAAATAAACACTATGCTAGTAGGAGATATTGTACTGTTGTTGGATTGTTGCTATACTGCTAATATAATGATCAGATCAATTACCAGTCTTTGTATATATTAGAAACCTCATGTTTTTGCTGACCAACATTTGTTCCTTCTATAGGTTTCTTGAAAATACGGAGGAAATCGCCAAGCTTCGTAAATGCTTTGCAGGGCTATGGAGCTTGGATGATGAAGAGATTGTGAAATCTGCAATCGAAAAACCTGACTTGTTTGTCTTGAAGCCTCAACGCGAAGGCGGAGGTTAGTTTTTACAGTAACGTATGCGTATTATTTTTCTCGATATTTGTTGATATGCTATTCATATCCAGGAAACAACATCTACGGTCTTGATGTGCGAGAAACACTGATCAAACTCCAGAAAGGAGGGGATGCACTCGCAGCCTATGTACTGATGCAAAGAATCTTTCCAAAAGCTTCTCTTGCTAATCTGGTTCGTGGTGGTGTTTGCCATGAGGCACTTGCAATTTCTGAGCTTGGAATATACGGAGCCTACTTGCGGTATGACGAATGTTTCAAAACCCAAACACTAGTGCTCTGTATATGATGGTGGTTTTTCTGACTAAGAGTTCATTACTCAATTTCTGATCCAGGAACAAAGATAAGGTGGTCATGAATGACCAGTGCGGTTACTTGATGCGAACAAAAATTTCTTCATCAGATGAAGGTGGTGTTGCTGCAGGATTTGCTGTTTTGGATAGTTTATACCTGACTGACAAGGTGATACACAACTATCAACATTCGTTTCGTATTAGTTTGTGCACTTCTGATAGACAACATATTTCAAAGCAACAAATTGTATCGTGTTTGAAGTATATAGCTGTAGGTCAGCGGTGTTAAACTTCTATTGTTCCTGTCTGATTACTTCTCCGGAAACTTCTCGGAAACCCTGAATGATAATTTGGAAAGTGAGTTGGTTAAAATCAATCAAAGGTTCATAAATATCCAATCTATATTATGTAACCTGCATTGGCCCTCAAATCGTTTTGTTAATTCTCAGTTTTTTTTTCCAAACCATGTTCCCGATATGTACTGTTGTATTCAGTGCCAAAATTGTCCTATTAGGGACTAAACACTAGATACACAATTTTTTGCTCGGTTGCCTACGCGGACTTAAGTTGTTCAGTCTCGCTTAGAAATGTTACGGTTGTTCTTTTCTTTTCATTTATCCTTTTATCTACAAGGAAAATCATGAATTGAATCGCTAATTTGGTTGCTTCTTGCAGTGAGAAAACAAAAGGAGTATCAGCCACCAATTTTAGCAGGCATTGACCTACTATGGATTTAGCATTATGTTGCATCGGTTGCTGTAAGATCGCAAAAGAAGCTGTGTAGTCTGCAGACAGTCATTATCTGCGACATGCGCCACACTAAGGGGGCAAAGAATAAATATATTATATATGGATTGCATGTGTACTAAGTCCTTGAAAAATAATGGATAAGGAGTGGTGACGATTGCTCTTCTAGTTTGTGTATCACTGTGAACTGCAAGGCATTTGTGTTGTGCATTGTTTTTTTTTTTTTGAGGGAATTTCCCTGATTTATATATTAAAGGATAGAACAGTACAGAGTTCCATTAGTTACAGAAAAGTTCAGACGAAAATAAAAATTACAACTAAGTCCAACCAGACCAAACTAAAAGTTGCCAACATAGCTCTTGTTTGTCACATAGGAGGGTAGCTCACCAAAGGTGATGGAGACGACTGGCTTTGACCAAGATCTCTTGGCTGTGTGCCTCCACATCGGGACGTGCCCGTGTTGGATAAATCTAGATGGCGTCGTCGGAACAAAAGATTTTGGAGGGATCACATCCAAGGACGTTGACATGAACAAAGAAGGCCTTGGGTTGTATTTTGTGTTCTAAATCTAGTCGACATGTCAAGGTTCTTTGGATTGCGATTGCATTATTGACGAAACAAGCACTCAAAAGTAGAAGAAACGAGAAGTAGCCTAATAGCCTCTCTCAACTTTATTGATTGTGCCAGGTATGGAACGACACTAGCACGGCACTTTGAACAAAGAAGGAATTAGGTTGTATTTTGTGTTCTAAATTTGGTCGGGTTCAACCACCATAGATTTGATCCGTTTGGTTTAAGAGTCCGGTCAGGTTTCGCTCAAAAGAAAATATTTCAATCAGTATGATTGATCGTGAGTAATGCGAACTGGTTAGAATTTATGATTAGGATCATCTTCATATCTATGATAGACTCTACATCGATTTGTATCAAACATAGTGTTCAAAAGTGTTTGTGTCGACAGCAGTCAAATATGGCTACTTGAGGCTTATCCAATTACAACCCTTCACCATTATCTCTTGAGGCTCTGCTCTGTCTCTGAGCGGTGTTGTTCCCATCTACGAGAAGGTTATTGTTCCAATTTATGAGTAGGTCTCTGCTTTTCGTTGCTGACTAGGATTCTTGTTCATTCCTCTTATGGGACTCTTGTTTCCAAGACTATTTATAACTCCAGTAAGCCTCATGGTAGAAAATGGACTATAAGTTATCTACACTTTAATATGCCAACAATGTTCTATAACTTCTTCTCTCCTCGTATAGTGATTTTGCCGATTATGGTTCATGATTTTTCACCCGTGAGGTTTTTCACTTTTAATCTCTGTCTTATATTCTTGATTGTTCTTTCATTATCTGTCTCGCCAATTTAGTAACACCTTGAGATGGCCAGTGGAAAGCAGTAGACAAGTAAATTAAGGAGGGCAAACTAGAAAGAGGGGGAGGAAACCATGACGGCCAAAGAGAACAGGCACACTGGGAAGTACATCGACAAGCACCAAATCCACAGTGGGAAAGTTATTGAAAGATACTCACAGGAGATTGTTGCGTTGGTGATGTACAAGATCGTCGCCAAGAACATGGATACAGATGACACCATAGCAACACCGATGAGAAAGTAGGTGGTGGAGGGAGACTTCGAGTTAAAGAAAAAGTGCCGCCGATTGGCCACGCCAGATCCAGATCTGGGATCTGGAAGAGGCTACTCGACTCCAAGCAACTACTCTGGGTGGCGGTCGAGGGAATAGGGGCTCCACTGCAAGACCAGACAAGATCTTCTCCAAGAGGTGGACGACGCTACTTACCATCAAATTGGAATAGATCCACTAGGAAGGGAAGACTACATGTAATGTAATGTACACACGGGAAAGAGGGGTGGATGGAACCCCCTCCCACTCCTCACAGGTGAGCTCGCTGGGGAGGAGGTCGGATTTGGATGGAGAGAAGGAAGCTTGAGGAATAGGAGATGGACACAGCGTGGAGAATGAGATAATACGAGATGTGCTGTGCGTTGTTAATGTGAATTTCCCATGCCACTGCTTCTCTTCATAAATCATATCTATAAAAATTGGAAATTTTGCAAGATTATAATTCTCCAAATATAAAAGGAGACATGGACAACATCAAGTAATGAATCTTCATGGCACTGTTTTCTTTGCATCATTATATTCTTGCAATTCCTGATGTTATACTTGTCGCTATTTAAATTTTTTCTAAGATTTTTTTCATTGTACGTACTGGCGTTACTATGTTCTACAGACAAGGTTTTTTTTCTGTTCCTCATCATTATAATAATCGATGCTGAAAATCATGAGCAACCACTACTGCAAAAAATGTCATTATAGACGGTTCAAAAACATAATCACATATGGTTTCTTAAGTCGTCTGAGTTTATGAGTCAATAATGACATGAGATCATCATAGACAACTTTTGAACCATCTGTGATGTAACTATTACAAACTGTTTCAACAACAAACCGTCTGTGATATATAAGTATCATAGACGGTTTCAATTATAAACCGTTTGTGATATTGAACTATCACAGACAGTTGTAGTTGAAATCATCTATGATACATTAGATATCATAGACGGTTTTTACATGAAACTATCTATGATAGTTAACTATCATAAACAGTTACTAGTTAATAACCGTCTAAAGAGGAAAGGGAATCCCAATCAACTAGGGTTGCTTAGGGTGCATTCTTTTCCATTGTAGTTGAGGCTCATGGCTGTGATGCTTTTTGACCTTAACACGAGCACTTGTGCAAACGAACCAAATACTGATAAGCCACTTTAAAAAGTCTGTCCTGATAAACCATTTCAAAACAACGATGAAGAAGTCATCCTTTTTGTTTGTTCGTGGGAAGCTATAAGTCATAAGCTAAAAAGAATTGGTTAAGCTAGGAGAGAGTGAGTAGCATATGTGGTTGGGTTGGGCTTGGGGTAATCACCCCTATGGAACACAAAGTGATTGAGTATCACCTATTCGGGGAAGGAGGAGGAATCCATGGCCGACAATAGGTCGGGGTTGCCAACAGTGATGGTGGTGATGGCAAAAAGGATAGGTATTCCTTCGATGTGACTTTCGAGGAGGACTTCAGACTGTACCCCTACACTAAAATGGCATGCAGCCTATGGAACTTGATCGGCTACATCCGGAATATGTTGTAGCACTGTTGGTCATTTCCAAGTTGCATCTCAACCCATTGTATCCCAAAAATTACTAGAATTATTAGGATGGCCTACTCGCTGAATTAACATCGTCGTCACTTGAGTCACAAGCAACAAGGGCCACAAAGGCGTCCGAGCCTAAGGAGTGCTTAGCCCCCTGACCACCCCGATGCCCCCTTCTATTCATTGCTGCCAATCACTTAGCTCTACAACACACAAAAAATAGGTATAGCTATCGACACTCCACTCCGCAAATCACGTAGTAGAGAAACTATCATCCACAATGCATTTGCTTTCCAAAAAGCACACAGACTGCAATTGCCATGTATAGATGACATCCTACTCAGTCATCAGGACGAAAAGAGATTGCAGAACATTAATCAATAGCAGCGGGGAAACAATCAACAACGCTCCCAAATTCTCGGTTCATGACACACATACGAAACACATCAGTACCGATCTAACAATCTTAGTTCATGACACACATATGGAATGCATCAATACTGATCTAACATGCTCAGTTCATGACACACATACAGAAAGCATGATTATTGTCCGACGAATAGCAACAATTATGAACTCATATGGTGAAAATTGAACTCTACCCGAGAGGCAATGGAATGTACAAAAACAACACTACATGACCTAGCGTGACAGTGTACGAAGAGCTTGGACCAGAGGCAACGAAAGCATGGTTCATGGATGGTTATTCATCCTTTCCCAGGTGTCTTAGATCCAACGAAGGAATCCTTGTCTGATTTCATGGCGAGAAAGCTGAAGTGGTACTCCGGCTTGATGAAGAGCTGCGTAGCATAGTAGTACTCATTGAAATTCATGCTAGCCCTGGTGTCCTCCACCATACCCATCACCCGTGTGAACTCCTCCCTATTGGGGTCCTTCACGGGGGATGTAGTAGTACTGACTGTGGTGTGCATCCTCTCATAGATGTCAATGAGCCTCTTGAGCTGTGCATCCCGCTCACTTCGCTTGGATTGGGGGTGCCCTGTGGCAGAGTGTATGATGCCTAAGACCTCTTCCCAAGTCGATGTCGAGACCCGAATATGCAAATTCAGACTCTCTGTGTAAACTGCATTAGTCCAGGATCACGCTAGTGCACACAGTCAAACATAGATGTAATCACAACTATACACACGATATAATAAAGAGAAAACTCAAATATCGATAAATCTCAAAAGTACGACCTTATGGCCAAGCTTACAATATCTCTAGCCGGAAGGACTTTAAAACTAGCAGCGAAAATCCAAAATAAAGCGTAGCGGCCAATCGACAAGCCCACGGGCTATCAAGTGGAGAACGAAGCCTAATCCGTGAAGTCGTCGAAGTACTCTCCTTCTGGAACCTCCTGCTGATAATACTCCTCGTCCTCAACTAAGCAACATAGGCGTAAAACTGTGAGTACATTGGTACTCAGCAAGTCATTTGTAACAATGAATGCAATATAGTATGCAAGGCTTATCAATGGAAGGCTGAAAGGTTAATTTGCATAAAAGATATTTCACAGTAAATATGATAAATAGATTGAAAGTGAACTTTAAGTGAAAACATTAATCATAATTAATCAAAGGAATGAAAGTAAACCACTTGTGAACATCCCATTCACAAGCTGAACCGACGGTGAACTACCTGTTCACTTTCAACATAAACCACCAAGTTCAAAAGACAACACTAACCCTCGTGTGAAATCACCGAGCATTGTCCATGACCGAGGACGTGGCTATTCGAATAGTTTTACACTCTGCAGAGGTTGCACAACTATACCCACACGATGTGATTAGCCTCGATCTTAGAAAATCACAACAAGGCCTTTACAAAGTTCAATCCCAACCTAATCCTACCTGCTAGAGTTTTCATCATACCCCCCTTGCGCCACATGGAAATCAGCAACCATGTTCATCTCATTGGCAAGATTAAGTTGAAACCTCCCAAATTAGTCAGCTAGGTATATCCCATACTAGACATGTGGTTTGCACGATAAAACTCAGATCAATGACGCACAAAGTTAAGTCCTTAATTCTACCCGGACGATACTACCACATCCCCCAAAGTGAACCTGCACTTCCCCCTTTACTGCACGATCACTCGTCCGAGTGCAAAACCAAGTTTGTATAACCAAGCCAATGACACACCAATGTCATGGCACAAATTTTAATAAATGTGGCACCAACCACAGTTCCATATATCATTAGGTCAAATTAATAATTCACATGCGATGATAAAGCCATTTGTAAACTTAAGCAAGGCTAAGCAATTCTATCGCACCAACCCATGTGACAATTAACATAACATCACTAATTAAATTCCCCACCTAAGGTGACAATGGCAACATGGCATGAATAGTTATTAAGGAGGGATAAACAATTGGGATGATAACTACCAATACAAGGATTTGTAATAATAGCGATGCAATATAATTTAAAACAAAATAATTAAATAATAGATTGCAAACTGAGTTTGACATGATCAAAGGACATGACTTGCCTTGGTTATGCTCAGCAAGGTACTCTTGATCTTCGGGCGTAGATCCTGCTCCTCTAGAATCCGAATCTAATGAGAGAGAAAACGACCGAAATAAGAAAACACATAAAATGATAAGCAAATGAACTCCAAAAATCATGAAACTAGAGCCAAAAGCTAGAGCTCGATTTTAGATGAATTTAGAAAAAAGAACGGAGTCAATTGGAGTTAGGACAGAGGAGAACAAGCTCTCAGAAAATAAACCCTAAAGAAAATTACAGAAAATCAGAAAAGTCACTGTGCTGTAGACCGAGTCTACGGAAAGAGGGGGTCTACGGTGAACCCGGTGCACAGAATAGTGCGTTAGGGCTGACGTGGCGTGCACTGGCGCAGGCTAACGTGGCGACACATGGCACCAGGGGGGGGACGGCTCGGCTGACGTGGCGTTGACGTGGTCTGGCCACGTGGCAGGTAGGGCTGACGTGGTTGCCACGTTAGCTAGGGCTGACGTGGCGCGCGCGGGTGCGGTGGTGAGGATCGGTCGGTCGCGGGGCGACCACGCGGCGCGATCTGGGCCTTCGGCTCAGATCTGGATGGGCGGCGGGGATCAGGCGGCTCGGAGGTGGGGCGACGTCAATTGCCGATGTGTGGCAGGCGGGTGACGGGGAAGGCGACGCGGGTGACGGGGTCGGCGCGAGTGCTCACCGGCGGGGATGGCGACGGCGGCGGGGCCTCCAGCGGCGTCGGGGACGGGCGGACGGCGGCGGCGACGCGGGTTCTCGAGCGACGGTGGCGGTGACGGATGAGGCACGCGAACCGAGGCACGCAGACGCTTAAAAGCACACGAACCGAGACAACCTGATCGGATACGGCGCGGACGCTACGCGGACGCGGTTTGGATGGCGGGGATGGAACGCGTGTGATCGGACAGCCACGGAAGGGCGCGGGCGCGAGAGGCAGCGGCGGCGGCTACGGTTAGGGCAGCGCGCGTGGGCGCGGTCGCGGATGGACGACACCCGTCGCGGGAGGGGATCGGGCGGTGGTGCGGAGAGGCGGGTGAGGGGAGGCGCGTGGGCTGGTGCTGCCGCGTGGCGAGGCTGGGCTGGCGCGATGCCGACGCATGGCTGGAAGGGGATCGGACGGCGGAGAGGCGCGCGGGAAAGGGTACGGCGGCGGCGCGTGGCAACAGCGGGATGGCTGACGTGTGGAAGAGGGAGGATCAGGTGGCTGAGGGGATTTCCCCTCTTTCTTTTATTTCAGAAATTTAAATAAACTCCAAAAGCTCTAGAAAATAGCAGATAAATCCCAAACATTTACCAAAAATACCAGAAAATTTCTTGAGACATGAAGAATCCAAATAAAATATTTTCAACTTATGTTAAGGTTTATTTTAATCAGATTAAATCATTTTAAATTTTGAAAATTCATTTGAAGCTTTAATTAATTCCAAAAAAATCCAGAAAATTTATTTTTATATTCTAGGCTTTATAAAATGCAGAAAAATAGGATGTTACAGTCGAGCTCATCGACCTTGGGCATGAAGGCATACACTCTAGTGCATGGCTGTTGCCAAAGCACACCTCCATGAGCTCGTGGCGGTGTAGGGGGGCCTTCTTGAACTTGGTTAGCACACCGGCATGCACATCGATGCAAGTGATTATAGGAGCTTCGTTGCCACTCACCTGGAATTCCTCTGCTCATCAGGCGTCGTCTGCCGTAATGGTGCCCATCTCTAGGTCAAGGCCAAGGCCGGAAGTGCGGTGGAGCAAGCTCTTTCAGGCCGCGAATTCGCCTTTCAAACTCTCACATTTGTTCTTCAACTACTTCCGTGTGTATTCCCGCCCAATGCACTACACTAGTTTTAGCCCGAGGTTGGCGTAGCTCGCCTGGTTTAGATACGAGTATTGGCAGTTCTGCGATGTGATTTTATCAACATAGATCTCCAAGAATGCCTGCATCGCCTCTTCGAGCCACGACATTCGGAGTCCATCTGCTGCAATGGCCTACGGCAAAGGACCAAACACGACAACCACAGGCGCACACATCGGCCTTGAGTGAGAATCGTGTGAAAAAAGGTATGACCGATGGCACATGCATACAAACAAATGGGGAACTCACGAAACCGAAATGAGGAACCAGCATAGGGGGCTGATAGTAACCACTAAGATCTACTATGCACAGGCGATACTACTGTAACATTCTGATTTTCATAGCCTTTTGAAGTTTTTAAAATAAAAATAACCATTTAGATTTGTCTTGAATTAATTAAAGGTTCGCTGAAATTTTTAGAAATTAAAAAATATTTTAAATGAATAAAATAAATTCCAATTAATTAAAAACCTATTTTATTTGGGTTCCTTGTGTTACAAAGATTTTTTATATTTTCTTTGATTTTTTTTAGAGTTTATTTGCTATTTTTAGGAGCTCAATTTAATTTTTCAAAAAAGAAGACTTCCCATCCAAACACCCATCCTATTGTTGATATGGGATGAGCACGCTTAACTTCCAAGTTTCTAACACCCCGGTTACCAAGTGACTTTTTTTCTTTCTTGGATGACAATCCATCATTCCTTCCTTTTTTATCTCCTATGCCAAGAACATTGTTCATGTTCACCCCATCAGCAAGCCAAACCAGAGAGCTCATGAACGCTTCTCTCTCTTCTCTTCCATGGCAACTCTCAATGCGGATATTATCTCAATAACCTCCCAAAAGGAAAGGTGTGCCAAATCACGCAAGGAATCTATTCCATCCAATCTCTTTACGTTTCATTCATCTGTTTGCCTTTTATCACCTATTTTTTTGAAACTGACTCCAAACCAAATTACATGAATTGGAGTCAGTTTCTATCACTTTCAAGCCCTTGAATGCAACCCCTTGACCCCTCCTAAGCCTCCCTAAGCCGTTCCAAGTCTGCTCAACACTCAGAACGTCGTCGGCATCGAGGCCCTCTGGTCCCAAAATTGCTTATCACGTCCCGACCTATCTAGTGAGATTTTTTTATGTCACATCGTGTTCCTATGTATCGTCCACCTTCCTGCCAAATTAATTTAGTTTTGGTGTAGCCAATCTCTCGGAATCGAGTTTTTTCCAATCTAGGCTGAGATCGCTTCCCGTCATTGATTCGTCGCCTTTGGTAAGCTTTAGACCATGCCACCACCACTGTTAAATTTGTCTTATCATGATCCACATGGTGCTTCCCTCCTTTTCTCCAAAAACCCTCCATAAAATTTCACCTTTAACACCTAGCCATGGCGGCCTAGGGCATTTTGCGTTTCCATCTATCGGATAATATTTTCTCCAATCCTTTCAAGTGGATTTGAATTTCATTCATCGAGCACTAAGATATCAAGTTTTTCCTTTTTCTAAACCATCATCGTTTAAACATCGATTGTGTTATCTCCGATGAGTTTTCGGCTGAGCTAATAATTTTTCTAGTTTCACCATACTACGTTCTAGCCTGTGCACATCCTATTTCTCCGTGTTCCATGTCCGGGTATTATTTCTTGATCCTACCCATGTTGTCACCACCGCTGTCGTTGTGGGTCCCGCGGACCAGCGCCACCTCTGGCCATCTCTTCCTTGGGACCACGGGGTTCCATTTTGCCCATTGGTCGGCCTCCTTGGACTCTCCCTTGCGTGTGCAAGCCATAGCCATGAGCACTTGTACGTGCTCTATGGATGCCTCTATAGCCTTCTTCATTGCCTTGAGTCAATGACATGTGGGTCCCACGTGTCATACACACAACAAATAAAAAATCAGCCCAAACAGAAAGATGCCAAGGAATATTATCTTGTTTGAGAATTTTTTGGAATTTTCTTTCCAACCAATCTTCCAATCATTCGTTTTTCTTCGTCTTAGCTCCGATTGAGCCGATTCTTTTTTCTAACTTCATCTAAAATTTAGCTCTATCTTTTGATTCTAATTTTGTAATTTTAGATTTTCTTTAAATTTATTTGAATTTATTTGTGTTCGTTCATGCGATAGATAATGACTTCGAAGTAGCAGAAGCAGGACCTGAAAATGAAAGAGTGATAACTGAGCAAGGCCAAAGCAACTTATGTTCTTTGATCATATTGAACCTAGTTTTTAAATATATTTATTTATTATTTTATTTTAAATTATGATACATAACTAGTTTAATACAAACCTTTGTACCTGGTAGTTATTGTCCAACTTGATTAATTCTAAATTGAAAATTTGGATGCCATAATTTTATTGTCACCATAGGGTGAAAAATTATCTAGTGATACAATACTAGTTGTACATAGATTGTACGTCTAGTACGCTTAGCCATGCTTATAGTTACGTTGGGCTTATCATTACATATGATTAATTAGTTAATTTTGACTTAATAAGATATTGAACCATAGTTGTAATCACAGTTATAAAATTGATGTGCCATAACATGGGTGTGTCATTGGTGTTAGTTAAATAAAACTGGTTTTCACTTGGGTGAGTGATTGTACAATAAAGTGGGAAGTGCGGTTAGCACTTCGAGGAATGTAGATGTCTCATTTAGGTAATATTTAAGGACTTAACTTTGTGCGCTGTTGATCTGAGCCTTATCGTGCAATCACATGTCCAATATAGGATGGATCTGGCTGATTAATTTGTTATGTTTCAACCATGATTTTGCCATTATGATGTCAGTGGATATTGGTTAGACATTTTCACAAGGTGCAAGAGGGAGCAATTATCGACTAGGTAGTTAACCTACTCGATAGTGAAATTTTAGCAGGTGAGATTAGGTTAAAGTTGAACATTGTAGAAGTCTTATTGTAATTTTCTTGGTAGACATGCCTAAGCATGTTATACCGGTGATATTACAAGATGGTCATATCATGTGGGTAAAGTTTTGCAATCTCTGCAGAGTATAAAACTATTCAAATAGTTATATCCCCGGTTAAGGACAATGCTCAATGATTTCATACGAGGGGTAGAGTTTTCATACAAATCTGATTGCGATAAGTGTGAGGAGTGAATGGTTAGTTCACTGGTGGTTCATTATGTGAATAGTTAGTTCACGAGTATTTCATTGGGTGAATGATTAGTCCACTTGTTGTTTATTCAATTTCCTTGATTATTTACTTATTATCATTTTCAAAATTCGCTTTCAATCTATTTATTGTATTTACTTTAAATTATTGCTTTCTGCAAAATTAACCATTCAGCCATCATTTGGTAAGTCTTGCATACTATATTACATTCTTATTACAAATGACTTGTTGAGTACTCTATGTACTCATGGCTATATCCATATTTGCTTAGTTGAAGAAGAGGAATCATATCAACTAGAGGTACCTGAAGAATGATACTTTGATGACTTCGTGGATTAAGCTTTGCTCATTAGTTGATTGCTTGTGGGCATGTCGAATGGCTATTACGTTTATTTCTGTTTTTTGCTGCTAGCTTTTGTTAAAGCCCTTCCGGTAGTTAAGTTGTAAGCTTAACTATAAGGTTGCAACTCTGATAATCAATAATATTTGAATCTTTTCTTGGTTAATCATGAATATGGTTGATATTTTATCTATATTTTCACTGTGTGCACTAACGTGATCTTGAACTAGTGCAGAATACACAAATAGTCTGGATTTGTTGATTCGGGTCTCAACAACTACCCATCGCGCTAACAAATGCAACAAGATGGAAAGGAAGAACGGGTGACCGATCGGTACCTCACTATTCATGGAACCCTTCTTGGGTGGAATCATTCATGTGCACGACGGGATGAAGGGAGGAGATGCCGGAGGTGCTGACCGTTGGATCTGACCGAGCTGCATGACGGATTCACGGGGAGGCTGTGGACGACGCTCGATCTAGGAGAACAACATGGAGAAGGCGGCACAGATAGGGAGGTGAGCTTGCTGGCGGCACCGTGGTCCATAGGTCCGACCACCCGATGTGAATCTGGCCGCTGTGGCATTCGCCACAGTGATCGAAGGTGCTGGCGTATAGGGGATGAGGGCGAGGGGGGTGGATGCACGCAGCGCCACCTCTGAGTGGGAAAGAAGGACTAGTGGGAGGGGTATGCGGCTTTCGCATGGTGGAAGCTTGGCTTAGGGCTTATGCGGCCAAGGGCGATAAGCCCACCCGCTCCAACCGGCTATCAGCTTAAAGAAGCCTATAGCCTTAAGCTGGAGCCAGTTGGAGCGTAGGAGAGTAGGAGACAATAGTCAACAGAAGCAACTCCCCGGCCTGTGAATTATCCAAAACAAAAAAACACAAATCTGATTTTTTTTTCAATTTGTGTTATTGTGATTGATTGTCATTTATCAGTTTGTGGAGTTCTGGGTCCGCCACTACCTGAGACCGCATGTAGATGCCGCTGCCAATCCCACGCCCATCTCCTATTAACCCCTTAAATTTTAGTTCTAGGTCCACCACTGTTTGAAGCGGTTTATCAGGACAACCTTTTCGAGATGAATTATCATCATCGGTTTATTCACACAAACGCTCGTGCTATAAACAAAAACTATAAACCGCAGTTACCTCTACTACTTAAAAAGACAAATTGAGTACTTCTGTGATGATTCATTTACCTCATCTACCTCTCCACCTTCCCTCACATTATTTTTGAGCCAACAAGTGGCCCGCTGCTTCTTTGGATCCGGCCGCTAAACCCTACCTCCACCTTCACCGCCTTCCCCTCTCTCCCGCCTGCTCCTCCTCTACTGTCGCCACTCCGTCGCCTTGCCCCTCCCTTCCCACCCACGCCATCTTCCCCTCTCCAGCCCTAGTCCTCCTCTCCCCTGGCAGCAGGATCCCCTCGGATCTAGACTCTGGCTGCTCTTCCTCTCCTCCCCCTCATATCCTCCCACCTGCGCGGTAGGCTTTGGGGAGGGGTGCTGGCACTCGGAGCACGCCACAAAGGCTGTGGTCACCGGTGTCCGCTGCAGCCGCCAGATAGGGCAGCATCAGTCCTTCTCATTCATGAAGGAGGATGACCAGCAGGTCCGGTCGAGGTGGCTCATGGTCGAGATCTGCCTCAACCACGGCAAAGAAGAGGGCTTCACGGACGAGATTGTCCTATGCAAGGTGTACCCTAGCCTGCGCTCAGTGCCCGCGTGCAATGTCAAGAAATCAATAGCGGCAGCGGCAATGTCTGGATGCAAAAGGAAGGCCTACAATAAGAATTCTGGTGCGGCAAGGCATGTGGCTGTGCTCTCACTGCCAGACCGAACCAGCCGAATAGCAGAGTGAGATGACTGATGATGCTGTGGGGGAAGTCGAGCCCCGAGGACGATCGGAGTTAGGGATTCTTGAGGATGATTCGATGGCCGACGAGTCGAATGCGGCCCACGGGGATGAAACGGGTGATTCTTCAGGCAAGGTAAACATATGTTTTTCCTGTTGTTTACATTGAATTGAGCTGCAAATAGCCAATGCTTGGTTAATCCAACTAGTGTAATATATCTCTTGGTTGACAAAAGAAATTAGAGTACAGTATCAATAGATCTATGGAACATTATCAAGGTTGAAGTGTTTTCTCATGTAAAACAATTTTACGAGGTTCAAGCCAAATGATTACAACAACTTCTTGACATTACCCACCATCAGTTCTTGTGACATGGTGGATAATTTCAAGTGAGTAGAATTTTTAGTACAACTCTTGAATATATAAGAGAATACAGGAAGGCACGAATAGGAAGCAAAGGGCTACCTGACATGGCCTTCCAATGAGAAAAGGGCAACCCACAATTGCACGATCTCAAGGATAACACTACACACATACAATGCACAGATCTCAGAAACACAAAAAACTATAGTAACATTTGAGATACTTATGTTGAAAAAGATACTTCCCATGAACAATTTTAGCCTTCAAACCTCATCTCACAGCTAGCTCGGTTGTCTTTGTTTAGTCCAGACGAAGGTCAAGCTTATTTGTTCTGACCTGTTTGCTCTAGGGATCTAGGAGCTGTAGGCAGATGGACATATTTCAGATCAAAGAATACTTGCTAGCCAAAGTTACAATTGAATGATATAATGCACCTAATGTCTAGAGTCAGGCATCATATTAAATTGTCAACGCTCTTTGTTTCAGATGAAAAGGACATATTCAAAGTTAAAGTTTCAGGTTCCAACAGATCTAGCTATTGTTTTCTTCCAATCATCATTCTATCATAGTACAGTATTGCCTTGGGTTTATGATTCACTTATGTTAGCTCATGGTGATGGTTGGTTGCTGAATGCTGACTATTGCTCTTATTGAGGGAAGCAGTGTAGTGGGTGCGGGTACACCTGGCTTGCCTGATTCTTATGTAGTTTTTACCTGCGATGGAAAGAGGAAAACTAGCTCAATTAAATTTCAGATGTTCGAACCAAAATGGAATGGTCAGTTTTGCTTCTACATTAATTTGTTTCCATCCTGTAAGTTAAAAATAGCTGGAAATTCCATGTTCGAAACACATTCACCCTTGTGACCTTCTTAGTGCATTTCGCTGATTCTTGTATTTCTCTAGAGATATTTGAATTTGATGCAATGGATGATCCTCCATCAAGGTTGGGCGTGGCTATGCATGATTCAGCTGGACCATTTGATGAAGCTCCTATTGGTCGCACAAAAGTAAACTTGTGCTGTGTTTGTTTTTGTCTTTGGTTGGTGACCGTTTCTCTATTTTGTTGACCTTGTAATTTTAGCCTCGCCTGCTTAGTGGGGTTTTTGTACGAGTTTTCTTAGACTATTTTCTTCTTCTTAATATAATGATGCGCAGTTCTTCTGCGCGTTCGAGAAAAAAGATTTGGGTGGCATGTGGCTTCCAGTTGATGGAAGATTTGCCCAAGGATGTGTGCCCAAGTTACACTTACGAATCTTTCTGAACAACTCATGGGGGACTGAAGTTGTTATGAATTATCTGGCAAAGATGGGGAAAGAAGTTGGAAAGAAGGTAAGAATTGGCTAGCATTTGTTTTAATGCCATTTTCAACACAATGCATTCTGTTAATGAAGTTGCATGTGACTGAATGTTCAGATGCACTTGCGGTCTGCTCAAACAAATTTGATGTTCTGTAAACTCTTTAGCCTTCCTCCAGAAGAATTCCTTATCGATGATTTCACCTGCCATCTAAAACGGAAAATGCCACTTTAGGTAATTAGGGCTCACTATTTGTTTTAATGTGTTGAGTTGGCATTGAGTTATTTCTTCACATGTACAAGTGTTGGTGTGCTACACAGTACTACTGAAATTTGACTTGGAATAGCTGATACAAGATTTTATGTAATGATGTTATTCTTTATGCCTTTTAAGTTTAAAGTTCCAATATACTGCTAAAGTTTTGCGTATATGAAATCAATCAATGTAGAAATTGCCTTCGTCAGAGTATATATGAAATTTGTTTTTATTTTGTTCGGGCCTTATTTCATTCAGAAAGGACAAAAACAGAAGAGTTATACATCTGCATACCATGGTTCATGGTGAATCAGTGCCATTGATATTCACTTGTTAATGATTGTATTGCATATTGGCAGTCATCACAATTAATTATTTTATTGCTATCTTTTAGCATCTATTTTCAGTCAGATCGATCAAGAACTGAAATAGTTAGCATTTTTCACAGGGGCGCCTCTTTCTTTCCCTAAGAATAACTGGATTTTATTCCAATATATTTGGCCGAAAAACCAAAATTTTCTTTCTTTGGGAAGACATTGGTGATATCCAGGTTGTTCCACCGACTCTAGCAACAATTGACAGTCCATCCTTGATGTTCATCCTCCACAAGGATAGCAGTCTAGAATCTAGGCATGGTGCCAAATTGGAAAACTGAAATATTTTGGTCCACTTTATTTATAGAGGGACATGAGTACATGAAAGAAAACTGAAAATGACTTAATTATAATAGTGCCCACAACAAGGTCCAGATTGTTATGAATATTGTGTGTGTTGATATGAGGGCTAAGAGGCTATATATATAGGAGAGTACAAGATGTATATATCATATAGAGATAAGATATATATGGAATAGAATACAAACTCTATATCCTAATACAACTCTATCTCTTTAACACCCCTCTCAAATACAAGGCGTATACAATAGTATTGCATTTGAAAAGAGTTACTAAAATAGTAAACAAAATCCGAAGTTCAAGTCTTGATGATGTCGTCGTAGCTTGCAACTTTTAAAAAATACTGTCGAATCAAGTCGAAGAGGAATAGATAGTAGCATGACGGCGCAGATCGAAACCCAAGATAGCGGCGACGCAATGCACAAGGTGCAGAAGAAGCGCGGCGGCCTTAAAGCTCGGGGCAGCGGCTACAGAAACGGCGGCATCATAACGACTTCTACGATCTACACGCGACTCAAAGAGAAGAGCAGCGACTGTTGCCATGGAATAGATAGAAGCATAGCAGCAGTAGATCGAAGTCCAAGATGACGACGGCACAATGCACGAGGTGCAGGAGAAGCGCGGCGGCCTTAAAAGCTCGGGGCGGCGGCTAAAGTAGCGACAGCATCATAACGACTTCTACAATTTACACTCGGTTCAGAGAGAAGAGCGGTCATTGCTGTCATGCAAAACAAAATTCTTAAACTTCTATGACTGATAATAAATTTGTGGACTCGCATGGTTTGACGAACTGACAAAGAGAAAAGCTACGGATATGAGATGGACGCAACTGAAGATTTAAAAGAAACTAAAAAACTCGAAGATAGTAGACTTCTGGTGCACGTGCGGCCAGTGTCTATGTTGGCTGTGCGGCGGTGCCACCGGGTTGGCTCACACGTGGGAGAGCATCAAAGGCCATAGCTGCAAAGCGAACATTGTGCACGGGGTTGCGTCCAACGGGTTCGCTCCACCTGTCCTCACCTTGCACCACATCCATGTCGCCCTATTCGAGCCATCGTCGCCTCGGAATAGCTCCACCACCATGCTGTCCCGGAGCAACTCGGGCATCCGACTTCTCCGGCGAGGACGACGGTGAGGGGGACTTGGCGAGGGAGTCGTGCGACAGCGTCGGGATGAGGCTGGCCAGGAGGAGCTGCAGGAGGTGACCCCGCGCCGGCGCCTGCCCAGCGGCGCCTTCTTGGCCGTTGCCGGTGGGAGAGTTAGGAGGCGTAGGTCGCGTCCTCCTCCACAGCAGCGTGGGAGAAGGACGGGCGGGGCTCGACTGCATCGTCGAAGGACTCCTCCGGTGAGAAGGTCAGGGTTAGCCCCGAGAGAGCGTCGTAGATGAAGGCCTGATGCCGGCGAGGCAGCTCATGTTGGAGGCGCAGAAGCAACAGCCAGCAGGCGAGCCCCGGCTGCGAGTGCGTCGATTGCGGTTTCCATCGAAGGAGGCAATCTTGTGCACTTGAAGATGGAGGTGGCCTTGTGCACGACCAGCAACTTCGTCGGGTGCTACCACGACCACTCGAACTAGAGGGCGGAGACGTTCGTGGGGACTACGGACTTCTTGGAGAGCAGCACCGGTTTGATGTTCAGCAGCACGCCGCCGTGCGCGATGGTGACCCCAGCCAGAAGCTTCCCGAGCTCCTTGTCGTCCCGGATCGCCAGCAGCACGTGCCGCAGGATGATGCGGTTCTTCTTGTTGTCGCGCCGTGCGTTCCTGGCACGAGAGACTGACATGCGTGTGCCAACGGCCGGAGATGAGGTGGCCGCCCCTGGGAGCGGAGATCGATCCTCCCGGGAGCAGTAGTAGCGGAAGTAGATCAAGATCGAGAATAAGGTTTTAACCTAAGCTCTGATACCATGTTATGAATATTGTGTGTTTTGATATGAGTCTCAAAGGACCATATATATATATAGGAGAGTACAAAAGATATTGCCATATAAAGATAAGGTATATATGGAATAGAATACAAACTCTATATTCTAATACAACTATAACTAATCGCAAATTATACCATGGAGAAATCAGTCTAGAAGTGGAATTTATATAATTTTGTTTGTTAAGATGGCAGTAATCTAGGATATCACTCTAGAATTAGGCATTTTTGTTAAATGTTATTTGTATAGGAGATATATTTTTTTATATAAACCAGGAAATATAATTGTTAGTAATTATCGCTTCTTGGAAGAGTTTAACTTCTGTAATTACATTTGCCACTAAAACTAATCACTTTTATTTTTTGCATTTAAACAATGTGCTACTTTTTCCCGTGTCACATATTTTTGCTTCTCTTATGGCTTTCTCAATAATGTGTTTAATTGATCGTACCTAATCATAAGCAGATTTGTGTTTAATTGATCGTACCTAATCATAAGCAGCTTTGGCAAAACCATAGCATCTTCTACTTGATCCATAGGAAAGAGGGTATATTCTTGATCAAGTTACTACTGCAAAAGGTGTGATGTGACCTTTTTTGTGCCTCTTATTTTACACTAATAATGTAAGTTTAATTTCAGTTTTGTGATTTGTTCAAATGAAATTAAAAGGAAATGAATTTAAATTTAATACTCTTATGTGTTGAAAATTTAGAATAGCTGAGGACAAAGAGAAAAGGAAGAGACTTTTGTGAGTACAGTGCCGGTCATTTCTTGTTGTGTTTATTATTCTATTTTTCAATGAAGACTTATGCATGTATTATTTATTTGGTTTTGAAATTGTTTGGTACTTTGGCATAACTAATGGTTTCTTAATGGGTAATTGGCATAGTATAACTGTAGCATAATATTTACTTCTAAGTTTTATTTTTCTCTTAATGGGTAATTGGTATAGTATAACTGTAACATAATTTTTACTTCTAAGTTTTATTGTTTGTTGTAACGGATATAAAACTAGTAAATTATAAGTTATAGTTAAAAAGAATACACGTTTTTAAGCAGGGAGCACGAGGCAACACCACAAGTAGTACTTGTCTAGCAATAAAAATCAGAATCGTCGAAAAGGCCTAGAAAACAGAAATCAACAGGGGAAAAAGAAGAACGAGAGCGCTAGAGAAATGGGAAGTGTACCAACTGCTGCTGCGGCCGCCCATGGGCTCCACTTCGCCGGCGCCGGCCTCGGCGCCCTCCTCCTCGCCCTGCTCCTCACGCTGCCTTCCTCCCCTTAGCCGAATCATCCTGCCCGCGAGGTCTCTCCTATGCTCTTCTTCCCTTGCCCTTTCCATTCTCGGGTTTCTTGAAACCTCCAAACTTAATACTTCATATTACTTGCCAGGATCAAATATTTACAAACCGTAGAGCTGATAGGAACAGCAATGTTTAAGATGACGAAGAGATTTGGGCCAGTTCTGTGTGAATTAGCAAGTACTAGATATCTCAGTTCTGGCAATTGCTAACTGCATCTAGTGTATCCAGACTAACTAATCTCAGTTCTAGCAAGTGCTGTATCGTGTATCCAGACAATTCACTGGTGAAAGACAAAAACCAAATGTACCAAAGCGACTATGGAAGGAAAGGATTCTCGCACATAACCATCGCCGGCGCGCTAGCTCACGGGATGAAGGAGGTGAGGAATGAACTCAAGAACACAACTGTACCTTTCCCATTCAGTGTTGACATGGACTTATACAGACCTCAGTTGGATGTACTCATGTATAGATTAGATATGGTTTCTTTGTTGAATTGTATTCGAGAATGTGTAAATCTAGATGGATACTGTCGTGATGAAGATGGATGATTCTTTCTTGCTTCTATGTGAATGTTTTCCCTTAGGTGGAGGTGTGGCTTCAGACATTTGGTCCGGGACAAAGGACGCGGATCCACAGGCACTCGTGTGAGGTCTTTGTTGTCCTCAAAGGGAGAGGCACACTCTTGCTGGGGTCGAGCTCGCTGCAGTAACCAGGGCAGCCTCAGGAGATTCCTGTCCTTCAGAACAGCACATTCTCGGTTCCTGTAAATGATCCACACCAGGTAAAGAGGAGGGTTGCGATGAGTTATGTGCTGCTTGTGGCGCCTCCTGATCCTAATTTGCACGGCTCTGCTGAATTTATGTCACAAGGCCTTGGCAGGATTTCAAGATTATGTTGAATTTATTTTGGCGGGATGGGGAATCGATTTGCATGTTAGTGTTTACATCGTGCTTCTCTTCATTGCAGGTTTGGAATGCTGATGAGCACGAAGGTTTGCAAGTGCTTGTGATCATATCGCGCCCACCTATCAAGATGTATGTATACCTCGTTTGAATGCTGTGCTCTGTAGTCAATGACATAAACTGGATTGATTTGTTCATACTGATTACTTTAGTGACACTTGGGTCAAGTGTGATACACACAATGTTCTCAAAACCATTTTGGTCCAAAAACCGCTGCCTGTGCAGTTCTGAAAAACCCCGGTTTCCAAGGGGAAAACGGTCCAGACCAGGGGACCATTTGGGCCTAAACCAGCCTACAAAAAACTGGTCTGGACTGGTTTGAGATCAAACCGGCCGGTTTCTCTGGTTTTCCAAACCCTAGATGCACATATATACTGTGAACCTTTCGCAAAGTTCTTATGTTTTCCATTTTATTTAATTCTTTCCTATAGTAAAGAGTTTTTATCATAGCTTTCTAGCCGTGTCTAATAGCGGCTTGTTATGAAGAATGACCAAACTTGAATAACAGAGAGGGCAAAAGATAGTGATACCTTTGTTATTAAGGTTAATTACCTTGTAGCATACAGTAAGTGTCCCTAGTATCAAGTGTGTTATTGTTGAATAAATAATGTTTCTTGATCTTGAATGATATTGCTTGTTTCAGATTTACATATGACGATTGGAGTATGCCTCATACAGCAGCGAAACTGAAGTTCCCCTACTTCTGGGATGAGGATTGCTTACCAGCACCTAAAGATGAACTCTAGGTTCGAAAGTGCTTATCACAGTGTATCAGCTTAATTCAAGGTATTTCTGGATTCTGATCCACACTTGCTGTAACACTATCGCCTGCTCGCTAATGTACAGGTCTGTAATGCGCTTTCTTGCCGAACATTTTTGTCATGACTTGTGTACTTGAGAGTTTCTGCAACATGTTAAATGTTCACTCAGCCGATTTCATGCTGATTCGTAATCAAAATTCCCAATTCTTCATCCTAAACCTCCGATTTCATGGTTAACATGATTGAATCTAACTCCTAGAATGTGAATAAAAGGGTGGGAAGCAACTTCTAGCTCATGTGAAATTTGTGTAGCCATTCCAGTTAGTATTAAATTAGTGAGAGTATTATTATATATAGCAAAAAAAGCAGTTTGGTCTAAGCATGATCTATGAACATCAGGTCGAGGCAGCAACAACAGATTAATGCTGGTTCTTTTCAATTTTCCTGCCGATGCATTTGTACAGCGTTTTCTTATGAATAGAGTGGTAATGAACTAGATGGATCAGAGTGCCAAAAACCATTTCAGGAGAAATCCTAATCAGGGCTGCTAAGCCTGAAACAAACGCATGCTCTGTAACAGATGCTAGCTTTGCTACACCAAACAGTTAAATTAGTTTGATGAGCTTCTGATGATTAGGGGGTGTTCATTTTAGCGATGGTTTCTGGTTAAAATTTTACTGTAGCTGGCTTTTTTTACTGTAGCTGATTTGGCTTTTTTGGGCATAATTAGATTTTAAAAAATGTAAAAATAAAAAATATGTTAGCCCATCACGGACAATACAAAGGAACACGGGAAAAAAGAAAAAAACCAAAAACATCTAAAAAAAATTCAGAAAGAAACGAATTACTGAATAGTGAAAAAAAGCTGAATCTAGAAACTGAAATTGAAAAAAACTGAAACGAGCGGGGTAAAATCCATAACAATTGCCAGATGGAATCTGAAGAGAGAAGACAGGTAACAACTTCAGGTCGAATTGAGGGCTCAATTTGCAACTAATGGCTACTCCACTATTCATTGTGGTGATCTAGAATATCTGCAGTTTAATTTTTGGACAGGATGGAAGCACTACTCACAAAAATGACCTCATCCAGATCCAGTCCCTACTCTGTTTCAGGAATCATACGGTATTTTTTTCTTACGAGAGAGAGAGATCACAAGTTCGACTCCCTAGCCCTGGGGATCATCTGTTCATGACAAACCCTAGAGCAGATCTCCTCAAAACCCTGCCGCAGCATCAATCTCAAAGAATCTACCACAGCCCACCATCTGGCTACACGTACCCCCCCTCCAGATTCCAGAGCGCTACTCTCAGCCCACCATCTGGCTACACGTACCCCCCATCCAGATTCCAGAGCGCTACTCTCGACACACTCATCAGATTCACCCACCGTTCTTCTGTCCATGGTTACCATTCCCACGACCCTCGAAGTCCTTCGTGCCATTGCTGCCCACACGAACCTCGTCCGCGCCATCGAACGGGGGCATAAGGGTCAATCTAAGCCGCCCATCCGCGCGGGATGCGTGGAGCGCGAAGGGTCGCTTGGTCGGCACCTGCGTCATTACCAGCCGTCCGTCGTGCCTCTCCGGCACGATGCGCCTCCCTCGCCACGGCATCGCCGGAGGCAGGGGTTGTCGGGGATCTTCCGGTAGCCTTCTCTTCTCCCTTGCTCGCTCCGGCTGCGAGACCTCGCCGTCGTTAACGCCAAGCGCCTCGGCGCACATCGCCGGCGACACCGTGGACTGAGGCATATATAGCAAATTAAGCTTCTAGTCTTCTCTTGTTCTTTGAGAAAACCTGCAGCTTGTTTCCTGGCTCTGCGATGCACTTGGCTGTACATATAGATATATATATATAGGCAGCAAAGGGTGTCAGTCCAGCGTGGAGCTCTCAGGTAACAAGAGCGTGGCAATCCAGCGTGGCAATTTCCATGGCAGGGTTTGGTTAGCGCGCATCCAACGGGTAAAGTGCAGCTCGCTTTGTGCAGTCCAACTGCCAGTGTCTGCGTGCATGGCGTAACGTACTGCAGCTGTGCCAACTATAGCTGTGCTTAGCTATCCACTGGGATGGCTTGGCTACCCCTGAGAGTCATGCGATCCCGGGGGCAAAGACAAAGGTGTCCCCACACTACAGCGAGGGAAAGCGCCACGACGGTTGAGGCCGTGTGTGTTCCAGATTATATGGGGTTGGAGATGGCAGGTAACATGTATGACATGTCATAATCAGCTTCCATAGCTGACCCGTGGGGTTAAATACACGGTGGGGTCGAAGTGTCAGTGAGATAAACACATGGGGTGGTTCGAATTCACATGTGCTTAAGCTTTAGTGGCTAGCTTTTAAACATGTGTTTTTTTAAAGTGGGGTCTACGGAATATTGTAGTAGATATTGTACCGAGTTCAGCTATACCGGCTAAAATCGTATGCAAGTATTTTTCTCTACGTACTGTCTCTCATGAACAACCATAATTTAAAAACCATAAATCAAAAGCCAAAACCAATCTAAAAAAACCCACCCATGGTAGTGTAGTGTCGCTACTACAAAACAGGCTATACTGGACGAGTACATCACAGACGGTTCATATGGAACCGTCTATGCTTAAACTATCACAAACGGTTCATACTACCACTTGGCTGTGATATTTTCATAGACAGTTATTAACACGAACCGTCTGTGATGTCTCTATTATCACAGACGGTTGGTATAACAAACCGTCTCTGATATTAATCATCACGGACGGTTCGTGTTAATAATCGTCTGTGATAAATTCCACTATATATATGTTGTAATCTTCTTACTTGCTTTCAGAGGGTATGGCTAGCATATCCTGAGGCTAGCTAAAAAACGGCAAATAAAACTGCTTTTGCAATGGCTATCACAGACGGTTCGTTGTTGAAAACCGTCTGTGATATGAACATATCACAGACGGTTCTTGTTACTAACCGTCTGTGATACACATAATATCACAGATGGTTTGTAACAAAAATCGTCTG
This sequence comes from Melocanna baccifera, assembly GCA_036346265.1. Lineage (NCBI taxonomy): Eukaryota > Viridiplantae > Streptophyta > Magnoliopsida > Poales > Poaceae > Melocanna > Melocanna baccifera. The sequence goes on from CM070710.1 coordinate 16,773,670, forward strand.
TGATATTATGTGTATCACAGACGATGTTTGTTTTTAACCGTCTAGGATAGTCTATTATCACAGACAGTTTTTTATAACAAACCGTCTGTGAAAGTTGACTATCACAGACAGTTTTTCGCAAAAACTGTCTGTAATGTAAGTTATCACAGACGGTTTGGAAGTCATCTGTGATAACTACCTATTATCACTGACACATAAAAACAGACGATTCAAAAACCGTCTGTGATGACGATTCTGAATCGTCTGTGATAGGCTTGTCTGTAGCAGTGTGTGGTCGAGCTACCATTGGACAGCAGAGAAGGCGTTGAGTGGTGTAGGTGTGGGTTGGACTAGCTAAGGGCGAAACGGGAGCTAGTTGTACTAGAGTAGAGATTGGAGCGGCACGAATCTTGAAGCATCACCATCCATGCATTTGTCGTAGTTTAATGTGAATTCTTGTTTAGAGTGCCATAGCATTGTCTATTAGATTGTAGACAGACCTGGCCAACGGACTGTGTCCAGTTGGCATGACACGTGCTCGGAGCAGGCATGGCCCGTTTAGGCACAAATAATAAATATGCCGTGTCGTACTGGCCCGCCGACAAAGGCTTAGGCCCAGGCCCGGCCTATGATTGTGCCATGCCGACACGGGCACGATTAGGGCTAAACGGGCCGTGCTGGCACGGTTGGCCTGTTTAGCCCAAAAATTTCAAAAAGGTATACAAAAATGTAGAAAATTAATAAAAAAAATTATAGAAGATTGTAAAAAATTGTAACAAAATTATAAAAAGTTATAGATATTGTTAATCATTAAGATAATTATTATCAATGATATAATAAGCTTGATTAACTTGTTAAATTACATTGCATGGCTGCCTCGTTGAAAATTTTACCAAGTAAAAACTCAACTTGAGAAAATCTTGGTAAAGAAAAAAGAGTACAGTCTATAAAGCTCACTAGTGGCTACATCTGACGAAAAAAAATATTAAAAATCCTATTCATTCCTATCTAAATACAAATTGTAAAAAGATTCTTCTAAGTCTATATTTTGTGTAGTATGTTGAAGTCTTGATTCAGCTTGTTCCCAGTCTTTGATGGTCAGAAGGATTTCGACCATCTCATTCGAGAGACTTGTTCGTTGCTCCTCGATTATTCTTCAAGATAGACTGAAGGCTGACTCCAAGGAGACTGTAGAGACAGGAACAATCAACACATCCCATGCTAATATGGATAGCACTGGTTATATTGTTTTCTGGGTTTACCACCACGAGAGGATGTTCAACTCTTGCTCAAAACTAACGTTATCACTATTGAGATAGCTTGATAGGTCCCCGGTACTTTGCCGCCTTACTCCTGTTACTGATGTGTACCTTTATGAGAACTTCGAGAGGAAAAATCAAAAATCTTACCCCATTGCATAGTCCCCACAGAGGTGCTAGGAGTTACCTGGGGTCATTCCAAACGCACAGACCCAAACTTATTTTCGTATTTCTCGTATACCTCATGTAATTTATCCTTAACTACTATATAGTATATACAATAATCTAAACCAGTAGCATCACTTAAAAGTTATAATACATTTATAAATCCTTGGAGTTTGGCCCTAGGATCCAAAATAAAAGTGAATGTATATAAAATAGGAATTTTCCTCTAATATTTTAAAAACTTAGTTTTCATGGCAACTACAGCATCCCGTAGTATAAGGTCATTTTAAAAACCTTTAGGTGAGTATCAAATTCTAGAATGTTATGAACAATCAAAGGAGAGGTTGGGTAGTATACTCCAGAAAGACAAAGTGTAACCTTATAAAAAAATTCTAAAAAAGAAAATACTTTTTCATCAACAACCCAATCGTCCTCAGTAAGTTCAGGGTCTCTAACTTGGGTTCTATTGGAGGAACTATGAAATTGATGAACTTGGGTGTGAAAGAAAATAGATAGTGTGCTCTTATATGGCAATATATGCTTAAGCATAAAGTAAGTAGAGTTCCATCTAACGGTATGTCTAAGCCAAATTTTCTAGAGTGGACATTCATTGCTATGTAAAAGCTCTTATATGTGGCTATTCGTTGGTTAAAACAATCAATATATGAAATTGCATCCCTAAAAGAATCAATATAAGCATTTAATCTTTTTAAACTAGATTTAACAATAAAATTAATAATATAACAAGCACAATGTTGATGCAGTAAGAAAGATTGTGTATAAGTATTAAACAAAGGAGTAAGAATTTTCATAGCCTTAGTGTTTGCAACTGCATTATCTAAAGTATGTACAAGTATGAAAGCAACAGAGAATGTACAAGTATGAAACATTTCTTTCAGTTTTTTCACGACAGTTGTTATAATATTTAATTAAATCTCTAGTTATGGTTTGCCTAGATACAATACTAAATTGAGGGTTATGAATAGTCCTAATATATTTTTGAAAAGCATCAGACTCACTAAAATTTAAAGGTAAATCTAGAGAAGTAATTAATCTACAAAAGGATTTGCGGACTACCTTCGGGTTGTACTTCCAAGTACGTACCGAGCCGTCAGGGTTATATTGCAGCTGCATGTGGTGATTTGTATTCCCTATCTTCTTTTGTAGCTTGCAGCATGCTATTGCAGGTGACCCATCCTACCTAAAGATTTTTCAGTCAATTTATTACCACAAATTTTACAAACAGCATACCTCACCAGATTCTCATCATCGTCAATCCTGAACTTCTTACCAAAATCATTCTAGACTCCTGATGTAGTAGCTCTTGATCTTTTTTGAACCCGTGTTATGGGTTGTGGATGCATTCATTGAGCCAGCAGAAGATGGATTGATTGGACCCTGCGCCGCCGGGCTGGCTGCTTCTTCTGGTTCTACAGTTTGTTGTATATGTGAGCCTTATGCAGATGGATATCCTTCTTGAAAGGATTGTATATCATCCGCCGTGAGGTCGAATTCGAAGAGTTAAAAATCATAGTTCTCTATTGAATTAACTGTAAATTTAAATAATAAAGTATAATTAACTTACTATTCAATTAGAAAATAATATGACAAAATTGAAATAAGACAACACTATTACTTTTTTTGTAGCTCTCCGAAAATTCTTTGAAGTTTTTTAATTTTCTAAATTTTGCACGAATTTCTCACTAATTTTGCCAAATTTTCAGAAACACTACCAAATTTTTCAAAGCTAAACAGAGAGATGAGAGTGAAGTTTGAGATATGGAGAATGGAGACTGGATGCCCTCCTATTTATAAAAAAATTTGCATATTTTTTTGAATTATTTGCTATTTTTCTGAAATTTTTTAAACCACAACGATAAAAAAGTTGAAAATAGCTATTTTTTACCGAGCCATACCAGCACGACCCATTTACGCCAGTTCGGTCTATATAGGCCGAATGGGCACATTCAAGAACAGTATAGTCACCCAGCTCAGCTTCTTCATTCCAGAACTTATTATTTACAATTCTAAGAGAGCTGCAGGATCTTAGCTGTTTTTGTTTTCTTGCTCCTAGAAGGATTTTCATTTAAGGAAGAGGCACAAATGGGAACATTGTTCTCTTGTGATTTTATGGATTCAAAAAAGTACTTTTCGAATATTTAATGTATCCTAGGTATTGCCTTCAGTTTGAATTACTTGTATTTTTTAGTTACAGTAAAAAAATAGACTGATGAAGCTATAAGTACATTTTTACATATTTTGTCCCTATCAATTGAATACCCGTCTCTCCACTGCAACTTCAGATCAGCAAATAATGTGGACATCTCGTAGACACTATTTTTTTTTTTGCCTAAAATAATCATAACAACATCTACACGCAAATCAAAACTACCAACTTATAAAAGTGAAATACTACGGAATGGTATACTATTCCTCCAAAATCCAATGGGATAGTCTTATCGTTTGATTAGCCCCCTCCCCCCCCCCCTCATTCGCACTAATCCTGAAGCATCATTTATCTCCATCATGGCAGTCGCTTGACCCAATTTCTACACACTCGTGAGCACCACATCACTTGCCACCTGCCCTTCCCACCATACCACGATGGCGACCTCGCTACCCACCATGGCGTCGAAGAGGGACCAGACGCTAGCCTCATCGGAGATGTCATCTTTGACTGCCACGATACGTGGGATCTCGGCGGCGAGCATGTGTCGCTTGGAGCTAGAGGCTTAGCCGAGGATGAGGTTGGCACCAAGGGAGAACGGGTGCGTGGCGATGGCGCGGTTGATACCGCGTGACACACCGATGACAATGGTCGTGCAGTCGGCGAGGGGAAGCGTGGCCTCCGGCGCTGGAGAAGAGGTTGTCACGGTCATGGCCATTTGTTAAGTGGTTCGGTGGTTGCTTCGGTGGTTGTAGTGATTGGAATGCACATATATAGGAAGGGAGATGCTTCCACGGAAGGAAGTAGCTGGGCGTCATTGGTGACGAAGGCCACCAGTTCCTACTCTTCACCATTGACTTTGAAACTGATAGATGTGAAGTCATCAAATATGTCAATATATGGTAATGTAATGACCGAAGCGGAGATCTTTTTCTGAAACCATCTGATGGTGTAACCACCGAGTTCGCCGTAGCCCAGGCAACCCTCGCCGTTGTCCAAGACTCCCTCCGGCTCAAGGAGTCGAGGGGGGACGCTCGAGGCCGACGCCAAGGACGAGGCCAATGTACTGCTGGAGGCGGCTGCCAGGGAGAATGTTACAAGTTTGATCGAACTTTCGACTAGTAACCACCTCCATCATAGCCGTACAGACGAAGCCGAGGGACTCCATCGAGGAGAACCGGACATGGGACCTCGTCGATCTTCCGACCGATAAACGTTCAATTGGGCTCAAGTGGGTGTTCAAGCTAAAGAAGGACACTCACGGTGAGATCATAAAGCGAAAGGCACGTCTGGTGACCAAGGGATATGTTTAATGTACAAGCGTAGACTTCAACGAGGTGTTCACGCCTGTGGCACGCCTTCATTCAGTTCGAGCCCTTGTGGCGGTGGCTACCCATGAAGGATGGCCGATACATCACCGCGACGTGAAGTCCACCTTCCTCAACGACGACCTCACGGAGGAGGTATATGTGGTGCAACCCTTCGGCTTCGTCTGTACAGGATACGAGCACCAGGTGCTGCGTCTGCGTAAAGCACTCTACAGACTTCGACAAGGTCCCAAGGTATGGAATGCCAAGCTCGATAGAACACTGAGCTCCCTTGGCTTTAAGCGAACCTCGTCAGAGCATGCCGTGCACACCCGGGGAACTGGAGACTCGCATCTACTCGTGGGTGTATACGACGATGACTTGGTGGTGACCGATGCTCGTGTGGTGGAAATCGACCAATTCAAGGCTCAGATGGAAGTCAAATTCGAGATTGGTGATCTCGGCTCTCTCAGTTATTACCTTAGAATCGAGGTAACGTAGAGTGAAGGCGAGATCACTCTATCTCAAGCAAGCTACACGGCCAAGCACTGGAAAGGCCCAGTATGAGCGGCTGCAACTCCGTCCATGTGCTAATGGAGCCACCACTTAGATTGAGCAAGGAAAGCTCTAATCCACTGGTCGATGGCACGTTCTACCGTAGCATCGTCGGAAGCCTATGCTATCTGGTACACATAAGGCCAGACATTGCGTTCGTAGTCAGCTACGTAAGTCGGTTCATGGAGTCACTAGCCACCGAGCACCTTAGCGTCGTGAAGCACCTGCTGTGCTATGTGGCTGGGACAATCAACTACGGGTGCCGGTATACTAGAAGTACAAAGGCAGCCAAGCTTGTCGAATACAGCAACGCCGACATGGCTGGGGATGTCGACGACTGGCAGAGTACCTCTGGCATAATTTTCTTCATTGGGGGGAGCTCAGTGAACTGGCAATCATAGAAACATAGGATCGTCGCTTTGTCATCTTGTGAGGCCGAGTATGTCGCTGCCTCAACAGCAGCGTGCCAAGGGATTTGGCTTGAGGAGTTGCTTAGCAGTCTGTTCAATGTCGAAGCAATAATAACAACTCTGCTCATAGACAATAAGTCCGTGATTCAGCTGTACAAGAATCCAGTATACCATGGCCAGAGCAAGCACAGTGAGACAAGTTACCATTTCATCAGGGAATGTGTCGAATTCGGCAAGATCCTCATCGACTATGTCAAATCGGAGCAATTGGCAGATTTGCTAACCAAACCTCTTGGGCGGATGAAGTTTCAAAGTCTGCGCGAGAAGATTGGAGTAGTCAAAGTAAAGGGCAACGAGATCAAGGGAGAGATTGTTAGAAGTTTGATCGAGTTGTCAGTCAGTAGGCTTAACGTTCGAATTGTTAGTAATAATCAGTTACTCTTGCAGTTATAACGTAGTCGGTCAGTTACTGTTTGTAGGACATTAACGAGTCATTAGTAGCCAGTTATGACTGATCGTGGGATGGTACGATTAATGATCGTAATGTATGCATTAATAACCATGATTCGAGTGGCCACATCTTTGTATCCCTTCATCTTTTAAATATTTGAATAGAATCAAAGAAAAGTAGTGAGGTTGGTACCGAAGAAAAATAAAGCAGCGCTGAGAAGTGTTTCAAATTACCATTCCACGAGTGTTAATTTAGATTACGACTTCATAGTCGTAATCGAGTCCTCATTGTAACTGTCGAGGTCATAAACAACTTCGGGTAGTCGTAATTAACTACGTGGTCATAAACGACTCTAAGTACTCAGTAGTCGTAAGAGTATTCGGTGGTCGAAATCATAATTGACTTTAAGTACCACTGCTTTCTACAAGAGTACTCGATAGCCGAAGTCATGATCAACTTTAAGTACCTTCGTTTTCTACAAGAGTACTCGGTGGTCGAAGTCGTGATCGACTACGAGTACCTTGTCTTCAACAGAGAAGACCTGGTTCCTGAAGCCTCTCTAGGCGAAGGAGGCGGAGGTGGCGTCCGTGTCCAGCAAGGTGTCGAGCTTGGAGGCCATGGTGGCGGAGTTGGGAGGGCAACAACTCCCGAGCTGTTCGATGAGAATGGCGAATTGATGAAGCAATCGGAGGAGACGAAGGAGGCGGTTCGTGTGGTGTCGAGCCAGAAGGCGGAGGCGGAGAGGAGCTTGCAAAAGTTCAAGAAAGCGGCGGAGACGTACAGGGTCGAAATGGAGAAGATTAAGGCCAAGGTGGAGGACTTGAAGGTGCTGGGGCCTAAGAAGGCAGAGATGGATGCGAGGGTGGAGGAATCGGAGGATTTCAGAGAACGCTGCAATCGTGAGGGAATTGGACGGCCTCGAGGTGAAGGTGGAGGAAATCCAGGCCGACAGGGAAGCCACCGAGGGAGCGATGCGTGAGAAGGATGCTCAGGCCGATAAGCTGAGGGCCGAATTAGAGGATCTCCACTCTTCCATGTCGCAGCTCAGCATCCTGCGACGAACTTGATGCCAAGCGCACCCACCTGCATAATGAAAAGAATTCAGTTCAGAAAGCACTGGATGCCGTGAAGGCTGAAGCAAAGCAAGCTGAGGTCAAAAATCGAGGCAGTGGATGCCGGTAAGCTGAGTATTTGTTGTGTTCTTGTTGCTGGTTCATTTGCATAAGTTTTTTCTGTAAGATTATATGGCATGATTTCTAGAATCAAGATTGTTGGATGTGCAGTGGTCAGGGTAATCATTCAGGAATCTGTGAGGATTTCTAGTTGGGGTTGTAGTGACATCTTGGATTGCAGAATGGGTCTTTAGAGCTGGTAGCATGGTACTAGACAGGTTTTGGTTCTGTCAAGAATGCAAGACGCTCCTATAGACCTGTTTGGTAATTGGTATGCCTACCATGATCCATCAAACAGAGAGTTGTCGTCTCTCATTTCGAAATTTGCTACTGTTTGCATTGGCATGTCTATGTTTGCATCGTGAACAAATGTTACGTCATCAAGCAAAGTGATGTGCTAATGCCCAATCAATCAGTCTAAGACGGCTCTGTCTGACAGTACTAGCATACGAGGATTGCCTTCCACAGGAACATAGTACAGTTTGTTATAGTTCTCCTGCATCCGAGTCCGATGATGGAACAAGTCGTTATAAGGTTCAGGTGTATTGATGCTCATGTGGGTAAATGCTTACAGAACAATTGCTGAAGACAACTAGTGATGATACTATTGGTGGACAACAACATTATCTCACTGTAAAAAGAGGGCAAAGAACGGTGATGCATAAGGGATTCTCTCACTTCTGAAGTCTTACTGAGCACATGCCTCTTTTCTGCTGTTATTGACCATCACATTGAGTTAGGATGACTCATATAGGGTTTTTTAGGATTTGAAAATGTGTGCTTTAAGGAATTCTAGATGAATTCTACTAGGACTAGTACTCCTACTCCTATTTGGATTATGATTTTTACTCTAAATTGAAGAAGGATTAAGAGGGACTATATAAACTATGGAGGATGACTATAGAAAGGAACCAAGCAATCAAGTCTGCTCATCTAAAACAGAGGGTGCACGAGAAGATTAGAGGCTATGATATTCTTTATCACTAGATTCTAGTATATAACAACTCTAAATTGAAAAAGATTAGAAGGGGCTATGTAAACCATGGAGGGTGACTATAGAAAGGAACCAAGTAATCAAGTCTACTTATCCAAAGCAGAGGGTGCACGAGAGAATTGGTAGCTATAATATTCTTTATCACTAGATTCTTGTATAGAATAAGAATCTGATGGTCAGAAAAGATTCTAGGCGGTCAGTGAGTGACAATCCCCTGTACTCTTTTGAGGTTATGCTAAAAAATTTGTAATCGGGTTCGCTAAATATTTTCTCTCTCGTCATGGTTACTTAAACGTCATTATTTTAGTTCTTTTTATAATATTCATCTCTTTCGTTCTTGATATCATACATACTCATGCTGTATCTCGGCTATTGTGCATAAGAAGAGACATCCTAGTGTAACAATAGTTGTACGGCATCTTCCTGGGATGTTGAAATGTTGGTCACTCGTGCTGGTAATAGTTACAAAACAGTTGTAGAAGATAATTCAAGCAAAAGACTGTTTTCTGAGAGGGCGCTCAATACAGCTTCTGTGATCGTTAGCGGTGGCGATTTTTTACTGTAGCAGGTACTGTAGCTGCAGTATCTGCTATAGTAAAATTTATTTTTTTCGTTTTTTTTTAAATTTACTTATACTTTTTTTTTCGTTTTTTGTTTTCGGTTTTTTTATATATTTTTTTACATTTAATTATACTCAATAAACCAACTCAGCTACATTGTTTTTTCAGCTAGCTACAATATTTTTTCAGCAAAAGCCAAAAGCCATCGCTATTCCGATCACCTCCCGAGTTGCCTTCTGATGATTTACGCCTTCTGCAGGAATTTACTACTAGGTAACTCAGTTTAATTCAGCCAACAAGGAATAGATTATATAAAGAACAGACAAATTCTGGACCTGATAAAGAGAACAAATGGTCTTAAAATGTTAGAAACACAAAGGATCTTGTAATGGTAACTGTATGTGCCAAACTTGCCAATTGAACAACTACCGTAGCGAAAATCACATTACCACGAAATGATTAGATTGCTATGCTGATGTATTGCTAAATGGTGTATCAGCTGGTAGCCTTCTACTGCGCATTATGCAATGAAGCGAAACTTTTCTTACATTTTAATATTTGTTGTGTTCTTGTTTCTATTCATTTGGGTGCAGTTTTGTCTGTTACCTTCTATGGCATGACTTCTATACTGTTGGATGTGTAGTTTCAATTAGGCCCTGTATGGATGAGGAGTATTTCTTTGGGAGGTTTTTAAACTAAATCCTAAAACTTTGTAATGAAATACCTCTAATCCAAACACCCCCATTGTCGATTTAGGAATCCGCGAGAGGATGTTATGGTCGGGTTGTGTTAGCTTCTTGTATTCCTGAATGAATCTTATGGGCCAATGGCAGATTACTTGGCAGGTTTTTTTTTAGGTCAAGAATGCTAAACCCTTACTTCTTACCTGCTCATCCTTCGAATTTGATGGTTTGCATTGGTATGCCTAAATTGTTTTTGCTTGATCTATGAAACTAAAGTTCAATTGTTATCACAGCCAACTGCTGTGCCGACGATCAATGAATCCTTTAAAGAAGGTTGTCTGACAGCACTAGAATATGGCTCCGCTCATTTAGGCTTGAATTTCTAGATTCTGACTTATTTTTTATTATTCATAATTTTCGTCTTTTTCTGACTTTTTGGTATTTTTTTAGCTTTTTTACCGATTCTTTTTTCCCGTATTCATTTGCATTATACGTGATAGACTAACCTATTTTTTATTTTTAGATTTTTTAAAATTAATTACGTCAAATAAACCACCGTCGGCTACAGTATAATTTCAACCAGCTGCAGTGCAATTTCAGCCATAAGCTACTAAATTTCAATCTAACCGAGCGGCCTCTATGAATGTCGCCTTGCTTTTTCACAAGGACATAGTACAATACTATTGATAAAGCACTAAGATTCTACTTTATAATAGAATTATTATTGTGATGTCCTGCATCAACATCTGACAATGATAGTGTTGGACTCCTTAAGGCAAATAGATAATTTCCCAATTTGATGAAAAGAAAAAAAGAGAGAGAAAGGAGAGGGGGGTCCCACCTATTGGTGGGAAACAAAGGGGATAAGGCCGAAGCCTTCTCACCTGCGTCGTTTGAGGGGAGCTCGATCTTGACCGCTTCTAGCGGCCACTGGGTCGTGTAGAGACAGCAGCAGCGTCAAAGGCGCCACCGGCTCGAGCGCCTCGGCGTTAGCTGTTGGTAGCAACCCGCCGACCGCCTCTCCTCTTCCCTATATATGGCGATCTCTCCCCTTGTCCTTTGGCATCTGAAGCAGCGAGTCCCTTTTTCCATCTTGATCGTCTTCTCTCTCTCTCGGCTGGGTCTTGATCTGAGTTTTGGGATGTAGATCCGCCATGCTCTTCACTGGCGTTGATGGTTGTGGAGCCCGAATCGCCTTCTCCTTGATTTCTCCGTACGGTCTCCTTGTGCCTTCTCGTCTGAGATTTGGCAGTGAGGATGTTTGGGGTTTTTCCTTTAGAATGCTAGTTCGGATTGAATTTCTAATCTGTCATAAGTTAGTCCCATATTTTTCATTTCTGAGCCTGCCACTAGGGATAGATAGGCTTTATGGCTCACAAGTGGGCCAGGAGGAAGTGTATTTTGTTTTCTTTTTCGGTGTTTTAAACAGAGAAAGGTATAAACTAAAACGAAGCAGGGGTTGAAACGAGAAAACTTAAAGGTCTGAAAGGTAAAATTATTTATGGATCCATACATTTTAGAGGTCTGAAAGCTACCATACATTTTAGAGCCAGTGGCTTGCCAATGGCTTGTGTAATTATGTTCTCTCTCCCGAGACAGCAAACCCGTGTGGCCGACATTATAGGTGTCCTTTAGTGGTGGAAATGGGGAGAATTTTTGGAATGAAGCAATGCATTACTATCATTTTTAACTAGAACGACGTTCTATTTGGTAACAGCATACAAGCAAGACTATCAAGACCTCGTTGGATCTCACGGGTAATCCGAGCTATTATTGGAGCATTTTTTTTCTCCTAACAAGCTTTTTTTTTCATGAACACCAGAACAAGCATCTTCCATGGAGTGCTACAACAGGAATTCACACGTCTCTCTTCACATCCTTCCATTAGCCAGCTTGCTTAATTTTCACATCATTCACATGAACATTTAAAAAAACACAAACAAATCAACTGTAATTAATTACCCCCGATAGCAACACAACACACACATATATATTTATATATATATATGCACGCGCTTTTGGTGTGTGTATATATATATTACTTTCACTATATGAAGCACATAATAAAATTGAAAAAAAAACCCTCCATCCACAATAATTAATTAAAGCATCGATCAATCCTTCGATTAATTAACTGTTAATCAGTTGACGACCCTGCAGTTCCTCCTGATCTCCCCCTGGTCGCCGGTGAGCACGCCGACGCGGCCCATCTTGCGGATGGCGTTCTTGAACTCCTTGAGGAAGTAGCCCTGCTTGGTGAGCCGGTGGATCATGCCGGCCGAGCGGCGGTCGGTGAGCAGCGCGGCGTCGGACTGGAAGAGGCCCCGGCCGAGCTTGAGGTTGACGTAGTAGTGGGAGTCGAACCGGGCCGGGCTGCCGGGGTCCATGGGCACGCTGGTGGCGTTGTTGGAGGCTGACCCGCACTGAGCGCGCAGCTGCGCGGCGTAGGCGGCGTTCAGGGACGGGTCGGCCGTCGGCGTAGCAGCGCCGGTGAAGTTGAAGAGGCGGCTGCCGAAGGTGTTGCAGTGGCCGACGCCGATCGTGTGCGCGCCTGCGTGGCAACGTGGTCTTGGCGATTAATTAAGCATTTGTTTTTCAGTAATGCTATTATGATTCGTTATGACATGGCTAAATCAAATATTGTGTGCAAATTTGTGAAGATTACTAGTACAAATTTATAGTGTTCGCTATTTTTCACTGCTTGCTTTTCTCTTTGTTTTCCCTTTCGCTAAATTTATGCAATTGAGTTTGATCTTGAAATGCTACGTGGTTACCAATAACTGCAGAGGAGCACAGTTCTGTAATGCAATTTGGCATTCGCTCTCCTTAATAATCCCTCCGTTCCACAGAACGAAGTTGATTTGGACAGCGACATGGTCGCCAAAACGTAACTTTGATTACTCCCCCCATTTCACAATATTTGTCCCGTAGGAGACACAAAACATGATCCAATTTCATTAAATTTTACTTAAATTTTATACCTTCGTGTTACATGTGCCGAACAAATACTATTATGAAACGGAGGAAGTGCTAATTTCAACTCTCTCCATTTCACTACGTTTGTCCATGGCCTCGAGAGTCTCATTTCAAAATGTTTATCCATTGCGAGAAGTAAGAGCGAAGTTATCACAATGTTTCTACTTTTTATTCCAACTTCAATATTTTGGAAGAGGTTAAATTGTTGTAGTGTTCCATTTAATAGGGTACATATGGTTATTTCTCATAAACTTTTTCTTAAATTTAATACTTTATTAGCATGTGCATATAGTAGACTGTAGACAAATATTACGAAGTGGACGAAATACTATAATATATTTATAAAACCCAATAAAATTATAATATTACGAAAAATTTTTTTTACACAAATGTACATATGTAGTTGTTAGAGTAGTCCCACATTAGTTGTGGAAAGGTAAGAGACCTAATTTAAAAGTGGAGGAGTCTTTCATCTCATTAGCTAGCTTTTAAGGTGAGAAGGCTCTTACGGTCCTACAAGTGGTATCAGAGCTCGGTTCTAACATCTCTGGCCCAGTGGAAACTAGCATGTGAACGTCTGATAGACTGTGACCCCGAGAGACCGTCGGTGTACAGTGAAGAGGCAGTGAACGACCGAGGAACACCAATGCGTGAAAGAGAAGATTGTTGAAATAGTCCTACATTAGTTGTGAAAAGGCAAGAGATCTAACTTAAAATTGGGGGAGTCTCTCATCTCATCGGTTAGCTTTTGGAGTGAGAACACCCTTACGGTCCAACAATAGTTTTCATAAATCTAATCTAAATATTTAAAAAGATACTGATAACGAAAGTTTCAAAATTTTGAACTACGCGTCCAAAATGGCATATTTTTTTCTTTTTTTTCTTGAACCGGAGGAAGCATTTTTCTCGTGCATTTGTGTTGTACCACGTCCCTGGGGAGCCGTGCCCAAATGCCCGGTTAATTCAAGTACAGCAAATTATTGTACGTAAGGTCCAAAGAGCTATGATTGATTCAAGCACTCTTGCACAAGGGTCCGGCAGTTCAGCCGCTATTCCCAGCGCAGCTAGCAGCCGGGTCAGGCGCTGCAATGATCCAACGGCAAGTAAAGCCAATCGAACAGCTGCCCATAAACTGGCATTTGGCATTCTGGGGGCTACACGGCACTGCTCAGCACTTAGCTAAAAGGCCGGGCAACTCAATAAGTTAGTTCGGAAGCCAGCGTCCGCTCAGCAGTACAGCTGCATGCTTGGATATGGTATGGTGTCGGTTAGGGGTGCTAGTAGCTTCCAGCACTAGTGGTGGTTGGTAGTTACTTCTTTATCTAAGTTTATAGGGTATATTTTTTGAATGATATATAGGACATATATAGGACGTATTTCATATTTCAATATAAAATTAATGTGATGTTCACTTTATAACCTTAATAAATATGTAGTTTTATTTGCTATTATCTACATACATTGAATATAGTACTTAGATATAATAATTAAGAGTAATAAAGCCATTTTCACTATCTCTTTGGTCTATGTGTTAAGAGAAAAATACGCATTATAAACTTGAACGGAGGGAGTACTGGTTAGGCCGGTTGAGCGATAGAGATTCTTCTAAGTGTCTATAGGGAACCCTACTGGTTGTAGTGAATGCGTTCTTTTGGCTGTGGTCGATTGTTTTTAGTTCTAACGCGAGCGCTCGTGCGAACAAACCGAATACTGCTACACCGATAAGCCACTTCGAAAAATCTGTTCTAATAAGATGCTTTGAAATGGCTATAGAGAAACTGTCTTGTTATTTTGTTCTAGAGAAGACATAGGGCCTGTTCTTTTCGGCTGCGGCTGATGGCTTTTGGCTGCGGCTGATGGCTTTTTGGCTGTTTGCGATAGAGATTGCGGAAAGAGAGATATTCGCTTGTGATTTTTGATGATACAGATATTAATTTTTTAACGTATACTACAATTAACTTGTAGACTTCATCTTAAAAAAATATTCCGTTTAAAAGTTAGTTACTGTAGCAAAAGTCAAAAATGACTTTTAGAAACCGCAAAGAACAGGTCCATAAGCTATAAACTAAAAAAACGGACTGTAACATTACTGCACAGATGGTTTTACCTGCATTCAGTTCAGGCCCATCTCCTTTGGTTGCTAGGAGCCTAGGACTAATCTCCTTTGGTTGCTATGACTAGTGGCAATAATATTCCTGATGAGACATTTAGCCACTTCCTTAGTGGCCGCCTGATTGAGCATGGCACATGGGCATATGGTACATGGCCATGTCGACTCATCCAGTGCAAATTACAGGTTTTTGATCAAGTGCCAATCACACTGGTAGTCTTTTTTGTGGAAAGGGCATTGGTCGATCGAGCTTGCTTTTGAATTGGAATAACTGACAGTTGTGGGCTTTGCATAACTAATAGCATGTTTGGCGGCCAGGCTCCAGCTCGTAGCTTATGGGGAGAAGCTGGAGCAGAGGGGCCAAACACTTCGGCCTGCTCTACGAAATTCTGAAGCCGGAGCCAGAGCAGCTTGATACATACATAAAAAAGTTAAAGCAAACTTTGGGCAGCTTCACCGGCTCCTAGCTTCTACTGAAGATAGCATCTTATGGAGCTAGCTTCTAGAGCCTACAATTTGAGAGCCGGTGCTCGCCCAAACATGTCCTAACTAGACACCGAAAGATGCAGGGTGTTTAGCCCAGTTTCAACACTAGATCTAGTTCAGTTTCTTTGGCCTAGAATATAAAACGTAGCACAGGCCAGATACATAGCTTCTCAATTTCTATGTTTTTTTCTTCAAAAACCTGGAGCGAATCCAAAATAAGAGTTGGGGCAGGGTTGATCCGTGCCAACCCGAGGCCTAGCTGGTCCGGCACGGACACGCCACGTGGCGGGCCGTGCTGGCATGGCCCGAATGGTGGGTTGGGTCGGGCTTGGAAAGTCGGCCTGTCGAGCGGCACGGCACGGCACGACATTCGTGTCATGCTTGGGCCGACCCGACCCGAGAAGCACGGCTGGCATGGGGGGCATGGCCAGCACGCCAGCGTCCACGGTCTCCTCGGCCTCCCTAGCTCCCCCTCTTGCGTCCCCCCGCTCCCGTCCTCCCGTCGCCATCCGATCAATTCATACCCTCACAAGCAATCACAGAGTAGAGAGGGAGTAGAGGAGTAGAGTGGAGGGGAATGAGCGTACTCGAGCTCGAGCACGGACTGTACGGTGTAGGGGCAGCTGCTGTTGCACGTGGCGCAGCGGTCGGCCGTACTCTGAGGCCTCGGAGTTGTGCTGAGATAGCGCTACCCCGACTCGTTTGCGGCCACGGCGCTTTGTGAGCTGGAGTCGGACACGGTCGCCTCGCTCCTGGAGGATGGGAATAGAAACACGCGGAGTTTGGCAGAGCCGGTGGTGGTGGCTGGGGGAGGTGGAGGGGGTCGAGGGAGGAGGGAGGCGACCGGGGAAAGGGAGAGGAGGGAGGGGGCCGGGGGAGGACCAGAGGAGGGGCGCGAGGGTGGAAGGAGGGGTGCCTGGGTGGGAAAGAGGAGGGAGGCTGGCGGAGGAGGGGCGTCAGGGTGGGGGGATGGATGTGGTCAAGGGGAGGGGCGCCGAGGTGGGGGGGGGGATGCCAGGGGAGGAGGGCGTCGGGGGGGGAGGTGGATCAGGGGATGGAAAGGAGGCGACCGGGGGAGGAGGGAGGTCAGGGGAGGCGGTCGGGGGAGGGGAGGAAGTCATCCGGGGGACGCGGCTGGGGAAGGGGAGGGAGGAGAGAGAGAGAGAGAGAGAGAGAGAGAGGAATGGGGGAGGATGGGTGGATAAGGCCAGATCTTGGTCAAAGAAAAAAGAAAAGAGATGAGGACAAAACAGAAAGAGAAGAGGAGAAGAAAGGAAAGGAAAGGAAAAAAAACAAAAGGGGGAAGAAAAAAAGAAAGATAAGAGGAGAAGAAAAGCAAGGAGAAAAGAAATTAAGAAATTAAGCGCGTGTCTAATAAAAATAATTCTTCACAGTTATTATAACAATAAGCATTCCGTTTCAGGTTAAATTATTTAGTAAAATCTTTTTAGTTGTATTAAATTGCAAACCCCCACTAACAAATATTTATGATTATTAAAAATAAATTTAGTGTCATCAATATATTAAAATTTAATGCATACTGATTAAAGTGGTGAATAGTTGTTTAAATAATTCTAATGCTACTTTAATTAATTAATTAATTAATTAGTCATATATAAAAATGGTAGAAACCCATTAAGAATAGTAGAAACTGATGGTGGCAGCGCCTCTAAACCCTAATCGGTTTTAGCCATCTATACGTGTGGAGTAGTTGTTGAATGGAAACTGTCAGAGAAAGAAGAAAATGATGTGCGATTATGTCAGTGAGACAAGGACATATGGTTTCTTTATCTACCGCACATAGTTAGTTATCGTAGACTTGCTCTCTAATCAAGGGTTTGGGCACACGT
The DNA here is from genome assembly GCA_036346265.1 of Melocanna baccifera. Lineage (NCBI taxonomy): Eukaryota > Viridiplantae > Streptophyta > Magnoliopsida > Poales > Poaceae > Melocanna > Melocanna baccifera. The sequence goes on from CM070710.1 coordinate 16,790,794, forward strand.
ACCTGATCGTAGATATCTCTAACATGAGGAGTGGTCGATGCCCAATATGATCGGAGAATATAATATGATCAGAGCATATTCTCCCCGTCCGGGGGTATATATGGCGGCTATTTAACTAAGTTGTGTTTTGACTGTTACTGTAAGCAATAAGCTATTTATTATGAATTATTTAATCCTGTTATTTGTAATTATGTGTAGATGCAATTGTTTAAATGCGATCTGTGTGTGAAAACATGTAGTGTTTCGGAGAAATCACATAATGAATTGATTAATGAATCAAGGGCTATATATATAGACATCTTCCTTCTAAATCTGAACAACCGGTTTATAAAAATAATACCTGGGAGATAAATAAATTCCACCTTTCTCTGAAATATTTACGTCATTGCATACCCTTATTTTTATACAACTAATTTAATTTTAAGTAGTTTTAACGAGGTGGGTGCGAGAGAAGGAAGATGGTTGCTACCATCGTCGCCACCGCCTTTGTTGTGTATAGTTACTTTGGGTTGGCATGGCATGAACATTGGCATGGCAGGCTTTGGGCCGTGCTTAGACCTAACCGAAGGTGAGGTGGGCCGGCAAGGCATGGTACGACGAAGTGATTGGGTTGAGCTGGCATGGCACAAAATGATCCGAAGCACGATGGGCCTAGGCTTCTTCTTTTTAGAGAGAGTACTTTGCGAACACACATCCACTTACGTCTTACCAACATATGCTAGAAATTTTTGCGGAGATTATAAGACCTCACGAAGTGTGAGTTTTCACTAGACACAAACGTGTGTATTATGATTAAATAAGACACACCACGCCAATCTAGAGATGTATCAGGGTCTCTTGTTCCCACCACCAGGCCGTTAGCCCATCCTTACCTATTTCTTGCTTCTAGCTTCACCTAGAGATCAAAAGCTTCATCTGAAGCTAGCTTCCGATAAATTCAGCTTCAAGAGCCCAAAGCCGGAGCACGCCCAAACAACGTAAACGTACGCTTTCCTTGTTTAGTGTTTGTATTGCCGTCAGTTGTCTCATCTTCTAATTAATAATCCATCCACCCAAGACCGACAGCCATATATATGATCGACAGGTTTATACCAGTACTGTTCATTTTTTAATTAATTATTAACAATAAATTGATAAATTTAAGATGATAAAACTCGCCATGTTTTTTATGATTAGTTGCATCCCGACCGTTTTCAGCCGTGAATGATAGGCCCGCTTTTGGCTTTGGCTTTGGCTTTTCTTTAAATGACTCTTTGAAGTTGCTTCTCTAACTTGTTTATTTTTTTTATTAATTATTGATAACAAATCGATACATTTAAGGTGATAAAACTCACCATGTTTTTTTTGATTAATTGCATCCTGATGGTTTTCAGCCGTAAATGATAGGCCCTCTTTGTGGCTTCTTTAAACAGCTTCTCGAACCGATTTTCCAAACGGCTTTCTGAGTTAAAAATCGTGTGCATGATCCACATCAGCTCTCTACCACCCACGGTCGTCTCGAAAAGTGTAACAAAAAACCATCAATCGTAACCAGAAAATATCAGTCACAGCCCAAAAGAGCAAAGTCATGTAGCCTATTCTTTTTGGTTTCGGCTTATGATTGCAACTTGCGGGTACAGAGGGTACAGAGTAACAGAAATTCGCGTACTGTTTTAGCTGATATAAATAAATTCGCTACAGTATGTACTACAATCAACTTGTAAATACCGTTTAAAAGTTGATTACTGTAAAAAAATTAAAAAATAACTTCTAAAAGCTAAAAAGAAGAAACCCGTAATCCAATCCAGCTATTTGCATGTCCATCGATGGATCGTGATGCAACTGCTGAGTGCCTAGCGAGTAGCTTAGTAATTATCAGAAGCGAACGACCAAGAATTGCCGGCGGGGCTCGACCACGCACGACCGCCCGGTCGACGCACCGACACATCCATGCAGGTGGCCGGCACGGTGGTTGCTCCATCCCTTTCAACGGCTGCACTAGACTTGGCTGTCCTCCACCTCTATGTGGCACCAACTTACGCATGCACGCAGCTCTCCACGCGCGCGCGCACTCGCACTCGCGGCCAACCGGCCATCTCGCCGGCCGCGCATGCATGTGCTCGCAGCGCCGACCGGTCGCCGTCGTTCCGGCCGGGCCGGTGTAGCGTAGCGATGACCACTCGGATGTGCATGCATGGCATGCTACCAACATCTATCTCCATCATGTGTAGCCGTAGCGCCGTACGTGTGCTGTTGCTCGTCTCAGTTTAATATATAATTCCTTCTTAGTTTGTGATTGATGTACATATATTGTTGTTTTTTTTAAGTGCACGTGCATGGACATCTATTTTTACATTTTTTTAAATTTAATTATGCTCAAAAAGCCAAATCAGCTACAGTAAAAAAATCAGCTACAGTGAAATTTCAACCAGAAGCCATCGCTAAAACGATCACCGTGTCCGAAGATAATGCAAACTTTCGAAATTCGAACCGCGCTCTCCCATCGTCCAATCATTGTAAATACAAATCTCCAAGCACTTTGGGTTGTTACGATAGTGTGCTTGAATGTCCCATGCATATATATTACTTATATGGAATTACTTCTCCCAAGTTTCTTCCTGGTTTTCTACGCATATATGGTCAGTTACTTGAAAGAAAATCAGAAGAGCCTCATGTGAGTCCCTCATCCACCGTTGGATCGAGATGATCAGCTGATAAAGAGGGGTCTCACGTGAGACCCTTTTCTGTATATATAATTCATTCCAGTTACTCTAGGGATGTACTGTATCGGGCGGGGAGTACGTAACAGCTAGTACAATCGATATTCCAGCTATGCATAGTCAAGTGCTTGTTTATATGCATGCGTAGTCATACACCAAAGTAAATGTATGTATACCTGAGAGGATGACGAGGTCTTTGACGTCGAGGCCCTTGCTGGCGAAGTTGGCCTCGAGGACGGTGAAGTTGGCGAACGGCGTGGGGAGCTGGTTAAAAGCGTCCGACTTCCGCGACACCACGCCGTCGCGCCGCCCGAGCTGCACGTCCCACAGGTCCAGCCCGAGCTGCACAGGTGTACATATGTACCATATATATCACACGTGAGCTCTGGTTCTTACCTTAATGAGCCTGAATATCTAGATGCAGGCATGCACTGACCTGGAAGGAGATGGCATCCCTTGCGGCGAGCGCGAGGATGTCGGCGCAGGAGACGACGCCGGGGCAGACGGCCTCGAGCACGGCCTTGGCGGTGTCGACGACGTCGAACCCGCGCAGCGACCGGTTCGGCGAGGCGTCCTTCTCCGCCGTGTTGCCCGCCGTCGAGTCGATCAGCACCGACGCGTCGCACCCCTGCATGCATATATAGTACATGCGCCGACGTGATCAGTGCATGCCGTACTCCATATACCATTTCAGAATAACGTGAATGCATTTTCAGAATGTCAAAATGCCTATTAACTGCCCGATATATTACGCACCCTGACGATGCAGTCGTGGAAGAAGAGGCGGAGCAGCTGGGCGGGGAGCGCGGCGGGGTCGGCGGCGACGCGGACCAGCACGATGTCGCGCACCACCGCCTCCGCTACCGGGCACGTGTGCCGGTAGAAGTGCGCCTTCAGCTGCGACTGCGAGGCCCGGCCGCCGCCGGCGAGGAGGAGGAGCAATGATACGAGGGAGACGAACAATGGCGTCGGTCTCATCGCTAAGCCGGCCTAGCTAGCTGCCTGCGAGAGTAGGATGGATGTTAGTGATGGACGCGAAGCGTAGGTCGGACGGATAGCAATCAGGTGAGCGTTGGAAAATAATGGAAGCTAGCCAGGCTTATGGGGTGGTGCCCTTATTAAAGGCCACAGCGTGCGTACGTACGTAGGGCCGGCCGGCGGCATCTCCGTGAGGTCCCGGATTGCCGCTCAATTAGCCGTCCGATCGGGATCTACAGAAAAAGTTAATGCATACATAGGCTCAAACCCCAGCTTGGAAGAAAAGAAGCCAAAGGCCAAATGGGTGGCTTCCTACGAAATCACCCACCAATTTCACTGTTTATATAGTCCCAATCATTCTATTTTTCTCCTCAGTTTTCCCCTTCAACCAAACCAACGTGACACTCTGGTGACTCGCCTCTAGGGCTTGGTCCACACCATCCCTGCGCTGGTGCTAGCGGCAACTCCTCCTGAACTTGACGCCGACAGCTCTGTCCACCCCGTTCCTCTGGCGCTCGCCCGGATCTCCACCACCGCTACCAGGTCCCCTCCGCAACCTCCTCCATCCGGCCAACTGCTCCCCTTTCTTTGCACCTGGCTAGCGTCGCCCTACACCACCACCAGACTCCTCTGAACTCCCTCCATCGGCATCATTCGCCATCCCCGACAGTGGATATGCCCCTATTAAAGGCCACAGCGCGCGCGCATACGTAGGGCTGGTCGGCGGCATCTCCGTGAGGTCCTGAGTTGCCGCTCAATTAGCTGTTCGATCATGATCTATCGAAAAAGTTAGTCCATAGGTAGGCCCTGTTTGTTTAGGCTTAAACCGTAGCTTAAAATTAAAAAAGCCAAAGGCCAAATGGATAGCTTTTTAACCGGGCTTTCAGAAAGCCATATGCCACTTTACAATTATAAGCTAAAAAGCTAAGAAAGAGGTGTTTTTTTGGCTTTTGCGGATTGAGAATAGGCTTTTCCACCCAACTTCGTAAAAATTACCCATCCATGTCATCGTTTATATAGTACCAATCCTTCTCTTTTTTATCCTCTGTTTTCTTCTTCCACCAAATCAAATAAAGACGATACTGTGGGGAAGTCTCTCACGACCTTACCCGCAATAACAGAAGAGATGAAAATGGTGGTCAAACAAATGACCACCACAACGATGGAAGTCGACATTAGCGTTGTAGTGCCTACAACCACGGAGATGGTCGTTGAAACACAAGACGGAGGAGAAACTTTCGAGCGATGCGCTAAGAGGCTTGCCGGAGACATTCCTCCTCAATCTCAAGAAAGTAATATCTAGGAAGAAAATGAGCTTCCCAACTTCTTCTCGTCTATCTTTAATCCTCCTTTTGTAGCAAGGTATTCATTCGATCAACCTCAAGCCCCACACCCAAACCACCTGCCTAACAAAAGGCAAATTTTCGACGACAAACGTCTCGAAAAGGTATGGTGAAAAAGGGTCGATGAACTCAACCAACTGCAGGACTCCATGAGCGTTCTAGCAAACTTTGATCGTAGGGAAATGAATGTAAGTATCTTGATATTCGTACATAATATTTTCTGGTTTGTCACTGCTTTCTCGAATATATAGAGTGTTGGAGAACATGATGACCATGGCTAAATACCACAAACAGCTTACTCTCCTATAGCAAGAGAATGCCAAGCTCTCTGATGACGCGAGAGCGTGGTTAGTTTTCTTGCAATCAAATTTTATTTTGATTGCTCGACCAACTTTCTCATATTTACTGCCAACTCTTCTTGGCCCAAGTTTGATGCAAAAGTTTTGGTGGCTACGTTCGAGAACGAAAAACTCGAGACGTAGAAGCTCAAGAAAGAGGTCACCGACTTAAGGATAGGCCTAATACAGGCTAATTCCAAGGGCAAGGCTAAATTCTGAACTCAATACTGTTTATTTCCTTGACATCATCCTAGTTTTCCTTGATTTCCTTCCTTCGACAAAAAAAGAAACTGAAATAAATAGTCTCCGAGTTGAGGTCGAGGAATAGACCAAGGTAATCGGAGCCCTTTCCAGAGAGGATGAAAACTGATCTTGAAAGCCTTGATGCACGACTTTCAGGTAAAAGATACTTCATCTTCAACTAGAAGAACTTACGACTAGCTAGTCGTAAGGAAACTCTATTTTCGACTAACTTTCGAGGACTCGTGTCGTGATATGTCACACGACTTGACTATCGCTATTATGTTTGTAGGAGCTATAGCTGAAATAAAATGACTCTCTGAAATCTCCACTAGCAGTGAAGAGGAGACGAAGTCGGTGAAGACAATTCTCCACGACGACATTGAACTCTTCAACAATTTACTCGACAAGTTTAGTTCTGAGAAGATGGATCTTCCCGAAAGATACTATAATCGCTTGTGCAAGTACAATTAGGCTGTAAGTGAAGATTTTGGAGAAGCATTTAGCAACTCTGAAGGGCTAACAAGTCGAGTTGATTCAAAAAACTGTTAGATATGTCTTAAGCTATGCTTGGGCAAAACTCAAAGCACGTGACCCGAATCAAACATTTCAACCAATCGAGCAGGACTTCGATAGCTCAGAAGCAATAGTTGCTCAACTGATCAAGGAAGCCGAACCGTTTGCTCAAAAGGTTGTAGAGGAAATGTGACTCGATTCTCCTTCAGAATAGTCGTGCAAAGGAAAATTTTTGTATGAGACTTACCTTTGAATAAAAAGTCTCTTCTTTTTTCCTTTGATGAATGACAAGTTTCTTTGTTGTCCTACAATTCATATTTCCTTGCACTCATAATATAGAAAAGCAAGAAAAAAGGGAAACAATAACTTGGAGCTAAGAAATGAAGTTATATTAATAACTCTATCTTGGCCCCCAACTATATGTATAAACTAAGTGAATAGTATCGAGAAGAGAATATCATTTCGCTGTAGTTGTTGAATTCGATTGTTATGCTCTGGTAGCAAAAGTTAGGAACGAGTCAACACTAGAGAGTTCCTTCTAGTGGGCAGGACCACATGCAGAGAGGAAGGTTTTCGACTAGGTAGTCATTACTACACTTCAACCAAATTAACCAAATCAAAGACGCAAATAATAGTGAGACAATCATTCGAGCTATTTCTTTTATTTCTGTCTGACATGTTCATAGATAACACAATTGTTTTGTGCTGGCAGTAAGAGTTTGGAACAGTGTGACACTAGGAAGCTCCTTCTAGTGGGCAGGACCACATGCAGAAAGGACAGACTTCGACTAGTGTTGTCCCCTTATCCAAACAGGTGAAACCAATTGAAAATGCTAGAAGTGGTTGATCGGATATAAAAGAAAAAATTCATTGAACAAATGTAAAGGCATTGGAAACCCTAAAACTTTATTGCAAAGAATGAGAATATGCAAATATAAAACTTACGCAATTGGTCAATATTCTAAGAGTTTGAAAAAACTGGCCATCTTCCATGGTAAGTCGCACAGAGCCTGGTCGTGTGACCTCGACTATAGTGTAAGGACCTTTCCACTTGGGAAAAACTTGTTCCGATTAGATTGAGATTGGATTTTTCTCAACACCAAGTCACCTACAGTAAGGCCGCAAGGTTGGACCTTACGATTGTAATACTTACGCATAGCTTGCTGATAGACTGCAAATCGGATTAAGGCTTGGTTCCTTTTTTCTTCGAGCAAGTTGATGTCATTCGCTTGAAATTAATCTTGGTTGGAGTCGCTGAAGTTTTCAACCCTCGTTGACCAGATTTTTAGTTCTAGAGAAAGTATGGCTTCAGCTCCGAAGACTAAGAAAAAAAAGAGTTTCTCCTGGTGCCTGACTAGGAGTCGTGCGAATTGCCCACAACACCAAAGAGAGTTCCTGTACCCAAGCCACCGAGCATTTTACCAACTGATCGAAGACTCGAGTTTAATCCCTTGCATTATTTGGCCATTCGCGCGCTCAACCACACCATTGCTTTGAGGGTGGGTGATTGGGGCATAGCAAAGCTTGGTACCAAGCTGATCGAAAAGCTATTGGATTTTATACTAGAGAATTATTTTTATTGTCTGTAATTATAAGAGTTGGGACTCCAAACCGAGTAATTACACTTCTCATCATGAACATTGTTTACGTCTTCCGTTGTTATTTGAGTTACTAGTTCGACCTCTATCCATTTTGTGAATGTATCAATAGCCACCAAAAAGACTTGAAGCCCTTTGGCGCTCGCGGAAATGGTCTCAGGATGTCTAAACCCCAAGTCGCAAATGGCCATGAAAGAGGAATTATTTGAAGAGCCTGCGCTGGTTGGTGTATTTGCCGACTATGAAACTGGCATTGTACACACTTCTTGACCAACTCTTTGGCATCATTGAGAGCTGTTGACCAATAAAAACCATGTCGAAAGGCCTCACCAACTAGCATTATGTAGGAAGCATGCGCACCACATATGCCTCCATATATATCACTGAGGAGTTGTAACCCTTCTCTCTGCGATATACATCGCAAGAGAACACCCTGAGTACTCCGCTTGTAGAGTACCCTTTCAATCAAGGTATACATCTTGGCTTGACAGGGCAAACGATTTGCTTTCAAATCGTCCTTGGGTACGAAACCCTTTTAAAGATACTCATAGATAGTTGACATCCAGGTATCTTCGTACTCAATAGATGCCATCTCATTAAGAGTTGTCTCTAGTCTTTCGACCAAAGATGGCTTCTAGAGTTGCTCTAAGAAAACTCCTGATGGTACTTGCGATCGGGAAGAAACTATTCGAACCAACTTGTCTACGAGAAAGTTATCTTTTCGAGGGATATACTGTAATTCAAGACCAAAAAGTGCTTTTCTAGCTTGCGAACTTCCTACAAGTATTGATACATGGTCGAACTCAAGCATTAATACTCTTTACTGACCTGATTCGTGACTAGTTGAGAGTCTCCTTTCATGAGTAGTCGACGAATCCCGAGCACTTTAGTGGCTCGTATGCTAGCCAACAAACATTCATACTCAGCCACGTTGTTCGTAGCTGAAAAGAGTGATTGAATGGCATACTTTAAGGTCTCTTCTGTAGGAGATACTAGGATCGCCCCAGCCCCCGAGTCACTTAACGTAAGTGATCCATTTAAGTACATTGTCCACAGGTCATGGGAATCATACTATTGGGGATCCTGAACAGGTTCAGGATTGGTCTATTCAACGATAAAGTCTACCAAGATCTGGGATTTAATGACCATTCGAGATACGAAATGGAGATCAAACTCTTCAAGTTCTACCCACCATTTTGCCATGCGTCCCACTGTTTTCCTACCTTGGAGGACCACTCCTAAAGGAAACTCAGACAGCACAATAAATTTATGCGTCTGAAAATAATATCTTAGTTTCCTCAAAGATATGAGGAGGGCATATAATAGCTTTTAGATCTACAGGTAGCTCTCCTTAGGCCTATGTAAGACTTCGCTTATGTAATATACAGGTTGTTGGACGTTGTCACATTCTGCAATGAGTACAGCACTTACTGTCTATGACGTGATGGAAAGATATATGAGTAGCATTTCACATGGTTTTGGAGAAACCAGTATAGGAGCACTCATAAGATATCTCGTGAAATTGTCGAAGACATCATTAGCCTCCTTCAATCACTCGAAACCTTTATGTTTTCTGAGAAGCTTAAAGAAAGAAGGCCCTTTCTCACCCAGGCGTGCGATGAAACAACTTAGAGCCACCATGCAGCCAGTGAGTTTTTAAACTTCTTTCTTTATCGTCGGAGGGCGTATTTACTCGATGGCCTTGTTTTTTTCAGGATTTGCTTCGATACCCCTCGCCGAAATAATAAATCAGAGCAACTTTTTTGAAGAAACTTTGAATACACACTTCTTGCGATTAAGTTTCAAGCGGTATTTTCTGAGGTTATCAAAAGTCTCCTGCAGGTCTGAAATGTGATTAAGTCATGATGCTCTTGACAACTACATCATCAACATAGGCCTATAGATTGCGACCCATTTGATGTATAAAAGTCAGTTGCATCAAACGCTGAAAAGTTGGACTAGCATATTTTAGACCGAATGACATTTTGACATAGCAAAATATTCCAAATGGCATGATAAATGTAGTCTTCTCTTTATCTTTTGGTGACATACTAATCTGGTGTAACCAGAGTATGCATCTAGAAAACTGAACATTTCAGAACTAGCAGTAGATTTAACCAACTGATCGATGCGAGGAAACGAGAAATCATCCTTTGGACAAGCTTTATTTAAATCGGTATAGTCTATACACATATGCCAATTTTCATTAGACTTTTTTTTACCATTACAGGGTTAGCCAACCACTCAGAGTGATCGACTTCTCTTATGAAGCCTGGTTTTAATAGCATGTCAAATTCTGATTTAATAGCTTCTCGTCGATTTAGTGTAAATCTTCGTAATTTCTGTCTTATAGGCCTCTTATCAAGCTGTAGAGCTAGCCCATGCTCGATCACCTCTCTGGGACTCTGGGCATGTCGGATGGCCGCCACGTGAACACATTTACGTTTGCCCGGAGGAAGGTGATGAGGGCGTCTTCCTATGCAGGGTCGAAAGTAATTCCAATACAAACAGTCTTCGAAGACTCCTCTAGATTTAGAGAAACCTCCTTACTTCCTCATTCGGCTTCAGCATGCCTTTAGACTTCAAGTGCTTGCTCAAAGGCTGCGTCGCAATAGCTTCTCGAGTTGGTGGTTGGCCGACCATCTTGAGAGACTTGCGATCACATGTTAGCGTTATTTGCTTGTCACAATGAACTGTGATTACTCCCTTGGTACCTAGCAACTTAAGATATTGATATGCATAATGAACAGCTATCAGAAAACGTGCTAGAGTTGGTCGACCGAGTATGGTATTATAGGCCATATCTAAATCAACCACATCAAAGGAGATTTTCTCTGTCCTAAAGTTGCTCCAAGTATCAAACATTATAGGTAGAGACACTTGGCCAACAGGCTTAGTCAATGATCCCAGTATAATTCTATGAAAGGAATATTGCACCGCTTTATTCTGGTTCGAGAAACCTGCATCTCATCCAGTGTGCTAACGAATAAAATGTTTAAAGAACTATCACCATCAATCAATATGCGATTAACTCGGCAATTATTGATGGTGGGTTTGACCACAATCGAAAACTGACTAGGTTTAGTCAAAGAGACCGGACAGTCACCCCTCTCAAAAGTGGCGGTAACTTCTGACTACTTTGGAAAGTTATTGACAAGGGAGGTGTTAACAGAGTTTATCACTTGCTCGACAACCTTATACTACCGCTTTGACTCGTACGTGAATGAACCCCGATAGATGTGTTCAATTGTATGCTTCAAGCTCTAGAAAGGCATATCTTCGTCCTCATCTGAGTGTTTCCAATCGCTCGATTGTCCCACCTCCTTGAGTGTGGGAAGTGGTCTCTTGCCAGAATAGTAATCCTCAAGTTTTTTTTGAAAAATTTGGCAATTGTGGATGTTGCGGCCCTCCTTCTTGTGAAGTGGGCACCACCTAGGTTTGTTATTCCTTTGGGAGGATGCCTTGCCTTTGCCTCGAGCAGAGTATTACTTGGGGTTATGAGGCTTCTCATCACCTACGACCAAAATTTCCTTTGAGGAATCGACCCAAGGCTTCTGACCTTTAGTCTTATTCTTAGACCTCTTGGATTTCTCCTTCTTCTTACTACTTTCGTCTTCCCCTTTAAAACCCTGATTTACTTGATCGACTATTTTCACCCATTTGACTGCCTAATCATGTTACGATCAGCCATCTCGAAAAGCTCGACAACGGTGGTTGGGGGATGTAAGGTGATGTCTTCAGTGATTCTCCAATTTTGGGTTCTCTGTTTGAATACCTTGATGACAGGGGCGTTAGAGACTTCTAGAATTGAGTTACGAACTTGGCTAAATCGCTTGATGAATTGTCGTAGGGTCCCGCCACTGTTCTGCAGCATCCGATGCAAGTCATCCGCTTTCCGGGGTGGTTGTACGTCCCTTGAAAATTGGCTAGCAATAGATTGCAAATATGGCACCAGGAATGGATCGACTTGAATGGTTGGTTAAGCAACCAAGATCAAGCGGACCCCTCGAGCACTGTCGGAAGGCAATTTGCCATAACGTGCTCATCACCTCTTACTGCCTATACCGCAGTCGTGTAAATCTGAAGTACCTCGATGGGATTTTGTCTCCCATCGAACTTCTCCATATTCACTGGACGGAAACATGGCAGTCAGCATATTGCTCGGAGTTCGGGTATAAATACGCGGCACCCGGTAACCACTTCTTGATGTCTCCTTTGCGGGAAAAGATAATTCGGGTCATCAAGGGACCATAGTCGACTATGCCCGATAGTAGATTGACTTGACCTGTAGTAGGTCTGATCCATACATGGATGATACTCCTCATACTCTATCTGCCACTGCAGATTTCTTAGCTGAAGAGGTCATCGACTGCCTGCTTGATTGGTCCGCCAATCTAGAGCCACTCGAGGAACTCTTCTTCGATTGGAATTATGACCAGGCGACCGCCATATCCTAACATCATATCGAACCCTACGTGGTGAGTTCTGTGAGTGACAAGAAGTGGTCGTGCTCGTCTGACTTCTACAATTATGCTAACGAGGCTGCTTGAACTTATCCATCATCTTGCAAAGTCTTCACGCAATCTCTTCGGCAACACGGTTGTAACCGGCTGCCCGAGCAAGTTCTGGAGTCGGATTCTTGAGAAGGTCATTGATGTGTTAGAGCTCTTCTACAACTGATACTGGATGTGCCTGGACAAAGTCCCCTGGGAAGCTAGTCATCTCCTACGAGTGGTGTCGAGATCTTTAATTTCTGAGGTAAGCTACATCCGCCTCAGATGAGAGCAATTATTGCTAGAATTTCTCCCACGCTTATCAAAGAATTGATCATGTTTATCGTCGGAGGTGTCCGCACCATCCTCAAAAGAGGAGGGAGAGTGTGCTCAAGGGGAAGCCTCGTGAGAACCTCCATCGGGAATATGATGAGGATTTAAAGGGATGGCCAAAACCTCCTGTCTAGAACCTCAACTTTCGGTGGAAGTTGACTCATCTGAGGAGTCGTCGAGTGATAGCGCATCGCGACCAGGAATAAATCCCACCAAGTAGGGGAACTCCAGGTTATAACCATCTCCAACGAGAGGAGCACTCTGCGTCTGGATAGATAAACCCTCAGACTGCAAATCCCCTCGAGTGTCACAATCAATAGGCGACGCCGATTTCCCCGATTCTGGATCTCCGAGATTGCCTGGAACTGGGCAGGTTGTCACTGTTGGTGCACTTGGACTCCTTGGGGCAGAGTTATGGTCACGTCGCGAGCCCTGCTCGTCGTCAGATTGACTCTTGTCACCTGGGAAAAATGAGTTCTCCCGTGGGCGTACTGTTGCGGAGGATTTGGATCCCTCCTCAGCCTTTCCCACAGCGGAGTCTCTGAGATTTCCTGACGGATCTCCAGCAATAGCCTCACCATGGGAAGCAAGTAGGACCTGCTCGTAGTCGTAGCAGACTTCTATGTTGATATCTGCGTAGTCTGCCAAGTCAAATCAGGTCTCCTCATTCCATTCTCCAGCCATGAAGGCATTAGAAGGAAGAGAATCAGCCTATCAAGAATTTTTTGGAACCTTGGAAGAAACCCTCCCTAAGAACGGCGCCAACTATCGATATTTAATATTGATCTTACGTATGATTTCTTATATTCAAGGGAAAGTACTCAATGTTCTCGTATGATCATGTAGAGTAAAGACACAATAATTTTTATATAGGTTTGGGCCTTCTCCTGGGAAAATCACAACCCTATGTCCTTTGCTATTGTTGCTGAGGAAAGGCTTACAAGTGTGAACAGTAAGAGAAACTACTCACTGCTTACAGAACTAATTGCTCCCTACTAAAACTTATCTCTCTCTCTCTCTCTCTCTGACCCCCCTTCTCCCAAGATTTGTCCATAATATTGGCGATGAATCAGTGGTAATTGCTTCTTGCTAGAAGACGTATTGACACTTTGAGAGTTAACCACTGGATGACGGTTATTGTTAGAGAGACATAGGCAGTAGTTCGTCATATGACAGTTGTTGTCAAAGAAACGTAGGTAAGATCGTGTGTGGTTATGGAATATAAACGCACGTTCTAACTGGCTTGTCAGGCTAACCCACTATGGATTTAGTTAGACATAAATAGGAGAACGACCAGACCATCGTAATAGGACCTACGATTCGATAGTCGTAGCAGAACTTATGACTAATTAGTCATAGCAGAACTTAAAACTAGGTAGTCATAACAGAACTTACAACTAGATAGTCATGGTAGAACTTATGACTAGGTAGTCGTGGCAGTACTTACGACTAGGTAGCCATAGCAGAACTTATGACTATTCTACAAAATTTCTCCCTCATCATTAAAGGGTATATTCGGAGAATATGATGATATAATAAATAGATAATTATTATATCCTCGTCAAGGGGTTTTCAGCGGCGGGGTTTCGAGAACTAGTGCAAGGATTCTGGTGACCAATGGCGGGCCGACGGCATAAGAGCATTGGCGAGAGAGAAAGGATGGGTGGGAAGCGCATGGATCTCGATGCAAATGGACGGGTGTGATAAAGCATGTCGCCACAAGCTGTGGTAGGACAACATTTTCAAGTGTAGGGTGTGGGTGCGAGAATTAAGGAGGGGGTTGGAGTAGATATATATGGTCGGTCACATGGTTCAAATCCAAGGGTAGTATTTTGATCCAATGGTTTAAAATATGACCTATTTTCAGGAAAAAAAATAGACAAGTTGTGTACATACACTCTTTTTTACTCCATCCATTCTTTTTAAGTGGTGTTTTTTTATTTTTACAGTCTTCGAGATGTGATTTTGACTGTTACTTTTTATAATTTTATCTATTATATACTAATAAAATTATGATATTATAAAAGTTTTTTAACGACAAATTTAATAATATGTTCCCTCTATCTCGCAATATAAGTCTCCATTCTTGGAAAACATCGCCTCACAATATAAATCCTTTGCGTAGACCAAAAGTGTAGTTATTATAATATTTTCATCATATATCCCTACTTTAATGGTAAAAAATAAATGAGTAGCTATAGTATACCATTTAATAGGGATATACACAGTCTAATAATTTTTTTTTTCTAAATTTTATGTGCGTATGATGGGTTTTAGATTTATATTATCGATAATTTTAAATATATTGGAAAGTTTGATGGTACGGATTAGTATATGCATTGTTTTCGAGGACACTGATAAGCATGGCTATTGTTTATCTTTGACCAACGTTGACCATATGTCACTGCCCATGCGTTGTCGTTGTGGCAGTACGCGTGACATTCTGTAGGTATATGCATGCGGGGACAGACAGCGAATGATCGTACCCGGTCGTCTTTCAACAAAAAGCTGATCTCGACATAAACAATTTATATCATGGATCGATTATTGCGGTTATTCAGATACCAATCAGATGTATTTTATTTTGTGCTGGATGATGTTGATAGAGAGGCATAATAAAAGTTTGCGAAAAGGGCATTTTCTTTCAATACAACTTTGCAAGCACAAAGAAGTGCAGGAAATAGATGCATCGTTTTAGTCGGTGATGGATCTATAAGTTGTGTCAAAATAAGGCCATGTCCTGCTGCCTTTCTTTGCAGATGCTGCCACACAAGTGTTATGATGCAGTTGTTCGATGATTTGGCACCAAGCAGCTGAGGTTGTTACATGGCACTATCATTGTCCATGCGTATAGACCAACCAATTGTGTGTGTGTAGCGGATAAAAGGCCTAGTTCAAAAACTAACTTATAACTTACGATTTATTACTTCTCTCGAATAAATAAACAGAACGATTTCTCCGTTGCCGTTTCGAAGCAACTCGTCAGAACAGTCTTTTCAAAATAACTTATCAGCTTATCGATATTCAATCCATCCGCATAAACACTCACGTTATAGTCTTAAATATAGACGGTATACATAAGTTACGGAAAAAAAAAGTATGTGGATATGTGCATGTACGTGACGTGAGTGGACGTGCGTCTTCGATGTACTCTGCAAGAAATGTTCGTACGAGACACTGTGAATATTGAAGCGCGTGACAAAGTGGTCGAGGAGCCATAGCTTTCTCCGTGCGCTGAAACGACGGGTCGGAACTCAGAAGTATTTACCAACCGGCAATAATTCAGTTATAGCAAGTTAGCTATAGAGCATCGCTAATTAAGGCCATATAAGTTCGATATTTTTCGCCTGCTTTTGTCAACTACTGAATCGTGCATGCATGTGTGGTTAAGCAAGCAATAACTCAAGGAAAGAGAAATAAAAAAAATGATGCAACGAAGACCTAACTATATGTACAAGGTAGGAAGAATGTCGAAGCTGCAAATATGGAGGTCGTCTGTTCAGGCTTAATTAGCTAGCACGTCCCAATGCTCTTTCCGTTGTACATTAGGGTCACGTTGGCCACGGTTAAGCATAGTCATATGAATAAGAAGGACAAGATATAGTCCTAATACTTTCTCTCGACTTTATTTATTGAAATTTTTGTGTATATTTGAGCACCTATTTGAGGAAAGAGGAGAGATGAGGTAACTAAATAACTATCGATATCCATGTGAAACAAAACTATTATTTGTAACTGCTCAGGGGCCTTTAGCCTTTCAAGGGCCTGGTTTATGGCACCGTTTTCATTTAGGCTTTTAAGTTTAAGCTTTTGGCTTATTTTATATTGTATCGACTTTTTTTACATCGTAACTGCTAATAGTTTTTTCAGCGTAATTAAATTTAAAAAATAAAATAAAAGTTATATCATCACAGATAATACAAATAAATAAAAGAAAAAATATAAAAAAACTTTAAAAATTAAAATATAAAATTAAAAAACCATAAACAGAAACACCTTCGAGCGGTACCTAGTACCAGCCTCTTCGAAAATGGGTCAATTCATTTCATGATCTGGTTAAAACACGGAAACTTTGTGCTGATCGCTCCAACAACTATTCTACAGGTTCTACCGAAAATCCCTGGGCCCACATTTCGGCGACAGCAACAGCAGATGCATGAGACAAGTGACAAGGTACGTACGTGCGCCAAGGCGTGTTCATCCGATCAACTCGCGCCGATAACCACTTACCGATCATCAAGCGTCGACCGATCTGGAGAATTACGGAAGTCAACAAATCAAGGTATATTCTTTTTGACTGCGGCCGATGGTTTTTGGTTGTTGTTGATGGATTTTTAGCTGTTTACGACAGAGATTGCGGAAAGAGAGATACTCATTTACGATTTTTGATGGTACAGATATTAAATTTTTAACGTATACTATAATTAATTTGTAAACTCTATCTTAAAAAATACTTCATTTAAAAGTTAGATACTGTAATATAAATTAAAAGTTAAAAGTTAAAAGCTAAAAAGAATAAGGATCTCTACCTCATGCATTCTGCTGCTGCTGCCGCTGGAGTGTCACACTTCCATGCAATAATTTAAGTTCGTCTCATTAAGCCATGCAGTCTCCATCAAAGTACGTACGGAGCGAGCCTTCTCTTAAATTTTATGATTGAGGCGACGAGATGGTTCGTCTCGATACTATCCAACAGTGGCTCGTGTTTGCCGCCGTACGCTGACAGGAAGAACTGAGACATCGTTGTCTACAGTGCTAGCTTAGGCCCTTTCGGTTTATGTCTTGTCTCGAATAATGGGACGAAACCCTTCTTCGTTATCTCTTAAAATAATTTATCAAAATAATATTTATAATAATTTATCGATATTTAATTTATTTATATAAATATTTATATTAAAATCAAAAATCATCCGTCGTCACTAGTAAAAATGACTAGGTAGCACCTAAAAATGGCACTTCCCCATAGGTACGAGCCTACGAGAAAAATCCACATAGGAAATAGAGCACTTCCCCATGCGTACGGGCCTGTGAGAAAAATCCACATAGGGAATGGAGCTGAAGGGAGATCTCCCCCTGCAGGACAAGGAAGACGAGGCCCATTACGCTAGCACGGCAGAGGCGAGCCTGTTCTTTTTTTTGCTGTGGTTTATGGTTTTTGGTTGAAATTTTTGAATTTTAGCTGTTTGTAACAGAGATTACGGAGAGAGAGATACTCGCTTGCGATTTTGAATGGTACAGATGTTAGGCTTTTAATATGTACTACAATTAACTTGTAGACTCCATCTTCAAAAAAATACTCCGTTTGAAAGTTAGGTACTGTAGTAAAAGCCAAAAGCCGTTTTGAGAAACTGAAAAGAACAAGCCACAAGCCTTGAAGCTATTCTGCACAAGGTCCCTAGGGACCCGTAATAATGATGATACATTATTTTACTTATAATTTATATTTTTTTATATGTAAATGTAATTTTCTTGTATATTTGAATCAAAACTTGAAACTATATATTATGTTATATATTTTAAAGCTAAAACCACTTATATATTAATAAATAGTCAGATTACTTATTTTTAAATTTATTTGAAATATGTTTTAATCCCTGTGAGGATCCGTAAAAATATCTCTTTGTTGGGCATTTGGCTTGGGAGAGCCGAGCTCTTGGGGAGCTAGCGATCGCGCCGACCCGCCCGTTCCGCTCAGCATCCGCATCCTCCGGCCATTCTGCTCAGCCTCTGGATCCTCCAGAGCTTTTTGTAGCGGCGCACAGTGTGTGGGCCCTCCGGGCCATGGGTTGCTGCGGCGCGCTGGGACCGAGTCGTGTGGGCGGGAGGTGGCCAGGTCCTCCAGGCCGTTTCGCGGTGGCGTGCTGGGCATGCGGGTTCTCCGGGCCGTTGGGCTGCTGCGGTGCGTTGGGGCACTGGCGACAAGGTCCTGTGGGTGAGAAGGGCGGCGCTGGAGGTGGCTCGGCCTGGCAGTTTCGACCGTCGGCCGTTGGCCGCAGCCCATCGTCCCCTCTCTGCTGGCCGCAGCCCGTCATCCCTTCTCTGCTCGGCTATAAGAGGTCGTTCCCTTCTTCGTTCTATAGCACCCCAAAAGAGGCAATTCCCTTCTTCCTCTCTACCTCTAGTTCTGTGATTCCCGTGTGCTCTCTAGTTGATGTGCTCAGTTGTCTTGTGCGGCATTCCCTGATCCTCGACTTCAACCTTAGTGACTGAGAGAGAAGTGCGGCATCATATCTCCGATTGTCTTTGCTCTCGCTATCACAGCAGGGTGATTGGTTTTCTGGGACAGCGCACGTGTGTGCGTTGCCACTATTCGGCTCTTCTTGGCGATTTTCAATATCGCCACCACTGTGAGTTGTTCAGTTGGTTACTTTGCATTCTGTGATTTAACTTATACTTGAGAAATGCAAAGTGTTGGTGGGCTGATTGCTCGATGAGGAAAATAATTTTATACTAAAATTGATTACTCAAACTGGAGCTCCAAATCCTGTCGGTTGTTTTCACTTGTTCACTGCAATTAGATACATTTGGTGTAGATATTGTATAGTCATATATCTCTGTTAGCCAAATAGGTTTGTTGCATAACTTGTTAATAGTTGATTTTATCCACTGGAACTTTATCAAGTGAGTTGGCTGATTTGTATAGATTGATGATACTCTTGCATTGCTCTGTCGGCCAATGTATGTGCATACTGTAGACAGTATGAAAATTGACATTGTTAAGGTGATTTTAGAGCTCTATGTTTGAATTTTTAATCGGCATAATCAATGAATGAAGAGTATAAAGTTATTGTAACGGGACGACTAAGTTTCAACTTGTGTAACCCTACATTCTGAGAGCAACATAAACAATTTTAAAACTACATGCTAGATTTGTTAATCATAATTGTTGTGACTACAGACCAAACAGAGAGAGAGGTATGGTAGTGGAGAGTTAGGTGAGCAAATGACCTCTTGGTCTTTCCCAAAGGTTGATATCACATATATATATATGTGTACCTCGTGAGGAGCATTTACACTCGTAACCTTACATCGAGCCTCTTTCGGAGGGCATTCATGTCATTACACATGTCTTATTACTGCCTCACTCGATATCTACGCCTTCCCACAGGCTAGTTGGGTTAGGTGGGGGCCACCCCTACAACAGGAGTCTCTTATGGTGAAGGGCTTCACAGGCCGAAACCATGTTGCCGAGCCCTTTAGCCCCCTTCGTCCCTGCGGCCTGTGACATTGCGTGGTTGTGGGCGCAGATGATTTGGCGCATGTAGGTCCTTGTGGCTCCGTAGAGTGGAGGCCGGGGGGCCGCAGCAGAGTCGCTGTTGAAGTCTTGCGCTGGGTGGTCACAATAGAGTCGCGTTTGCGCTGCAGAGGCGAAGACCTGGTCGATGCGGACTCCCTCTGGCTGACCCGCCGCGCCAGTGCTTTCTGCAACCTAGCATCCATGGAAAGGCATGAGACACATTAGGTGCGAGAACGGTTGTGCTAAGAGTGGGAGGTATGGTGTGCAACGAATGCCGGGGTTGTCCCGCTGAGGCGAAGGCTTCGGGGGAGGCGGGTCGTCCCGCTGAGGCGAAGGCTTCGGGGAAGGCGGGGTTGGGGTCGCTTGGCGCCATGCTGCGGAGCCGAAGGCGTCGAACGTGCGAGGAGTGGCGTGGAGGCTGCGGAGCAGGCCTGCCCGCGCAACACTGTGTTGGTGAGGCGAGTCGAGGGCCTCCGCGAAAAGCACGTTCGCCGAACTACCTCCGTCAACAAGGACGCGCCAGACGTCACATCCGGCAATGTCGGCTTGGATGAGCAGAGGGTCTTGGTGGGGAAACTCCACGCCTCGGGCATCGGAGGGCGCGAAGGCACGAAGGTGACTTTGCCCTGAGCTACTCCCGGCCGTGGCTGCTGTGAGGCCCCTGACGATGAACCTCCGGAGATGACGTTGACGACCTGAACCTGCGGGGGTGTTCGCTGCGGCCGCTGCGGACGGGTCCCCGGTGCGACGGCCGTCGGGGTCTGCGGGCTTCAAGCCTCTTGCATGGCCCGCACGGTCTCGCGGAGATCTGCCAGCTCCCGTTGGAGCGCATGGAGGGGCGCCAGTAGGGAGCTCTGCACTACCGGCGTAGTCAAAGCGGGCGGTACACCCGATCGCGCTGGCTTGACAGCCGCGACCACCGCCTGTGCCGCCGAGTTACCCGCCACGTCAGTGTGGTGGATTCCCGCGTTGCTGACCCGATCCGCAGTACTGACGGGGCCGCGTGGCATTTCTGTACCGGGGGCGAAGAAGGTGGCCATGCCTCCGTGGGCGCCGACGCTAGCTCCTTGCTCCGCTCGGTCGGTGGTGTGGTAGCTGGCGAGGTCGATCGTTATGCCGGCGATAATGGAGTCGGAGTCGACCACTGCATCGGTGATGGCGGGGTTGGAGTCGACGTCGGCGATGGCGGGGTTGGAGTCGACGTCGGCGATAGCGGGGTTGGAGTCGACCGCTTCGTCATGAGTGTTGTCGTTCACTCCCACGACCGCCGATGCCGACGCTGATGCGAGGCCTCGCCGCGACCCCCTCCTTCGCCGTCGATGATGAAGCTTTCTTCGGTGCCATCCTTCTTCTTGCGGTCTTTCTTGCGGTTTGCGGTCTTTCTTGTGGTCTTGAGGTTTGCTTCCGTCGTCCCCACGGACGACGTCAACTGTTGTGGCTACAGACCAAACAGAGAGAGAGGTATGGTAGTGGAAAGTTAGGTGAGCAAATGACCTCTTGGTCTTTCCCAAGGGTTGATATCACGTATATATATGTGTACCTCGTGAGGAGCGTTTACACTCGTAACCTTACATCGAGCCTCCTTCGGAGGACATTCATGTCATTACACATGTCTTATTACTGCCTCACTCGATATCTACACATTTCCACATGCTAGTTGGGTTAGGTGGGGGCCACCCCTACAACGATAATGTTTATAATACTTTACATGATGTTAATGTTGGGTATATGTTCAGATTTCAAAGGCTTAAGAAATTGCTTTGTTTTTATGTTATTTAAGTCTTTCATATACCATTTATATCATGTATTTGTGTTTATTACTCATATTGGAATTAAATTTGAATATGGGCTTATATCACATAATCTACAACACTTAACACCACATATACCTACACATATCCACATGAATACATCTAATGCAAATGCTTAAACTAAAGATAAAACCCCTAAGAACTCCAAAAGTACGGACACACGTTTTACACGTTTTGATCACTAAATAGACACATATATATATTGTACTCAAAGATACCTCTTTAGCCTTATTTATATGAATAATGCCACCTCAGAAAGTACGGCGCCCATCCTCGAACACGGACGGATGAGGGAGGTGGGCACTGCCACTGCCACCATCTGAGCAAACTCTCAGCCGCGAAAAAGAAAACGACATTTAACTAAGCTAATGGCAATCAAACTCTAACCCTATCTGTCTTAAGTAGAAAACGGC
Source organism: Melocanna baccifera (assembly GCA_036346265.1). Classification (NCBI taxonomy): domain Eukaryota; kingdom Viridiplantae; phylum Streptophyta; class Magnoliopsida; order Poales; family Poaceae; genus Melocanna; species Melocanna baccifera. The sequence continues at coordinate 16,812,793 of CM070710.1, forward strand.
TAGCTGTCTAGTCAGTGGGAATCAAACTGTCTGTAATAATGTCTGTAATGCAGAAAACGAGTCCGTCATGTCGAAAGTATCGCATCGGTTGGCAAGTCATTTAACTGGGAGACTAGACCACCAAGATCTGATGAGTATGATTAACAATTAATCCCACCTCTGCTCACTCACCCACCCCATGAGTATTACTCCCTCTCGGCCCTGAAATAGGATTTCTCAACCGTTATTTCGAAACTAGACAATTATTTTCAAATAATTTATCGATATTTAATTCATTCATGCAAACGCTGTACCCGAAAGAACATTAGACCGGATGCATACATGCATATGTACGGACGTCGTGGATATATTCAACTAAAAGTGCATCTAATTTAACAGTATACTGTTAGCTAGCTAACAAAAGCATGGATGGATGGATGGATGTACATGGTGCTTGAATACTCGGGTGAAGTAATCAAGGCATTAAGCTGATCAGAGCCGCTCGAGCTGCTGGTTGTAGACGTCGCCAGGCTGCGGCATCTGCTCGTGCGGCAGCGGCCTCGCCTCCGTCGTCGACTCCGCCGCCGTCTTCCCGTGCTCCTTCCTGTTGCTGCCACGAGAGTCGGAGCCACCGCCGCGTCCTCCCCCTCCCCCCCGCTGCTCCTCGGCGCCTCTGCCGCCGCGCGACTCATCATGGCGGCCGCCGTCGGCCTTGCTCGCCGTCGCTTGCGCCTGATCCATGCGGTCGATCGCCTGATGATCGTCTTGCGGTCTTGCCTCCTCGATGGATTGGGGCTGGAACATGCGCACGTACGTGTAGCCTGTTAAGAAATAATATGCAGATCGATGAACGGCAATACAATATCCAATGCAATCATGAGAGAAATCCAATCCAATAGCACACACAAGACATAGAGAATAGAGAATCAGAGTGTAATCTTTATTGATTATTGATTGTCTTTACATGGCACAAAGCCCTCTATTTATAGAATAGAAAAGCAGGGGTAGTTTAGGTATTTGCCCATCACTCAATAGTTTCGTAACACTCCCCCTTGGGCGAATACCTCGGTATGCGCATGCCTCATTAAAAACTCTTCCCAAAAACTCAGTGGGAAAAAAGGGATAGAGAAAAGAGTACATTGCATCCGTTACTTGTGGCATCTGTTGCCTCATTAAAAATCTTGTGTGAGAAAACTTCAGGAAAAACTCACAAAGGGAAAAGAGTGTAACATTTAGATCTTCAAGATCATGTAAGTCTTCTGGCTTTACATATAGGCTATGGTTCAGAGATTCGCTCCCCCTGAACCTTATAATTCTCTAAGTCGTCTCATACCAATGCCTCGAACACACTTCTGTAGCTAGAAACTGTGAGAGATTTTGTGAATAAATATGTCGAATTATCACAAGACTTACCTTCAATATCTGAGTAGTGCCATATGACCAAAAGTCTGTCTTTTAGGGCCAATAACATGGTCATATTACCACAGAATCAATGTAACCAGCCTTAATCTTTGGCTCTCAGGGGATTAATAAATCTGCCATTAACACCAATATATATGGTACCTTCATGGTAATAGAGGATATTACCACTCCACCAGCTTCTGGTAGGAGATGCACTTCATATGTGTTTATTTGGTGAACTTCTGGTTCTTAGCATCCTCATTCCATTTCGTCGGATCTTGGATAGGTTCTTATCCGCTTCTAGGGATTGTATAATCGTTGGTGTATCAACTGGTGATTTATTTTCTCTTCAGGAAAAAGGCTTTCTCTCCTAGGAGATTCTCTTTCTTCAGATAAGAGTTTATCAAGTATAAGTTTTATATATATATATATATATATATATATATATATATATATATATGTATATGTATATGTATATACATATAGCAACTTTGTTAAAAAAAACACTGAGTCCTTCGGGGATCAAGCTTTGGGTTCCTTCAGGGATCCCACTGAGGATTTTCAGAATCCGATAACTGCATATCTTATTCATGTCATCTGCCAGAGTTATTATATAACGAAACATTATTTCATTCATAACTGGAGAATATAGATCTCTACAGGGATCCATGAACCATCGCTTTCACCACCACATTATTTCATAACGAGCCATCAAGTCTGAACGAATAGGTGCCAAGACTTTCATCTGCGATTATGGTTCAGCCTCAATTGCTTTCTTTCATTTTGATCCGATATGAACAATTCAGATGTTCGGCCATAGACTTTGGTTCCGAATTGTTCTCATGCGAGAAACTTTTAGAAATTTTAGAGGCAAACTGGTTGTCGACAACTTTTCTCCGAATATCCTCATAATTGAGTGTATTTCAATATTAACCAAAACTTCGTCATTTCCCAAAACAAAAATCTTTTGGTAGTTCCGTGTTCCCCAGTAGTATAATATGTGCGCGCTTTATTACTGGGGTTTTCATCTTCGGGATGAGCCTCTTTAGGAGGTATTCCACCTTCATGGTGAATTTTCTTTTGGAGTATTCAAGGAGTATTAACAATTATGTTGACTAGTGTCATCAGACCTTAGGTCCACAGGCGTCCCCGTAGAATTTAGGTTACTGACCATTCAGTCAATTTCGCAAAGATGGAAATACTATTCAACCCGGGGTATTCCAAACCTAGCGACATATTTACTTTAGGTAAATACTATATAACTCCTTCATGCAATGAGCAAGGAAATCGCGCTCTCCCGTCAAGCGTGACAGAGTATCAGCTAAACTTATATTTAGCTTAATTAGTGCGTAAACCATGTAGTAAAGATCTTTCTTCAGGAAAATATCTCGGCATTCAAATGTTTTGGGCATTACTCTCCCCCTAATGCCGAGATATGATCTTGCTTAATAGCATACTTTAAAATCCCCTCAGTATGCTGCGGTGGTGTTGTCATATGGGAAATGATTGGTCTCATAATACGCACTAATCCTTGATTGGGGTTTCTTTTCTTAATGCAGTGAGCTAGATATTTATTAATGCAGTGGCATGGATAATCACGCATCTCTACTTCGAGAGATTATCCCAAATATATGTTGGGTTATTAATCTGCGATAACAGAAATATTCTAGCTTCTTATATTGCCCAATATTATGATCTAATTTCTCATATTTCGACTTTAAATTTAGATCGCATAAAACTTCGAGTTTTATGTTATTGTAACATGCATTATGCTTTGACAAAGATAAAGTACATCTTCGTGATGTTGGTAAAAGTATGAATATAACACTATCACATAAAACACGCCCGACGATTAATCTACATGGAATATATTTATATATATTCTGCTGGAATATACATCTAGTTTAACCTCCCAGATAGAATAATTATTCTTCAGGAATATATGTGATTAATTCGGGAGGCAATTTATATGCCTGTTACAATTTATAATGTCAACTGAATATGACATATTTAGATCATTCGGGATCATTAATATCCAATAGGTCGTCTAGTATTTTGAGATTTATATTTGCTTCAGGCAAATGGTTATAGTTTCCAGTGGTATATGTGCGGTGGCTTCATGCTGCTGTGTAATACCCATGTATGTGGTCGCATGCTGGCGACTAGTATATTACTGGAGACAGTGTGGTGCAAGATGGAGTAATACTCACATGCGAACTTCTGGTCCTAGAGAGAGCAATAGAACATGGCAAAGTGCCTTCAGGGCTACCAGTAACACTCTAGGGTAGAGTAGTGGCGATTCCTCACCAACTACAAGGTTTTACCTTTTAGTGGTAAAGGATATAATTCTGTCTGCTTCAGGCTTAACAGTGGTATGACTATATGCCAATTAAATAATCCTAAGTGATACAATTTGCAGCCATTCGGGGCGTGCAAGTATCCGCTTAATGATGCCCAATACCGTACAATATTCATGCAATTATATATATATACTTACTTCTGGTAAGTAATCTCAACTGCATGAAAATGAGTGCGAAAGAGTAACAATTTACATTTATCTATTCAGTAGATAAATTATCATTTCCCAGATTTTCCTAGTAATATTTGGGATTTTCTGATAATTATTAGGGTATTTAAGTAATTTTCAGAATTACTAACCCACTAAATAAATCCCCAGATACATAATACCAGGAAATAAACCATAAAAGAAATATGATGCTTCCAAGATGTACTAAGTCTAAGGTTTCACAGAATTTATGGAAGCTCATATATCTAAAAACCAAGTTTCTAGGCTTTTCTCAGAATTTCTAGAATTTTCTGGAATTTCTAGCAATTTTAATAAATTTCTGCTAATTAATGTGCAATTTTCAGAATTACTAAGCAGAAAATAATATGCTGAATAAACATTATTCCAGAAAATAAAATAATAATACCACATGTTGTCTAGATCATAAAGAATTAAAGTGATCTAGAAAATAAAATATATGAAACAAAATCAGTCTACTGGACTAAATCGTAATTATGATAAACTGTAAGGTCATATATATAATTTTATTCTCGATTTTTAATTCATACCTCTAATTAAGTAAAAGCCAGGGAGGTAACCTAAAAGTGCCATCAGATATTTGTAAATGTATAATAACCCGAGGGTCTTCCTGCAAAAATACCGCCTCAACCTTATCTCTTCCGCAAGGAGTGGATAGGCTTCCTCCTCCCTGGTGCGCTCCTCCCCCTTTTCGGCCGCAACTGCTCCCCCCACACCTCTCGGCCGCAAGACCCGGGCTACCTCACTCGGCCGAAAAATCCGCCCCCCCACTCCCCCTTGCCGCAACCGTCGCCCCTCATCCCGCTTTTTTCGGATCTGCATGGTGCGGCTTGCGCGGGCTCGTGCGGCGCGCGCCTTCGGTCCGACGCGCACTGCGGGCCCATGCGGCGCGCGCGGCGTCTGCGCGGTGGCGGCGGCCGGGGCTGGTGCGACTACGGTGGCGACAAAGACAGGCGGCGGACCCTAGTGGTGGGCGCGACGGTCTGCAGCATGGCGGAGGCGGTGGGCCTGCGCAGCGCGACGGAGGCGGCGGGCCCTGGTCCAGCCCGGCACTGCAGCGGCCAGATGCTACCCGGCGCGGCGGCGGCGGCCTGCGGGGCCGGGCGCGGGAGCGGCGGTGGCTGAAGGCCGGCTGCGGGTCAGTGGTGCGCCGGAGAAAGTTGGTGTGGCGGCGACCCCGGGCGTAGAGGCCTGCGCTAGCGGTCGGCCCGTTCATGGAGTTGATTTGGTTTCTTTTGGTGCAGTGGGTTGTCAAAGCCAATTCCAAAAGAAAGGTGTTTGCTATGGTTTGCAAGAACAATTCAGGTTTGTTGTTTCTGATTGTTCTAGGATGTGAGATCGTAATCTATCATCCAAGATATTTATATGAAGATAGAAACCAGTCTATTTTTCATGGAGTAGCAAAATACCAGGTGATCTATGTATGATGTTGCTACGGGATTCAAAAGGATCAATCTATCGCAGAAAGTATCAAATAGCAGAACCCCCTCAAATTATCAGATTTATCTACTACGGGATTCTGTAATTTTTTTCTACAAATGAGATTGACCCAACATTGCAGTATAGCCAGAGAGTACAGATCAATCTGTTGAGAAAATCAGCAGCAATTTACATAAACAGGTAATTGATCTACTCATGGCATTTCTAGGAATACAAGTTAAATCTATGTGAACAAGAACTGCAATGAATGACGGATTGGATTGGAAATTTCATACCGTGCGCCGTGCGCCTTTGTAGAGACTCGTGCTGATAACGTGTTAAGAAATAATATGCAGATCGATGAACGGCAATACAATATCCAATGCAATCATGAGAGAAATCCAATCCAATAGCACACACAAGACATAGAGAATAGAGAATCAGAGTGTAATCTTTATTGATTATTGATTGTCTTTACATGGCACAAAGCCCTCTATTTATAGAATAGAAAAGCAGGGGTAGTTTAGGTATTTGCCCATCACTCAATAGTTTTGTCTTCTTGCGCTACGTGTGCACGTATGCGTGCCTGCCTGCCACGTGGCCCGCGTACGTGTCGTGCCATTCCTCGACTCTGTCATCGGGGCACCGAAACTTCGACACAAGTGGCAGCTGGATCAAAATAAAATAAAAGAGCAAATTACACGTTGCGTCGTCTAAATTGATTAAAGTTAAATAAAATACTATGGACGTGTGCTACTCAAATAGTTTTTACTGATGATTTTTGACTATATCTTTATAGCTTTTGATTGAAAATAAAGTAGTAATCGAAAGAAGTAGCTTTTAAAAGTAGAGACGGGGTAGAAAAAATAAGAGAGATATGTGCGCGTGATGAGAGCGACAAGAGTAGGATGTATGATACGTCTGTGATCACTATTTTATCTTTGAACTGAAACGGTAGTAAGAGGAGTAGAAAAACCGTGTGTTTGTATTAGCTTTTAATTTTTACAAGCAAAAATAAGAAACATAAATTAATACGAACAGGGTCGTTGTCTAAGCAATCTGTGAAAAATTGCGGTACCCGAAATCCGAGTACCCGATGGGTTTTACCTGATAAGGAGGCAAGTATGGAAAGATATCTTCACCCGTGGGTATGCTAATGGGCAAAAACCTCTACCCATCGGGTATGCGAGTGTATACTACCCGTACCCGTATGCCTGTGGGTAAAGTATACCCGGCTGGATGTATCCTAGAGATAGCAACGGGTACATATACATGTGGCCCGTATATATATATTCGAAACGAAGTCGATGGAAATACTCGCGCCCGTATATACCTGTGCCCCGTATATACCCTTATCAATTCGGGTATAGGTTACCCATCGGGTAAAAATACTCGCGCGGGTACGGGTATAGGTAAGTTTCTATACCCATGTGTGGGTACGGGTATTGTGACGGGTGCAGGTACGGGTATCGGGTACGTATACAGGTTGGCTATACCCAGTAGGTATTTACCCGTTGCCATCTCTACATATGCCACACAAAATAGCTGGACCAAATACTTTTACAATTAATACTAGTCCTTAATATAGAGTGCCGATTGGTCCTTTTCTAAGCGATTGCAGAATGCAGACCTTACAATTTCTGAAAAGAGAATTTCAGTGACCCTGACAATACTACGGTGGCTAGCCTATCACACTGTCGAAGAAATATTAACTCAGCATAACCAGAGTAGCTCGAAGGCAAGTACGAATTAACTAGTCATTAGAAAATTTCAATTCTTTAGAGCCGCCGGATCGAAATTTCGTTCCACCAGTGAGTAAATATTGCTTGTTTTGAAGGAAAAATTAGGCAACATATCCATTGAAAATTCAAAAGGCGAAAACTGTAGCATACTAGCAGCAAATTTTCTGGTACAAATAATGAGTCCGAACATACATACATACATCACGAAAAGTTTTAAAAAAACTTCTACATGTATTCCATGGTTTACTCCATCTATATATAAAATTTCAAGTTCAAATTTATTCTATATTAAGAACAGCAAAAAAGAGAAAATTATAATAAATTTAAACTCTTAACCGTAGTCCGATTTTCTCCTTTTTGTTACCGCTAACATATAATAAATCTGAATTTAAAATTTTATACATAGTTAAAATAAGTTTATAAGTACATGTAGAATTTTTTTAAAATTTTTCATGACATTTTTTAGTTGAGATGCACAGTGAGTACACCACAAACTTGAATGCATAGGATATGTTGCATATATATATATATATATATATATATATATATATATATATATATATATATATATATATATATATATATATATATATATGAAGCCTCTTTTCTACACCCGGTGTAATTATACCCTATATCGTTTCTCACAACGTAGGGAGTATCTCGCGTAACGGTGAGTATGTACGTATAGTATACGAGTATTTAAGATCATCTAGGTGGTATGAACAATTTTTCAGAGGTAGTATGTACATTTTTTTAGACATACTCCTTTTATATGCGTATATGAAGGTATTTACAAAATACGCTATAAACTATGGACTCCCTTGCAATTTTTTCATGTGGTTCACATTGAAGTATCTTATAATTAGTATATGAGTATATCCAAAGTGATAAAGGAGTATTTCAAATTCGTTTAGGTGGTATATTAGAGGTGGGTGTAATTATACCCGGGTGTAGAAAATATTTTTCCTATATATATAGGAAATCTCTTTTCTACACCGGGGTGTAATTACACCCTATGTCATATCTCACAATGTATGAAGTATCTTGCGTAACGGAGAGTATGTACGTGTAGTATACGAGTATTTAAGACCATCTAAGTGGTATGAAGAATTTTTTAGAGGTGGTATGTACATTTTTTTGACATACTTCTTTTTATATACATATATAAAAATATTTACAAAATACGGTAAAAACTATGGACTTGTTTGTAATTTTTTTCATATGGTTCACATTGAAATATCTTATAATTAGTACATGAGTATATCCACGATGATAAAGGAGTATTTCAAATTCGTTTAGGTGGTATATTAGAGGTGGATGTAATTACACCCGGGTGTAAAAATATTTTTCCTATATATATATATATATATATATATATATATATATATATATATATATATATATATATATATATATATATATATATATATATATATATATATATATATATATATATATATATATATGCCAATTTTCTTCACGGTGAAATACCAGGTGAAAATTCACATTTTCATCAAACTTACAAATTTCTAAAAACTATCAAAATATTATTAGACTTAATTAGGGGAAGGTAGTTTAATTTCAAGATTCAACTCAATTGCATTAGCAAGATATGTAAAAGACAGAATACTTAGTCAAAACGGTAAAAACACTATTTTAGCAAGTATTTGTCTTTTTCGATTCTCACAAATGTGATTGTGTTTGGTCTTGCAATTTTGCAGAGATATAGAACATACCCTCTCTTACACCTCATAATTGTTTTACATTTTTTTAAAAAACTTCTAAGTATGATTTCACAAGAGTTTCACCGATTCTCATTTTAACCGGTTACGCTACAAAACTTGGCGGTGGAACAGAAAATTACACATACCACACCTACTATTCATCTACAACACCCCGTATCCTCTCTAATTTTCATTATAATTTACCTCCACAACCCTATCTTGGAGTATGATATTACAAAAAAAAATATGTGCTTTCCGAAAACAAAATTGCATAAGTTCTAAAGCAGTATTGCTGTACATCTCCAATACCAATGCTATGTATCCTTATTTCTCGCTAGTTTTCAATAAAATAAATCAACTATATCTGTTTATTGTCTTTTGCGGCTCTCATTGATCCTTAATGACATTATTGTTTATTTGAGGTCATGTTATACAATTTGGAAAAAAAATACTGCCTAAAACTAACGTTAGATTTATCTTGAAACAGAACAGTTGACTAACACACTGTTTAAGAGGAGTAAAATGCACTCTATGTCTCTAAACTTGTCACAAGCAGTCAAGTAGGTCTCCAAACTTTTAAAGTGCACATCCACTTCCTTAAACATGTTTTAAGTGTCTCACTAGAGGTTCCAAACACACATCTCAGCACTGGCTCGATTGATATGGCCATGTTGACCACACCAACGTGGCAAGTTGATCACGTGGAGAAATCCTAATTATATTATAATTTTTTAAAAAAGAATTGTCACATGCATAATCACAGGTATTTTATGAATAATTTGCTTACATTTTAGCACCAGACGAACAAAATCTTAAAGAGAGGGACATGGTCACTATTATAAATTTCATGTTCAAATGTAAAGAATGTAGGCATAAACAGCTTATTTGCATAAACAATTTTACGACATAAATATCTTGTCCCATGACAATATGTCCATCACTAGTGGTCATTGAAAAAACTGCAGAAGGCTACATGCCTTACATTGTACTGCAAAATACAGATAGCGTTTGTATTTGCTATCGCTGTTAGGTCAACACGAAGTCAACAGTGGAATTTCTAAAAAAAATGTCAAATCAATTGTACTTGAACTTAAATTTGTATTTGATAAAATATTCCAACAAATCCTGTAATAGGGGTGGAAAATGGATAAGGAACATTTGAATGATTCAATATTCAAATCTGAACGGATGCAAATATGGTTTTGATTTTTCAAATTCTCAACCCTCGTTTCTTGATCATGTTCGGCCCTAATTTGCAACCTCTTAAGGTGGGATCACATCCACAATAATGATATACGTGATAAGGTGAGACAATATCAATTGAAAAGAAGTTTATCCAACATCGTTTGAAATTGTAACAAAACTGAATGTAGTGCTTTATGATGCTTTAGGTGACATCGTCAGGACTTCCAGTGTGGTACTGGGGGGCAACAATCATATTTGCCTAGCACAAGAAAACCGCATCGACATCTGCGCAACTACAGACGTACTACAGAATTGATCTCAACATCAACAGACAAAAAAAAGAGGCTTGCCTGGCCGTCACTTCTTTTGCTTCTTCCCTGGCTTCAGCTTGATAACTTCATCGATGTACAATATGCCCTTCCCCTTGTACACTTCTGGAGGTTTGCAGCTTCGAACAGCGCCAGCGAAATGGTGCACTCTATCCTTGTCGATGCCGGTACAGCATATTATGTTGGGTTTGAAGCAGAAGACACGAACAGCAGGCGGAGCGGTGAACTGCACCTCATGGCTGTAGCCCAGTTTCAGAAACAACTCACGCCCTTCGCGCTCTGCCCTTGCTTTGAAGCCAACTCCGACAAGCTTCAGAAACCGGAAAAACTTAGATTCCATTGCAGGTGGAAGAAAGGTCTGCCCAACTGTGAAATATTTGGTGCCTAGTTACCTTTATAACACAGAAAAAAGAAAGTAGAGGTTTTCATGAGAAAATTGAAATTTCAACTTGAATCTTTTCTTTCAGAACGTAAAATTTCAAAAGCAAATAAATGAGATCACCCATACTATCATCTCACGCAATATGAATGGCAAAAGTTGCCTAACTACACAAAGACTGAAGAATGAGTACAGTAATTCTGCAGCACTAAAATTATCTGGTCAAATCATCCAAGGTGCAAAGGGAAGGCAAGGAGAATTCAAAACGCATAATTGTAGGCTTTTATCTCAAATGGGAATAACAAAGAAGTCCGGCTTAGACAGCCAAATAGCAATTTATAAATGAATAGCTCCGAAAATATTCTAAATCACAATGACTTCCTAAACACCCATCAGTCCCTCAAATGGCGTAGTTGTGAATTCAGGAATTTAGGAAGGGGTGTGATACAATAGGTAATGGCCCGCTATACGATTTCTCAAAAAAAAAAAAAACCAGCAAACTGCAATTTACAATCTGGGATGCAAAAAAGGGTAGATTTTGAGATCTGGGAGTGGGAACAATGTAAAGACAGAATAAATTTACAATTTTAGCCGGGCTGGCCGGTGTCGAGGTGGGAGAGGAAGACGAGCCGGCGAAGCGGCGACGGTAGAAAACGCGGGCGGGCGAGCGGCGGCGGCGGCGGCGGCTTGTCGAGTGGAGTGCGGATGGTATAGGCTGTGTTACAATGGCTGGATCACTCGTGGGCTAGATAGGGCTAAATCGTGTCGGTAACTCGGTATGAATTGGTTCAGGCCCAGTGGAGTTGGACATGGGCGGCCCATCTGTGTTTTTATGTACATAGTTTTTTTTTTGCGAGGGATAGGATTCCAAATTTGAACATGCAATATTATGCATCATTAATCCGGTGGATATCATGTGGCAATCCCAAATGGGTGGCACAGCACGAGCCCATCTGAGCATAGGCCTATTTGATCAGTTACTGAGATGGGTCATACTGTGTCGGTTCATAGGTTGAGATATCGATCCAAACGTAACCCAATAGTCTTATAGGCCATGCCCAAGCTGGCCGACATGATTAGCCTACTGGGCCAGCATACGCATGATTAGCCATTTGATATGATTTTTTAAAAAATAAAAAATCCTAAAAATATATAATAAAAAATTATACTTGTAAAATGAATTATGTAAAATTCAAAAACTATAAAATAAAATCATATAAATATTTAAAATGAATGCCTAATGGGTCGTGTCATGTTAGGCCCAGTACTATTTGTATCTAGTTGAACTGGTCTACTACACCAAGGTCTCGATCCAACCGCAACATAGATAATCAAGCTAGGCCTCTAGGTGTTTAATTTTTTTAAAACAAAGCAGAAAGCACACGTAAATTCAGCTTTAGTTTTTGGTTTTTTCTACAATAACTAGTTTTCAAACGGAGTATCTTTTCAATATAGAGTCTGTGAGTTGATTATAGTAGATACTGTAGCGACGCAATATATATCGACCAAAACAACACGGGAGTTTCTCTTACTCAGTACTCACTCTCATGACTTCTCTATTAGCTGCTGCTATTCATCGTTGAAGCAAAAAGTCACCAGCTACAAGCCCAAAAGAATAGCCTCTTGCCTTTTTGTGACTTTTGACTTGGCTTGTCAAACAGGATAGTTTCTTTAAATGGCTTACTGAACCTAAAATTATATACACTATCTACATCAACATCTTTATCATTCACCATTATATCAAAAAAAACATAAATAAAAACCATCGGGACATGGCCAAAAGGACGGAGGGAGACTCTACTTTTTAGTTTCATCGCCAAAAGGGACAGTTGAGTCAGAGTTTGAGGCCTTGCTCTAATGAGTTTTTGCTTCTGTCTTCTAGTTTCTTAATTTTGTCTTTTTGGTTTTTTAGTTTTTTTTAATTTGTCCACAATGATACAACGTTTTTAATTTAATTATATAGAGAAGTTAACAATAATTATAGTATATTTTTTTGTCGCTACTGTGACAAAAAAGACACAAGCATGAGCTTATGAGCCCCATGGAGCACCACTGAGGGTCTGTTCTTTTTTACTATGGTTTATGGTTTTTGACTGAAAATTTTGAATTTTAGCTATTTACGATAGATATTACGGAGAGAGATACTCGCTTGCGATTTTGGATAATATAGATGTTGGGCTTTTAACGTGTACTATAATTAACTTGTAGACTCTATCTTAAAAAAATATTCTATTTAAAAATTAGATATTGTAGTAAAAACTAAAAACCGTTTTAAGACCCAAAAAGAATATGCCCTGAATCGGATAGGTACTTTTGCATTTCGTTCCCTGCCCATTCGAAAATACTTATGCTTCAGTCCACTCTTCCTCCCCCTCATTAATGCTTCTGCTTCTCTCTGTGAGCTCAGCTGCCTGCAAGAAGGAGAGAGAGAGAGAGGAGCTTCGATCCGTGTGTTCATGGTGATTTTTCGAAATGTCGAAGAAGGAGAGGAGCTGGTGTGGCGAGTCCCAAGAATTTAGAGAGAGAGGTGGGGTGGGGGCAATGTCCATGTCCGCGAGCTCGGCTGCTGCGTGAGAAGAGGGAGTTGAAGGAGCCGAGTGGGGGAGGATGACGGGGGTGGTGGTGGTCTCGACAGGATGCAAGGGCGGCGGCGGTGGGGGGAGTGATGGGGAAGAAGAGGGAGCGGGAGCGGCAGCAGCTGTCGGTGCTTGGCTGCTGCTCGCGGCCATGCGGAGGTCGGTGGTGGCGTGCCGGGTGGAGCAGGAGCCAGAGCGCGGCGTCGCCGGCGGTGGGTGGGGGAGGATGCGGCGTCTGCAGCGCTCGGGGAGATGGAGATCGGGTGGCCGACCGATGTCTGCCACGTCGCGCAAGTCACCTTCGACCGCTTCCATGACATCCTCGGCCTCCCCCCATCGAGTTTGAGGTCAAGATGCCCTGCCGCATCCCCAGTGCCAGGTGAGCCAACCCACCACCACCACCACTTCAACTCATCCCCTTCCATGAGGTTGAGTTTGAGATGGAGGCTCCCCTGCAACCATAATCCAATCCCACCTCATCGCCTCACTCCCCGATCCTTTGGTCCAACCCATTCTTTGGTATGAATTCTCATTCCACATCATCTCTAACATCACATTACAACTTAATTTCTTGGTTGGAAATCTTTTGCTGCTTGCAGTTGTTGCTGGTCTCAAAGAGATATTTAGGTCATATATAGTCATGGCAAAATTCTATTACACTAATCTCTGTACAATGTGTAGCCTTTAGGTACCAAATTTCCTCTACTTCTGCTATGCTACGAGTTTTCTGTACCAATTTCCCCTTAATTCCTGTAGTGCTCATCTTTACGGCAGATTCTGCCATGGATTGGGTCTGGTTCAAGTTTCGCGGATTCTTTCATTAATTCTTTGTTTGTTAAATTTGTGCATCTTCGTGAAATGTTGGCAACTGATATTTCTTGCCTCCTCCCCCTATTGTTTTACTGACTACAATAGGTAGCTCATCCTATTTGGACTCCAGCTAAATTTCAAGTCAGCTTATACTCTTTACATGGTCCTTTCTGTTGTGGATAAGGGCTCTGGTTTCATCCTTTAAAGACGACGGCAATGTGTGTGTCGAAAACATGGTTTGTTTTAATTCTGCAAGATCTAATTGGTTAATAGGATATGGGAATTGTACCAAATGCCCAAATATGCCCTTTGGTCCATCCTACGAATTTGTTGAAGCAGTGTAGAAGATTATTTTGTGTTCTAAAATACCATTTTAGTTAAGTTTTTAGTTTCACCCTACATCAATTTCTTACAGTAATCAGAATATATATATTAAGAAATTACCCCTGGAGCTTTTTGAATTTTTCCTATTAACTGTTTCCTTATTTTCATCTGTTGACAGGTTAGCTTTGCATTGTTAAGCACATCCTCACAATACATGTGCTATTTCTACATCTTTTATGTTTCTTCTGTTTTCGTGTTTTCTTATTGGTGGTGTCCTCTCTAATGTTATGAAACTACGATGTGGCTTTCTTATTGGTGGTGTCCTCTCTAATGTTATGAAACTACGATGTGGCTTTCTTATTGGTGGTGTCCTCTCTAATGTTATGAAACTACGATGTGGCTTAGATGCCTATTCAAGTTTATGATTTCACTCTCAAGTTGTCTATACATTATATTCCATATTTCCCTTTCGCCTTCAAATCTTTGGATGATTTCTCAATTGCATGAAAGAATCAAGGGGATAGCAATTACCCAACATTTATGTGCTATCTATCGTTTAGATTTAATTGGTAATATGAGTCACAAAAACTGGTTGCTTTGCTCCTTGTTGGGTCTTTTTATTTAAATGTAGAAGGTAGTTTGCTGATAAATGAAATGATAATGTGTTGCTTCTATACACCAATACATGTTGAGACCAACTTCAGCCTTTTACAGGCGATAGAAAAACTGATGTTTACATGCTTGTTGAAGTTTGAGCTTCAATAGACAACTGCTTTTCTAATAAGGTCATATCTCAGCTGGACTTACGATTATATTCTTATAAGTCTTTGTGTTTTTTTCTAGTCATGCTGCCATTTTATTCATCTTGCAGTTACACTTAGGTCTGTGTCGTCAGCCCCTAAACTGCTCTATCGCTCGTTCTTGCTTAACTGCTTCACCATGTTCTCCACTTTTCATACTATTCACACAACATGGCAGCAACTACCTTCGATTTATTCTCTCCCCATCGGAGCCTCCACTACTCCTTCCTCAAGTGTGCCACCATGCTACTACTACACGAGAACGACGAAGAAGAAGAGAGAGGTGGAGCGGTACTCAACAACAAAAAAGAGGAGCACACTAGTTGGGACGACGAGGCGTTGGTATATACCATTGAGGACGATGACATGAATGGAAGTATACACCGCCGAGGTCGACAATCAAGACGTGGATCAACACGGACGACGAATAAGGAGGCAGAATACACATACTTGGACAAGGTGTGCACCATCGGAGGTGAGGAAGAAACACAAAGTTGGCAGGGTTAGGGAGGGCAAATCCAGAGCGGCGATCTCAACAACAATGGATCCGGCCGCGTCGACCTCGTAGACGACTGATCCGAAGGCGGTGACCACAGAGATGCATATCCGGTGTGCTGGCCTTGGGGTGGCTGAATCTAGCGGCTATGGGCTAGGTCTCCCTCGGATCTAGTTCCCTAAGCCGAGGAACATGGCAGACCCAGCGGCCGGAGGCGATGAAGACGTCGGATCCAGCGGTCTCCTGCCCAGGGTTTAAAATCCCGACGGTTACCGGCCGGTAATCGCCGATTACCGTTTTTACCGGTGGAGACCGGTAACCCAAAAAACCGGCCGGTATCAATTTTTGAATTATGAACTTTTGCCGGTTTTTTCCGGTTTTTCCGGTAACCGGCTGGTTTTTCCGGTTACCGGTCTCAAAATATCTCAAAATTCAAATTTTGATTTCCAAATTTTGACCGGTTTTTTCGGTAACCAACCGGTAACCGGGCGGTTACCGTTACCGGCCGCCGACCGGGATTTCTTCCAGTTCCGGTATTTAGAACCTTGCTCCTACCACACCGCCGTGGATCCAACAACTCCAAACTGTGCTCACTTGCTGCGCCATACCTGCCGCCAGCCGTGGCACCACCACCCTCCTTTGGGCGCCGTACCACAACCCGTCGTTGGATGCCATGCCACTATGCGCCACCGGTGGAGGGGAGAGAGAGAGAGAGAGAGATGAGAACGAATAGGGAGAATGAGGAGAGGGGGGCTAGATAGGTAGATATATAAGTGCAACTTATTGAATTATTTTGTTTTTTGTTTGATATTGCACGATGACATTTCACGATGAAATGCAAATATGTATAGCCACTTCACGATCCTTCTACCTGTTTTATTTGCCATTTTGCTTATCATGTCATTCTTGCATCAGGGGTGTATTTAGCTGATATGGTAGAGATGACCTTTTTTGTAGTTTTATAGAAAAAAAGCATTTAGACTTGCATTTTAAAAAGGTTATTATGGATGAAAATTAATCCATCTGCCTATTGAGAGCTTCCTTCGCATGTTTCCGTACCACCTCCCACTTTTTAATGTTCTTTAGATCACATTTAATGATATATAGGCAGATGGATTAAATGTAATAAATCTGATTGAACATTTTCCCCCTAGTTATTCTGATACAGACATCGATAATTTGATATATCATCATGGCAGACCTCCAAACACAGCAACATCAAACTAACTACATATACATTTACCAGTAGTTAAAAATAGCATCATAACAAAGTGGAAAACTGTGATCCCAGTTACTTTTCCCCTTGTAAGAATATTAGAATACAATTTAGATTTTCTATCTGGATCAGTGCCATAACCTAGTACAGAAGCCAGTTCTTGGCCTCTTGTTGGTAACAATTTCTTCAAAGGAATCCAGAAGCTGCCCTGCCAAACTACTAGGCTCATCAAGGAGGGTGCGGATAAAGGTGAACACAACTCTCCGCTCCTGTTCCGTCGATCTCAAGCTAAACCAGGTTAGAAATTTCATTCTGAAATCCTTCTCGATGTGGCCAGAACATTCCAACCATCGTACAACCTTCACACAGTACTCATAGTTATCATCTAACTGACCTAACCTAAGGGAGAAGTGCTTCTGTGTGCCAATGACCAAATTGCTGTCATCGGCGCAGGTTTCCTGCTCCAAGTCTGACGTCTGTTTCCGACTCTGTGATTGGGATTCCATGGCCGGTGCCTCCCCAACATGCCCCTCGGTGCAAGTCTCGGAATCATCACAACCATTTGACTTTCTCAATTCATTCTTTCCTGAACTGCATCCATTCTCGTTCTGGAAGCACTCTGTTGGCATGACTATCTCTGCGTTTAGGTCTGGGACTGAGGTTTCATTAAGATCGAGCTCGTGGGAAACAACACATGCAGCTTGATCCTTATCTGGTATCACTGAATCACTCTGACCACAGGAATCTTCAATCTCGTCTTTGCAGAACTCATTGGGGCAACCATTCTCCTCAGCCCATGCTTTCCGCAAGACTTTACCCAGCTGGCGCACCTTGAAGCCTGACGACCTGTCATGTTGACTCTGGCCATCTCTCTTGGCAGTAGATGAACAACCTTCTGCACCGTGCTCTATGTTCTTGTGAATGATCTCCTTACTCCTGGTAAAGCACTTACACTCTGAGTGGCCAAGTTCACCATCCTCGGTAAATGAAATGATCCGGAAGGCATACTTTGTGCAGGGCTGCAGATTGGAAATCAGTATCCTTCTTTGGTCTTTAGGGAAAATAGCAGGCTCCCCAGTGGAAGGTGGTTCTCTGCTATTCCAGTACCAGAGTTTGTAGCCTTTGATAGCATGATGCTGTGAGGAAGCAGTTTCTTTTAGAACAACCACTAATGATGAAGAAGTAATATCTTCAAATCTAAACCTGCAGGCAGCAGGAAGTGTATCTGCACCATGAAAAAGAAATCACAAGATTTGTATAATTGTTAGTTCCAGATTGAACCCACCAGAAAGAGGTAAAATTTACAAGAATGGCATCAATTACCAATTTGTTTAGTTTCTGCTTGAGAACTTGACCTGAGCCACTCATCTGCCTTCTCAATTGCTAGAGAGCAAAGTTTCTGCACATCAGCAGCAACAGGCAGCCGGCCCACAATGCCACGAGCCATCTTGGAAGACATACCATCAAGGGGGCCAACCTCAGTTTCCAGCTTTGCTTTTGCATCCTCTACAATCTGACGCAACTCTTTAAAACGAGTTGTGCCATCCAAAAGTCTATGACTGAGGTATATGCGAGAGCAAAGAATATCAACCCGGCGAGCATCTTTGGCAACCACTAGCTGCCTTTTCCAGCACCTGCTCAAATTAATCCAAAGGCACCATAATATATCAAAAGTATAATGAAAATTTACAAAGGAAAAGGACAAGAAAAAAGTTTCACCATAACAGAGCTCATGTACTATCATGTAACAAATAGACAACATCGTGATAGTCTAATGGGGTGTTTGCTTCGAAGGACTGGACGGTGAATGGACTATCCAATCCTAACTTCGAACCTAATCCACTTGTTTGGTTTGAGGAACGGAATGGATTGGTCCATCACTTCATCCCTAATAAGCACAACCCTAGTACAAAATGAGGGAAGGTGTCATCCCACCAAATTTATGGAATGATCCCATGATGGACCACTTCACCCTAGGATGGGGTTGTCCCTCAAACCAAACACTCCGTAAGTAACTACAACATCATCTTTCCGATGTATGCTTCAGGCAATATTTACAAATATGTTCACCAATATTGAGGAATATCTAGAAAATAAAATGTTTAAAATCCAACAAAAGTCAATCATTTGAAGGTCCAGATCAGCTAATAAAAAGGAAGATGAAATCAGCATTTCAGCAACTTCAGTACTGACTGATAGAATCAGCAATTGCAACATAAAAAAAGGTAAAATGTAGAAAAAATAAGATTCATGTAGCATGATTACTTATAAGCAAGTCATACCTAGGAACATTTCCATATAGAAAAAAAATATTAATGTCTAAGTTGGATGCAAAGACACTCACCCAAGTATTCCAATAACCTTTCCGCAAGCAGCACAACAGTAGTTACCGTCTAGCTGCATAGATTGTCCGAGATCGATGCACCCTGCCTTTCGGCGCTGGAGTGCACACTCAACGTGGCAGGATGACTCGCAGCAATCCCTGTCACCAATCTCTGATGAGCAGACCAGCCATAGGCTAGGATCTTTGTTGTCATCGAAAAGATGACAAATACAACATGAACACCTCTTACAAAATGTATTATCTGAGGTCAACACAGCTTTGCAGGCTGAATTTTTGCATATCCATGTGGTAGGAGGCTTTGTGTCTTGAGATATTTCATTCTCACGTAATTGAACAGGATGTTCTCCCTTTCTTGGCTGTTTTCTGAGAAACTGAGTACCAGTGAGGCTTGAATTATTGTTGTTATTTGTGGAGAGTTTCTTGGTATCAATGTTCTTGCACCTCTTCAAAGTTCCTGTTCTTGATATCTCTTCCGCTGATTTGCATTTCGAAATGCCAGATTGTTTCTTTTCTGTATTAACACTAGCGTCATTTGACTCTTGTTCTGGCAAAGAAGTCAATGGATCTTGGGCATTTTCAGAAACGATGTTGCTGCGATCAGCATCTCTATTTTCTTCAGGTGCGCTTGCATCACTAGAAGCATGTACAGCTAGCATGGCAAAAGACAAAGCACAAAAAGGCCAAAAAAAGTTCATTAGTATAAACAGAAAACAGCATAACTTATCAACAAGAACATAGCTCAAGCTCAAGACAATAGTTACCCCACCCCAAACCTTATTCAAAGACGAGATATAAATTAGGCCAAGTGAAAGGGAATGTCAACATGACCTCATCAAAAAAAAAAAAAAAAAAGGAAAAACAAAGCAGCTCGATGATGCTTCAAGGAACCGATAGTTCTACTCAAAGATGTTTATACTACCATCGCATCAGCCGGCGCAGAATTAGTTCTAGAGAATGAGCCTACACTTGTTTGAACACTTCGATTAGCAATAAGTATTACCCCACATGCAGATTAAACCAAGAAAGATGGTAAAGTACCTACGCTTGACCGAAAGATTTACCATTTCAGCACTACAATTCCTAAGAAGAAACAATCCACGCTTCCCTAACAAATAACTAAATAAATAGATAGATAGATAGGCAAATCAATAAGCGGCTATTAGTTAGTAGTACTAGTTTATGGTAATATGCACTTGGACATGGGTGGATGATGCGCCCGCACCATGGGGACTCAAAGATGTTTACACCACTGTAGCATCGGCCAGCCAGCGCACGAGTGGTTCTAGAGAATGTGATTAGCAATAAGCACCACCCCACGTGCAGATTAGATTAAATCAAGAAAGGCGGGACAGACAGTGGTACTGGTGCCTACCCTTGACTGAAAGATTTACCATTCCAGCACCATAATTCCTAACAAGAAAGCATCCATGCTTGCCTAATAAATAAACAATCACATGGATAGATAAAACCAAAAACTAAGAGGCTATTAGTTAGCAGTGCTAGTTTATGGCAATAAACGGGGCACCCAGATGCAACGCGCGCACTTTGGGCATGGGTGGATGATGCTGCGCCCGCGCCGTGGGGTCGCGGCAGCACAGGACCCTCCCGGCCGCCGAGATCGAGCCACCGATGGTTGGATTTGGAATTCGATCGCTCGCGGCCAAGGAAAGATTCCCGCGGTAACAAATCCGAGCGACAGTCCGAGGAAAGCAGGGCTTACCGGCAGCGAGTCCGGACGGATCTCCTCCGCTCGACGCCATCCCGGTAGAGAGGGAGGAGGACCCCGGCGTGCTTCGCCTCGGCGGCGCGGGCGGGCGGGCGGCGGAGAGGGAGAGGGGGATTCTTGCTCTCGATTGGCGATGGTGGGCGAGAGCGACGAGACAGAGGGAGGGGGAGGAAGCGAGGGCGTAGGTGGGCCGGGTTGGGCTGGGCCAGTCCGAGGCTTGGCCCAGATGGCCTTTTTTTAAGTGATCTACATAATTTTTAAAGTATGATAAATAATAGATAAATATTACTTATCATTTTATATATTTTGCGATTAATGTTACTTTTGTTAGAGAGAAAAAAAGAGAAAAATTTCCTGTTTGTTTTCTTTCAATGGTTGCATGGGATGAGCTCTCGGTTGTATTTGGCACCGCTTAAAATGGTTTAAAATCAGTTTCTATTTTTTTCACTATTAAGTAATTTCGTATTTTTCTCTTTTTAAAAAATTTTTGGACTTTTTTGCCTTTTCTTTTTTTTCTCGTATTCATTTGCATTGTCTGTGATAGACTAACATATTTTTTATTTTTATATATTTTAAATTTATTATACTAAATAAGTCAATTTAGTTATAGTAAAAAAATAAATCAGCTATAATAAAAAAAATCATAAGATAATATCAAACTGGGCGGCCTTTGAGACCTCACTTGGAATGCGATATTCACACGTAAATTTAGTAGGAACTCCACAATTAGTGACAGTGGTGTCTTCTTTCCTATGAAACTCCTATTGGACTCTCGGGTTTCAAACGGGCTTTCAGGGCTTTTCAATAGCTTGTTACCAGAGAATGAGAGAGTATCACTCCAATAGCTTGATTCTAAATACAATAATTGTTGCATGAAACTCTCATCTCTCTCCAATAGCTTTGTTATCTTGTGTCTTGGTCCGAGTACCCACATTGTTACTCATGCAAGTGATAATTTCTCTATGTCCCTCTCCCTCTTTTTCTTTATCCATATAACCCAAATTTTGATGTGGCATGGGCTTAGTAACGAGTGATTTGCACTATTTGAGAATGCCCTAATACACCAGTGAAAGGATGCTAGATAGCTAGAGGGGAGACCCAATTCATAAGGCCAAACTTGAAGGCTCTATACTGTTGTTCACATAGTTATTAAAGCCAGACCGGTCATTGAACCGGTCGACCTTCTGGTTCACCGGTTCATCGGTTCAACCGGTGGTTTATCGGTCCAACCGGTGGTTCAATATAACTTAACAATACAGTAAATTTCTTATATATCATAACATCCAACTTGCTCACTTGGTCACTAGAGTTAGCCCATGAGGTGGGTGTCATCGGAGGTTGTGGGTTTGAGTCTTATCTCACGCATATTTTTTTCAAAAATTTTCCCACTGAGCACACCCCTAGTCCAATCATGTCGATTTTTCTCCGGTTTTGTGCAGAACAGGCCGATTCAACCGGGATTTTTTTGGTTCAACACGGTTCAACTGCACAACCGATCTAACAATAAAACCAAACTGGTCTAGACTTTGGTTCCGATTTTTTTGGTCGAACCACCGGTTCGGTCCGGTTTTAATAACTGTGGTTGTGCATTGCCTCCGTAGATGTGAAGAAGATTTTCTCCAAGTAATACTACATAATGTATTTGTTGGGATACGAGCATGCTACATTAATATAGATTAAAATTTTTTACCATGTAAATCAGAAAGTCATACGAGTAAAAGATCATAGATTGTTACTACTAGACACGTAGTGCAGCGAAAGTAGAGTTGAAACGGCCGATTCAATGAAGTGTGCGTCAGTGTAGTGGAAATAGTTGATCGTGCTCCTCACAATCGTCCTGATCAGCGTTACAGTCACAGTAGCACCCTCTACTAAACTCCACATGTCCAGGGATGGAACATCGTGTATCAGTGCGCTAGCACCAGCGTGCACGACAGGGATTATGAGAGGTGATGGCTAGGGTTCCGATGGGTGTATCTCAAGATGCATGCCTCAACCCTATGCCTCTCTTAATATATAGCCTCCAATCGAATGTTTATCTGATACGATTAGATATAGGATCCTTATCCAGTACGTTAGATATTGTATCCAACTTGGAAAGTTTTTGTCTGGATCTTTATCTAATATGAGTAGAGATCGTATCACACTTGGAGAGCCTCCGACCGGATCTAATACGAGTAGAGATCGTATCTCACTTGGATTCTATCATTTAGACCCTAATCATTCCAACCCATTATGGGCACTCCCAATGATCCTACGTAAGTAGTATCTATAATATTAATTAGTATGCTATGTAGGATTAGTGCTGAGATGGATGTGAAATTAATGAAGAAAGAGAGGAAAACAATGTCTCATGTAAGACATTGCTTAAGCACGCAATCCAACACAAATATATTAGTTAAGATATCTATTGGGGGAGTGATATCTACCACATTATAAAGGTGTGTCACTGCATTAAAACGGTGCATTGGGGAGGCAATTGGAAACAAATATTGAATTACAGTATTGATTAATGATAGATATTGTGCATAAGAAGGATAATGTCTAACTTGATATCTATGTGAGGTGGCAATGCATAGATATTGTTATGTAGTGTCTCCATTATGAATGCCCTAAGTATGTGATTCTATAGGTTCATGTATATTTGGTTATAGGCTCAAAACTATTTTTCAATCTATAAGTAGGTAGTAGTCTCTAGTAGGATATAACGACTCCTTAATGTGTATGTGTGTATAAAAATCATATCGGATGAACCTATATAGTGCTTATACATCAATCCATTTACCTCATGATACTAGATCGAACTCAAGGTAAGAAACGTGCTATCCTATGATAGCTTAAACATTCACTCGAATCTATAATAGATTACTTAGTTATGATTGACTCCTCAATCATATTGGTATGGTCATACACTTTCTTAATCTAATCATATCGAGGGGTCCAGAGATATCTCTCCTATTATATAGGAAAGGCAAATTCTATCTTGATCGCTTATATTCCTCTACATGTTTTATACTAAACCTGAAAGTTACATTTATGACCACCCAGCTACATAGTATTGTTTGGTAACTCCTAAGTAAACTATTACACATATAGGAAAGTATGACGATCTCAGATCTAAGGATCATATATACACTATCTATAGAACTAACTGATAACACTTAAAAACATAATAATTCACACAATATCACATGGTAAGTTAATCCAACACCATATTCTCTAACATGTATCCACATTATTGATTTGATATACGCATATCCATGATCTGTGAATTATGATTATCAATCAAAATATATGCTGATGTATAAATTATAATTGTCCCGTATAATGATATAAGATTAGGAATAATTTAGAGTAACATCAAAACATGAATAAATAGTTCTGCAAACTATTATGATGCGCAACACCATATGTAGGCTACGGGTGGGGTTTTTCTATGGTTTATATCTTATGACCTATAGATTTTCTCGAACAAATAAATCAGATGGTTTTTTCGCTAC
Organism: Melocanna baccifera; assembly: GCA_036346265.1. Taxonomy (NCBI): domain Eukaryota; kingdom Viridiplantae; phylum Streptophyta; class Magnoliopsida; order Poales; family Poaceae; genus Melocanna; species Melocanna baccifera. The sequence goes on from CM070710.1 coordinate 16,837,288, forward strand.
TTTTTCAAGAGCGGCTTATCAGGATAGTCTTTTCGAAGTGGTTTATCAGCATTCGGTTAATTCATATAAATGAACACTCATGCTAAGACCAACAACTATCAGACGTAGCTGAAAAGAACACTATGTAATCCCAATTGTAGGGCACCACGAACCGGTGTAGCTTCAGACAAAAAAAAAAACCAATGGGAAGAAGTCTCAATTGCACGAAGACTAGCAGATTCGAAGCTTCCTTTCATGGACCAATTCTAACCCGATCAGTATTTTGACCATCCGTAGTCCTTACATCGGTAGTCCTTACGCGCCGAAGATCAAAGAAAACCATATTCCCCTCAATCCTTTCCATTTCCTGTCTTATCATTCATTGAACTAAAATTGATGTGCTCCCTTAGCCGCTAAGAAAATTTCCAACGTTGGGAAGTCAGTTCCATGTGCATATGTGTGCTTAATAAAAAGACTCTTCTTATCTAATTATTGAAAACAACGCAACATGACTCTTCTTTTGTTCCTTTCTTTCATCCCATTTACAGCTTCCTATTGGTGTGATTATTGAAACCTTCAAATAGCCTATTCATATTAAAATCAAAAGGTAATATAAACACTTAGTTTTCAAAGCGGCTCTTATGTTCTCATCTCACTTCAAAGATAAGTAGATGTTACAAGAGCATCACACACTCTACTTATCTCGCTCCTACCTCGCATACACATCTTTATCTTATTTTCCTCACCGTTCGTCTTCTTTTTCTAAAAGACACTTCTTTCAACCACTGCTATTTATTTTCCGACAAAAGATATAAGCCGAAACTAAAACATATCAACCGTAGCCAAAGCCAATATAAACAACCCCAAAGTCCCATCTAGCCTGCTTGACAATGGCAGATCAAAACTTGTCAGGTCCATCTCTTTCAACAAAAAAAGAACTTTTTTTAAGATAACAAAAAAAGTTTAAAAAGGCAGGGGAAGAGTCTGAAGAAACCACGCAACATCCGTTGGCTTAGCGAATGGTGTTGGTGTTTGGTGTTGTGTTTAGCCGCAGCGGATGGAAGTCTTACACAAGACCGCCAAATTCTCCTTCCTTCCTCCTGCAGTTCACAATAAACCCCTCGATAGCCTCTTCTTGAGTTGTTCTTGTTTCCCTTCCCAGGAAACTTCCTTTCCGCCCAAAATTTCGGATAAAAATCGCGGTTTCCGATCCGTTCCAGCAGCCAAGAACCTGCCTCCGCCTCCCGGGTTTCTCCCCCTGTGAAAAAAATTCCCGATTTCTGGGCGTAATTCGGCGGGTTATATTGCCGGTTTCACCAGGATGCGTAACCTTCTCACGGTATGGCCGCTTAATTTGCCTGTTGATTTCGTGTTAATCGGTGGTTTTCGGGGTAAAGAGTAGAGAGTTGTTGGTTCTGGTGGTGGTGGTGGTATTTTTTAGCCAAGCTCCAGTTCTTGGAGGATTGCTGTGTTTGCTAATACTTTGCCAAGGCTTTCAATTTTGGAGAGCTTCAGGTTCTAGTTCGTGTTTGGATCGGTTCTTCATTAACTGTATCCCACCTAGATGATCTTGTTCCGGCTGTTCTTACTGCTGAATTTGAATTTCGGAAATTTGTTCGTGAATATGTTGCAGGACAACAGGAGTTTCGAATAATTAATTATTTGATGGTCTTATGGTTTTAGAATTTTAATTATAATCCATTTTTTTGCGGGGAGGTAATCCAAAAATCTATAGTACCTTCTTGTCCCAAGCACTGATTTCAGAGATGGGTGCAAATTCAGAGCCTTCCATGAGTTTTTGCTACAGAAGTTTCTATATCTCTAACTTTGTAAGAATCAAAAACTAAATTCGTATTTGTAATTCGAATTTAACAGGATTCATTTGAGCTCAGCAAAGGGGAGCGAGCCCCGGGAAATGTCGATATTGAGCTAGGATTGCAGGGTGATATGACAAGTTCTGCGCAGCCTGGTTTCGAAGGCTTCTTTGAACAGGTGCCCCCTTTACTTCTTTTTTTTTTTTTTTGTAGATTTCAAGTCTCTTTTTCTGTAAGAAGATAGCCAATCAGAATTACTTGCAGTGTCTATTCCTGGAACATGGTTGCATTCTTGTGCGTTGAACTTTGTGTTATCACTACATTCAGGTGAGGGAGATCGAGAAGCTGCTCGATACGTTGGCAAAGCTACTGAAGGACCTTCAGGTGAGCACCAACACCAAATTGGAGTTGCTGCTGTTGTTGAATTTTATCTGAGCTAAAATATTAGGGTCCCTCTTCGAGTCTTCAGAGTTGGGGCTGCCAAACCTCAGCAGTACTTCAGAATCTATCTATCTATTTATCTATCATCACATATGCCAGTATGATATTCGTATTCAAGATGATGTTTGAAAAATGCTAAATTTGGCCCGAATATGTTTAATTGACTTGTTGGCCGAACAATATTACATGATCTCTCTAACGGTCTGGGATTTTTATGTAGAACTCAAATGAGGAGTCAAAAGTTGTCACCAAAGCAGCAGCTATGAAAGGTACCGTATGGAATTTTGGTTGTTTTCTTCAAATAGGGCAGCATAGTCATTTTCATCTTAGCTCCAATTTTTCATCACTAATGCGTTTTTTCTTTCTAATTTATAGAAATAAAAAAACGCATGGAGAAAGATGTCAATGAAGTGACAAAGGTTGCACGGCTGGCAAAATCAAAAGTAGAGCAATTGAATAAAGATGTGAGTTAATTTGCACTCTTGTTGAGACTTTTTGTACTAATACATCAGAAGTACTCAAAACTAATCAATTGCGACTGTTTATTGATTTGATACAATTTTTTCACTATAATAATCGTATGCTCCTCTATTTCTTTCTTCCAGAATGCTGCAAACAGAGAAAAGCCGGGCTTTGGCAAGGGATCAGGTGTGGACCGATCCCGGACTACAACGACTGTGTACACTCCCCTATGATCATTCTCTTGCTCTTTTCTAGTCCTTTTGTTCTATTTTTCGCATGATTGATTTCCACTTGATAATCTTGTTGCAGTGCATTGACAAAGAGGTTGAGAGAACGCATATCAGAATTTCAGGTACCTCCTTTAACTTCGAATTTCATGGACTCTTGTACACAATCTACCACCTAAACATGTTTTCTACATGCTTATTAAGCGTAACTGAATTGTGCCTTTAGTATTTTTGGGTTGTCGAATATTAGTATGATAAATCTTGAAAAGGAGCTGGAATATGGCAGTTTATATTACTACAAGATCATACATGCCAGTTTTTAAATTAGCATGTGATTTCGCTATGAAATATATTTCCAGACACTAAGAGAAGCAATCCAGAAGGAATACCGCGACGTAGTGGAGCGGCGTGTTTTCACAGGTCTGTTTGTCTTAAAACTCTCAACATAGTACTAGCTCTTTGCATTTCAGTAGCACTAATAGCCTTACTTTAATCATTCATTCTGCAAATATCCAATAAACAGTAACTGGCGAGCGTGCTGATGAAGAGGTAAGAAGATCTATGTATCCTTTACTTCAAGCCATGATTGCTAACAAATCTGCGTATGCTATGTTGCTGACACCGGGTCGATTTTCAGACAGTTGACAGGCTGATAGAAACAGGCGACAGTGAGCAAATTTTTCAGAGAGCTATTCAGGAACAAGGGCGTGGAAGGGTACTACCTCGTTTGGCCCCTCTATTTCTAATACTTGAAAGCCTAACACTGACAGAAATGCATGGTTTAACCTGAACTTCTCGCATTTGCAGGTACTTGACACTCTCCAAGAAATCCAGGAGCGGCATGACACAGTGAAAGAGATTGAGAAGAAGCTTCTTGAGCTGCAGCAGGTAATGAATGAGCACTCTTTCAGAATTGAGGGTTTAAAGGCTGCGGTTTAGTTTACCTGGTAGCCCCTGAACGCAGATTTTCCTCGACATGTCCGTGTTGGTTGAGGCTCAAGGCGAGATCCTGGACAACATTGAGTCACAGGTACGAATGTTTGGTACCATTTCACATAATTTTTAGCATTCTCCTTTGCAAGCTTCAGTTTGTTCTGACTTCTGATCCTGTCTGCTCAGGTTACAGGTGCTGCTGAACATGTGCAGACTGGAACGAACCTCCTCCAGAAAGCGAAAATTCTGCAGAAAAGCTCGCGAAAATGGACCTGCATAGCTATAATCATCCTCCTGATAATCATCCTCGTCGTCGTCCTCTCCCTAAAACCGTGGGCAAAGTAGAAAACCAGCATCTCAGAAGCGTCATGCTCATTTTGGTTTTGGTTTGTGATGTTATGCTGTGTATATGACACACAGTGCCATAGCATCATGTATATTCTCTCAAATTTTGGGTATGAACTTATTCAATTTTGTGTGCTTCACATAATGAACATGCAGTTTGATTATGCTACAAGTTTTCTTACATTCGTCGGCATTTTTGCATTTTGTGTCTTAAAGGAGTGTATACAACCATTATAACCACAACACACATTTAAAGGAGTGTATACAGCCAACAGAAGCACAGCACCCAAAAGGCATTCCCATGAATCAAACATTCATCAGGCAAATAAGCTAGAGGCTATAATTAAAACAAGAGGCAATTTGCCAATAAACATGTTTATTTATGGGTAAGATGAGCAACCATTTGATAAACAAGATTACCTATTACACATCCAATTCTTGATTTGTTGTACAATATCATGGACTTATGCTACATCAGAAACTGGGGTATTGTCTACTGGGTATAATGGATGCATTCTTTTCGGTTGTAGCTGATATTTTTTTGTCTTAATGTGAGTATTTGTGCGAATGATCTAAATGTCGATAAGTCGATAAACTGCTTCGAAATGACAGTGGAGATACAATCCTATTTATTTGTTTAGAAAAACCATAAATTCAAAATAATGCACCTGAGTAAACTGTATTATAGCTCACTAGTGTGATTGTCTCACATGACCTCCTCAACATGCAAATCGCTTTGGCAGCTCCTGAACTTACAATCGTTTGCGTAGCAGCTCGCATTCGGTGTTAGCTGCCGTTTTTTTTTGCTGACATGCGGTCGAGTTGGCGAGGGAGGCTGCTTTCTTGGATTAGAATAAAATATGTTATGTGGGGCCCACCTGTAAGGAGGGAAAAGAAGACAACAAAGGTCTTCTTCCTCGGGATAGAGGACAGAACAGGGAGACTATGGGAACTTGGGAGGGCCACTGGTTGGCGCGCGGCGGAGACATGGGAAGGCCGGAGAAGTTCAGCAAATGTAAAACGGGTTGCGTATCACCTCACAGCGCTAATGGTGGTGGTTTTGAGTGCGGAGGAGGGCCGGGGAATCGTCGGCGTCGCTCGGGGCTGCAGTGGCGGTTCGGTCATGCATGGTGGCGAATATGACACGGCAGGGGAAGCAAAGCAACCGCGTCAAATGGTAGAACTGAGGAGGGGAAGCTTGGATGTGAAGCGATCGGGCGGAGTCTCATCGACAAACAGTGGCGGATCATTGAGACCCACAGGGTATACAGGGCACTGGATCCAATTTCGTTTCTCTATTGTATAGCCTATGTAAATTTATGTGTGAACGCTCTAGTCTAAATCGAAGAACATCTGGCTAACCTAAAGATTGAAGCTTTCAGTCCATTGGCTTCCGCAGTTGGGCCAAGATGACATCAATCAAGACTCAGGACATGCAGCCTAGCATATGCAAGTGCAGCTCAGCTGATATAAGCATAGCCCAAGGCGCTCGACCAGCCAAGCCACTTTACGAAGAGAAGATAGTAGGTAAAGACTGCACTACACGCGCATCATATTGCCTCAAGTCACTGTATCTTGTTTTATCCCTCCAACTGCCCTGCCGTGAAAGAAAAATTCCCTCTCTTGCTCGATTGCAGGCTTGTAGCCACCAATTTCCAGAGCCTAGAAGACTAGGTTGCGGCCCGTCGGCCATCAAAACTCCTAGTCATCATCACCTGTCGATTGTCTCACCGACCACTTGGTGGCATAGATTAAATCCTAAATTGACATAGGGTATTGCTAAATTTCTCTCAATTCTTTCGTTTTATTTAAGCACATGGACTGAATTTATGAGTAATAGTTTGAATATTATGATTGTTGGTTGTTGTTTTGTCAAATTGTAAGGTTTGAAATTAGGATCTCAATTTGGGTTTTTGGAAATTGGAACACCCACCTACTTCATTGTAAATCAAAGGTAAAATTATATATGTAATTATGAGGATGTTCTTTTGGGTTCTGGCTGATGACTTTTCTCTGCGCTTTTTTATACGACAACAAACGATGAAGATGCCGACGCAGATGACGTACACGGTTTTATGCCCGAAAAGCTGTTTGGAGAATCTGCTCCAAAAGATCGCCCCGTTTTGATATATGGCTTTTTGACCTCTGAAAAGTCAAAAGCCAAAAGTTAAAAAGAACATGCCCTATATGTATAGTGAAGCGGTGAACCTCGATCATTTTCATTTTGGTTCCGCTCCTACCAACAAGGGCATATGGCAGCAATGAAGCTTGTTGGATTCAGAGGAGAAAAACTTCGATTGCTGTCGGCGGTGGAGTAGATGAGAGTGAGGTAGAACACATTTTGACTCGAATGGTTTTGTGAGAAACTCACTGGAGAGATAGATCGACGTGGTGGGTCACGGCGGAGCTCCAGCATAATAATGATGTACATTCACACACAACCGCCAGAGGAGGATCAAGGGCTGTCCTACAGCAATTCATGGGTATTTAGTTGAATATCCATTATTTTAAAAAAAATACATTATATACTAGATATATTACATATATATATACATTCTTAATTGAGCCAAAATGCTATATATCTATACCAAAAAAATATAAATTAGCCCAATCTAACCCACACCTCCCTCTCTCAACCCACTAGACCTCCCTCTACACCCACCAAATCCCACCACAACCCAAATTATCTAAGGCAAGGGAGAGAGAGCGCGCGACATGTAGTGGCGGCCGGTGACGGCAAGCCGGTAAGAAGGCAAACCAATTTCAGATCAGGCCACAGGTACACTCTAGGAGCGATGTGAGGGTGTGAGGTGATACAGGTGAGTAGGAAAGCGACACAGAGTTGGGTGGCAACATGGCTAGCGGAGAGGTATGAAACGTACGATGTTGCGGCGAGGTCTCATTTTCAGGTGAGTTGCGTTCGGTCTTTCATTCTCCCTCCTAATTTCGAAATCGACAAAGCCCAAATAGTTCATTGAATGATTGTGCTTTTATAAAATGTAAATTGTAGAACCTTCAAAAATGAAGAAGAAGCTTGTATATTTGAAATATTTGTAGAAAGTGTTGGTTAGATTAACAAAATAAAGGAAAATTCCTTGCTTTTAAATTGGTTAACATAAAACTTTGAACAAGCTAGCAAGGTGGTTCTACGAATCAATGAAATAATTGTTCCTAAAATTGTATAAAGGGTCGTAAAGTTAAAATTGTATTTTACTTAATTGTTTTATAATTTTTATATATTATTTTTTACATATTTTCGTTTGGGACAATCTGTACTTTGAAGCGAACGGTGGAGACGCGCACCATAGCTCAGAGTGACAGCCTGCAAAGGAGGAGCCCCATTAGGTCCCAGCTCAGCTGCTCCCATGGCGCTACGTGTCCATCTCTACTCTGCAGGAGCACTAGTCCATGGACTGCCACCGAGGTATCCCCAAGAATTAAAACTGTAGTACCAAAGATGAGTCGTTAGCATGTTGTTGTCCACCTCAGCGAATTCCATAGGTTAATTGAGAAAAGCACACAAAAGGCATATGCCCACGAATCAACACACTCATCAGGCGAAGATGCTGGAGGCTAATTAAATCAACAGGCAATTTGCCAATAAACATGCTGGTTTCTGGGATAAGAACAGTAATCATTCGATAAACAAGATGACCTATCACACATAATGCACTTGGATACTTGATGTTACATCAGAAATTAGGGTGCTGTCTAGTCTCTAGTAGTGTAAACTGTGTATAGCAATCTGGGAAGCAGATTCTGAACCAGACAACAACGCCACTTCTTGAATTGGAACATCGTCTCATCTCTAATGAGTATCCACATGCAGCATAAGCAAAATAATGTGTCAAGTAACAAGTCGGTGACCTTCATCGCCATTGCATACTATGCCCCAAACTATCAACTGAACATTTCACATTCCAACAAACTGCTTCATTAACGTTAAATTGGCACCATCATTCCTCGACACTCCTTTTTCGGGACTTGTGTGGCCGTTCAGATTTCATCACGCTATCTTCATTGTTGAGTGCTTGGTGATCCTGTTCGTTTGGCTCAATTTTAATGTTGATATCCCTTGACCTCTTTTTACCACTAGAAGATTTGAGCAGACCACATATTATTACATAAGCTTGGAAATGTTTAATGAATTAAAATATCAGTTTGAAAAGTAACATGGAAAGAATTGTTAGCATATCCAGACCTGTTGATTTCTGATGCATATTCAACATCGTGTACTGATAACCAAAGCATGGATCCAGTGTGAGGTGGGATTAAAGATCCAGTTATGTGACAGTTCATTTCTGTATCCACCCTATGATTGAACATCAGAAGAAGAAAAACAATCAATTTATCTAACTCAGAATGCTCAGCATCACATTAACTATTTCCAATCATTCCAGCAACTATCGTATGGTTCTCATGTATACATGCAGGTGTATTGCCGGAACTCGTTTCAGCATTTCCAGTACATGATTCAATAAGCTAAAAAACTGTTGGTCACTAGATTAGCTGTCGTATATAGTTGCATGCATGCAATTCAGCAAGGCATCATCTTGTACATATTATTGTCTCAACCTGGCATGTTATTTTAGAGTGTACTGTTATTGTAACAAGAGCCCGTTTTGAGGCACTACTCATAAGCACAGAAGGGGAAAATTCTAACATGCTAGAAAATAAACAGGTGCATGGGCAACAAACAGACAGTACAGCTAACATAGGCAAAGTATACAAGTATTTGAGCAAAACAATTTGAAACTGATAGGAAAAATTATACCAAGATCAGCCCATACCTTTTGACCAAAAATCTTATCATGCTTCCTTTTTTAATCACGTGCTGTTTGTCCGACCAGCTTATAAATTTTCCTCCAGCTCCTTT